>JARWLC010000001.1:187179105-188379105 GCA_033318265.1 Phyllotis vaccarum | reverse complement strand
ACCATCTCAAGCTCCTGCTGTTGATAATTCTCTGCCATGGTGGATTGCACCCTGGAACTGTGAGCCAAGATAAACTAAGTTGCTTTCATTGAGATATTTTATCACCGCAAAAGGAAAAGTAGCTAATATGAGTGCCACAGTCAATTTTACAAATGAGTAACCTCAGGCTCAGGGAGCAATATGACTCATAAGTGGAAGGGGTTCAAGGAAGATGAGTGTAGGTCAACCTTCTCATTGCATCATGGGGTGTGTGTGCACATGTGTGTGATGCACACGCACTTGTTTTGCACAAGAGGGTGAATCTCCTTTGGCTTCAGGAGAAAATAATTCTCTCTCCCCCACTCTCTTGTCTGTCCCAGAAGAGCTCTTGATCTTAATTTAGTCTACCTCCCTTTTTAATTTGCCCTGGCTTTTGTGTTCCATGTCTAGTGGGACAATGTCTATGTCATTGGTACTGGAGCCCTGACCTCATGAATAAAGTCTCCTCCAGCTACCCCTTTTTATCTTTGGATGGGTTCTAGATCACCTGTTCTATGCCTCTGCTTAGGCTTAAGTATCCACTCTATAACTGTAGCTACCTTCCATTTGAGATGTGACTGTGGATGGAGGCTCCAATGTACACTCATTTCCCATCCTAGTGAGGGTGTCAGAGTCAGGCCTGAACTGAAGCATCTTGGGATCATGCAAGATTGCTTCTGTCCCCACTAAGGATTGAGAGCTGATGGCACCTTTGGTGAGATGCTTTTTTTCTTGACCCTGTACAGTTCCTGGGCAGGGGTTAACACTCATCCACCATGAGTCAGAACAAGAGAACCATATGAAGCACCTCCGGCCAGGCTCTACATTTTATGGTGTAAATTTTGCAATATTTTCTCTGAAAGTTCCATAGCCATACTGGAGAGTATTCCATGGGGCTTCAGCTTTCTTCGTGGGTTTCTTCTGCCCCTCTGTAAAGATAGAGTGAGCCTAGTGCCACATCCATAAAAGACAGTGGGTCTCTTAGGGTTTCTATTGTTATGTCAAAACACCGTGACCAAATCAAGTTGGGGAGAGAAGGGCTTATTTCATCTTATGGTTCCACATCACAGTCCATTATCCGAGGAAGTCAGGACCAGAACACAGGACCCTGGAGGCAGGAACTGTGGATGAATGCTGCTTACTGGCTTGCTCCATGGGCTTCTTCCGCTTTCTTACACAACTCAGAAAGACCTGCCAAAGGGTGGAACCATCCACAATAGGCTGGGCTTCACACACTAATCAAGAAAATGCCCCACAGGATTGCCCACAAAGCACTCTGGTGGAGGCTTTTCCTCAACTGAGGTTCCCTCCTTCCAAGTAACTCCAGCTTGAGTCAATTAAAAAAAAAAAAAAAAAAAAAAAAAAAAAAAAAAAAAAAAAAAAAAAAAAAAAAAAAAACCTAACCAGGACAGTGGAGTAAGGAAAAGCTAAAAGTCTTTCCAAAAGCATCAAGAGATAGGAAGTATCTCTGTTTAGTTCAGTGTTTTCTTTCTATTCATTAGCTATGGAGTTTCTCTAGCAGATACCAAAATGATTCTACCTCAGGAGTGAGTCCCTGTTACTGCAGATGTTCAGATGCAGACATTGATCTTGGTGGGTTGTGTGAGCCCACCTCAAGTGGGTGTGACTGGAGAGCGTGTGAGCCTGTGAGGTCTCTGAACAAGCTCTTTTTTTCCTGACTGAATCCATGTCCCACATTCTAGACCCTGTGCTTAGGCTGTGTCCTTCACTCACCTCCCAGCACACGGCTCCTAACCTGCCTTATGCTCATCCATTTGTGTTGCTTTCTTCCCATTATTTCTGGGGCAGGAGGACACAGAACAGTCTTTTTCTGTCACCATCTCGTTGTCTGTCCCCTAAGTTGTCCATGCCCCATGCTCTCTGTCCTCCCTATCTATAACTGACTCTCTGATGTCTATGTTCGCACACTGTATTAGTTCCTTTTCTGTTGCCGTAATAAGACACCACAGCCAAGGCAACTTCCAGAAGGAAGGGTTCATTTGGGCTTACAGTCTCAGATGGAGAGAGTCAGTTCTAGCAGGGAGGTATGGCAGCAGGCAGCTAAGAGATCATACCTTCTACAACAAACACAAGCAGAGAAAAACCTGGAAACGGAGCAAGGCTATAAACCCTCAGAGCCCACCCCAATGGCACACTTCTTCTAGTAAGGCCACACCTCCTAAACCTCCAAACATTATCACTGCTAGTGACCAAGTGTTCAAATACATGATACCTAATTTCCTTATTCCAGCTACACACGCTCCGTACACTACCAGGTTCTCAAGTTAAAATTTTCCAAACATAAAATGTATGCTCAACACCCTATGCTCAACTCAAGAACCTTCAGTGGCTCCCCCATAGTCCAGAAAATAAGACCTACACAGGCTTGCAACATACCCTTCAATCATCCACCAATCTAAATCTCTATATATCTCCAAAGTATCAAGGTGGATATTGATAACATGGTGCCTAGCTCTGTGTAAAATGTCAGCAGTATCTCGAGTCCGGGTTCAGTGGATTCAGCATGCTCACAGATTGTCTCCATTTGTTTCTTACCTTTTAAGAACTTGAAATATTTTGAATTCTGGTGTATCTTCTCATATCCAGTATCTATGTATCCCAAAGCTCAAATTAGAAGTTTTGCTTAACTGACAGAAAAAATCACCAGGCATCTGTCAAAAGGATCATGGAAATGCAGGGTAACATGATAGCAGGAAACCTATAGCAATTGACCAAGAACAAAGAGAAGCCATTGTGTAAATGCAGAACTGTTTAGCTCCAAGCAGATTGTGGTCAAGATACCCAGAGTCAGGAGAGTAAGCAAAAGCATGTTTGACTTTGTTCTGGGTTGTGTAGGATTGCTGCCTCTTCTTGAAGTTCATTCTACTTCTCTTTGAAAATCAGGCTTTTATATAATTAATATTAGGGCATTCTACCATTAAAAATCTTTAGCCTTAGCTCATTAACACTTATTAACAGAAAACACTCATAAAATAATAACCTTTCAATATGTTTGGCACTTTATTCCTATTAAAGTAATGTCACATACATTATCTCATTCAATTACTGTTATCCTTGAGATTCAAGATCCAGGTAAAGATACCTATCCATGGGCTGGAACTCTTGCTCAGATCCTGTGTAGTGAAAAGAGGTAACAGATAGTAAGTTACATACAATGTTCTGAATATAGAATATTTTCTTTCTTTTTAAACTTTTTTTTGTTTATTCTTTGTGTCTTTCACATGATGCCTCCCAATTCCCGCCCCCCCATGAAACAAAATAAAATCTAAGATAAAAAAGGCAGGAAAGGAAGAAAGGGAAAAATCTAGTCAGGTAGCTGCAGTAGATACAGTACGTCATAAAGTAAACTCCTTTATTCATACATTTTTACATGCGGGCATTCATCATAAAGAATCATTGGTCTGGTTTGAGGCCCTGGCCTCTGCTGTGCCTTCCTGGACATCTAATTGCTTTGTAGATATCCTGCAGGTCTAGGTAAACCCCCAACCTTCCACTCTACTCCACCATGACCCCCCTGCTCCAGCAGATCACAGATAGGGTGGATGTTGGGGTGAGCTAACACCAAACCCTGGTTCTGAGCTTGGGTAGTTGCAGGGTTGGTCAGCTCTCCCATCTTCACCACCAGAGTGAGCTCTCCTGCATTGCTCTGGCTAGTTCATCCCTTGCAGCTATGAGCTAGGAGAGGGGCCTATTCTGCTTTCAGATGCTCAGAGTCAGTTCTCCCACACCTACACCTACAGGACCAGCTCTACTGTGCTGCACAGCTGAGGTGTAAAGGCCGCTTTCCCAAGTGCTGCCCCTGGGTAAGTGGGTGGGGAGTCAGCTCCCTAGCCTACCATAGGTGGGGGGGGGATCTTCCCCCCCCCCACCACCACATGGCAGACAAGTGGGGTGTGGCCAGCTCTCTTACTCTCACACCCTCAGCTGTATCTGACCCCAGCCTCTACCAACAGGGTCAGCTCTATTTTGCTGCCTAGGTGAGGAATGGAGTCCATTTTCCTGAGTGCTGAAGATGGTAAGGGGAGGGTCAGCTCCCTTGTCTGTTGCAGGTGGTGAGGGATGAGGGGTAAGGGCAGCATCTCTCCCGCTCCCACACATGACAGACAAGAAGTAGGGACAGCTGTCCCTTGATGAGAACTTTGGGACTGACTCATCCATACATCCACCAAAAACAGTGGCTCTACAGAGCTGCCCAGAGGAGGTGCAGGGCCTGCTTTCCTGATTGTTGCAGCTGGTAGGAAGGAGGGGCAGCTCTCCCAGCTGCCTCAGGTATTGATGGGGGATCCAGGAAATCTGAGTATATATAAGGGGAAGGAGGGAGGAATCAGAGAGAAAAGTGATCCAGCCATCCAAGAAGTGAGACATAAAAAAAAAAAAAAGGTATGCCACAGGCCACGTGGCAAAACAAATTAATAAAAATGGGTTAATATTCAAGAGTTCAAGAACTAGCTAGCAATATGCCTCAGCCATAGGCCAAGCAGCATACAATTAATATAATACAAGCTTCTGTGTGTTCAGTGGGACTGCGGGTCTGTGGTCTGGACCACGGACCAGACAGTCAAGAAACTCATACTACAGATCTCTCTGGCAGCCATGTCACCACATGGGGTGGGGCTGGTCTTGGGGTTGGCCTACCTCTTCTCTCTTTGACAGGGTCAGCTCCATTGTATGTGCTGCCCAGACAGTGTAGAGCCCTCTTTCCTGAATGTTGTAGCTGGTAAAGTGGTCAGCTCCATGGCCATTGGAGGAATTAGGGGCAAGGGGAAGAGGGCATCTTTCCCTCATCCCAACAACCACACCTCAGATAAGGGAGATGGTCCAACTATGCCCCTCTCCTATCCTCAGGACTGACTCCCCCACACCCCTGTCTACAGGGCCAACTCTACGGTGCTGCCCAGGTGAGTTGAAGTACCCATTCTCCCAAGTGCTGAAGCTGGTAAGGAGGATGGATCAGGTTCCCCACCTGTTGTAGGTACTGAGGGGCAAGGGGAAGAGGCATCATTCCCTCATTCATGTTATCATGTTGTGGGGATATTGTCAAACATATTAAAAACAGCCAGAGATATCAGAGGACAGATCCACCTCCTTCTGTTTGTTTTTTGTTTGTTTTTAGACAAACTAGCAGTGTGAGCCATGGCTTCTTCTGCCTGCTCGGTCTTTCTATGCCTGCCTTAAATACTTTCACTGCTCAGCTAAGGCGTGGCACCACCACTGCCTGCCTGGGAGCCTGGAACTCCTTCTGTAAACTAAACTGACCTCAAACTCAGTTTGGATTAAGGGCGTAGGTCACCACTCCCAGGATATTCCCTGTGCTGGGATTAAAGGTGTGAGTTACCACTGTCTGATCCTCCTAGACTGACTGTGGGTAGATCCCTCTGATATCTCTGAATGTTTTTATTATATTACAAAATATCCCCACATCATGTGACAGATGAGAGAGATTTGACCTGCTTTCCCATTCTCATACTCTCAAAGCCAGCTTACCTATACTGCCCAGGTGAGGCATAGGGCCCCTTCTCCTGAGTGCTTCAGCCAGTGAGGGGCATGACTAACTCTGTACAGCCCTGTTTTCTCTGCCTTCTTCAGGCTCACAAACCAAGTCATGACCCTTGGCAACAGCCTAGACCCAGACATCTAGTCCTGGGTGGCAATAGGGCATCTGTGTCAATCTATTCCTCAACACCCTCGTCTCTTCAAATATGCCTCTTTCCAGTGCACATGACTCATTCTCTCTCTCTCTCTCTCTCTCTCTCTCTCTCTCTCTCTCTCTCTCTCTCTCTCTCTCTCTCTCTCTCTCTCTCTCTCTCTCTCTCTCCTTCCCTCCCTCCCTCCCTCCCTCCCTCCCTCCCATATTGCCACCCTGTATTCACTCACCATAATGATTCTTGATTGCCTGGTACCAGAGGCTCTGGAAGGCCTCTTGGGTGAATTTCTTCTGAGCTATGGTTATCCTCAGGACCCTCCTGGCCTAGTACAAGAGTTTCTTAAAAGAAATACTATTGATACTGCTTGGGAGAAAAAAGAATTATAACAAGTTTAACCTGGGGTTCCTAGAATAAATCTGGCTTTGCTGAGCAGTTAAGAGTTAAGTTAAAATTATCACATCACATTATAGGCATCTGAGGCTAGACTTGGTTGTTTATGCAGCAGTGTGCTCCAGCTGGATGAGTATTATTCCTGACTTTGGATTTTATATTCTTCATAAACTGAAGGTGATGCTCTTTCCATGGACACATGCATTTACAGACAGGTTAGGTATGATACAGTGAGGATGTTAAAAGTACTGACTCTGGAATCACCATGATCTGTATTCAGCTCCCCTAAACTTCCATTTGCAAGGCACACTAGCTTTCTAAGTGCGAGGAGGCCTTGCTGGTCAGAAGTTGCAGTCTATCATGGCCTGGCAGCTTTCTCTAAAGCTTGGCAACATGAGGATACCACCCACCCTCACAGTGAGACTTCCTGCTTTCTACCAGCCCTTATCTAGAGAATGTCTAGGGGCTCTGAGGACTGACCTTATCTGAAAGCTGTCTCTAAGTCTGGATGCCTGATTATCTCTAGGGTGGCCTTGACACAGTTTCTTGGTAGAAGTTTTATTCCTGTTGAACATATAGTAACTAAGATTTATACAAGGAGCATTGCTATAGGACCCTGCTGCCATGTACAAAGCCTTAAGATAGAAGCATGGTGCTTGATGCAAATTAGGGTTTGTCCCCAGGGTTCCCAATCCTCTATATTCCCTATATTCTAGAATAAAGCTGAACTGACTCACCAAAGACTTCTCCCAGAGGGCTTTCTCCATCATACCGGCAGCCATCTGGATCCTGTTCCCCGGGTTCTGCTCCCTCCACCTCCATGGACCAACATGCCAATGATTCTTCGGAAGAAGCAGAGCCATAGCATCTAAGATTGAGGATCCTCATCTATTAAAAATGACTGCAATACACCCTCACTCCAGACTGTGGCTGAGAAAAATCAAATCAAAAACTCCAAAGGAAGACCTGCTAAATAACAATGCTAATCAAACTTTCAGTGGTGTTTTTATTAAGTACACAGATGTCTGTGTACCCGGCTTCTCCCTTCTCCAAACTTAGCTTCCTGAAGGACAGGGGCAATGGCTGATATCCTCACCCACCCTACAGTACAGGCAGGCATGCCCACAGCATTGCTGCAAGGCTAGGCCAATCAAGACACGTGACTAAACAGTATTCTGCCTGTAGTAAGTCCATGACAATTGTTAAGTCTTAATGTTCTGGTCTGTTAGGTCAATATGAATGCCACTGGAAGTATGGAAACTCATAAGCAGTGTTCTCTAGTGATTGTCTGGAAGAACCCAGGAATCCAGCAGCTGATGGGAAAAACAATGACTAGTCTCCTCGGGTCAGAAGAGAGGCTTCTTGTCTGCTTCCTTTCTCCACACACTCTGTGATGGAAGTCTAGGCATCTCACTTTGCCCTGAGGAGTGCTTTGCCCTGCAGAGCTCTGTTAACTGGGAATTGAGTTAAGAGCTCTTGAAAAGATTCCATCTTGAGACAGTTCACTATAAAGCCCATGGCTTTGGGTGTATCTGCCTTCCAAGCCTGGCGTATATAACCAAGAAAGTGCAAAAGACCGTATCCTTGCCAGCAGCCAGCATATTTGCATCCTGCATGAATGGGATGTGAGATTCACTGCATAGAAACTGATTCTGTTTAAATGAATGGAGGCATGAAGGCTAGTGACAGCTCTTGCCATTGGAAAAACTATGGTACCTTGTTGTAGACGTTTCTGGCCCGGCCTAGCCCTGGAGTGGTCTGGAGTGGACCACCACTGCTTAGCTCCTCCCCCTCCCCACAAATGACTCAGATACTTATATTAATTACACGTTGTTTGACCTATGACTCAGGCTTATTGTTAGCTAGCTCTCTCAGCTTAACTCAAGCCATTTCCACTAATCTGTCTTGGCTCATGGTTTACCTGAATTTCTTTACATATTGCTCCTTGGGCAACTGGATCTCATCTCTGTCTCACTCCAAGAGTTTTACCTGAGGATGACACTGATAAGTTTTTAAGGTATGGCCCCTAACCTAATAATATCAGGATCACCTGGATCTTGGCAGAAATACAAATTTCAAACATCATATGAAATCTACTGTATCAGATGCCTGAAAGATGGGGCTTTGCCACTGTATGTGAAGTAGAGCTCTGAACATTTTAAAACTTCAGCTCTGGAGTGCTTAGTGATGAAGGAATAAACTGCAGGACCAATGAGTCAGGAAGTCTAGATTTGGATCCTGATCCTAATGCTCACTACGGGCCCATAAGCCTCCATTTCCTCTTCTCCTAAAGGACATTACAACACACACACACACACACACACACACACACACACACACACACACACACACACACAGTACTTCTCCTTCTTAAGGGATTACAAGGCCACCAAAAATGACTATCAGGAGTTATCAGGAGTTAAAAGATGAACAAAATAATACCTAAGCCTCACATGGAGTTCTAGGAATCCATGCTGCCACTAGTTTGCATATTTTTGCCAAGCAATTCTCTTCCTATTTCCCAGAAAAGGCTCCAAGTTTCTTTTTTGCTGCTTGTTCTTTGTTATTGTTATTTTATCTTTGCAGTTCTAATCATTTTATCCTGGTGCTTTAAAGAACATTCATGTGGCACATGAAGTTGTAAGATACTTTGTTAAAATGCAGATTGTGATTCTTAAGTTTGAGGTAAGGGCTGAGATTCTGCTCCTAACAGGCATTGTTGCCGGTGGTGGTGACTTGTGAACCATCAACCACTCTGAGCAGTGTGGTCATTGCCCAGTTTCTGTATGATAAACCCCTAAGCCTTCTGCTGTTTGGTTTTTATTCTATAACTTCCACAAGGAGTCTGCAGACAGGTTGAAGAAGAGGCTGGAAAACAGAGTGTTCTTAGGGGGCTCAATACTTCAATAGGCCTGGTACAAAAGAGCCTATGTTTTCAACTGTGACAGGTGGAGGTAGGGGTGGCTTTGATCGGCCAGAGAGTAGTAAAGAACACCATCTTCAGAAGATGACAATCACTGGTTCAGAAAACAACGAAGCAGCAGCAGGTGGATAGAGGAGACCTAGGCACCCACAGGTACACTGCCTTGAGCTGCTAATAGAGCATCAAGCTACACACATCCAAGTAGCCATTTAGATATTGGGTTTCGGCATGAGGTCTGTGCTAAAATATGAAGTGTGGATGCCATGTGTGTGCAGGATCTGTTTTTCTAGTAGATGGTGAAAAGGGACCCTAAGCTCTATGGGCAGCACTGTGCAAGCAAGCCCCATACATGTCTGTCCGACTAATCCTCTGTAGTCTTTCTCATATACTCATCTTTCCCTATTATGACCTATCCTGGTGGTTCTGTGGGGCTAAATTCTGGAAGGGAGCTTAAATATCCCCTCACTGAAAAATACGTTAAGATTTCAGAAGCAATTGAATCGAGGTATGAACCTCAGCTCTACCAGCCACTGGCCATATGAACTCAACCTTGTTGACTCACCTCCCTAGACTCTGGTTTATTGTCTGTAAAATAAGAACAATAATATCTATCCATATGGAGAGAAAGGACTCCACTTAATGTCTGTATGTTTCTGATATGTTTCCTCTACACCCCGTTGGTATTCAGGACATGCGTGTTCTCTTCTGACTTCCACCATCATTACTATCCCAAGCCTAAGAATTGAATGATTACATGGCACCCAGTCTCAATCTCTGGTCTCCATATGCATGCACATATACATGCATATTCATCCACATATATGTGCATCCACACATGTAAACATACACATATGTAGAAAGAAACCATGCAATTTTCTTCACTTTTCCAATGATGTCTTCCTAGTTGAATTAAAAATCCATTCAAGTCTAGTGTTTGATTCAGCTTCTCTCAAAAGTCAAAGTGTACAGTCTCCGGATAAATCCAAATTGCTTCTGCATTTACCAGGGCCATTCTCCATTTGTCAAAGAGCAGAATCCCAACCAGAAGTTGTATGTAGAAGCTGCCTCTAAGGATGCTGATGTAGAGATTTCCCTGGAGTCTAACAGATTTGGAGGTCAATACTGTTGTTTCTGGCTTCATGCTGTCTCCTGTTCATCAGATAACCAACTGCCAAAGGACAAAGCACTAATCAAACACTTCATATTGCATCATGTCTGGAGAACCAAAGAGCATCTCATAACAATGAGGTAAGTCGAGAAAGCAAAGGTAACTGCCTCTCAACAGCACGGCCCTGCTCTCTTAGCTACCCCTCTGGCTCTCCGCACTCACTTTGGATCTGAGCTGGGTCTTTACCCACCCACAAGATAAAACAACGCAAGCATCCCCCTAAGATCTGTGGGACTAGAAATACCCGCCTGCTCTTGGTGGTCATCCTGATTCCACTAACGGGAAGACAAAGCAACCAGTTCATGATGTGGTGGTTCAAATTTAAAGGCAATCAGCCCAAGTACCAGTTCATAAGAGAGAGGAGAGACTGTGTCTGCGTATTAATAATGTACCAGCTGTAATTACCAGGCCAAGATCAGCATGCTTGCTCCATTCCCTTGATCTCTACCATATGCTTCTTCATACCCTGAAGCTGCACAGAAGAATTTGCAAAGGCCTAAGCATTTTCCTCCAAATATTAAAAAGCACACAGTCCACAGATCCCCATAGCAACTTAATAAAAAAAAGTTTGCAGTTACATATGCGTGTTTATCTGATTAAAATGTGTCTTCTCTGTTGTATTAGGTTTCTGACCTGGACTTTCCAGTCTAGTCTCATGGCTGGACTTTCCGGCCTCGCCTGTGGCCCAGACTTTCAGACACAGTCCCAGAGTCCCACTGAAACACAGATGCTTATATTAATCTTACACTGATTGACCTGGGGCCCAGGCATATAACTTGCTAACTCTCGCTCTTAATCTAATCCATGACTCTTATCTTGTTTAGCCATGCAGTTTGGTACCTTTTATCAGAGCAGCATAGTTGTCCTCTGCTGCCTTGTCTGGTAACTCAGGAGTCTCTGTGGCATTTCGGCTCTGTTCTTCCCGTTCCCAGAGTATTCTTAGTCTGGTAGCCCCACCCACACTTGCTGTCTGCCTTTGGCCAATCAGCGTTTTTATTAAACCAGTAGGTGGGACAATTATTTACAATGTAACAACATAATTCCACTACACTTCTCCTCTGGGCTTCAAACTCCATTAGACAGAGTTGGTACTTGTGGGTAACACGGTAGTCACTCATTATTCACAGAAGTCTCATCACACACTAAGACACAGGCATGCTGAGAGCTGGTAGAGCAGAAGCTGGAAATGTTAGAGAGGTGTGGAGAATTAGACTAGTTATGATCATCTGGCTCTTGAAGGTCAACAGCCAGACTTTGTGGTCTGAAGTGGCTGTGCATCATCACTTTCCCAGAGAAAAAGTCAATGGTCCCAGAGTAGACAGAAGCTGAGGTTAATGTTGGCTGCAGGAACACACACAGTATCTTACATTAGTCATCAGATCTGACTGTTCTCCGTCTATTTTTCCAGGACCAGCAACTAGAATTAGGCTTCCATCAACCCCTAGGATGAAATCACACTTTAGCTTACCATGCTTGACAGACCCTATCAGGATCTCTCTATTCCAAAATGGCAGGCAGTATGACCACAGAGTGGGATCAAAATCAAACCGGAACAGGTAAGTGAGAGTCCCAAGCAAGAGACAGCCTTAATACACATTGTAGAGTATTCTACTTATGGCTTCCCTCTCCTAAACTACAGCAGTGTCTGACCTTCAGCAGCCAACATCTGCTGTTCTCTGCTTTCTGGATCTCTCTCATTACAAAGCCCATGTTTGTCCATTTAAATGGCAAACAGGAGATCAGAGAAGTTAATACTTCTCCTCCCTACCCACCTCTCAGCAACCAAGTTTTCTCACCCTTCATGTGATAACTCCAGGTACCACAGGTTTTGTAATACACATTTTATGGGCTACCCTCCCTTTCCAGTTCACTTTCCTGCTCCTTTCCTTGGCTTCCTGAAGTCAATTCGCAGATAAGCCACGCCCACTTGGATCTTTGCTTCTGGATCTCCTTGTGGGAAAAATCTAGATTAGTATAGCACTGAATGCTATATACTGCAAAGACCTAAGAAGGGGAACAGATGGTGCGGCTGGTGTCTAGAGGAGGTGGAATAGAATTTAGGAGATGGGAACAAGGGGAGTGAGGCAACAGTCTGGGAACCAGGCTGGAGGGAGTTCCTGAACCAGGCTGAGGTGTTGTTTCATCACAGGGGTAATTTCCATAGACTCCTGGACACAGTGTGCAGAATGGCTCTTGAGGCCAGAAAGGACCATCCAATGCTGCCTCTAACCAATGTGTGAACCCTCACATGGCAGCCTTATGTCTATCCAAATGCACCCAGTTGACTGAGCTCTCAATTGCTTCCCAGACAGCATTATTAGCCAGGTCTACCAACTAGTACTTTCTAGAAAATGCGCAAAAAAAAAAAAAAAAAAAAAAAAAAATTCTGTTTCCTAGGAGCTAATTGTTCTCCTACTCAAATGCCCTCAGAATATAAACTATCTCTTTCTTAATCCCTCTCTCCTCCAGGCTCAGTCTCTCCCATCCTTCACTACACATAGATGACAAAGGTGCTTGAGCTGCCCCACCCAAGCCTTATCCTATCAATGTACTCTAAACTCTCAGATATGGAAATGATATTCCAGGTGACATCCTCTATCCAAGGGCAAAAGAAACTTCTATGGTCCCCCAGAGAGAATCTCTTGCTCAAGTTATATTGTAACAGTCATCACCCCACCACCAACAACAGCAAGAAGCTGTTGAGTCAAACACCTTCCACTACCTCATTCATTTATTGAATCATTCATTCAGTGTCTTTCATTGCAAGACACTATTTGGTCTAATGCAGATACTGATCTATATAGTTTCTTTAAATATTTCTCTTATAGAGTTAATACTCAGCAGCAGGAGTCAGCAAATCCTTCCATCGAACCCATTATAAAAAGTTTTACTATGACACAGTCATGCCTGTTGGCTCATGTACATTGGTCTATCTGCTTCCATTACACCAAGGAGCTGTGGCTGACAATAAATACAATAGCCCTCAAGACTGAGTGTGTTCACTGTCTCCTTACCCTCAGAAGAGGATTACCATCGTTTGTCTAAAGCATCTACTAGGATGTTAGCTTGAAATACCGCAAGGATGAGACGAGTCTCCTGCTATCCCAGGACTGTGTTCTAGAATTTCTATTATATGCCAGATGATGATTAAGACATGAGGATTCTGAGATGCCCCTTTATGAAATATTCAAGAGGGCAATATGATATATGGTGCTTCTTGCTGGGCCCCTGGTATAGAGGTGAACCAGGCTGATAAAAATCTTTACTCCCATAAACTTCTGACTCTAGCTGGGTATAAGGAAATAAATAAATCAATAAACCAACAAACATATAGCTTTGGGTCATGATAAATTCTATGCAAAAGTAAGCAGGAGCTGGGATGTCCTTGTATTGACTTGCACCTTGGCTCCACAATCCTATTTGTATATTTGCTTGGGATACATGGCAGCCCTATTGTGGATGTAATCCTGTTAAGTTCCATCTGTTGGGCTGGGCTTTTTTGTCTCAGGCTACTGAGTTGTGACCAGGGACAGATCTTAGCCACTCTGGCATGATTCTCCAGGGGACTGGACAACATTACTAGCCTTGTGAAGCTGGGGCCAACAGATAAGCAGCAATGTACTTTGTGTACGTTCTCACCTCTTCCTTTCAAATGAGAACTGGAGATAGGCATGTGGGCCTAACACTTTAAAGGGATCTTTACTGCTTCGTTTAACTAACATATTTTTCCACATAAGTTCCTCTGCTCAAGCATCTTTCTAATTACCATTTTCCTTTTACAGTATGTTGTTAGCACTGCACAGAAGTAAACTCATGGTGAGCAAGAACCCCCCGGGTGGCAGGGAAATAAGGTCTGGCTATTAGGGGGTTCAGTGAAGCGGCAGCTTCTACTTCTTCCCTGCAGGAGGGGGAAACAGCCTAGAAACTGCATTGCACCAGGCCAGACCCAGCTCAGTAGGACCTGGCTCTGAGACGGCTTTGTAAGGTTGGGAAATATCACTGGTTTTGCAGGGGTTTAGACCTGTCTGTCTATACGCCTGGAATGTTCTAGAAATTTTAGGTTACTCTTCATGCATGCTTCCTGTCGAATTAACAAATATGCTGGGAAGCATCTATTATGGAATACATTCAGAACTTAGGTACAAGATGTATCTATGCCAAGCATTTAGAATGATGCCTAATGTGTACTCAAAATAAAGTGTTAGATTGTTGCTTTTACTGTGATACCCAGGCACAGCCTCCATTTATTCATGCATTCATCCCTTCCAGTGGCCAGCAAACAGTGGCAAGAATTTAGTGATGGCCCTGAGGCGGAGATGAACAAGATAAAGGAGGGCAGGACTTATCAGAAATGAAATGTAGCATGGAGGAAGTAATGGACTGTTGTGGAATACTATTTTAACTGGGCAAAGATGTGCTACATTTGTTAATGCTGTAGAATAATACTTTAACTGTGTAAAGGTGTGTTACTTTTGTAACTTTTGTGGTTCTAGAGAATTGAGCCCATCACAGCAGCCAGCAGCAAGCATGTCAGCAGCAGCTAAGTGCTGAGAGCGCTCCAACATCTTGAATAGCAAGAACTTGCTCACCAGAAAGAGCAAACTAAAATGGGATTGAGTCTTTAAACTCTCACAGCCTCTCTCCTGTAATATACTCCCTCCAACAATGCCACACCCCTAAGCCTCCCCAAAAGGTATCACTAACTGGGAAACCAAATGTAGAAATGCCAAGACTATAGAATCATTTCTCATTCAAACCACAATACCCAGCAACTATGGAAAATCTAGTTAGGACAGTCCTTGCCTGTACTTCTAGTTTTTGCATGAAGATGGAGGTTTGCTGGTCAGCCAGCCCCCCGTTTGAAACATTTATCTCCAGGCTCAGTGAGAGACACTGTCTCAACAACAATAAAAAAGATAAACTGTAGAATAATAGATAAAGACACCCAACACTGAGCTCTGGCTTCCACACATGTGTGAGCTCACACACATATGTACACACACAAGCACACACATGCATGTATCACATGTATCAAAGAAAAGAAGAAAACCCAGAGATCTAAACTGTGGGGGCGGGGGGCAGGACCCAGCTGACAGACCATATTTTATTCTTATGTATTCACAACTATTTACAAAGATACAGATATAGAGGTAGGTATGCACAGATATCACCAGTGTACAATGTCACCAAGCCCCACCCTAAGTACTTTATAAATACAAACATTCTCAGCATCTCAACACATCTGCAACCAGATGATTAGCTATCACCTATCACAGCTGAATGTATAGTTAAGGAAAGTCAGACAGAGTGGTCAAGTAACTTGCTTACAGATTAAAAACCATTAAGTAACAAAGTTAGATCTCAGATAGTTTGGCTCAAGGTTTTTGCTTGTTTGCTTTATTTATTTGTTTCTTTACTTACTTTTGAAGTACTGGGGTTCAAACCCAGGGACTCACCTATGCTTGGCAATACCACCACTTAGCTATATACCCAGCTGTCTTTTTACTTTTTGACTTTTGAGACAAGGCCTTACTAAGTTACCAAGACTGGTCTTGAACTCACTCTGTAGACCAAAAAAGGCCTTGAAATTCAGATCCACCTGCTTTCTGAGCAGCTGGGTTTGAAGGCCTGCATTGCCAGGCCCAACTGTCTATATTCTTAAGCCCCTAGCACCAGTGGGACAAACTGGAGAAATGTACCTGGCCCCTATTCCTAGAATTTTCTGGGCTCCCAGAAGAGATGCATGTCTCTGGCAAGTAGCAGAGGTGGGCAACTTTTTTCACACAAGACCCAGATCCCTGCTTCTAGCCTTTGTGTTCTGACTTTGAGAACACACATTGGGGCCAAGGGCAGTCCTCTGGCACACCATCGGGGACTCAGAGTCTTGGCAACAAGATGTCAACTAAGACTGTTGGGTGTGGGCTGCCCCCTCCAGCTTTATTAGTCCATTTTAAAATAGATTCTTCTATTTCAAACACCTCGACTTGCCACTTGCTGCTCATCTTTCAGCACATCCACCGTGTTTCCCTGTCATCATAATCTGCCATGTGGAATCTCACAGACACGCTATTCCATGTGAAACAGCAGCCCCTGGAGAGAAAGCTTCTGTTCTTCTGAAATGATGCCTTTCTCCAGCTGTCTCCTTCTTAAAGGTGAGCCTACAATCACTGGCTGCCCAAATGCTAATTTCAGCATTTTGATCACAGTTTTTGGTAGAGCTAGGAAGAGCCTGTGGCTAATCCTGTCACCCCACCCTCCTGCTTTGCAAATGAAGCATGTAGGGCTCAGAGAGAAAGCTGGGGGGCTGGCAGAGAACACACAGCCAGTCAGTGGCAGAGCTGGGACTAACATGGGAGCCAGTTAACATGGCAAGATGGGGGCTAATAATAGTAGTCATAACAATTCACCATTTTTACATGTTAGAAAGCTTAAGCTCTCTTCCTCATATGGACTCATGTGGGTGGCTGTCTCTGCTCAACAGAAAGGACCCTCCCCTTCAAAACCATCTGTCTACCTACACCTGGAATCTCATGCTTTTCTCATCCTGTAAGAGTCCAATCAAGTGCCTGTGATGACATGTGAAGTTTATCCAAAGATAAGAAGCAGGTTAGTCAAATGGTTTATTAGTAAAATGCTTGTCACACTAGCACAAAGACCTGAGTTTGGATCACCAACACCAAGTCAAGTGTGGTGATGAACCTGTAATTAGTGCTTGGGAGGCAGAGACAAGAAAGTCCCCTGGGCCCTAAGCAGCAGGCAACTTAGCTGAATCAACAAACCCCAGGTCAGTGAAAGACCCTGTCTTAAAAGTGTAGAGAGTAACTAAAGAAGACAGCCAGTGTCAGTCTTTGGCCTCTGCTCAGGCAGAGAAACAAGTACTTATTCAAGACTTTTATGTCAGTCCCACAGTCCTTCCAGGGCTGGCTCCATAACTATACTCCTTCTTCTCTCTCGGGGTAACTGCTTCCCTTTGGAGCGGTAGAAGCATATTGGGATTCCCCCAGCTCCAGTGAAATACTTCCCCAGGTAAAAAGGGGCAATAAGACAGGTATGGTGCCACACACATAGTATCCCAACATTCAGGAGGTTGAGGCTGAAGGATTGTGAGTTCACAGGGCAGCTGGGGCTATATACCAAAACCCTTCTCTAAAAAACTTCAAAGACAAACACTAGCAATGCTGAGTATCTGCCCTGAAAGTCCCATAAAGTGCATCTCACTTGCCCCCCCCTTACTAATTGGGAAGCTGAGACTCATGGAAGTAAGGTGACTTATCCAATGCCACATTTCTTTGAGACAGAAATGATACCTGAATAGGTATGTACAGTCTAGATAAACCTAGTATTAACATCAGCCTCTAGGTAAACACTGCATGACTCCATTATTGTTTTGTTAAATAAAAGATCTCCATCCTATGAGGGGTAACAATAAGAGTTTAGGATATCGGCAATTTGCCCACCTCATCTTCCATGGTCTGACAACATGTCCTTAATTCTGGTTGCACATATGAAGCTGCAATGATACTCTGCAAACACCAAGTCAGGGGACAGAGCCCTGGCATCTGTGTTTGCTCAAAGCTGTACAAGTGATTCCCAAAGACAGCCAGAGATAGGACACAGAGGTTCTCCTGATAGCCAAGAATTGTATCCATGGATTTGAGTCATTACAACTAAATTGGAATGTAACTGATTTTATTATCTGAGCATTAAAGGCTTAATTCTAATATAATTGAAATATAAAGCTGAAAGGATATGAAATATTTCTGAGCACAAGGGTTCTTTCTGGATCATATTCAATACTCAGGACAAGTTTAGAACATCTTCATGCATCCTTGTTTGCAAAGAACACATGATATCAACTACTTAGTTAGCAAAACCATGTGTCACCAAGTGAAAACTAGCCTAAGTATCTGAACAGCTGCGTAGTAATGAGGTTTTTTGGTCTTGGGCAGTTAGAGGTCTAGACTTATAGACTTGTTATTTTAGACTTTTTAGTTGTTTGTTGTTGTTTAGGCCTTTAAAATGATTTAGATATTTATATTAAGTTATGTATTTGGTCTATGGCTTAGGCATTTTGTTAGTTTTTTTATATATTTTAATTTAACTTATTTTTATTAATTTGTTTGTTATGTGGCCCATGGCTCACCTGTGTTCCTTACATGCTTTTTCTTGGGTGGCTGGTTCAGTCTGTCTCTGACTGTGCCCTGCTTCTCCTACCTATGTTGTGATTTCCCTTCTTACTTTTTCTATGGTGCCTGTCATGGGCCAAAACAGCTCCTTTATTTAAAGATTGCTATTCACAGTATACAGAAAGACATTCTCACATCACCTCTCCCTTTTTGTCTAATCAAAAAGGAAGATTTAAATTTTAACATAGTAAATTTATATATAACAAAATAGCTATTAAGTAAGAATTATAGTTATAATATTTAGTTTATTTGTATTTAGCAAAATTAAAGAAAATATTTTATCATTTATCCTACCTTTATGAATTTAAAGTTTTATATTTAATATATTTTTTAAATGACTGAGAAAAACTATACCTATAATTATTTAATCTTTAACTATGCTAAAGACTATAGAAGACTATATTTATTTAAGCAAATTAGAAGTGTAAGTATAGTAAGAGGTTTCTGTCCCCAGACTTTTGGGCCTAGCCTCAAGGGTTAGGCCCACAGACCCACAGACCCGCAGAGACACACAGATGCTTACAATAGTTTTAGGCTGATCAGCCTAAGGCCCAGGCATATAACTTGCTAACTCTTTACCCTTAATCTAACCCATGACTCTTATCTTGCTCAGCCATGTGGCTTGGTACCTTTTCTAAGAGCAGCATAGTTGTCCTTTGCTTCCTCTGGCTTCTCTTTGGCATTCTGCTCTGTTCTTCCTGTTCCCAGGGTTTTCTTAGTCTGGTAGCCTCGCTCACACTTCCTGTCTGCCTTTGGCCAATCAGCACTTTTTATTAAACCAGTGGGTGGGACAATTATTTACAATGGAACAACATAATCTGCCTACACGTAAGTAACTTTTAAAATTTAGAAACGACTAAAGATTGATATTTATAGCATACAGAAAGACATTCCCACATCACCTCCCCCTTTTTGTCTAATCAAAAAGGATGGTTTTAATTTTAACATAGTAAATTTACATATAACAAAATAGCTATTAAGTAAGAATTATAGTTTTAATATTTAGTTTATTTGTATTTAATAAAATTAAAGAAAATATTTTATCACTTATCCTATCTTTATGAATTTAAAGTTTTATATTTAATATATTTTTAAATGACTAAGAAAAACTATATTTATAACTATTTAATCCTTAACTATATTAAAGACTATAGAAGGATATATTTATTTAAGTAAACTGGAAGTGTAAGTAACTTTTGAAATTTAGAAATGACAGAGATGACACTTATTTGTCTAGACAGTTACTTAAAGTTTTTTTATAAAGTTGTGGTATCTATCTTTAGCCTATAGGCCTAGAGTTTTGGGGTTTGTTTGTTTTTTTTTTTTTTATCTTAGTGAAGTAGGAAATTTGTTTTGTCTATTTATTAGTTGGTTTGTTTTTTTGAGTCTTGAAGAATGTCTGACAGGTTTTTTTTGTAAAGTAGGAATTTGAATGACATCTGGGCTTGTTTTGTCAAAGTTAAGAGGTCACTTTTTTATGGAACTTGTATGTCTAGTTTTAATAGTATATTGTCAAGCAGTTAATATAAGAACAGGTTTATGTCTAGCGGCTAACTGATGCCACAAAGAAATTAATCTCCATACAACTGCTTGCTTTTGTTATTGTCAAGTTAAGAAAAATAGACAGTGAATAACAGTTCAGAATGAATTAGTCCACCAAGTGGTCTTTCCTTCCTTTATCTCCACATCTTCCTCATAAAATCCAAGTTGACCCTGAATGAAATATGAAGTCTAAGTTCCGAGCAAAAGTATTTTTGTCATTGTTGATCCAAGTTTTGTGTCAGTTACTATACAAATACCTTGACCAAAAGCAACACAGAGGAAGGAAGGGTTAATTTGGTTTATAATTTCAGGTTGTACTTCCACAACTAATGGGAAAGTCAGGATAGTAACTCACACAAAAAACAGAGAGAAACCATAGACTCATTGCTTCTAGCTTTTGTTTGTCTTATGGAGTTCAGAAGCCTAAGGAATGGTGCTGCACACCATGGGCTAGGCCTTCCTATATTAATTAACAGTTAAGACAATCTCTCAAAGACAGGCCAGGCACAGGCCAATCTGCTCTGAACCCTCTGTCATTCAGTATTCTAGGTTAGGGAAAGTTGACATTTAAAACTGACCAACCTATTTTCATTGAGTTGAACCTAGGACCTCTCACTTGCTTGTCAGGAACCATCACTGAGCTCTAGCCTTCTAGCCTCAGTCCTAACCAATGTTATTTCAAAAGACAATAAGTTTATACAGAAGTCAGAAAGTCATAAGAAAATGCATAAAAATAGAATATCTTATGAAACTCCAAATAACTGTACCTTGAATTTCATCACTCTGCCAATCCAGACATTGACCCATGATGCACACTGGAGACAGAATACAAAAATATCTAAGAACGTCTTTGAACTTGAAAATTCAACAACAAATGTACTGATGAGGAATGAAGGCATTTCATTCCCTGTAATGAGAAATAAATAAATGTTGAGGCATGAAAAGAGCAACCTGCATTTTCTAGTGGGGAAAAGAGAGGTAGAAATTAGCAAAAGTTAAGAGTTGAGTGCTTCATGGGACCATGGTGTTGTCCTGGTCCAGGCTACGGCCTAGACCATGTCTGGAACCATAGCCCATCAACAGGCAGGGTCTAGGTTGATGTCCATACTTCCTATTACTATTAAAGGCTGTTCAGGGTCTGGACAGCTAAGACCATGTTCATATCTAAGGGCCTTGCTGCCAGTAGAGCCATACTGATCTAGGTGACCTGTGCTGTCAGTGGGGCCATGGTGATCTCTGGACACAAGCTGCTGCTAAGGGCCAAGCCTAGGTCTGTGTTCCTGCTATAGCTGGAGTCTGTGATGACGTCCATGGCCCACATTGCTACAGGGGGTCATAGGAACCATGCATTGAATCTGAGGGCCATGCTAGGCCTGCCCTGCCCGTCCTGTCACTGGCATGGCTGGTCCTGTCCCACATTGGACACTGCAGTAGGAGAGGTAGCCCCATCCCCCATGGGAGAACTGGCCTCCACACTTGGGAGGTATGGCCCTAACCCACATCAGAGGTATGGGAGAGCTGGTTCCAATGGCATGAGTCTAGGAGAGCAAGATCCAAGACCTTACCTAAGGAGGGTAGTCCCAGTGGCCTGAGACAACCAGCTCAGCTGCCATCCAGACCCACATTCTAAGACTTCCATTAGTCCACCCTAACATCTGCCACATCTACGACTTGCTGGAGAGTGTGAAGGGACTGATCCTCAGAATGATAACCACAGGATCTCCAGACACAGGGCAATAGCAGGATGTCCAAGAGGAGTTTCAGTGTGGGTCCAGTGTGACTTGAACCAGACCAATTACTCATTGAAATAAACATTTGATTTGACAAAAGGGTCAACTGTGTGACACCGAAGCACCCAATGCCCCTAGGATGAATAAAGAGGTATTGGAAAGACGGAAGAGTGAGGTAGGATTGTGTGTGTGTGTGTGTGTGTGTGTGTGTGTGTGTGTGTGTGTGTGTGTTTTGTTTTGCTTTCTATTTTCAATTTATTTGGGAAGAGATGCTTCAGGGATGAGGGAAGAACATGGAGAGACTGGAATGTGAGGAGGACAGGAGTACATGATGTAAAATTCCCAAAGAAATATGTTCAAGAGAGAGAAAGTGGGGAGAGGGGGAAGAAGAGGAAAGGAGGGGGAGAGAAGGGGAGAGGCAGGGAGAGGAGAGAGAAAGGAGGGGGAGGGAGAGGGGGAGGGAAAAGTGACTGCTTTTCCACTCTGTCACACATTACTTTTCACATTCATCGCTTGCCCCTGAATTCACCATCAACCCAACCACACCAACATGCATTCACAATTATTCCCATTGGAGATGAGAGAAATAGTCTTTGTAATACTGGAGACCATCTCACGATCCCACAAGATCTGCACAGTTGTAGCTAAAATTCAGTTCAGGCCCTGTTCTCTGAGTGAGGAGTGGAGCTGCAGCTCTGCTGGGACACGAGGAAAAGCCAAGGGGGAAGCAACACACTTTTTTTGCGGGGGGGGGGGGGAGCTGTTTTTGTAGAAACCAGGGACATCTTTGGCCACTGGATTACTTTATCAAACTATAATTCTTTTGAGCTAGCACATCGCAAATATTTTTGCATCTCCTACTTGGGAAAAATAACCAAAAAGAGAGAGAGAGAGAGAGAGAGAGAGAGAGAGAGAGAGAGAGAGAAAGGAGCTGTATTTGAATGTGCGTATTAAGTCGTCCATCTCAGGTTGTCTTTGCCCAGTCTCTCCCATTCTCATAAGCCATTCTTTGAAATCCTTGACCTATCCTACTTCTGAGTTCCTTATCACTCTTTCTTCTACTACCAGATGCCAGGAGTTTATCTCTTCTGTTTCATGGTTCTATGCATCGCACATCAGAGCCAGACAAGTCGAGCTGGCCAACAACAGATTGTGCCAACACAGAAAGAGACCATCAAGAAAACTCTGTTTACCCGCTGGACCCTGGGTTGAGTTTAGCTTCATTATTCCAACTCACTTCATGATACACCTGGTAAGTATACACTTCCCCCGACCAGTAAGAAGGGGGGTGAGGATGAGAAAATTAAGAAATCCAGTCAAAGTCACAAAGAATCAGACCCAGGCTTGGAAACCCACACTAACCTGGCAACCATTGCTTTTCCCACAATGCAATGTATATCTGCAAAAGTTAGGGAAGGGAGCCCAGGTAGACTGGTTGGTGGGAGAGTAAAGCCAAAGGTGGGCAGGCAATGTTTGGTTATTAGGATATTGGAAATGGTTCAAACTAAGGACCAAGGTGTCCGTATGGGTCCTGATAGGAACACAGTGTTATTATACTCAAATCCGGCAATTTGAAAACATTTTGACCAAAGAGAACATTTCCAACGATATAGGCAAGATGGAGGATGACAACAAAGAACAATGTATAACTGGAGACAGAGTAATGAAGAGGTGTTCCTACCTACACTAGTCAAGAAAGTAGAGACAGAGGAGCATGAAGAGAGTCACCTGTCAGCAGTCTGGGTCCCACTGAGGCACAAGGTTGACAGGACACAAAACCAAACCTTGAGGAAACTGGTCCAATGAACCACGTAGAAGCCAGAATGGCAGGATCCTCTGCACAGCCAGCCTCCCAGGTGGAGCTATATGGGGAGAGTGGAGAAGTGTGGAATCAGGGCACAGGCAAGGAGTCTACCCTCCTAGTTTCAAAAGAAAAAGAAACCCTAGAGGCTCAGATTCAGACTGATTTAAAGTGGGCTGAATCACAGGCAAAGGTGAACACTAGGGTGCTCTTCTCAGGGGCTCAGGGATCACTCTGTGCTTATGACGTAATTTGAAACTCATTTTTCTGTTCGATACTTGATATCACCCCTACCTTCTCATATTTTTTTTTTTTTTGCTTTTCTTCCTTCCTGCTTTCCAAAAACATAGTTGTGGGTAGTTGGAGAGATGACTTAGTGATTAAGAAGAGTATGTGTTACTTTTATAGAGGCCACACATTCAGTTTCCAGCATCCATATTACGTGGTGGCAACCACCTTCAACTCCAATTCCAGAGGCTCTGACTGCCTCTCCTGGATGTCACAGATATTGCATACATGTGATGCACATACAGACAGGCATACAAACACATACACACACATACACATAGAAATAAAACCATCGTGGTTATAAGTAGAAGTTTTGACTTCCATTTAAATCTTGGCTTTATTTCTCACCAGATGTGTGATCTGGAAAAATTACTAAACATGTCTCTGTGTCAGTTTCCTCATTAGTAAAGCTATATATAATAACATGATAAGTATTACTTAATGTAACAAAATTATTCCAACACTCCACTTCTATTTGTTTCTTTTAGAAGAACTTCTAATCTGGGACCTTAAGGAAGACTGATGCATTACACAAAAACATAGTTTTCAATTTAGTAAAATTTGAATAGAATGACCTTAACTTAGTCTAAGTTCTCTGAATGTCAATTCCTTATTTAGTTATAAATTAAGATAAGCAAATACACTTCATCCTCCTTCTAAGGTTTTTGAGGTACAAAAGCATCCTGGGTAAATGTTCACAATCCACATTTCCCACATTCTTAAACAAATCAACCCACAAAAAAAGGAAGTATCCCTTAAACATGGAATATGTTCAATAAAGTTTAATGTGTTTCAGGGTATTTTTTAAAGTGTTTCCTTTAATGAAGCCATGAAAAATGAGTATGTCCATGAGTAACATTGTACCCAGCAAAGACTAAGAGCTCAAACATTATTAGCAAATATCGTCATTATCACAGTCCCTCACAAATATTTGCTGAGCTGTGAGCCAGATAAGGAAACCTCTGAGGTGCTCATGAGTCCTAGTAAATGCCCATCCGGGGATGCACCAGCCATTCTGGCCAAATAAAAGATGTGCTAATGGGCAAGGAGGAGTCACCTCTCAAGAGGGGCTCCAAGGCTGCAGCCATACATCAAAAGGAAGCCAGGGGCGGAGAACAGTGA
The DNA here is from genome assembly GCA_033318265.1 of Phyllotis vaccarum. Taxonomy (NCBI): domain Eukaryota; kingdom Metazoa; phylum Chordata; class Mammalia; order Rodentia; family Cricetidae; genus Phyllotis; species Phyllotis vaccarum. Next base: position 188,354,271 of record JARWLC010000001.1, on the reverse strand, counting down.
GGTAAAGGCAGGAGTTACAAAGTATAACTTAAAGGATGTGAACTCGGGGCAATCAAATAACACAGGATGGATTCCCAGACCCCTCACCACCTGTGGGTAAAAAATATTGATCAAACTCAAGCAACAGCCATGGAGTTCAGCTGTCATGGTGGAAATTTCAGTGTTGAGTTTCATACCCTGGAGACAAGCCTCTTTCCCTTTCTGGGAACAGCGGAGAATGTGCTGCAGTGTCCATTTTCATGGAAGTCACCAAGTTTACATGAAACACTGCTGGGGGAAATGGGAACAGAATGAGCTAAGCAATAAAAAGACTTTTAAGAGGCCAAACTGTAAGAATTATTATCACACAAATCTGGGCATTCTCTAAAGTTGATTTGTCATACTGTAAAGAAATAGGTTGACAATATCCCCACTGATCCAGCAGGGTAGGCATGGGACAGCCCTCTGCTGGAGGACAGATAGATCTAAGAGGCAAAGTAGTGAGCAGAGGAAAAGTAACCACAGAGATGGTCAGTGTTGTGGTTTAAATGTGAAACATCCCCTATAGTCTGGTGTGTTCAGCAGCGCACTCCCTAGCAGACAGTATTGTTTCCCTGAATGCTGTGAAAATGTTAGGATATAGAGCCTCACTAGAAGAAAAGGGTCACTAGGGGCAGGGTTGACTTTGAGCCTTCACATCCTTGCCCCACTTCCTGTCTGTGCTCTGCTTCTTGCCAGTGGACACAGTTCTCAGATACTTCACATTCCTGCAGCCAACCCACTCCACCTGGTGGGTGGTACCCACTCAAACAAGCCAGACTGTACCTGCCTCCTTTAACTCGTTTGGTTGGTTGGTTGGTTGGTTGGGTTTGAGGTTTTGTTTGTTTATTGGCGGGGAGGGTAGTTTTTGCTCATCACAACAATAAAAATAGCAGCATAGTCAGAAAGGAAGTTAGCCTGAGTGATTCATGTAAGAAACAAAGCATGGTGGGAAGCAGGTTCCAGCCCACAAGTGTGGGAGACAACGTTGTTCCATTGTAAATAATTGTCCTCGCCTATAAGTTTAATAAAAAGCACTGATTGGCCAAAGGCAGAGAGGAAGTATGGGTGGGGCTACCAGATGAAGGAGACTCTAGGGACAGGAAGAAACAGAGCAGAATGCCAGAAAGAAGCCAGAAGAAGCAGAGGACAACTATGCTGCTCTAAGAAAAGGTAGCCAGCCTCATGGCTGAACAAGATAAGAGTCATGGGTTAGTTTAAGGGGTAAAGAGTTAGCAAGTTGTATACCTGGGCCTTAGGCCAATCAGCCTAAAACTATTGTAAACATCTGTGTGTCTCTGCCGGTCTGTGGGTCTGTGGGTCTAAACCTTGAGTCTAGGCCCGAAAGTCTGGAACAGAAACCTCATACTACACACAGGTGTGTTAAGGAATCCCAGAGACCCTGTGCTGAGTCACATTCCCACCATCAGCCACTTGGGTCAGTCTCTTACCTTCTGCTGTGATTGACAGTGGTAGCAGTTACCCTTTCTAAGAGATAAGTCATGCTTCAGAAACAGGGCTTGCATCTAACACTCAACCCCATGGGGCAAACAAAATAACATTACCCAGATGCAGAGAATTTAAACTGCAGATCTCATATTATGCAACTCATGAAGTGAATTAGAACAATACCTTTGCCCCTTACCATGGCAATAAAACTCACATTGTTCTTTGAGGGGGTGAACAGAATGAGCCAGGCCTTGATCTTTTAGGAGAAGGTGATACTTTAAGTCTATATCAGTCATTTACATCTTAGAATGATAGATTTCCAAGTTAGTCCTGAGAGTAAAAGAATACCCGGGTGCATAGAAAGCCAAGGGCTTCACCAAGGTGTGGGACACAAGCACCACAGTAAACATGAAAAACAATCTCCCTCTCACATAATTTCCCCCTTCTTTGAAACTCATTGGGTTCACTGATAGGTTTCCATCCCTAATGCTGGGTTTCTCCACCCATGCAATAAATGAGATCAGGACAAATTAAAGTCCAGATTTAATCTGAGAAAAGCATTCCTGTGTGGTCTCAGGGGACAAGTGTAAACCACAAGGCAAGTCTATGGGCCTGAACTTAAGACCTTAAATATCCTACAAGTATAGCTTTTGAGCACTTCCAGGGTAGGAATTGGTGGGCTTTTTTTGTGTGGGGGGGTCTGTAATGGGGCCCTGAAATGAAGACCAACATTTACCACAAGACATTGTAGAAATTCAGTAAATACGGAAAAGTGCTGGCACTCCTCTAGCTGTGTTGAGTACCTGGACATTTATGTTCCCAGAAGGAGTTGATAAATATGAATGCAAATAAGAATGTAAAATAGTGAGGTGGGGGGCAAGATGGCTAAGTGGGTAAAGGTGCTTGCCACTATAGTGGGATTGTGTTCTGTTTCATTGTAAATAATTGTCATGCCTACTAATTTAATAAAAACACTGATTGGCTGAAGGCAGACAGGAAGTATGGCCGGGGCTACCAGACTAAGAAAACTCTGGGAGCAGGAAGAACAGAGACAAAGACACAAGAGAAGCCAGTAGATGCAGAGGACAACTGTGCTGCTCTGAGAAAACATACCGAGCTGCATGGCTGAACAGGATAAAAATCATAGGTTAGTTTAAGAGCAAGAGCTAGCTAGCAATACGCCAGAGCTATAGGCTGATCATTATAAAAATAATACAAGCGTCTGTGTGTTTCTGTGGGACTGCAGATGTGTGGGTCTGTGGGTCTGCAGGTCTGGACCACAGGCCAAACAGGCCAGAAACATGCCACAAAGCTTAGTGATCTAAGTTTGATTCCCGGGACTAACCTGGTAGAACAGAGAACTGATTCCTTCAAATTTCTAAATGCATGCCTCAGCACATGTGTGCCCATACACACACACACAAATATTTATTTAGTTAACGTAATCAGAGTAGTTTTTTAAAGAACATGAATGAATAGTGAGACGTGTCACAGCAGAGCAGCAAGCTAAGGAGACGGTTCAGTTGGGTTATATGCCTGCTATATAAGCAAAGACCTGAATTTGGACTATGAGCATCTATGTACAATGCTAAATGTTCCACAGGTTTGTAATCTCAGTAAAGAGAGGAAGAAAATCCCCAGAGATAGCTGGCCAGTGATTCTACATAAATTGGTGAACTTCAGGTTCAGCAAGAGGCCTTGTATCAAAAAATGCATGGATGGTAACAAAGAAAGACATTCAATGTCAGACTCCAGTCTCCGCTTGGATAAGCACATATGTTTGCATATATGAACACATATGATACAATGATCTTAACACAAGATTTGGCACTATGAGCTCCAAATTATCAGAAAATCAAATGGTTCAAATCCAAAGATTCAGGCACAAGATCTCACTACCACAAACCAAAAGGGCTCTAGGGTCTGTAAAGAAGCCCTATTTGTTAAGGGGCTGGGGAGACAGATGTGTAGAGCAATGGGGCTTGCTTCACAGCCACCCTGGTCTACTTGATGAGTTCCAAGGCAGTGAGAGACCTTGTCTCCAAAAACAAGGTTTTCAGGAAGCACTTGAGAACCAACAGGCAATCAGCCAAGGTTGTTCTCTAGCCTGTGTGTCAACATGTGTATGCACCCAATACACACACACACACACACACACACACACACACACACACACACACACACACACAGGAGCTGCTTGTTCTCTCCCCACAGGCTTTATCTCAACTAAGGGTATTATCAGCAAGCCAGAGCAAGAGCCCTGTTCCCCCTTAGCCTCTGTTCTCCTTTACATTAATAGAGCATATGTCACATCACAGCACTACAAGAGTTGAGCTGGCACTTAGGAATGGGAAGAAATAAAAGAAAGAAGGAGAAGGAAGGAAAGGCCGAGCCCTCTGAGGTGAAAGTAAAGAAGATTACAAAGTCTGTTCCCAAAGGGCCCACAGCAGGTGGGCCAAATATGTCCCAAACTTATGACAACAATCCAACATGGCAGTACAGAAAAGATCCAACCAAACTGTAGAAGCAGCTCAGAGGCAGCAACAGCCTTTACCAGGGAGAGTAAAAGATATTCTTGAGTGGGAGTTTACTGGGGGAAGGGGTAGCATTTGGATAGAGGAAGTGCTGTATGCAAAAGGCCAGTCAGTGAAAGGTCCATTCTATGAGGACCAAGATATCTTCAGAATTAGAGATGTGACAAGACCTTCTGTTTTCCCCAAAGTTGGAATTCTAGAGCTGCAAGAGGAGCCCATACCCAGCTGCTCCCATCCACATACATCTGCCACATCTGCCCTATAACAGGTTTCGGCTTTGTACCTGACTCTGGTCACCTCTACCACCATTGTCATGGAGGGGCCTTTGGCTGACTAAGCCTTTACTGTTTTAGTCTGGTCTTCCTGTCTCTGAGTCCTCCATTCCAAATCATCCATTGCCAATGACTCTTCATTTGTCAAGGCATTTTCAAAGAACCATCTTTAATTCGGGGTAAGGCAAGGATACTTGCTCCAGATAAATCTCAGAGGGAACAGCAAAAGGCAAACAAGAATTGAGGCTGACCTGTAAGGACTATAAAACTGAGGACCGGATCTATGCAAATGGTATACGTTTTATCCATTTCTCACATCTACATATTCAACAGTGTTATGGGCCATTTCACTCTGAGCCAGTCTTTACACTGGGTGCAGGGCAGCAGATGGCACGCAAATGACACCAGTGTGTTGTCTCCATAGAAGACAACTGTTCATCAAATATTTATGCAAATAAACATGAAGTCACAATCTGTAATAAGTACAATGAAGAAAATGGAGAGGGAGCTCTGTGTGTGTTTTGATGGTCTTGAAAGCAATCAGGGAAAATGTCCAATGACAGAACATTTGAGCCAGATGTGCAACGTTAGAACCAGATCCTGATCAGCAAAGAAGTGCTGTCCTGTTTCATCCTGAGTGGAAGAAGCTTTCTAATGACAATGGGAGCTGGCAGTAGCCCTCAAGTTGGATGTCACTGTCTATAAAATTTGACACAAAGAGCTAGGGTGTTAGTTCAGTCAGTAAACTGCCAGCCTTAATAGCACAAATGCCTGGGTTTGATCTCTAGAACCCATATATACAAAGTCATGCACGGTGATGCACACTTGTATTCCCACCACTAGAGAAGTGGAAACAGATGGATCCCTGGGTTTGCTGGCCATACAACCTGGCCTATTTGGTGAGCTTCAGGCCAGTGAGAGACCCAGTGTCAGAAACAATGAAGTAGATGGTACTTGAGGATCGTCTGAGGTTGTTCTCTGGCTTCCATATGCACACATATGTGCATATACACATAAACATGCATCACATACATATCATACATATACACATACATGCATATGAACATACAGACAAGTACATGATGAACATTTATATTTTACCCCAACACTTAAGTGTTCATAAATATGGATAAGTTCAAGATGCCAGCCTCTGAATCCTGAAAATGAAGAATGAAATCAAATACCACCTGGTTTCTGTGTACTCAGGCTGAATGTGGCTTCCCTGGACACCTGGCTGGCTCCTCTGTGCTCAGTGTCACATGAGGTGACCCAGCTGAGGTTTCCAGATTGCCGTTTTGGACCCTAGAAAACAGGCTTTTACTGGCTGTGTATTTTGGTGTCCTTGGCTCCTGCAGGAGCTTAGCTTTCCATTGAAGTCTGGGTCAAAGGCCGAACAGGGATGCTGGAAGCATATTTTGGCTGTGACAGACAGATTAGTCCACATGATTTTCTGTAGACAATGGTTAAAGTGAGTCCCTGGGGACTGACACAGGCTTTGTCTAAGACCCAAGCAATTCATTTACCTTTTCTCTGCTTTCAGTTTGCCATCTGGGAAACTGGAATAATAATGGTGTTTCTCGGTTACCTTATCTTAGCTCTTGCTGTGATGGTGTTAGATAATAAACAACTTCCAAATCTCCATGGTTTGCCTTAACAAACCTTTATTCCTTGCAGGTGCATGAGCTGCCTGTGTTCCAGGCTATGGGCTGAGTTGAGGCTTTTCCATTTCTCTGTTTGAGATGAAATGAAGCAGTTCTCCAGAGTATGCTTTCCCTATATCCAGTGTCAGTTTGAACACGAAATGTTTCTCATAAGCCTATGTGTTTTAGTACTTTGTCCCCCAGCCGATGGCATTGTGTGAGGAGAGCATAGGAACTTTAGAAGAACGTGTGTAGCTGGAGGAAATGGGTCACTACTGGGGGATGCAGTTCTAAGAGGCGATAGCATGGCCACACTTTTAATCCAAGATCTTTCTGCTTCCTGGTCCACCAAGATATGAGACATAGCCTGAAGCTCTTACTGTCAAAAGCTCAACTGAACTGTGCCTTCTCCATGATGGATAAGCCAAAATAAATCTTTCCTCCCTGAAGTTGCTTGTGCCAGGCAGTTTGTTGTACAAGTGAACAACCCAAGTAGCCTGAGTATACTGAAAGCTTTGACTGGGGGCAGGGGATTGGTATAGAGGAGGGTCAACAGTGAAGAGAACTTGCTTCTATTACAGAGGACTCATGTTTTGTTCTCAGCATCCACGTAACAGCTTATAATAATCTTAATTCCACTTTCATAGGCTCCAACATTCTCTTCTGACTGGACACCAGACACACGTGTGGTGTACCTACAAACATACAGGCAAGATACACATGCACATAGAATAAAAGTAAATATTTTTAAGGAGGATTTTGACTGGATATAGGCTATGTTATATCTACTCACATCTCAGTAGCCATGATAAATCTCATGGCCAAGTTCAAAGGGGTCCTAACCACATGGTAACCATGGAAGCAGCAAGAAGATGTGGTGCTATTGATTTATAAAAGAAGTAGGGTGTAGGTAGGAACATTATTCATTTTTCTTTCCTGCCTCTTGGTGATCATTGAAAACTATGCCTGAAGATTTTTGATGCTAGACTAGGACGTTCTGTGTCCCTCCCCGTTGAATCTGGGTTAACCATCTTGACTTAGTTGTGACCAGTAGAAGCTGTAGAATTGATGTGAGACTTCTAAGACAAGATTAGGAAAGGTCATATAACTTCTACTTAGATCTGTTGTTAGAGGGTTTACTTGGAGAGATGTCAGATACTATGTAAGAACTCTGACTATGCCACCCTAGGACTGCCCTTCTTTGGAGGTCATAGGTATACACTGTGATTGACAGCGCAGCAGTGACTAGCATTAAGTGCCAAGCATGATCCGTGGGACCTAAAGGTAGCCAAAGTCCAGCTGACACCTGCCTATCATTACTGCAGAGTCCAAGTGAGAAAAACCCATTTGAGCTTTGCCTAAATTCCTAACTAAGGTTGCTCTGGACCTCTAACTACCTCATGAAATCTCAGTAAACATATGAGGCTGTGTTGACATCATCATTTTTATACTCTAAGATTCTGAAGTCCACCCACCAAATGTAAGTGTTAGAACATGCCACCAATGGATTATGTATCCAGAACCATCAAAAATCCCCCTCATGCCCACCTTTCTCAGTCTTCCCCTGTTCAACGGCCAATGTCATGGGAAAGCCTGTGCAGTTTGTTCATGCCTCTGTCACAGCCCCAGTCCCAATGTCACATCACAGACAGCTTTTTGAAGATAGACTATGTCTGACTTTTGGACTTGTGCTCAGGACTAAGCATGGCACAGAAGAACATGGATGTTTTCTATTTTTGTTTCATATCTACTCAGTAATCCTTCTCTACATGTATAGATAACCCATAGCCCTTTTGACCTCTGCTTCTGGCTGGGTTTCACTGATGAGACATCCCAGTATGGGATCAGAGAAAGGAGGTAGAGCAGTCAGAGTATCCATCACTACAGCTTCTCTCTGCAAGACTGATGGATCTGACTGGTTCTCTAATTGAGAGCCCAGCTCCTCACTTACCTGCCTCCCCTCTATGAGACTCAGCATCCAGACTCCCTTATCTAGCACCTCCTACTCTTTCCCCTTTCCCTGAATCTCCTGATTTGCTTACACTTTGTCAATGCCCTCACAACAGCCTTTGCATCCATTCTGTCCTGAATTAGCCAAATTGGGATGTGAATCCCACTACCCTTGAATGTCACAGAGAAATCAGAAACCAGAAGCCAGATACATGTTTCCAGGCTATAAAGCCTGAGATCACCAGCTCACTTAGACACAAGGGAAGATGGACCAAAAGATAATAGAGGCCACCGTGGATATAGCAAGCTCTGTCAGTGAGCTATTAAACTGCTGAATTGTCTCTACTCAGAAGCTGTCAAGCTTTGTCCAAGGTTTCATTAGGGGCAGAGCCATCTACTCCCTGACATTTCTGTGACAGAAAGCATTTCAATTAGAGCCACAAGAGTCCTTGAGGACCTGCCACACCTCACAGCAGTAGTCTCACTGTTCCCTGAGGATTGTCGGGTCAGCCTTCTCTCAACCCTTTCTTGTTCCTACTCCATCAACCCTCTCCAGGCCCCCACAGGGATCTCCCAAAGCTCATCAAAGGGGGTGAGATCAGCATTGGGGCTGAACTCTTCATACCCCTGCTTATATCCTTTTGGTGACTCCCATTTACCACAAGGTCCAGATGCCACCTGAGCTTTATATGTACCCCTTCTGCCCCCAGACTGAGCCAGGATCTCCTATTGTCCTCTCCATCCTATAAGCTCTTGTCACACTTGTCACCTGTCAATTCCTTATATGATTGATACATTCACTTTTTTCCTTGAGAGACAGGAACAAACTTCTATTCAACTGATAGGGGAATATCTTTTATAGGATTTCTATTGCTGTGAAGAGACACCATGACCATGACAACTCTTATAAAGGAAAACATTTAACTGGTGTGGCTTACAGTTCAGAGGTTCAGTCCATTATCACCGCAGTGGGACATAGAGGCATGAAAGGCCGACATGGTGCTGGAGAAGGAGCCAAGAGTTCTATATCTTAATCTGCAGGCAACAGGAAGTGAACTGTCTGCCATATTGAATGTAACTTGAGCATAAGAGACCTCAAAGCCCATCCATACAGTGATATACTTCCTCCAACAAAGCCACAGCTCCTAAAAGTGTCACTCCCTATGAGCTATGGGGGCCTATTACATTCAAACTCTTACAGGGACCAAGGATAGATCAAAGTAAGGGTTCTACTGAAGTCCAGCTGGGCAAATCAATGAGTGCATGGTGTTTGCTTAAATAGCACAGGTAAGAGGTTACTCCTAAATAGGTAACTCTCAAAGAGCTGCAGCCCCACTAACTCCCAAAGAGCTGCAGCCCCACTATAAAGCCCCATTCCATCATGGATGGCAACCTCATGGGAGCTACGTCATGAAGTCTTTTCGGCCAAGCTTCCACTTCCTGTGTCCTCTGGCATCTCCCAAGATCATGTGCAGATGGAGAAGAGCAGAGAGTAGGAAGGGTCAGCAGTTCCATGACTTCTTCATTGTTCTGCTCCCCAGCCAAGCTCCACTTCAAAATGGTGACCATGTTATGCCTGGAGGAAAAAGGAACCCACAAGTTGTCACCTGCATTCTGATCTTCAACTAGGTCACCTTTAACTCTAACTCTTCTGTGGCTTCTCTTGTTGCTTGAGTACAGCCAGTCTTCCAAGTGGCCCAGGAGGCCTCCATGACCTTCCAGACCTTCCTTTTCTCCTGTTCTCAGTTGCGCTAGCATTACCTGCAGTACCTGGGGCAACATCAGCATGTTCCTACCTCAAGGCCTTTGCGTACATGTATTGCTTTGGCTAGAATGCTTCTGCCTGTGATGTCTCCCTCCATCAAGCCTCTATCCCAATACAGCATTTATTATATCTCCGGTTAACAACAGCTTAAAAGATTCACCATACACAGAACACAGGCAAAGACCCAAGAAATCACCTCTCTTCCATTTCCAAAAACTAATGCACAACTCCATACCAGAAAATAGTAGGCTAAAGGTATGACCCTTAGGGATGGCTTTCCATTGCCTATTTCCCCAGCTGGCATTGTTGTTAGATTCTCTGCCAGGCCATGTTACCCTCTTCTGCAAGGAGAGGTCTCAAGACCACAGAATTCTCCATCTATGAGCCTCCCATTTATGACTGATAACATCACACAAACTATATTTTATGGTTGATACATTCTTTAACTGATTCATTAAGGCAAAATACATATATAACAAAAAATTAGTTGCTTTAAAGTGAACAATTGGATGGCACTAAGTGCATTCCAGTGTTGTGCAATCACTACTTATATTTAATTTTAAAACATTTCTATAACTCCAAAATGAAATCCCACACTCATTAGACAGGCATTCCCCCACTCCACCTCCTTACTTCCCATCCCTAGAAACCATCAATTTGATTTCTATTACTATAGATTTGCCAAATATGTATATTTTATATAAATGAAATCTGTCTCCTTTTATTTAGCATGATTTTTGGAGCTCCATCTACATTGTAACTTGTATCTTTTCCATCTCTTTTCATGGCTAAATAACAGAGCATTGTATGCATATACCACAATGTGTTTACTGCCAGTCAGTTTGCGGGCATTCAAGCCAATTCTACCTTTGGTTATTATAACTACTGCTGCTATGCATATGTCTTTGTGGTTTTGTCTAATGTCTATTTTCAATTCTTTAAGATATACACCTGGGACTGAAGTCACAGGGGTGGGTGGCTACTAGAAAGTGGAACTCCATAGTAATTCTGATTCACTCTGCCCTGATAACATGTGATACTGCACATTGTTTCTTGTGATTATAGGGCATTTACTAAAACTCCAGTACCAAATCTAGTATCATTCCACATAAGTAAGTATAGTTCAGACATAGAAAGAAATGAAAAATAGATTCATCTATCATGCAATGAACCTTTAAAATACTATGTTAAGAAAACAGAGCTAAGAGATTTAACCCTTCATTATATAAGTCTAAGACATTGTGGATTTAGGTCATGCATTAAGTTATTGGTCTTTTTGTATATTATTGTTCTTTTTAACTTCATTGAAAATAGATTTTTCTCTCATATAATACATCTTGACCACAACTATCTCCCCCTCTACTCCCTTCAGTTCCTCCACCTCCTGTCTCCCCAGATCCAGTGACCCTCCATTCCCTCTTCAGAAAAGAGTGGGCCTCTAAGAGATGACAGCCTAATAGGACAAAACGAGATACAAGAAGACAAGACAAAAGCCTTCATATCAGTGTTGGACAAGGCAACTCAATAGGAGGAATAGAGTCCCTGGAATGGGCAAGAGTCAGACACACCTGTTCCTACTTTGAGGAGGCCCACAAAAATTCCAAGCTAACAGCCACAACATATATGCAGATGACTTGGTGAATGCCCACACAGACACGAAGCTCCAGTCCCTGTGAACCCTGCTTTGCTGATTCAGTGAGCCATGTTCTCTTGGCGTCCTCAAACCCCAGGACACAGAACAGCCCAAGAATTAGAAGGTAGTAATAAGCAGCAGCCTATAGAAGATAGCTGCATTCTGAGCCAAGCGAGAGGTTATCCATGGAGACAGAGCCCAAGTTACCAGACAAAAATGAAAAGCTAGTGAGCCATAAGATCAAAACAAACAATAAGACTCCTGTAACAAGCTTTCTTTGGAGCCACCAATCAGCTCCCAAGTCATGATATGAAGATTTAAAGTCCAGAGACAGCCTGTGACCCATTTACACCAAGCCTTTTAGATTCCTAGCAACCAGAAGACCCAGGAAACAAAAAGATACTGCTCAGGTCCTAGAAAAGCAGATTTTATACACATATTTTTTGTCTTCCTAGCAATTTCAAAATACACTGTCAGTAAGAAAGTGTTTCTCAGATACTGAGACTAACCAAATCCTGTTCGAAACTCATTATTGCTAGTACCTTACATAACCACATACATTAGTCTATTATGGTTTATATTCAGCTCAACAAAATTTTTTTGCTCATAGGCTCCACATAAGATACTATGGCAGGTGCTATGGACCGCTTGACAGATAATAACAGTCCCTGTTTGTTCCCAATCCTTGATTCCTAGTCTTCAGCAGGCATATTCAAGTTCAAGGTGAATATAAGTGACTAGCCTACATGGATGGCTTTACTGCAAAACTCTCTATGCTAAATACCACAACGAAGACATAAACAGGAAAGTGAGAGTGGATGGCTTAATGTGGGTCTAATTTTTCCCCTGATCTCATTTATCATGGCAACCAAATAAAATAGGTATTATTCTTGTTGTCCCCATTTTATGAGTGAGGAAACTGAGGTACAGAGCAACTGAGTAGACCACCCAATGATATACAGCCAGCCATATTGAATCTATTTGGCTAGAGCACTTGAGCTTTTGGGTGATATCAGCAATTCTTGATAGAGGTGCTTGTTAGTATAAAGCATGTGTGCTTGAATCCTACCTCTGACCTACTGAATTAGTCCTTAGGGGTAAGTTCCAGACATGAGTTTGGAGAAGCTCTCCCAGTGAGGCCAAGATGATCTTGATCTATGTCACACTGAAAGGCTAAGGGAAGCATCAACAGATGCGGGCAGGGATGAAGAAGTCTTTCCAAGGGGCAGAACCAGGTAGGCAAAACCGCGAAGCCAGAGGACTCCCATGGGAAATGGTGGTGTCCCCCAGAAAAGGATAGATAAGCAGTCTTAAAACAAACCAAAAGAAATCCAGATCACCTACCCAGTAAGGTATAATCAGCTTGTACCACAATTAAATGATGCCAGAGTCTGTTCACAGGGAGATGAAGGTCTGTGTACTGGCTGGTTTTGTCTGCCAATGTCACACAAGCTAGAGGCATCAGAAAGGAAGGAGTCTTCATTGAGGAAATGCCTTGATGAGATTCAAATGTAAGGCATTTTTTCAATTAGTGATCAATGGGTGAGGGCCCAGCCCTGGGCTGGTGGTCCTGGGTTCTATAAGAAAGCAGGATGAGAAGGCCAGAGGAAGGAAACCAGTAAACAGCACTCTTCCATGGTCTCTGCCTCAGATCCTGTCATCAGGATCCGGCCCTGTTAGAGTTTCTATTCTGACTTCCTTCAGTAATGAGCAACAATGAGAAGTGTAAGCCAACTACACCCTTATCCTCCCTAATGCTTTGTGGTCTTGATATTTCACTGCAGTAACAGAAACCCTAAGACAGTCCATATGACATTAGTGAGCACCTGCTAATTGCCAAACACTGCACTGAGCCCTTTGCATACATTAGTTCATTCCTTCTTGATAACTGTGAAACATATATATTTATCTTCATTGTTTAAAAGATTAATAAGATTTGGAGAGTAACTTGCCCAAGGCCACATAGTCAATAGGGGACCTAACTATGATTCTACCTACCATCTGCCTAGTTTCAATGCTGCCCTCTTACCTCTGGGATCAAATATTTTCTGAGGGTTTTCAGAAGGTGATCAGACAAGAGCAAGATGATGTTGGGCCGTATGGTTAACAAGAGATCAGTAGAAATTATTCCCAAATCAATACTGAAAGTAGCTATTTATCCTTTGTCCACTCAAAAGCAGAGCCTATAACAAAGTTTTGGGTGCATTTGATTTATTTGGGGGTGACTTGAGGGAGTAAGGGCTGAGACCTGGAAGGGAAAGAAACTGTGAAAGGTGTAGCTTACCCACTGTAGACAGCTGTAAATTATTCTTCTCGAGACACTGTAAGATTGACTGTGTGGAACACTTTGTGAGCTATTATTGAACCTGGAGGTCAAAGCCTGTGCCTCAAGTCAGGCTTGGCCACTCATCTTCCATAAAAGAGCAAATTAATAGTGGAAAATAGGCAAAGGAGAAAGGTTTAAAGCAGCCACTTTGGGAAGAATGACAAAAAAAATCCAGTGACACTCCCTCCCAAGCCCATGTTCAGGGTCAAGTGTAATTAAAGTGTAAATAAAGGAGCAAAGATCCACACATCTAAGTGTTCGGCTCACGTTGTGGTCTCGCCCACCACTGACTCACCATTATCTGGCCTTCAGTCTCACAGTAAAGTAGTTGTTAGAACTGAGGAGTTAGAACTAAGTGGAATCTTTTTCCAGGAGACAAGACCCCCCTCTGGCTAATACATTTACCTTCTCCCAGTGGGAGATTCTTGGAGAAATTTCTATTTCTTGAGGTTCATTCTTTCAATAGTCCAATAGTCAGATTGAGAGGCAAGAGTATTTCATTAGAATACCTTCATTTTTGCTGGCTTGTTACAGTTCTGCTTCATACAGGAAAAAGAAGGCTGAGAGCTTCATTCTCTTCCCACAGCACAAATTCTCACTTCTATCCCATCCTGCTTGAAAGCTAAACGTAGTTCCTGGAACCTGTTAAAGTAGAGAGACACTTAGAGGCCTTTAGTGCATAAAAGCCCTGCCTATAGATGATCTCCAGAGCTGACTGACTGAACAAGCATAGGACATCAACTGCAGGACCAGGCTGAATAGTTGGTGATTATAACAAAATGTCACTTAAGAATGTGGAAAGTAGGAAACTTAGATCTCCCCCTATCAAATAAATTTAGAAACATAACAGGAACTGAGCAGAGAGATAATAGCACAAGACAGCTCCAGATCTGAAGATCAAGTCTACTGTTCAGACATTTTAAGATCTCTAAAGAAGCAGGTATGGAATGTGAGCATGTTGTCCCAGAAGCGGAAGTCAAAGAGTCCATGGTCCTCAGGAGAGGCAAACTTCCAGTGTCCGTAACCAAGTGAGCCCTATTCTAAAATGGACATATCTTAGCCTGGAGCTCTTAGATATCATAAGATGATCTCTCCTAGTCTGAGATCAGATGTTCTATGAATCTGACTCCAGAGACAACTCATATAATTAATATCATAGCTCAAGATGCTCATCTCAGATGACATAAAACTGACCAAGAGAAATAACCCTGCTCAGCAAACTAAAATAAATAGATCTGAATCTGCAGGACCATAGTTAGAATCCCAAACCAAAGCTTACTCCAGAGTGCCAGGGGGTGGAGGTCCTCCCAGGCCCCAGCTCACCAATCTTTCCCAGGCCAATCAACCAATAACAGCAGCCCTACATTGTCTTTATATGTGTGTCCATAGTAAGCAACGTAAAAGATTTAGATGATGGCTTGAGGCTAGGCTTTGGGTCTTTAACAATCTCAAGCCTTGATCTTTAACAATCTCAAACCTGTCCTTTGCGAACCATTCTTGACTGTATGTGCACACACATGTGCATGCATGCATTTATCTGAACTTTTATGCATGTGTACATCTGTAGGCACAAGCATTAGTGTAGATGCATATTTGCACAGATACAAACATGGAAGCAGAAAACATGAGCTGTGTCTGGTTCTATAATCTTGAATAAATCTGACAACCCTTTCCCAGCTTTGCTCTCTTCATCTGTAGCACAGGCTCAGCAGTAGTTCTGACTTCTCAGAACAGGTTGGGGGAAATCACAAAGTAGAACAAACCGGGAAGAGAATTCAGTGAATGCTAATACTTGACATTTCAGGGTGTCATGCAGTGTTTTTGTGGACTTCAGAGAGGGCCCAGGTTTCTGGTGATAGTGATCTATTTGTGCCTGCAGCACTCCATAAGCACTGTATCAATAGTGTGCTCATCAGTGAAGTTAGACACAGTCAAAGATGAAGCATGATGTTCTCTTAGGGAATGGTTGAAACAGAACAGAAGAACAACCAAAGGGGCCTGAGATTGCTAATGATGGAGAGGGGAGGGAGGCCAAATCATGAAGAAAAGCAGCCTAGGTGATAGGCAAGCACTCCCAGTAACCCTCAAAACTACATCCCCAGGTAGGCTAGCATGCTCAGCCAGCAGTGTTTGTGGGCATAGAATCCAAGCCTGTGTCCCAGGCCAGCACGGACTTGTGCTTTGCACTTGTTTGACTTTAGACACTGGCTTGTCCCCAACTCGCACCTGAATATATCTAGGAAAAAAGATTTCAGAAAAACACCCCTTACCACATAGCGGGACTGTGGATTTGGCTGTTTATCTGCAGTCAGATGATTATTCTGATAAACTGGAATGAATCTCGCAGCAGAAGGAGAGCTAGCAACAGTCCTGCTGATTTATCACCCTTCTCAACCCAGTTGGGTTCCAAGAGAATAAATCTTGCTTGCCTTTGGCTAGGTACCCACAATCATACCGTGGACCATGACTTTCATATCCCATTAAATCTGAATTACTCAGTCTGGGGCTGAGCTGAGAGGTAATTTAAAATGGCAAAAGGGGGAAAATGTTCTGATTTAGATCTGATAGAGACTGGATTAAGTCCTCCCATTTTTCAGGGCTTAAACGTGAGCTTTGTGAGGGCAAGCACCTGTGGTTAGGATGGCATTCCCGTGAAGGGCCTGAGCTGCAGATTAGACTAAGGGAATTAAACCGAACAGGCATTCAAAGATCTGCAGTCCCACCACCTCCCACGGGACCACAAGCAGGGGCTGAGTTCCACGGGATTGAGCTACCCTGCTATGGAGTGTAAATTATTGCAACAGTGTTAGGCAGCAATTTGGCTGCAATTCCTAACAAAATGAAAAGGGCTGCACCCTTTGACCTAGACATTGCCTTTACAGACACATTTGGCCATGTGTACAAGGTTATGTATACATGGATGCTCACTGTAACCTTATTTATAATCCTGAAAACTAGGATACTAACAAAATGTCCTTAGTAGGGTGTACCTTAAGAAAGGATGGGCTGGTCAGTGGTGGTGCACACCTTTAGTCTCAGTACTTAGAAAGCAGAGGCTGGCAAATTTCTGTGAGTTTGAGGGCAGCCTGGTCTACAGAGCAAGTTCCAGACAGATAGGGCTGTTATACAGATAAACCTTGTCAAAGAAGAGGAAGAGGAGGAGGAGGAAGAGGAGGAAATGAAGAAGGAAGGGACACCCACTCTAGGGAAGAATTAGTACTCATTTAAGAAAGTAAAATAGAGTGACATCTGTTAATACAGAAACAATAAGGATGCTTGTATGTGAAGTGTGCCCGTTTTTCAAAAGCTGTCTAAGATGAAGCTGAAAGCAGTCTACCTTTCCTCTGTCCCAGAGAGTCTTCACTGAACAAAGGAATACCTCTCTAAGCAATCACTCAAATGCTGCAGTTTAAATCATTTCAAAATAAATTCTACATTCAACTCAACCTTAGAGGTATGTCTCTGTGATCAGACCTTCTTCCCAGAACTTTTCCTGAAGCCTTGTATAGAGGAAATCTGATATAGCAGGCTTGGAACACACTGTTCTTCGAGAGCGAATGTTCTTAACATAATTTTAAAGGACTCTAGGAATAGTCAAGGTAGAAAAAGTGGTGTAATAATAACAAATCAATGCCCAGTTCTCTGTGGCATATCATAAATATATTCACTCCTCAGGAAGTCTAATTAAACAGCCTTCTCTATGCAGAGTCACTCAGAGATCCAAGTGGCTACCATCCTGAGGCTTTATCATCTTAGCCTGCAACCTCTAAAGCTGCTACAAAAAAGAAAAGAAAACACCAACTGGTGGTTCTTACCTATATCTGCAGAAGAATCACCCCGACTGATCCAGCTCAATGCCCAAAGTGGCCTTCCCAGATCCACCATCTCTGTGATTCTCTATTCGTCCACTTTGTCACGGGGCTTAAAATCATTCATCACAACAATCAGTAAGCCTGTTCTGAGTTCGGAATGTCACCAGGACACCAAATTACAGCCCTGATTCCGGGATGCAGAGCATGGTGGAGTTGTCCTTTGCACCCTCCCTGGTCCCCAAACCTGGAAGCATGCATGCTTCCCTAAACAAACCTCTTGACTGAGTGTGTTTTTTAAAAAAAAGTCATGGGAAGGAAATTAATAAGAAATATGTTTCTGTACCTCAACTTTTTAAATTATGTTAAACTTCAGAATTTCTGTAGGCGCCTGTTTATAAATAAAATTAGATTCATCTGAAATTGAGTTATTCTTCATGGTTGGTTAGCTATTACTGGGAATTTAAAAGCACTTATTTGGATAATATCCAGGTCATTTGGAGTCGGCATCTAATAAAAGTTGGACCCATTACAGATAAACACCCATGCTGGGCTCTAGGCGTTGAAAGAGGCAAAATGGTTCATTTCCTAGCTTATCGCGTAAAAGGACCCCTCCCCTCCCCCCTCTAAATATAGCCTTTCTCTAAACAAAATATTCAGTACATAGCATGAGACTGCATCTGTGTCCCAACATGGGTTTCTGTTAACATACCTCATGCTGCTTTTCAAAATCAGAGAGATTGGTTAAATCCTTTTAAGAAAATTAGGCAAGCAAAGATGCCATCAATCCTGGGAACCTATCACATACATAACAGAAGCATAGTAATTATTTTTAAGGCTGTTTTTTTTTTTTTTTTTAAATAATGCTTGTCATTTTTTGAGCATCAGCTCAAACCCCTAGAACTTGGAGTCTTTTTAGGAGACAGCCTTAGTATCAAAGATACTGTAACTCATCACAGAGTTTCGGTGGTTTTTGATCTCTCTTTCAATTCATTTGTCAGTTATATACCAAATTACAATATAATTTACTTCTCAAAGACACTTAGAACAACAGCCAGGCCCACAGTATCTCAACTTTATATTCATTGAGATTTTTTTTTTCCCTCACAAGCAAGGTGCTGAGCCAGGCTCTGGAAGGTAAATATGCTAAAAAATCCTGGGAGTTGATAGTGAAATAAAAGTCAGAGCTGGGTTAAGAATGAGTAAACTTTCTTCAAGGGGCAAATAGTAAATATTTAAGATCTTCGAGTCAAGAGGTCAAAATGAGATTGTTATGTAGGTGCTTATGTGGTTATTTAATATGTAACCACTCAAGAGGCTGAAAAGATGGCTCAGTAGTTCAGAGCATGAAATAATCTTGCAGAAGATTCAAGCTTGTTCCCTAGCAGCCACACAACCTGTCACTCCAGCCCCGGGGGATCTGATGCTTCTGGCCACCATGGTCACCAGCACTCATGCACATATACACAATAAATCAGGACTCTGGAGAGCTCTATCACAAGAGAACCTTCACTGAGCAATTGGTGAAGGTCCACAGCTAAGCACTGGGTCAAGCTCCCAGTCCATCTGAAGGTGTGGGGGGAGTTATATAGCAAAGGGGTCAAGATCATGAGGAGACCCACTGAGACAGTTGCCGGGGGCTACTGAGAGCTCACTGACTCTGAACTGACAGCTGGGGACCTACATGGGACTGAACTAGGCCCTCTGAATGTGGATGACAGTCAAATGGTGTGGGCAGTTTGTGCGGCAATGGGACCAGAATTTACACCTAGTGCATAAACTTTTGGAGCCCATTCCCTACAGAGGGATCCATTGCTCAGCTTTGATACTACAGGGAGGGGCTTTGTCCTGCTTCAACTAACTCACCCTGGGAGTCCCTGTCTGAGGAGTGCATGGGGGATGGGGTGAGGGGAGCTAGGGGATGACTGGGAAGAGGGGAGGAAGGGGGAACAGTGGTGGGTATGTTTGTTTCTTTGTTTGAATTTTTTTTATAAAGTTCAGAGGTTCCGTTTATTTAATTTTTGATTTTTTTTATTTATAAAGAAAGTCTTTTTATCCATGTATCCCCCTGCTCCCCCTCCCTTTCCTCTCTCCCAGTCAGCCTTCAGCCTCCCCCTCCCAGAAAGGGCAAGAAGTCCCAAAATGGGTCAGCTCAGCATGGCACATCCACTCCAAACAAGTCCAATTTCCTCATCCCAATATCAAGACTGGGTTAGGTGTTCCTCTGCTGGGAATGGGCTCCAAGGTGCCAGCCCATGCACAAGAACAGTGGTGGGTATTTTTTTTAAAAAAAAAAAAAAAAAATCTTTAATATGTAAACTACCCAAAGCTAGGAGCTAGTCTAGTATGTAAAGTGTTTTTCCCACAAGTACAAGGACCTGAATCCATGTAGAAAAGCCAGGCATGGAGGTACATGCTTGTAATCTCCATGCTAAGGAAACAGGCAGGGAAGAATGGCTGGAAATTACAGATGAGTGAGAGAGATATCAGGACAAGGTGAAAATAAAGCCATAAAGTTGGGAGAAACAGAAGGAGGTGGGCAGTGATGGGAGAATATGATCAAAATACTTCGTATGCATCTATAGAATTCCCAAATAATAAATAAAAGCTTATTTCTAGACAGAGAGAATCTGGGAAGGGTTGGAGGAGTGTAGCAGGCTTCCTTGAACCACAAGCCCCCAAATCATGACATGGATAAGTATTATTTATTAATTGTGAATGCTTGGCCTTAGCTTAGGCTTGTTTCTAGCTAGCTTTTTCTTTCTTTCTTTCTTTCTTCCTTCCTTCCTTCCTTCCTTCCTTTCTTTCTTTCTTTTTTTTTAACTTAAATTAATCCATTTCTATCAATATATGTGTGGCCCCAAGGCTCGTTTACCTCATTTACAAACTATCCATCCTGTTTTCTCTTGTCTGGCTGGCCTCCAGGGGGCCCCCAGCTCCCCCCCCCAACCCCCACCTCCCCAAGCCTCCCTGGCATCTCTTTTTCTTCCTCTTCCTTCCTACATCCCTTCTACTACTTACTCTCCTGCCCGGAAATCCTGCCTATACTTCCTCCCTGGCTGTTGGCCATTCAGCTTTTTATTAGACCAATCAAGTGCCTTAGACAAGGTAGAACAGCAACACGTCTTTACATAAGTAAACAAATGCAAAACATCTTTGCATAGTTAAACACATATTTTGCAACAGAGGAGAGGGAACACATGATTAAAATATACAAAAAAAAATTATTTAAAAAAATTATTTCTTTAAAAGTGGATGACCCATGAAGAACAACATCCAAGCTGATTTCTGGCCCCATGCACATGTACAACACACCACACATGCACGCACACGTGCACACACACACACACACACACAACCTAAACATGTCATGGATTGAACTGGGTCCGTGTGCTTAAATTGGCCAAAGTTTAAGGTGAGCCTTGAGGACACTAACTGCTAAACTAAGAAGTTTGGATTTAATTCTATGGCCATCCATTTCCAGTAGTCTTTATTTTAGGAGTAGAAAGTTGTCCACAAATGAAATCTTATGCAGAAGCCCAATATATATGCAAAGCAGATGAAAATGGGTCTGCAGCGTTTGAAATAGAAATGAAAAAGACGTGAGCACAACCTTTTTCACCTTAGCCACACTCCCAGAAGCCCAGAGGGCCCCTGCCAATCGCGACTTAAAAACCACAGCCGCTGTCAGTGGGGTGCGATTACAGGCTTCTGAGGAGAGGTGGAAGTGATCACAGCTGTGTACAACCGGCGCTCTGGGCATAGCGTGAGAGATGCAAAGGGATCAGAATGCCTGGGGCAGAGAAGCCAGGGAGGGGGTCCTGTCTAGGAAAGTGGCAGTACATGCTTCTGCAGCAGATAGCAGGGCACAGGTCCAGGCTTGGGAGAGATAAAGCATTTAGACAGGCCTGGATGCACTGGCTCAAGACCAGTGTGGCCCCACAGGGCTCCACATATGAAAGGACTCACACATTGTTCTGATCCGCCATCCAGAAAGTCTTTGCATTTCCAGTTTGTATTTTGCAGTGGATCCACAAATTGCAAATTATGTAGTCAATCCTCTATGCTGGGATGTTTGAATCTGTAGAGGGCAGAGCACATATACTGGCAGCATCTTCTACCCATTGTCTCACTGGGCATTCTAGTGTTGCTTTCAAAAAAAAAAAAAAAAAAAAAAAGCCAAGTCAAATGTTTCTTGCTTATTCTCAGGACCTCAGAAACTGTCTCCAGCCTGCTGCTTTACCCCCTCACAAGCACCCAGCATTACACCCATCTTCCTTCTGCCTTCTAAATCCTAGAAACAGTAGTCTGAACTGTGACACCCAAAGTTCAAACCTCCAGGATTCTGATAGAACACACTTCAAGTTAAGGGTTCAGGAGCCAGATGTTTGTATGTGTGTGATTCTGGGAAAACCCCAAAAAAGATGGGGGAAGATAAGACATAAGAACCTCCAAACACTGCAGGACATAGTAGGGCATTGATCACCAACCCCCAGTCCCTCATTTACTCAGCTCATCCCGAGGTCTAATCCCTTTCTGTGGCCAGAGATGACACTAAGCAGACACAACATTCCAGAACTATCCACAGACACTGCCAGGACTGGGGTAGGCTAAGGTAGGGAGTCGGAACATGACAGGACCATGTTTGTGCCATCCTCAGAAATGTTATAGGAAAAAACAAAGATCTGGGAATTTGGGAGAAGAACAAACTTAACCCCCCACCCCACCACAACTGGGCAGCACACCTGCCATCATTAGTTCAGCCTCTCATTCAAAGTATTCCAACTATTAAGTACCAAAGCACTACTTTTATTTAGAATACTGTTCTCCATGCTACAGAAAAGACAATGGATGCTTGGTCATCTGTAAGAACCACATTACAGGAGGTAAACACAAAGAATTTTTTCACTCTACCCTAATTTAGACATAGCAGATCACACACTTGTACACCTATGAATTTCCTAACTTTCTGATGTCTAAGTAGGTTCAGTGGAGGATCGGGATCATTGGCAACATCCAGAGAAGGGACAGGAAGACAGCTCACCAAGAGAGATGCCAAGTCTTTGAATGACATCAGATTTATCCCCAAAATATCTCTAGTCTCTTTGCTAGAATTTTTTAGTCCTTGGAACGTGTAATATGATCCTTATAGAATGTTGGTAGCATTATAATGGCATAATCACTCACTGTGGGAAAGCCTGCCAGATCCTTTGTGGCCTAGCAAATACATTCACAGGTTACCATAGGTTTTCTATGTGAACAAGTTTGGAATTTGGAACCCATTAGCTTCCTTACCTAGAAATAGTCTGTCAGCCCTGTTGCCATTAATGAGCCTCATTGTTTAAACATGGGCATAGGGCTGGAGATATAATTGAAAATACATGTTCATAAAAACACTCGAACATTCATGGTCTTAATAGTGATTTCTATAACTAAGAAAATAACTAAATGACTACCGGCTAATTAACTACTAAATGAAATATGTATAATGAAATATTACTCAATCATAAATAAAAGGGGACTCTATAGACTACAAAATGGATAAATCAAGAAAATACTATTTCTGTGAAATGTCCAAAGAGACAGATTTATAGAGACAGAAAATTGACTAATGGCTTCCTAGGGCCCAGAAGGAATTTGAAAAGAAACACAATGGTTTTATTTTGAGGGTAGTGAAAATGTTCTAAAACTGAATAGTAGAGGTGGTTGCACAATCTTGTGAACAAAGTAAAATACTAAAATTATGTGTTTTAGGTGAATTGCATGGTGTATGAATTATGCTCCAATAAATCTGCTTTAACAAAGTGTAACATGAGATAGTACTGAGGATCCATTTATCCTTTTCAGGGCCCTTGGGATACACCACTGAGGAAAATGAACAACATCACTGTCCTCTTGTGATTCACATTTCCCATGAGGAAAGAAGGTAGTGATTTCTAAACGGGTCAAACAAATTGTTATGTTATTGTGACAAGTGATCAACAATGGGAGGGGGGGAGGAGCTGGTAAAGCCACAGTTTTAAATGTGCTGGTTCAGACACTGTCGCTAATCATCGGACATTTGGGCAAGTTTGCAAGGGTGGGGCGGGGGGGGGGGGGGGGGCGGGGGGACATGACCAGGGCAAAGGCCGGGAGCAGGAGTAAAAAATACTGGAGGGATAGCACGGAGATCAGCTAAGCAAAAAAGCATGAGTCCATAAAAATAATAAAATAAAATAAAATAAAATAAAATAAAATAAAATAAAATAAAATAAAGTAAAGTAAAGTAAAAAGTAAAGTAAAGTAAAATAAAATAAAATAAAATAAAATAAAATAAAATAAAATAAAATAAAATAAAATAAAAGGCAGCAAGAAAACTGAGTCACTGGGCAATCGGAGCCTATCTAATGGTTTAACTCAGGGCATGGCTCTAAGAGGAGGAAGTCCTGTAACCCATGGTAAAAGGCCTGCCCCCACCCCCCTTAGTGGCTCACCAGCTGGGGACTAGGGCTATGAGCAGAGGAACTAGGTGGCCCACCCTCACCCAGGCAGACATGTGAATGTCTCATGGGGATTTGCTGAGCTCCAGTTGAGAAACAAGGGCTAATTGCAATTTCACCATCTAATAACCTAGTGTTTGTGATCTTCAGGTTCCAAATTTTTGGATTCGCGGTCAATTACAGATCACAAATGATTTCCAAGGTGGGCATCCTGAGGACACCATTGTGCAGATCCATTTATACCCACAGTCATCTCATATGCCCAGGCTGCTCAAGTCCCTAGATGTGCACTGGGATTCATCATGTCAATGATGAATGTCAACAGAGAGAGAGAAAGAGAGAAGGGGGGCGACCCTGAAAAGAGAGGAAGGAAACAAAACTGTCCTAGGGCCTAGATGGAGGGTCTACCCCAGCTCTGCCACACTTTCTATTACCTTCAAGTCCTTCTCCTGTGGAGATGTCTGAGGGACCTGTCTGGCTTCATCAAAGCCACCAAAGAGTTCATGAAAAGTACCACATATCAAACCTGGACCCGTTCCTGGGCCTGAGTGAGGACCCTCATTTCTTCTCTGAGATAATTTGCAAACTGTAACATCTCATTCTAAGTACACAAGTTGAATTTTGTGAATTTCAAGTTATGCAAATGTTACAATTCAATTAGAATATTTCCATCATTCCCAAAAAAGAAATCTCCAGAACAGCCCTTTGAGGTTACAGGTCCATACATAATGACATCTGCTCAATGCTGTATAAAAGAAAAAAAAAGAAAAATGGTAATATCTTAACCTGGGGTGCATGAAATTGCCATTCTTATAGACTAAAATTGTCCAAATATTGGCAATTTTAAATAGCTTACCCATTTAAAAAATTCTACAAATATATCACTCTAAAATAGTTTCCGTATTAATGCATATACTGCCTATGACTGACTGTGAATCACTCATGTTATGAATATATACAGCATATTTTTATGCAGAAAAAAACATGACATTGAACTTGGTGGATGATTGAAGGGATCTAGGTTTCTTCAGGGAGAAGTTTTAGCTATGCCCGTTTTCAACCATAGGCTCTGTCTTTGTAGATGAACCTCAATAGAGATTGCCCACTTTGAGCCTGCTCTAGCTGAGGCACTCAATTTGGAATTGAGGAAAGTGAAGCTGTTACAGGTTGGGTAATACAGCTGTGCAGTGTCGGCCGTATGTCATTGTCTCTAGAAATGTGAGAAGACCTCATACCTGTGGTATAAAAGTTCCACAGTTTTACTCTGTGTTTTTTTTTATTGTTTTGCATGTTTGACTTCTTTAAATCTCCAAGTCTGATACCCACAAAGAAATATGCCACATCCTCTCTATGTCTCTATAATGCCAGCACTTCATCACCACCATTGGGTCTATACTTGATAAATAAATACATGCTTAATAAATAAATATGATGGAAGAAAGAGACTAACTCATATGTGTAAACACATCCCTTTTGGCCACACATACATACACACACCCACACACACATACATACACATAGACACACACATACATACACATAGACACACACATACATACCATACATACACATACACACACATACACACACCCCCACACACATACATACACATACACACACATATACGCACACGGATACACACATATACACACACATGCACATACACACACACACACATACACTCTTCTGTCATTTCCGTACATGTAGACAGACCCAGGAGCCTTTTGTGTCAACACTTGGCAGAACCATTTTGAGCCAACTCAACCTGGCAGAAGTTGTTTGTGCTCAAAAACTTCAATAACCCTGCCTTCCACTGCCAGAAACAGGAGCTCCCAACTCCAACTGTGCGAGGGAAAAGAAAAAAAGGAAGCCCCAGGAATGCCATCCCAGGACCGGGAGACTTGAAGGGTCAGAGGCCAAATGATGCTGGAGCAGGGTTCAGAATACACTGCAGAGAGACTGGATGCTGAACCTACAGCAAATTCACCTGCCTGGGCTGCCCAGAGTTTACAGGCAGAGAGGAGAGATGCAGGGAAATGGTAACTATTCAAGGTTCAGGATGGCACATACAACTCTAAAGAGAAAGATCCTATGATATTCTCTCTCTCTCTTTCTCTCTCTCTCTCCTTCCCTCCCTCCGTCTCCCCCTCCTCTCTCCCTCCCTCTCTCACCTCTCTTTCTCTGTCTCTATCTCTTTCTCCCCCCTCCCTCCATCCCTCTGTCTCCCCCTCCTCTCTCCCTCCCTCTCTCCCCCTCCCCCTCTCCTCACTCCCCCCTCCCTCTCCTTCTCTCCCTCCCTCTCTCTCCCCTCTCCCTCCCCCTCTCCCTCTTTCTCCCTCCCTCTCCCCCTCTCCTCACTCCCCCCTCCCTCTCCTTCTCTCCCTCCCTCTCTTCCTCTCCCGCTTCTCCCATCCCCATCACTGATATGGACTCTTGGAAGTAAGAAGCAGACTAGCTCTCCACCTAGGTCCCACGCTCTTCTGTATCCTATGCAGGAGCTGGGCTCTGTACTCAGCACCCACTCCACATATGAAGAATAAGTACTTGTGAAAAGTGCTCTGATGAAGAGACAACAGCATCACCATTTGCAAAGATGGGTAAACTGAGGCCCAGAGAATGGAAGAACAGCTCTGCTGGTGCCAACACTGCTTCCAGCTGAAAGCTGAATGGATAGAAGTGGCAGAAGATTGGTTCAATGCACAGGGGAGAGAAAGCAACGGAAAGGGGGATGTGAGTCTACCAGAGGCCAAGTGATATTGCAGGGGGAGGGGAACGCCATTTTGGTGGACAGGTGTGCCTGTTGCCTGTTGTCAAAAGTGAACATTTTGTATCCTTTGTTTTCTTCACTCTCCATGGCAACAAAGGAGCTGAGAATCAGATTTCTCACTCAAGTAACAATAACCCCCAGTCTAGAAGCATCTGTTCCTTCTTCCAATCTCAAGGAATGGTTTTCTGCTGTAGGGGCTCTCTGCCTGCAGTCCTTGCCTTAACCCTAAAACAGCCTGGAATTCCACATGGCGCATTAACTGACTCATTGTTTGAGTCCTTTCTTTCCAATAACTCCACACTGAACATGGGAGTAATATCTACTATAATTAGGTATCATAAGGACAATGATTTCATTAGAGATTCTGTAATAGCCCAAACATGTACAAAGCAACATGTTATACAACACAGCCCAATGCTTTATCACCTTGTGATAATTGGAGTTGCTGAATTACGGTAAGAGAGCAGCGGAAGGTAATTTCCTATTTGGCCAAAGTCATCTGACCTCCCCCAGGCCTCCAATTATCATATTTCTTCTTGGAATCAGATCTCTCCCCTCCACTTAGAAGGCACTGTGAGCTCTTAGCTGTTACTGCAAACAGCAAACTTGCACAGGAGCCCTGAAGTCATAATTTTCTCATTACACAGCCTTGTCTGTCAGCTATTTCCTGGTGAGCCAGCCCTGTTTTCCAGTTCAGGTGATAAATAGGCATGAACAGCTTAGCAGGCAGAGAGGCAAATAAACATTTGAAAATGATCAGGCCCTGAGAATCTTCTATCTGCTAGTATTATGGCTTACATAGAACCCAAGCAAACCAGAGTGAAACAGGAAGAAGGTACGGAAGCCAGCTTGCCCACCTTCACTCAGCACCCTCAGTTTCTTCTTCTGTATTGTCTCAGATGGTTCTTTAGACAGCATTGCCAAAAAGCCCATGAAGTTGATCAAATGATAAGACTAATAGATGTGTTGGGCTGGGGAGATGGTTCAGTGGGTAACAGTGCTTGCTGCTCAAACATGAGGGCATGCATTTGAATCCCCAGAGTCTACTGTCAATCATTAATAGGTTCCTGTTTAAAGGAGATAAACCATGACATATTAAAAACACAACAGATCATGCATTAGAGCACTGTCTACACTGAGGCATGTTAAATGTCAGAGGTTTGATTTGGAATGATGTAGACACAATTGTTTGCCCCAAAGTGCTCAAAGCAGCATGTAGACACTGATCCATCAGTTTATGAATATCAGTGTTTTTCTATCCCAATAAACGCAGTGAGAGAATACAAAAGCCAGAAGGTAGTGCCAGTAAACTGACCACCCAGTAAGATGGAAGATAAGTACTAATGCCTGAGGTTGAGCTCTAGTCTCCATGGGTGTGTGTGCTATGGCACACACACACACACACATACATACGCACACTCACACAGACACACATTTAACCAAGATTAATTAAAACAAACCAACAGGGAATAGTATGGATGGAGGCTCTTACTCAGCAAGGTGCTTGATATAATTAACAGGAAATGGGGCACTTTGTAGAGTTTAATGGGCAACGACGGGAGTTGTTGGACACAGGATTATATGGAGCCTTATAGAATACGGGAAGAGTACAAAGTTTGTCTTTGAACCCTGTGTTCCCATTGAAGAACTGGTGATTTATCAGTAAGAGACCAGCTCTGAACGACAAAGCAGGCCATGCAGGGGAAGTGGTTAAGGAGAGGTAAGTCAAGCTCCACATCCTAAAGGGAGGCTTGTCCCACAACTTACAGACATATTACAAACCACAGCAGTCTTCTGTCTTATACATTAGCCCTTGTGCCAGGATACAGCCCTGCTTCACTAAGATCAAGTGTCCTGAGTAAAACACAAGATACAATCTTACACTTAGAGCCAGGACATATGCCCAGGTCTGCCTGCTTCCCTAATTTCGTGTTTTTCTCTTTGCTCACTGCGGGGATTCAGGACCACTGTGGGGTACTACATGGAAACAACAGTCCCCTGGACAAGCCACTGAAGTCCTAGGATGAGGCAGCCCACCTTGGAGGGTCGACCAATACTGTGGTAGTGGAATGTTCTCTGAAGGACAGATGACTGCAAGGTAAAAAGCCAAGGGGAGGAAGAAGCATAGAGAAAGATACTGTGGGGATTGGGGGATCATTCATTTTGATGGTGTTCCCTCTGATGTTCTAGTGAGTAGGTCCATGTCCATGGGTATAACATACTGGGAGCACTAATAAGACTTACTTGGTTATTTAAAAAAAACCATGAAGTTGGGAGAGATATGCTGTAATAGAGATATGGAAGAATTGGAGAAAGAAAACTGAGTGGATATGGTGATATTTCATTGCATGTATAAAATGAAACTCCCAACAATATATTAAAGTAAAAACGTAGTTTAGTTTAAACATTTAGTTTTAAAATTTAAAAAAGCAACAGTTTAAAGACTATCTCTGAAAACCTTAACAACCTCCCAACTCTGGTTAAAATGCATCTTCCTAAACACATTTTTCAAGTAGATAAAAATATAAAAAAAAAAAAATCGTGCAATTAAAAACAATGAGGCCTAGGAATTAAACACATAAAGCAAAGCTAAAGAAGCAATATCCAGTAGTTTTAATGGCAAATGCCAACGTGTTAAATTCCACAAGCAAAAGGCAACCATTCCCAATTTAAGTCCAAGAAACAATCCAATTATAGAGTATGAAGAGACTTGAATGAAGTGTCTTTTCTGGCGAACATAAAAAAGGAAATGTGTATTAGATAAGCACAACCTTTAAAAACATGATCACATTCAAATCCGGCGAATAAACTAAAAAAAAAAAGAAACACTACAGAGGGCATTGTGGATTAGACACACTGATAAAAAGCCAAGCTTTCCTAGCGAAGCTTCAACAAGCATGTTTATGTTCTCCCAAATGAGAAGACAACAGAGCTCTAAATACAAGGACACATGGAACATTAATTATGAAGTGACCATATACTACAGGAAAACGACCGTCAGCACATTTCAAAGGACTTAAGTCATGCAAAGTAAACTCTCTGACTGCCAAAGAATTAAGCTTGAAATAAGGAATAAACATAGCAAAAAAAAAAAAAAAAAAATCCCCATTTGGTTGGAGATTTTAAAAGAGAATTATACCCCAAATAACTCACCATGAAAGAAGTCCCCACGGAATTGAGAAAATATTTTCATTTAAATCCTAATGAAAATAAAACATACCAACATTACAGGCCCATGTTTGCAGGCTTCAGTTACAGCCAGGAATATAATGAAGTCTTGTACTATTAATCCCAAAGATGCTAAGAAAAAAGACCACTGATCCAAATCATCATGGCCAAATTAACTAAAAGGAGCAATTAGTTATAGCAAGCTTTTTTGTTCATGTACATGGGATGCCTTCCTCTAAAATAGGGTCCAAAAGGCATTGGACATGGGAAAGATCAGAGCTTTTATAGCTCAGGGATAAGGAGTTTCCAAATGGAGGCGTTGGCAAGCAAATAATCAGGTAATAGAAATAAAATGTAACAAGGTAGTCATATCAAGGTAGTCATAGCAATAGAGGATTATAAAATCCTTTTGAAACAAAGGTAGAGTTGCAAGATGGTCATGACAACTTTTTGAAATAAAGATGTGCTTGCCATTTCCTGGAGCAGGCAGTACAGACCGTTTGTAGTTAAGGTTACATGTAGAGTATAGCCCAATCTTTGAGAAACAGAGGTTTAATCATAAACAGAATTGAACTTAGTTTGTCTCTATTATAAGATGCTTTTAAGCCTATGATGGAAGCAGGCTGGTTGGCTCATCATACCCATCAAGAGTAAAAAGTAAGTAAATAGATAAATAAACACTCTAAAGTTTACTAAAAGTAAAGTACAGAGATGTTACAGCAAAACGCAACCAATTAAAAGAACCAAAATAATTCAATTAAGCAAAACCTTAATGGCTAGTTAAAAAAAAAAAAAAATGGGAAGGAAACTTCACTCTCTTCTTTCCAAGCAAGAGAAAGAAAAATTCAAATAGGATTTTACTAAAAGGGTAAAAACAATCCACCTTACTAACTATCCAAGAAATACAAATTCAAACAGTGAGCAACCACTGCACATCTACCAGCGTGGCTGAGGCGGAAAGCCAGAGCATAGTGAAGGGTTGGCTGCACCGGGGACTCTCCTATGCTACTGATGATCACATTGAGTTTAGACAACTTGGAATCATTTGCTATGCTGCTAAAATTGAGCAAAGCTCCTCTTCTAAGTACAGCTTTGCTCTTTAGGACGTGCATAAACAAACACATAAAGAATGTTTGTGACAGCGTTATTCATAAATATAAAAAACTAGAAATGAACCGTTTAATCCCATTTCCCCATTTATCCATTATCAGTTCATTAATCCCCAAACTGGAGCAACCCATTAGTAGTCAGTGAACAAATAAATGGCGGTATATTCCTAAAATAGAACCAAAGATAAGTTGCACTGCAGTCATACAAGGAAATAAATAGCAATTAAAATGAGAAACTTATAGCCACACATCAAAAAGGAATCTCACAAAATTATGAAGTCAAATAATCTAGAGAAACAAGAACGAGCCATATCGTACCTTTTCTACAAGCTCAAACATCAGACATAGCTCATTGCTGTGTTTAGGTTATGGAGGTAGGTGGTTAACTTACAGAAAAAACAAAAGAAACACCAACAAAAAAACACACCAACATAAAACTCAGCAGTGTAGCTTCTTCTGTAGAAGAGGAGCAGCAAGTGGACACTCCAAGGATATGTCTGTCCAGAGGCCAGCTCCAGAGACAATTCATGTAACTAAGTAAATGCTATGCTTGTAAACAAAAAGGATTATAAAGTATTTGAAAATTCCAAAACTCAAATCTTAACTATAAAGCATAAACTTCAGACACTAGAGAAAACATGCAATTATTTACATAATATCTATCTCCTCAATATCTACAAAATCAACAAAAATTGCCAACAATTCATAATAATTAAGGAAACTGAAAAAAATGGAAATGACATTTACATCCTGAAAAATGTAACATATACTTCTTGCTAATTTAAATATAGTTATTTATTTAACACACATACCCTTCAGGGTAGGAGTTTTGCCATAAACAAGAGGTAACCATTGATTAGTTGTGAATGGCATTTACATTCATAAAAATAGTAACGATTTGCATAGGTGTCAATTACAAAAATACCCAGAATGCCTTACCCCCTACCAGACATGAATGGACTTTCACACTTCTGTCATTTAGGATTTGAGCCTATTTTGACTTGATTCTAACCATAAGAATGTAAGAATGTGTCTAAGTTGGCCTAGTGCAGTTCTAAACCTAAACCCCCAAAGCCATACCAGCCTTCTTGGAAACTAAGAGTACACTAAGCATAAAGATAAGCCAATTGAGAGGACCCACCCATAGCACTCATCCCCAGCTGGCCTAACAACTAACTTTCCAACTCAATCCAGAAGAACCTCCCATAGGAACTCTGTCCTAATACCTAATCTACAAAATCTTGTTGGTTTTTAAGACATTACATTTTAAAGATGCTTTTTATGTAGCAAAAACTGACTGAGACATATTAATGAGGACTACTATAGTAGCCCCATACACATTCAGAACTTGACAATCTGTAGTCTAAAAATGAGAGACCCGGACTCCTTGTTCAACTGGTCAAAACATATCACAGAAATGTATACTTTCATTTCTCCTCAGCCATGTGATAGATTTTTTCTGTTCATTCTTATAAATTTCATGTCAATCGAACGTGTTAGGTCAGGTTCCAAAGTGACAGGAAGAGAATGAGAACACAGGAACAGATAAGGAAGCATTTCAGTTTGTTTCTGTCCTTATTGGCAAATCAAATTTTTATTTTTAACATGCAATAACAAAATATGTAGGCAGAAATAAAAAATAACCTATGGGCTGATTTTCTTTCCCACCTGCCAGTTCCCAAATAACCACACAGAGAGTTCTTATTAACTATAAAAGCTCAGTTGATAGCTTAGGCTTGTTTCTAAATAGCTCTTATAACTTTAATATATATATTTAATCTACATTTTTCTACAGGCTCATTACCTCATTTCCATTTTTCTCATGCTGTTTCCTTTGTGTTTTCTGGGACCTCTGCCCTTCTTCTTCCCAGCATCCTCTATGCCTAGAAATCCTGCCTAGCTATTGACTGTTCAGCTTTTTATTAAACAAATTAGAGTAATACATCTTCACAGTATACAAAAAGATAATTCCACAACAACAAACCTTTATTACTTTATAACTATAAGGAAAAATAACTCTGTGTGGGTTCTGAACTTTCTAACCCTTAATGATCTTTTTTTTAAAAAAAAAATCCAAACAACGTTTTTTATAGCTTTTGAATGTGGTGTTTCTAAAATATACTTTATTTTTTAACCAGAAAATACAGTTTGAAAAAGAATTTGGATATATTTACATATGGGCTCTCCTTTCCCATTTATGTATGAGTTCCTTTTTACCAAGAAGACATAATTCCATGTTAAAATTTTTGAAATTCTCAGCAAAATAAATTTTGGTAATTTACATTTTACTAAGGAGTGGCTGGGAAGTTGGAAAGCTAAGACAAACCACTAATCATATAAAAAGTATCTGTAAAATAAATGAGTCATGATTTGAGTCCCAAAAAGTTGATGGAGCTATTTTAGGTACAGAAAACATTGGTAGGAGGGACTAGCTGGAATGCAGAAGTGGGATTTGAAGGTCAACACCAGACATAGGGCCTCCTTTCTACCCTCCTGCCTTCACAAACAGAGCTGCTCCCCACTGTCTTCCTGACCCTGGTAGACTGACACCCTGGGAAATCACAAGTCCACATAAGTTCTTTCTCTCTGAAGCTGTTTCTGCTAAGATTTGATGTCACAGAATGAGAAAATCACCAAGTGGGAAATGCAAGATTTTCTTAGGTAAGAGATTTAAAATGTCAGAACCATGAGGCTAGAAAGACACAGTCCAAAGTACTTACTGCTCTTGAAGAGGACCTGGGTTTAGTTCCCAGATCCCACATCAAGTGGCTCACAACTGTTGTATGATGCTTCTGGCCCAGACTTTCAGGGATAGCCTCATTGCCTGGACTTTCTGGCCTACAGTCTCATAGTCCCAATGAAACATACAGATGCTTATATTAGTTGTACATTGATTGATCTGGGGCCCAGGCATACAACTTGCTAACTCTTTACCCTTAAACTAACCCATGATTCTTACCCTGTTCAGCCATGCAACTCGGTACCTTTTCTCAGAGTAGCATAGTTGCCCTCTGCATCTTCTGGCTTCACTGTGGCATCTCTACCCTCTTCTTCCTGTTCCCAGAGCTTTCATAATCTGGTAGCCCCACCCATACTTCCTGTCTGCCTTTGGCCAATCAGAATTTTTTATTAATCTAGTAGGCAGGACAATTATTTACAATGTAACATCATAAACACACTACACACAACCATGTGCAACTCTAGTTCTAGGGGATCTGACACCTTTTCCAGCCTCTGTAGGTACCGTCATGCACACAGAACACATAAACTCATGTAGGCACATTCACATAAATAAATGTTAGAAAAAGGAACAGCATTAAAACAAAACAAAAAAACAAACCTCAAACTCAGCTTCTAATTTGCTGGAGAGAGTAGGATACCTCACGGAATTGTGGGCGTGAGAGATGCCCCAGAGTCCAGGGTGGTTGTAGCTAGACACTCAGGCTGCTCTCATTATATGTTGATTTGTTTTGTTGGTTTGTTTTGGTAAGTTCATGCTGCCCTTAATATAGCCAGGATTCGGGTCAGCTACAGGTCCATGGCTTCAAATAAATAAATAAACGAATAAATCAAAATTCTTCCTTAGTTTCCATCACTTCCAATTTTAAAAAATCAGTATCATCACCACCATCATCCTAGAAAAGACTCAGTCCAGCACAGTGAAGAAGCAAGCTTCCAGGGAACTCCAGTATAAAATGGACTTACCGTCAGAATGAATTGCCTACATGAAGGGAGAAAAGGGTAAGCAATTTTACAGAGAGCTTCTTTTAATTTTTCAAATGGCAAATAGTTGGCACAATAAATAAACGCTCCCAGAGCACAAAAAAGTAATAATATTTTTTAAATCTATTCTTCCAAATTAGAAGAACTGAACACACAAACCAAAAAAATGAAATTAAATTTCCAGGCTAATTTTCACACATAGTATATATGCAAAATAACTAATAAAATGTTACCAAATGTGATTCATGTTTAAAGGAAAAAGACAAGAGGTACCCTACTCTTCCTCACAGCAAGAGTGCTTGTGATTAATTTTAATGTTGTCTCAGAAGGACTGATAGTGGAGAAAGAGCAGGAGAGAAAGGCGGGGAACAGAAGACAGAAAGGATATTGAAAAAGACACAAATTTCAATTAATAACTGCAAGCTAATGATGTCAGTTCCCACTCCAACTCTCCCCCAATTACAAAATATAAGAACTAATAAAAAATTCATTCAATTTGGAAAATTTTAAATAAAGACAGAGACAAGTGTGTTGGCACACTCCATGAGGTTTCTTGGCCCTGGGCGGCCAGAGGTCCAGACCCACAGACCTGCAGCTCCAGACCCTTAGCCACTCGCAGCTGCTTTGCTCCCCCCCCCCCCAAAAAGGACTCAGACACTTATATTAAGTTCATGCTGTTTGGCCTATGGCTTAGACATCTTGCTAGATTGCTCTTCCATCTTAACCCAACCCATTTCCATGAATCTATCCTGCCATGTGGCCCATGGCTCACCTGTGTTCCTTACATGTTTCTTCTTTGGGAATCTGGCTTGATCTGTCTCTGACTCTGCCCTTCTTCTATCTATGCTCTGTTTTCCCCTTCTACTTTTTCTATGGTGCCTGTCATGGGCCAAAACAGCTCCTTTATTTAAAGATTAATATTCACAGCACACAGAAAGACATTCCCATATCACCTCCCCCTTTCTATCTAATCAAAAAGGAAGGTTTCAATTTTAACATGGCAAAATTATATATAACAAAATAGCCATCAAGCAAGAATTATAGTTATAATATCTAGTCTATTTGTATTTAGCAAAACTAAATAAAATGTTTTATCATCTATTTTATCTTTATGAATCTAAAGTTTTATATCTAATATACTTTTCAAATTTCTAAGAAAAACTATACTTATAACTATCTAATCTGCAACTACATCAAGAACCGCAGAAAGATATATTTACCCAAGTAAACTGGAAGTGCAAGCAACTTCCAAAATCTAGAAATGACAGAGATGACACCTATCTGCCTGGACAGTCACCCAAAGTTCCTTTATAAAGTTGGGGCATCCATCTTCAGCTTACAGGCCCAGAGTCTCTTTTCATTTCAGTGAAGCAGGAAATCTGCTCTGCCCATTCATCAGTCACTTCTCCTCAAGTTCTGAAGAATGTCTGACAGTTTTCTCTGTAAAGCAGGAACCTGAATGACCATCTCGGCTTGTTCTGCCAAAGTTCAGAGGTCATCTTCCTATGGAACCTGCATGTCCAGTTTAAACAGCATACTGTCAAGCAGTTAATATAAGAACAGGTTTATGTCCAATGGCTAATCGATGCCACAAAGAAACTAATCTCCATATGGAGTTTCTTCAATGCCCAATTTTCTCTTGAAGTAAATTGGTGCTGCCAGGAGCAGACCTGTCTCACTGTCCAGAAAAGTCTAAGTTCTTAAAACATTTTAAATGCCATATTCTGTAGGTCTTAAAAGTGTTTGAAGATTACCTATCTAATTGAATTATATCCTTGTATACCTAAAAATCTAACTAACATGCATTTATTAATTATACATTACAATTTTAAATTAGTTACATAAACATCATATTTTAAACAAGAGTAGAAAGATACATACAGCATAAGAGAATTGGCCTTAAATTTGTATCAATAAATCAAAATCCATACCAATGTAAAACATTTTGAGATTAACAGCTGACTTCCTGATCTAAGGAAATTCAATAATCTAATTTTTTAAAAATCATTCATATACCATATCCCTTTTTTCTTCTTAGTAAGAGATTAACTATGACCATTAACCATTTATAATGAAAACGAACATTTATAAACAATATTTTGGGAATTTGGGCATAGTTTTCCATTACTACTTCCTGCTGAATAAGGGGCATTGAAAATCTCATGGGTTCTTTAGACTGGATCATAATCTGCAGCCTGAAGCTGATACGACCATCTCTTCCCATCAGATATTTTTTTCAGGGGGTCTTGGTTGATGAAACCATATTTGCCTGAAAGCAAACCACAGGTTCTCATCTTCTGTGGAAACAAAAGTAGAACTCTTCCAAAGCAATAAGTCCTTAGACACAAATTTCAAAATCAAAATACCTTTAAAATATATATTCTTGTTTAACTTAGCAGCCTTTACAATCCATTGTCTTTCTACAGTTAGTTCATTAATAGTTAAAAATTAAAAGAAAACATAATAATAACCAAAATGCAGATTTTGTGTCTATCTTCCATCTTTATGTGGCTTATTATATTTTTATTACTGTGTTTCTCTTTTTAAATACTTTCTCTATCTTCTTCATTTTCTCTCTGAAGCCTAGGTACCTTTACACACACTGTAACCCATTTACAGGTTTTTTTTTTTATCTGAATCTGTTTTATTGTGAATCCTTAATCATTTTCCAACCAGAAGAGCTTTTACAATACTCACACTCTCTTAAAGAGCCACATAGTTTTTGCAGATAAAGCTGAATCAGTAAGTTCTCTTAAAGGGACCGCATTTCTGTTTGCCACCAGCAAACAGAGCAGACCCAAGAAAATGCTGCTACTAAGAAACTGTCTTTGTTTCCTTTTTGTTCAAAATAAACAGAAACCTTAAATCAATCACATACTACCTAGTCTTCTGTGAGACTTCAGGAACCAGCCTGTTTGCATCTTACACTCCTGCCGCCAGTCCGTGGGCACCATTTTGAATGTGGCCAGATGCCAAGCTTTCTCTGTACAATGATTCACTTCAGATACACAATTTGGAAGCTGCTCAGTTTCTGTGATCTATAACCCTTTCTAATCTTTCTCTGGCTTTCTATGGGTGTTTGGCCCACCCAGGGATGCCATCTGTTATAATGAGGTTTCTTGGCCGTGGGCAGCCAGAGGTCCAGACCCACAGACCTGCAGCCCCAGACCCCTTTAGCCGCCCGCCATTGCTCAGGCCCCCAAAAGTGATTCAGATGCTTATATTAAGTTCATGCTGTTTGGCCTATGGCTCAGGCATGTTGCTAGCCAGCTCCTTTATCTTAACTCAACCCATTCTCATTAATCTGTCTGCCATGTGACTCATGGCTCACCTGTGTTCCTTACATGCTTCTTTTTGGGTGACTGGCTCAGTCTGTCTCTGACTCTACCCTTCCTTTCCTACCTATTCTGATTCCCCACCTACTTTTTCTATGGT
This sequence comes from Phyllotis vaccarum, assembly GCA_033318265.1. Lineage (NCBI taxonomy): Eukaryota > Metazoa > Chordata > Mammalia > Rodentia > Cricetidae > Phyllotis > Phyllotis vaccarum. Next base: position 188,316,194 of record JARWLC010000001.1, on the reverse strand, counting down.
GCCTGTCATGTGCCAAAACAGCTCCTTTATTTAAAGATTAATATTCACAACATTAAAATAAACATTCCCACATCACTCCTGTGATTCCAAAATTTGGCAGTAGTGACAAGAAGATCTGCAACTCAAGGCCATTCTGGACTACTTAGTGAGTTCAAGCCTAGTCTGGGATATATGAGGCTCTGCCTCAAAGCATAAACTAAATATAAAAAATGAGTAGTTCCTTATGTGTAAGCCATAACAACTAGGAACAAAATAGAAAAAGAGCAATCTTATTCATACTTACAACAAAAAAATGCAAGTTATTAAAGAATAAGTTTACTTGTTGATAATTTAAATAATAATGGACCAGAGACATAGTTAAGTTATTCATATGCTTATTGTAAAAGTGTGAGGCCCAGGCACAATAGTGTGTGCTTCTCATCCTAGCTCTGGGTAGGAAGAGACACCTGGATTCATAGGGTTCACTGGCCAGCCTAGACTAATTGCTGAGCTCTAGGCAAATGAGAGAGCCTATATCAAAAAAAGGTAATGAAAGGCACATGAGGGATGATGACTGGGGCTAACCTCTATTTTCCTCTCCAGCACCTACACACACACACACACACACACACACACACACACACACACACACACACACACACACATATGAGCCAAACAGATGCTTTTCCTTCACAGAAGAGAGGTTGATATAGTGCTTTCAAGAGCTAGACTTGATATCACTATAATAAAAATTATCCTTAAGTTTCAAGCAAGTGAAAAAGTTCAAAGAACAGTTCTAAACTTCAATGGCTAGAAAAACATCTTGTAAACCCCAAAACTATTGGTAAAATAGGAAATACAAGGTGGAAGAATTATTCAGGAGATAAAAATTTCAGAAAGTAAAACATTAGGCACAGCTTCAATTATGAAACCACCTAATGCTGTGCAAGATTATACAGATAGATCATTGAACACAATGCAAAGCCTTATTAAAAGTATTTAGCATAAGAGAATTGCAGCATTTTTAAATTAATAAGAAAAATCTGTATTTAATAAGCACTGCTCAAATTATTTAAGTATTGAAAAAGAAAATAATACTTGTATTATCTACATGCCAACATAAATCTCAGACACACTAAATATTTTAATTACATAAATATTAAGCTTTAAATAGGTAGGTGATAAGATTTATTATTGGTGAGGATAGATAGATAGATAGATAGATAGATAGATAGATAGATAGATAGATAGACAGATAGATAAATAGATACATGTTGGTTCGAGTTTTACACCAGCAAAAGAAAGAAAATCCATCAGTGAAAAAGTGATTGATCTAACTATATAAAAATGTAATATTTCACTGTGTCATAAAACACTCTGAAGAAAATTGAAAGTCAGAAAACAAATGGGAAAAATAATTGCACTCTGCTTGCCAAACAAAGGGTTAATTTCCTCAGTATTTAAAGACCTCTCATAAGCTTCCAAGGGGAAGAAATGGGAAGTGGATGATTGAACAGTGTGTGAAAAACATTTACAAAAAGAAGACAAATGACCAGTAGATACATAAGGGTTGCTTTCCCTAGTGGTTAAGTTTATGAAAATTAAAACACTGATGTGACACCATTTGTCACTCGGTGAATTGGAAAAACAAGGCACTGGGAGATACACATGGATTATTTTTAAATCTTCCTATCTCATTTTACCTTTGCAATATGTCTGAATTTGTGTGTGTGTGTGTGTGTGTGTGTGTGTGTGTGTGTGTGTATGTGTGTGTGTGTGTAGAATTGCACGTGCATGTATGTGTGCATGCATATGAATGCTAGAGTTAACTTCAGGTATCGTTCTTTAGGAGCCACTCACCTTGGTTTTTGAAACTGGGTCTTTCTCTTGGCCTAGAGCTTGATGATTAGGTTAGAATAGCTGACAAGAGCCCAGGGAATCTGCCTGCCTCCCTTTCCACATAACAGGAGTAGCAAGCACATGCCACCATGCCCAGCTTTTAAATACAAGTTCTAGAGAGTGAAAAGTCCTCATGTGGTGTACCTAGAACTTTCCTGACTATGCTATCTCCCTGATCCCCTGAAGTTTTCTATTAAGAGTCTTATTTAAGTTTTTATGCTTTTACCTCTCAGAATTTATCCAGAGAAAATAACGAAGAATGAACATAAAGATTGATGGAGAGACTATGGATGCTACGATGACGATGACAATGACGATGATGATAATGATTGATAACTGTCAACTTCACATTGAATCTAGAATTGCCTAAGAGACAGACCTACAGACATGCTTGTAGGATATTTTCTTGATTGCACTAATTGGGGTAGGAATAACCACACACTGTGAGTGGTAGCATTTTCTGACTGGGATCCTGGACTGTTGGAAGGAAAGACAGGAAGCTAAGCAGTAGCATGAATTTACGTTCTCTACATCCTGATAGTGGAAGTGCTATGACAGCTACTCTGAGCTCACTGTCACATGACATTGGCCTCCATGATGAACTATGCATTCTTGAACTGTGAGCCAGAATAAACCCTCCTTTGATTTGCTTTTGTCAGAATATTTCATCCCAGCAACAGAAAAGTAGTTAAGACAATGGTCATGGTAACAATGTAAATGATAATGGTGCTTAACAAAGATAATGAAGATTACAAGGGCCTAAGATAAATCACTTCTTTCAAAATATAAAGAATTTGATTTCTTATAGTCTCACAATCTGTGACCTTAAATAACCAAATAGGAAAATAACTTTCCTGCCTAATAAGCAGAGGTCACTAAAATCTGAGACAATTAACATGCTTCTAAGTTTGTTTGTATAATAAAATCCATATTTTACATGTTTATTCTTCTTCCATATCCTGGAAATCTGACTGAAAATTTGGCCTCATAGAAAAATAAGAATTGGTTTCTGTTTCATCTAGATAATCATAATAATCTGGTAAAAATTCTCCATACCTCTGTCCTTCTCCCAAACACTGTGTTTTGCCCTTTTGTAGCTCAGGAAGAAAATAAGAATATAAGTTTTAGAGTTTCTCCCCTCTAAAGGCAAGCTAGAGCCATGTCCTAGACCATACATATCTTTGCACTCTGTCAGAGCAAAACCCTAAACTGCTAAAATGTGATTCACTTATATTTGCATATATTTTATTGGTGGAAAGGGGGCTTTAAACTAACTGAAAGTTTTGAGTTCATGGATTAACGCCTATGCACAACAAGGAAAAAATGCTTACTCAACATGGCAAATGAGACATCTGCAGCAGAATGAAAACTCACAAACCGAAAAGGGAAACATGGCCAGTTTAGCCACAGCAAGGCACAAATGTTCTTAGTGGAAATTTACAAGTATTAAATATGACTGGAAGAGCAGGAACTTTGCAGAACTCAGTACTATTTTAGAAGCCTTTCTACAAACACTGTTGACAAACCATTGCTTTCTTTGGGGCTCCCTTTCTGCTCCTTCACTGCTGTCTGTGACCATGTAACCATGCACTAGTCAGACAGACATTCCATGTGCAATCCAGAGCCCTGGGGAGCAAGGTAGAGATGCAGATGCCGTGAGAACACGCTCACAACAACAGTAGCCAGAAGCATGCCGTAACTAGAATTCTTACAGTGCTTGCTGCTCCTTCTCTGCCTTCCAAATTATCGTATCAATTATATTTAATATCCCAACAATGGAATCCTTCTCTGCTCAATTGAGCCAAGATAGTTTTCTGTCACTTACAATTAAGCCACCTCTTACAAACCCAACAAAATTATTTTATCCCTTGTGGACATCCTCCTTCCAGGTTTTATATTGCCACCTTCCCACAGAGGCAGAGCACTGTGAAATTGTCACCTCTGGGACCAAAAATAAAGCAAAGATTTATACTGGGTCAACTGGAGAAGATTCAACAAAAGGAGCATCTACAAAGTTGTAAACAGAAGGGACTGAAGAAATGGGTCTTGGTTAAGTGACTTCACTACAACATCATGAAAACCAAAGGCTGAACCACAATACCCATGTAAGAAGTCAGGCATCCTGCAAACACCAGTAACTACATCTCTGAAGTAGCCAACACCCTCTTCCAGACTCCTTGCACACAGGTGTGTGCACTAGCAATACACATATGCATATATGTGCTCATGAAGACATATATGCACATACACACAATAATTAAGTATTTTTTTAAGTGTGGGAAGACTATAGAGAAACTTTGAGTGGCTTCATTTGCATAGTCTTTGCTAAACTTTAGAACCAATTCCTGAGATTAGTAACAGCATGGCTACTGTCCTTTCTAGACTCAAAAAAAAAAAAAAAAATGAGGGAGAGATGTGAACTACAAAGAGTACAGAGTGAACTAAGGGACATCCTTGGGAGCGACACTGACACAGGAGCCATCCTGAGACAGTGCAATGAATGGACCACATCCTCCACCCACTTCACCTCAAAATATTTTTTTCTTCATTTTATTATTTTTTTAATAAAAGAAATGTCTCTTTTTAATCCATGTTTCCCCCTGCTCCCCCTCCCTTCCCTCCTTCCAATCACTCCCAGTCAGCCTTCAGCCTCCCCCAACCCCATCTCCCCATCCCTTCCCCAAAAAGGGCAAGTTCCAAGGTGGGTCAGCTCAGCATGCACATCCATCCACTCCAGGCAAGTCCGATTTCCTCATCCCAAAGCCAAGACTGGGTTAGGTGTTCTTATGTTTTCCTCTGCTGGGAATGGGCTTCAGGGTGCCAGCCCATGCACAGGAACACACTCTGATCCCACCCTCCGAGGCTCCACCTACTGCCAATGCCAATCAACAGTTGCCTACCCTTGGAGGGTCTAGCTCCTTTCCCCGATGGATCTCCAGTAGATAGCCTTGATTCAATGAGCCCCCCAGAGCTCCAGCCAGCCATCACTGTGGGACTTTTCCTTGTAATCCCTATCCCCTGCTCATACAGACTCTCCTCCCCTGTTCTCAGCTGGACCAGGAGGTCGGCCCAGTGTTCAGCCATGGTTCCCTGCCTCCACCTCTATTCATTGCTGGATGTAGGCTCTGTGATGACACAGAGGGTGGTTATTCATTTTATTATAAGGGAAGTCCTGTTTAGGCACCCCTCCACTATTGGTTGGAGACCTTGCCAGGGACATCCTGTGAGTTCTTGGAGGTTTCCCTAGCACCGGGTCTCTTTCCAGACTCACATTGGCTTCCTCTATAGAGATATACTTCTCTTTCTATCTCCCTCTTTGTTGCTCCTCTCACTCAACCATCTCCTTCTCTCATGATTTGTTCCCACCTCTTCTTGGTTGCAGCCCATTATGATCACAATTTGCTAAGGTGATCTTCTCTATTTTATCTTCTTAGGGGAATCTCTTAAATTCCTTTGGATCCCAAGCTGTTCAGGGGTTGTGGTTGGGTATTCTTTGCTTTTTGTCTAAAATCCACTTATGAGTGAGTACATCCCATGGCACTCTTTCTGAGCTTGTGATACCTCCTCACTCAGGAGGATATTCTCCAAGTCCATCTATTTGTCTGAAGGATTGTCATTTTTTTTTATTGCTGAGTAGTACTCCATTGTATAGATGTACCACAGGTTGTTAATCCATTCTTCAGTTGAGGGACATCTAGGTTGTATCCAGGTTCTTGCTATTACGAATAATGCTGCTATAAACATAGTTGAGTTAATGCTTTTGGAATACAAATGTGCATCCTTTGGATATATGTCCAATAGTGGTATTGCTGCGTCCTTGGGGAGATTGATTCCCAGTTTTCTGAGGAACTGCCATACTGCATTCCAGAGTGGCTGTACAAGTTTAAACTCCACCAACAATGAAGAAGTGTTTCCCCTTGCTCTGCATCCTCTCCAGCATAGACTGTCATTTGCGTTTTTGATCTTAGCCATTCTGACAGGTGTAAGGTGGTATCTCAAAGTTGCTTGATTTGCATTTCTCTGATGTCCAAAGATGTTGAACAATCTTTTAAGTGCCTTTCAGCCATTTATAATTCTTCTGTTGAGAATTCCCATTTTAGCTCTGAACCTTATTTTTAAATTGGCTTATTTAGGTTTGGGGGGCTCTAGATGCTTGAGTTCTCTATATATTTTTGAGATCAGCTCTCTGTCAGAGGTAGGGTTGGTGAAGATCTTTTCCCATTCTGTAGGCTGTCGTTTTGCCTTACAGAAGCTTCTCGGTTTCAGGAGGTCCCACTTATTAATTGTTGTTCTTAGTGTCTGTGCTACTGGTGTTATATGTAGGAAGTGGTCACCTATGCCAATGCGTTGGAGGGTATTGCCCACTTTCTTTTCTATCAAGTTCAGAGTTGCTGGTTTATGTGGAGGTCTTTGATCCACTTGGACTTGAGTTTTGTGCAGGGTGATAGGTTTGGATTTATTTGCATCCTTCTACATTCTACTATCCAGTTATGCCAATACCATTTGTTGAAGATACTATCTTTTTTCCATTGAATATTTTTGGCCTCTCTATCAAAAATTGGGTGTTCGTAAGTGTGCGGGTTAATGTTTGGGTCTTTGATTCAATTCCATTGATCCACAACTCTGTTTTTATGTCAGTACCAGGTTTTATTTTTTTAATAGTGTATGTTTGGTATACAAAGCAACAGATTCCATAATGAACCTTTCATTCAAGTAAATCATGTACTTAGACCACTCATTTCCATTAATCCTCCTGTCATCCCTACTACTGTCTTTCCCCATTTCAATTCATTTTCCTTGTACTTCCATGGAGGCGGGTGCTCCTCATATAAGAGAATACATGTAATATTTGTCTTTGTGAGTCTAAATTTACTTAATATGATCATCTATGGTTCCATCTATTTTCCAGAAAAAATGGCATAATTTTGTTTTTCTTTGTGCCTGAATAAAATCCCATAGTACCCGCACTTACTGAGCTTTTCCAGCATACCAAGGACTGTGCCCAACATTTCCCATTCCTCCACACATCTGCATTTCTAATGAGGAGACAAGAACTCTTAGCAATCCCATTTTACAGATAGGAGAGAAGTCAAGGAACTAGTGTATATGAAACTAATAATTCAAACCCCAGTACCTATGTAAAACATCAAGAATAATGGCACAATGCTTATAATCCGAGACTTGGAGGACTGTGGAGTTCCAGAAGGCTGTGAAGGCAGGAATATCCCCTAATCTCACCAGCCAGCTCACACAGACAAATGGATGGGCTACAAGAATAAATAATTTTTAAAGAAATATGTTTAGTGTACTAGTTTGTTTATCTTTTCATTGCTGTGGATGGAGACTAAGACTACTGTACTTAGAGTATCAGCAAGCATGGTAGTCAGAAATTTCTCTGTCCCACCCAGGCCTGTGGTCAGAACAAACTTCTCCCATTTACAATCTCACAGCACTTATAAAATAATTAACTTGGAGGCTTAATATTAATGTAACTTCTGGGCCAGTGGTTCAGGCATATTACTATCTAGCTCTTACACTTAAAGTAACTCATAATTTTTACCCATGTTTAGTCACATGGCTTCATACCATTTCTTTAGTGCAGCATTCTCAGCTTGCTTCCTGTGCCTGGTTCCTCCTCTCCTCTCTGCCTTTCTTCTTCCCAGAATTCTCCTAGTCTGGTAGCTCCGCCCCTACTTTCTGCCTAGCTATTGACCAATCAGCATTTTATTAAACCAATACATGTAACAAATCTTTATGGTATACAAGAGCATTATCCCACCAAGCATGGCTGTACAAGTATCTCTGTGGTATGCTCTCTTTCCCTTTAGATACATTCTCAGGATTGCTGTAGCTACATCCTATGGCAGCTCCATTTTTAAGTTTTCTGAGGGACCTCTAGACTGATTTCTGCTGTAGCTACACAAGCTTACATTTTTACCAGCAGGGCAAAAGGGGGTCCTCTCTACTCCCTACCAACTGGTCAGCATTTATCATTATTGTTTTCTTGGTGATAGTCATTCTAAGCGGGCTGAGGTGACATCTCACTGTCGTTCTGATTTGCTTTCCCCTGATGTCTGAGGATGTTGAATGTTTGGGGATTTTTTAAAAATAGTTATTGACCATTTTTACTTCATCTATTGAGAAGCTTTTATTCGTTTATTGATTAAATTATTTGGTATTTGAGAGTGTCTAGATTTTTTTGGTTTTTAAAATATTTTAGACATTAATCCTCTATTGGAGAAGTAATTGTAAAAATATTTTCATTCATTTTGAAAACTGGCTCTTCGCTCTGCTAATTATTTCCTTTGCTCTTCTGAAGCTTTTTAATTTTATGCAATGCTGTTTGTCAATTCCGAGGTCATTTCCTATGCTACTGGAGTCCTTGTCTGTGTCTATATTGAGAAATGTTTTCTTTTTCCTCAAGCAGTTTACACGTTTCAGGTCTCACATTAAGGTCTTTGATCCCTTATTAACTGATCCTTCCCACCCTCATCACTTGCCATGGCTCCAGTTTCATGCAGTCTCATGATAGAAGCTAGAAGCATTGGCACCTCATGTATATCACACCTAAATGCCTGTCTCCTGGAAGGAGACTGGACTGGAGATTGGGGAGAAGATCTGGGCCACAAAGAGGTTCTTCAAAGTCGTTTGACACAAGCACCTAAAGCAGAAATGTTTGGCTTATTCCCTGCATGCAAACAGGAGTCTCTACGAACCTGGATTCCATCAAGCCAGAGGATGCGGCCAAGGAGCTATCTGAGTGTTTCCCATGGTGTCTTCCGTCTGCCTCAGGACTCCAGGACTGCTTCCTGAGGCACCCACTTGCACTGATCACCTCTCTCAGTCTCTCCTATCTCCCCCACTACTCTTCCTCCACAGTATGAAGTCTCTTGCACAGCCAGCTGAGGATTTTTGTTTTTCAGCTAAAAGTCAAATCTAGAAATTACTGTTTCGTCCAAACAGCCAAGGGCTATCAAACCACAGTGGAACCCAGAGGAAGTCAAGACACACAAGAGCCTCAGATCACAGGACACTCAGATCCCACAAAGAAAATGCAAGTAATTGTCTGTAGGCATTTTTCTAAGAAATTTAGAGGAACACAGAGCCCCTTGAAAGCATAGTTCGGAAAGCCTGTACTTGACCGTGTAAAGAACATAAGCAATTACAAGTACAGAGACAGAATTCTTTGAAATGGCAAAAGCATAGAAGGCTTTAATACAGAGCTGTGATCCTTTTACATATACTGTCATGACATGCAGAAGCCTATCACTTAAAGCCAATGTCTGGACTATGATTTATTTATTCGACTTTCCTCTGATACTCATTGCTCATTTACTATATTTGGATATCAGGATAGGATTATAGAGGAGGGGAAAAGAGCTAGAACATAAGTTTTGCCTTAAATCTAATACTTTCTCTACTTGCCCAGGGAAGAGGGATTGAAAAGGGACGTGTACAATGTGGCAGAGTTCCCATCGATGATATCCCGCTCACACTTCTATATCTCTAATGGATAAGCCATGACTAATTCTTATCCCTCGTTTACAGAAGAGACAGAAAGGTCAACAAGTCACATAAAAGGATATGAGACAAAAAAATATATCAAAATCAGAACCATGGGATGTAGTATGTCATTCATATATAACACTTCATAACTGAGGGACATGGATGAGATTAGAACAGGGACATGATGGAAGGAGGGGAGATACGTACTGTCCATGGATGAGCAAACAACCTTGCCATCTAACTGAGTCTTCCCTCCAAAGCTGTTTCTTCTTTGTGCAGTCCTCCACTATAAGACACTGTACTGTAATGCTTCATCGGAGAATATTGATGCTAGGCATTTAAATCGATTAATACTTCCATTGAAAACACTTCACCTGATTAGAACAACAAGTTCTTGTGGCAAAGTAAACACTGAAGCAAGGGGTGAAAGCACAGAAAGTAGAGAAAACTGTGGGCAGTTATGAATATGTAATAGAGGTATTTATACTATTTCAAGATTAAATGACTGGAAGCCAGGAGTATTGCTCAGCAGTTAACAGCCCTCGTTGCTCTTGTAGAGGACTGGGACTTGGTTCCTCGCAGCTCACGGAGGTCTGTAACTCCAGTTTCAGGCATCTGGTGCTCTCCTGACCTCCACAGGCACCAGGCATACACACAGTGCACATGTACATGTGCAGACAAAACACTCATACACAAGATAAAATTTAAAAAGAAAACTAAACATGAAATGTGAGGTTATACATTTTTTAATGCGAAGAAAGAGCAGCGTGGGTAGTATGGGCTCAGGATTCAGCTTGTTAGCATTTAGCTTCTAAGAAACAACTCTTCTCAACTATGTGAATAAGAAAAGTCCTGGGTTGTTTGTTTGTTTGTTTGTTTAAACTTTGTTGAGTTGTTAATAATATGGGCTAAGAACTCAACATTGCCTATTCTCTTTGTAAGACACTGGTCAGCATCCACAGCACTATAGTTCTTAGAACTAGTATTCTGCTCTAATATGGCCATTCATTTCTACTTTTTAAAAATCTGTGTGTGTGTGTGTGTGTGTGTGTGTGTGTGTGTGTGTGTGTTACATTCTTTCAGGTATTGATAGAGGCCTTAAGAGGGTGTAAGATCCCCTAGAGCCAGACGATTGTGAGCTGCTCAGCATAGGTGTTGTGAAGTGAACTTGGATCCTCTGGAAGAGCAGTCATCAGGGCCATCTCTCAGAACCTGTGCCTTCTTTTCATAGCTGGATTATTTATTTTGGATTTGCTCTAAGTTTGCTTCCACCATGTATGTGTGTGTTCATTAGACCCCTCACAAGTCTCATGAGATGCTATTTGGAAGAGTTAATGTGTCTAAACACTGAGTTTGAATGTTTTGCACAAAACAAATAACCTTTTAAAGTTCTTTATAAAATAAATATAAAAAATTAAAATTACACGGAACTAGAATTTTCCAAAATAGAAGTTTAGGGGAAATTTTTAGAAAGATTCTACTTTCACATTGATTCACATCTTAAATTCATGCCAACATAATTTCTAACCAAATGAAACGTTAGAACATTCATACATGTATACGTAAACCTAAAGTAGTAAAAAGAGAAAGGTCTCGCCTCTCTCATAAAAATATCACTGAATGAGCATATAGCTATGCATTTAGTTTTAAATGAATGTCCCAGGTATGCATACTTCATATGATTTCCTGCCTTAATCAACTCTTAATCACCTCCCCAAACCTTTATACTAGACAAGAAGACTTCTGTAGCTACTTTATAGGAATATGTGAGAATAAAACAAAATTCTATGGTACAAGTAAACCCTCATTAAATGATGGTAAGGTCACTAAGGCAGTGACCTCAGTAAGTACACAATAAATGTGGGCTATTAAGTCAATAGGAGACATGACCATTATGCGCTGTCACTGAATAACAGGACATCCGTCAAGTCATTTTTACCTTTACCTCTTTTCAGCAGTAAGCAAAGCATTTCAACCAGAATGTTACATTCACATTTCAGCAGTCACACAAATAACCAGGGTGTCTAGCTAAGATTCTTGCTCTGACTTGGGAGCCTGGGTGTGGTCTGAGGAGGTTGCCTTGGAAACAAGTTACTACATAATGCTCATACTACTGTCCTATGGTCCACATCCAGGACCTAGCCTGTAGTTCTCAAACCCAGGTGTGCATCAGAGTCATGTGGGAGGATCTGTTAAAACACAGATGACTATGTTAAAATAAAGTTTGTAAGTTTCAAATTCAGACAGTCAGGTAGAGACCAAGAATTTGCATCTCTCACGAGCATACCTTGAGAATTACTCTTTACAATGATAACTAAATGTTCTTCCCATTTGACACAGACTCAAAATGTACTTGACCCTCTTGAGCCAAACAAAGCACTGTTATATTAAAAATGGAGACCAGAATGATCCAAGTGTAAAGTCTAGCTCTCACAAACCCAAGAGACTTGCTTTATCTCTAAGCTTTAACTTTCCTATCCAGCCTCCAGAATCCCATTTCCTACTTCCTTTTCTTTTTTGGTTCAAAACTTTCCTTTCTCATCAAAAGAAAAAAAAAAAAAAGTCTTGTCATACAATAGTTACATAAATTCAGCTCTAATCCTGGTGTCTTGACAAGCCCAGAGATGCAAACGTCACTTAACGTGACAAGCAAGCTGTAACTGTAGAGAGAAAACACTGTTAGTGAGGAAAAGAGATAATTTGCACATAACATGCTTAGCAAATAACAGACCTTTGTGAGTCAGCATTAGCATAATTACTGAACATCAGTAATTGCTGAAATTATGTTCACCAGGATCGTTTGTATCTCAAAGTAAAAGGTTTCTACCATGGATTCTCCCAGCAGGGAGCTGACGGAGGTCCATCAGCTGATGCCAGACACTCAAAAAAGCACTAGCCATCTCCCAAGGGCAGCTGGGGCACAAATTCTAAATAGATTGTCATCATGACATGGGCTTCAAACTCACAGGAAATTCTCTAGCTTTGTCCCTTTGTGTTTTTTCCTGTAGAAATTCACCCCCTCTTGCAACACTTCATCAGATGTTGCCTGGGTCAACAAGACATTGTTACATAGTAGAGTAGAGAAGGAAGCATTTGGATCAGAACACATAGATAGTACAATGGAAGCTGGAACACCTATCCAGGTGAGATCTCTGTAAGGACAAATTCTGCCTTGTACTATAAAATACAGGTCAGGTCAGGATGCCAAATTTCTCATCCCTGCAAAGAGCAATGACTTTAACATAGTTGCTCTATTATCAGCATTGCTCTATCATGAGCATTATGTAACTACCTTACAGAACGTTGCTAGGCAGATTTCTTTTGTGTGTCAGGAGCAGTGTATATATCTGGGTACATATGTATGTACACATGTATGTGGAGGTCATCCACCGATTTTCTGAGACAATGTCTCTCACTGACCTGGGGCTGCTGATTAGACTAGGCTGGCTGGTCAACAAGCCTCTGGGATTTGACTGTCTCTGTGTGCCCACTGCTACTATTACAAGATTGTGCCCCTTCATTTGGCTTTTTGTTTTTAACGCGGGTTTTAGAGATTAAATTCAGGTTTTCATGCTTGGGCAGCATATATTTTACCTGCTGATTTGTCTCCCCAGTCCAAGAAGCCTTCTGAAATGCTAGTGCCTGAATCTACACGAGAGATTGAAAGAACTTTGGAGAAACAAACAAACAAACAAAAGACCCTACCCTCTTCAATCCCGTCAATCCTGTGCAGAGGATGCAATGAGGAAACACAGAAAGCACAGGTAAAGTGAGTGAGGAAGAGGAACTCAGGCCAGGCAAAGCAGCTGTGGATCAGGAATGAAGGCTAGACCATGAGCCTTAGCGGCTTGTGACTAAGTATCTCAAAATTGCACAGTGAGTCAGGTGCCACTGTCCCCTCAGGCAGGAAGCTGAGGACTGTCCTCATTACTCACCTTCTTCCCCTTCCTTCTACCTCCCACCAGTACTTAAGCTACATAAGCACCTTTTTTTCTGCTTGCTTAGTTTACTGTTAGATTCCCCAGAGACTAAGACACATGAATTAATGAGCCAATAACCAAATCCCTGTGTCCTGCCAATTCTATCTCCAAAGAAGCCCATGGGCCTATCTGCTTTTGTCCATTACACTAACACCCCGACACCCCGACCCTGCTCACTGTCACCCCCTCATTTGGCCAATGCATAAGCCCTTCCTTGTATTCATGTCTCAACTCTCAGTCCCTTTGAGCCATACTTCTTTCTAGAGGCCACGGATCTATAGATGTCTAGATCACTTGACTCTTGATTTTAATGAGCTGGCTGGTTCTCTGAGTGTACAGAATCATGGTAGAATTCCTTTGTTAAATACAGGCCTATATCAAGCTCCACCTTCATCTTGGTCCTGCATGCTCCCAGGCTACCCAAAGCCTGCTGCTTCCAAAAGGCAAATTCCATTGCCTCGCTTCTAAGGGGCCTTTGATAACAATCCTGACCAACATGTCCCTCTCTAAGCTGATACTTTCTTTGCCCTACACATTTGGCATTTAGCATTTTCTACTAAGAATCACAGAATGGCCTTTTGTGGATACCAGCTGCTTCACAATGCATTACTAGGCACAAAGTAGTTGTCAAACAAACAAACAAACAAAAACAAAAAACAAAAAAAAAAAAGAAGAATACAAGTTTGTCAATTATTGTAATTTTTATCCCTGCTTTCAAGGTGAAAATGAGTATCAGGGTAAGTATCAAAATCATGAAGCTGAGGAGGGCAGACCCGAGACTCCAGACTCTGGAGTATTCTAAGTATCCATTGCTCTGTGTATCTAATGTATAATCCCAGCCAACCTTGTTTACAACCCACCTCCATGTCTAGCCAAGTGATCAGTAGCTAAGATGTGATTAATTTTTACTGTGTCCTTGTAATACTTTTACTTTTTTATAAATGCATTACATGGATTATTGTTTAATTCTTACAACCCTATAAAGACCATCTATTACGCTATCTCCTGAAGTGCAAGATGAGATTTATAAAGCTCAGAGATGTTAAATAACTTTCCCCAAGGACACACAGCTATCAATACTAGAATCAGGATTTAAAAGAATAAATAGAAGAAATCCAGTGCCTGAACCACTTGGCTATTTAGCCTCCCCACCTCCCTTTCTAATAGGCCTCTTGAGGATGCTCATAGGTTGGTTGGTGACCCCATTGAGCCAGGAGAAGAGTCTAGATGAGATCAAACATCTACAGTATCCAATAAAATATCTGTCCTGCTGTGACAGCTGGCAGTTGATAAGGTTTGACATTTTCAAATCAATTTCTATCGACTTCTTTCTCAAAAAAAAAAAAAAAAAAAAAAAAAAAAAGGACACAGGTTTGATGGATAAAGCCAGAACTCAATGTGCTGGAGCTGAGGGCAAAGCAGGCTACAAGCTAGCTCTGCAGAGGACAGCAAGAAAAATCAGCTCCAGTGGTGGCAGATGCTGCTGAGAAGTCTGGCATGGCTAAGGCTCGCTTTCAGGTGTCGGCACAGTGTCAGGAAGATAATACAGGCTGCATTCTGGCACCGAGGGAACTTCTCCTGGCAGATGCAGAAACAGGGGTCTCTACTTGGGCACAGCCCGGAAATCATAAATATTTATGTAGTCAGCACATAAAGTCTCATAACAAACATCATTCTGATGGCTTTCATGAGTTAATCTGAGCGATTTCCATATCCTGGTGGATGCCTGCAAGAGTCAAGCAGATAATTTCTATAGTCTCTTGAGTAAGGAAACATAGGAAACAGATGTGGGCTGAAGTCCACACTTAATTTGGAAAACATATTATTTCATGTTTCAGCCTTGAGCCTGTGTGCTGCACCTAAATGTTGCTGCTCTCCAGTGCTGGCCCTCAACAACTCTCTGTGAGGTACCATGCCCTTGGAGTCGTGGAAGGTTGAGAGACAGCCAGGGTCTTGTTGGGTATACCTTGATAGGCAGAGCTTGGCACTGAGGACCTGGAATACAGGGCTGAGCCTGGACAGCCTGGCACACTGTGGCAAGCCAGTTTGAGTAGGCCCAAAGTCCTGGCACTCCACAGCCTCATGTCCCCATGTCCCTAACTTTCTGAACCCTGATGACTGCTTTTCCAATGGCCACCTTGAGAACAACTTGGGCTTTTGACACAGATTTTCCCATAAGTAACTAGAGGACAGTTTCCACTATGTGACAAAAGAATGAGAAGTTCTGGTCGCTTAAGGAGTTATATCCTGAACATATGGTTAGGAAGCTCCAACACAGTTATGGGCATGAATATGGATCTTTGCATTCTATGCCATGAAACCTTGCTCCTAAACCATAGAGCAGGTTCCGAACAGAAGGTTTAAGCTTAAAACTGTTCTGTGGGTCCCTATCCCCAAAGCTCCTCTATCTGGATTATATTGCTGACTCCAGTTAATTCTTCCTCCCATTTAGAATGCACCTTACATTCATTTCTTTGCTTGTTGCTGTGACCAAATACCAACCAAGGAGTAATATAAGGGAAGAAGAACTTGGCAGCTGGAGTACCAGGCATCTGGTCATAATGCATTGGCAATCAGGGAGCAGAAAAGGGACAGGAAGTGGAGGGAGGCTATCAAACCACTAATCTGATGACCAGTGACTCACTATCTCCCTCTCTTGGCAGGGAGGCCCTAGACATCTCCAAAACAAAACAGTCTATCTCCATTGATCTTGGCTACCTACCATAACTACATGGTAAGACCCTATTGCTTGAGACACCACCTACTTTAGCTGCAGGACATAGAGAAATTGAATCCAAACTGACCAGAAAACTCCCTCCCTGAGGACGTAGTTGTCATAGTGCGGGAAGGTTTATGCAGGCTACAAAGGAAAAAAGATACCAATAGTTGTATGTGGGGTCACCCATTCTCCCTGAGGTCCAGTCCGAAACAAAAAGAACAGAAGCAGTGAGCAAGGTTTCGTACAGCCTGTAGGTAAAGTGGGAATACTTTCCAGGAGACTGCTTCAGGTGTTACAGCTGAGCTTTATTCTAGAGTGAGGAGAAACATACAGGGTAGGAACAACAGCTGGGGCATCACCTAATCTGCATTTGGCACCAGGAACCTACCATTCAGCTGGGAGCGCAAAAGCTAATTATCCTATGGGCAGCAGAGGTGGGGATAAGGAAGGAGGAGAGTCTCTGCAGGGATGTCAAAGGTCATGTTTGAGATAGGTATCCAGACTTAGGGATAGCTTCTGGAGAGGGTCAGGCCTCTGAGCCTAGAAACACTATTCAGGTAGATAGGGAGTCCTGGTGGAAAGAGTGTCCTCCGTTTTATGCAGAGCCCAGAGAGCTATCCAGACATGGTGGGCTGTAGCCTTAAGTGCAGGGTACTCAATAGCTTACCCAACACCAGACCTTGCATGGTGCAATACTAGCATGCCAGACAAGATATGCATATTGGTGTGATGGAGGCATGCCTGTTACAAAATAACTACATTTTCTGACTGGGTTTGAGGCCTGTACCCTTCAATGGAATTCATGTCTGGTACTGTAAACCTGGTCAAAAGGCCAATGCTGAGGAAGCCATAGGCCCTGGGGTAGAACCTATTATTCTTACTTTCCTAAATGATCTCAAAGTGCCTTCTAAATATTTATGTTTATACCCATATGCCTGAGATGCTTTCATAGTAGGCCAGAGAAGCTTCTTTTTACACTGGGCAGTGGCCAATGTAAAGATGGCTGACTGGTCAGATTGCTGAGACTAAGGGACTGAGTGGCCAGCCCTATGGAGGACATATATATCCACCTGTACTCACTGCCAAGGCTCAAGGAACATTGAAGAAAAGCAGGAAGAAAGAATGTAAGAGCTGGAGAATGGGAAGAGATGATATGGTTGTCACTCAAGGACTCACAGCAGCTGTGATTATCTGCAGCAAACCTGCACAAAATTACAGAGCCAGAACCCTAGCACAGATGGTACAGACAATCTCAGGCCCCACCCTTACTGAGGAGCTATTGGTAGCTGATGGTTTCTTGGGGAGGGGCCAATCATTCTCTTTTGAGGGCGTGGTCACTGGTTTCCTGTGTGCTCCACTCCCACCTCACCCCCATTGCCTCACACCTATGTGCATGTGGTAGTGCTAACTGAAATTAATGAGTGCTTTATAAACAAACAAAGGGAAATATGAAGTTTGGAAGGGCACATATTGGTGAGTATGAGGGGAGTAGAGGGAGGAGATGGAGGTAGATGAAATCACATTTCATTGTATACATGTGTGGATCTAACTTGACTCAAGCTAGAGTTATCTGTGAAGAGGAAATCTCAATTAAGAAAACGCTTCCATCAGGTTGTATGTAGAAAAGCCCACAGGCATTTCTTGATAAGTGATTTATGTGAGAAGGTCCATCCCACCATGGACAGACAGTACCACCACTGGGGAAGGTGGTCCCATACGGGAGCCCACAAAGATTCCCACTTGTAGCTTGTTTTTATTTTGCCTCAAAGTCAGAGAACCTGATCTTGCCGCCCCACTCCACCTTCTACAAGGCTGCGTAATAGGATGCTTTGGCCAAAAGTATGGTTACTAGGTGTCTTATGTTTTGAGAATTGAAGTGTTTATGCCTCTCTGTACTTGCCTCTCCCCTTTGCTGGAGTATAAAAATCCCAGGAGGAATAGATCTGGGCTGCTACAGTATTCACTGAGAGTCCACCTGTTTCTCATTTTCCTGTCTCTGTCCAACTCTGTCTCTGTTATTTCTAATCCACACTCCCCTCTCCAGGACTACACTAAACATCGGGGTTGCCACTGACAGCCTGGGTGGCATAGGAAAGCAGGGTGAGCAAGCCATGAGCACGAGCCAGTAAGCTGTGCTCCTCTGTGGCTCTGCTTCAGTTCCTGTCCTGCCATCCTTCCGAGATGGACTGTGACAATAAAGTGTGAGGCAAATAAGCCCTCTCCTCCCCAAGCTGCTTTTGGTCATGGTGTTTTGCCATAGCAACAGAAAACAGAGAGTCATGGGAAGTGTTAGAGAGGAGCTAGGTATTGGATGAAAGGCTACATGGGGCCAAAGCAGGAGCTGAGACACCAGCTGAGAGCCTACTACAGCTGTCCTATGTAAGAGATGGGATGACAATATGGAACAAAGTCTAAGCCATCTGACCAGTCACTATGACAACAGCTAGAGCAAAAATCTCCAGGTTATTCCAATTTACACTCACCTTCTTCATTCCTTGGTTTCTGAGTTATTCCTGCCCCCTCTTTTGCTTGGAAGGCTATGGGACTCTTCCTGCCACACATCACATCATTCTAGCAGAGCATTAACAAAAGCCATCCATCCATCTGCTGACTCCACACAAATCTGTGAGCACCAGATCCAGGGACAGGAGGGAGGGGACAGTCCTGATTACAATATTTTATCCTCAAGCATGCGCCACCATCCATCAAATTTGCTAACATGGCAAAAATTCTGGAGCTGAATTGTAAGGAAAGGAAGGAAAGTCTTGTCCCCAAAATGACCTAATATAACTCTGTCTGAAGTCTGTGGCCTGGGGGAGGAAAAGACGGGGCTGACAGGGAAGGGAGAGCCACGTATAAGGGCCTTGGTGTCTAGGGACAGCAGAGAGCAGGCTGCAAAGACAGCAAGCCCACTGCAGAGTCCAGACTCATTTATTTTAATAATTGCTCAAAGACACAGTGCATATTTTAAGTAGGAAAAGTCAGAATAAATTACACACAGGCTCATAATTCCAGGGCACTGTCCTCCTCTCTCAAAGAAGAGGGACAGTTCCCTCAGCCATGGATCTCTTTCTCTGTCTCTCCAGCCTTTTTGATTTCTGTGGACCAGGACCATGTCTGACTGATGCCTTTCCTTTGGTATCTCCCTCAGGGTCATAATAGCACTATACTCAGAGTTGCATGCTAAGAGGCAGCAGAAGCCGAAGTGGCCAAGTGGTCTCCCCAGAGCTGCCCTCAACCTGTGTAGCCATGGAAGTGACATGCCAGAACCCAGACCCATGGTCCCCTTCTGAGCTATTCAGTGCCATTGCCCTCTGCTCTTCTGACAATTTGCACAGTTGGCTCTCCAGCTTCCTGTAACAGATATACCCTACACCTATACACCCTGCGTGTCACACACACCACACATACAGTCAACTGTAGTGGATTTATGATGTTACATTGTAAATAATTGTCCCGCCTATGAGTTTAATAAAAAAGAACTGATTGGTCAAAGACAGGAAGTATGGGCAGGGCTAACAAACTAGACTAAAAAAGCTCTGGGAACAGGAAGAACAGAGCAGAAATGCCACAGAGACTCCAGAGATGCCAAACAAGCCAGAAGACACAGAGGACAACTACGTTATTCTAAGAAAAGGTGCCGAGCCCCATAGCTGAACAAGATAAGAATCATGGGTTAGTTTAAGGGTAAAGACTTAGCATGTTGTATGCCTGGGCCTTAGGCCGATCAGTCTAAAATTAATGTAAGCATCTGTGCGTCTCTGTGGGACTGTGGGTCTGTGGGTCTGCAGGTCCAAACCTTGAGGCTAGTCCCAAAAGTCCAGGCCAGAAACCTCATACTACAGTCAACCACACTTACCCACACACATATATATATATTATATGTACAATATGCACATATCACATTCATATAACACATGTTCACATAAGCATATACATATCATGTGCATATGTATGTATACTGATAAATATACCCATATTGTACATATATGTATATACATATAGGTAAGCCCAACATATATAAATAACATATATATGTATGTGTGTATGCATAAAATGTATATTCAAAGCATGTTTATGCAACATACATGCACTTTACACAGAGGTTACATACCATGTACCTCACACACAGTATATACCGCTTTCAGTGTGACTAGTTCTGGTCCAGCCCAACCAAATACAGTCTTCAGAAATTCAGTTTTATGGTCCTTTCAAAACCAAACCCAAAACATTATTGTAATGTGAGTATGTCTCAGCTGTCTGATAAAGAAGAAACAGCCATGAGAGTCGGACCTTCTCCAACATCCTACAGGTGGCAGGCAAGGCTGAGGGAGGACACAGTGGGCCTGAGCCCTTCACTCATCAGTTACAGAAGTTCTAACTCTCTTCCCCTGACAGCAGGACCACCTTGGTGAAGAGCCCTCCAAAAAGCCCATAAAGATGGTAACTGCCACAACCACATGCAGGCAGGTGGACAGAAGTCTAGAGGCCACATGTCACAGTGACGCATGGACAAAGGCCAGTATTTGGGGTCCTGGTCCCAGAGTCCAAGCAGTGCAGGTATAATCAAAGATACAAGAGTGAGAGCAAAGGTAGAGCAAGGCTCATTTTCCTGGGCCAGCAAGGAGATGGGGTAGGGAAATGTGGGCTTCAGGGCAGAGCAGACGAAGAGCAGCCATGGAAAGCAGAAACACCTCCATTTCTATAGCCCTCCAGTAGGCATTTCTTGAGCTACTCTTGTTATTACACAGCTCATAGATCTACCGTATGGTCATTCACCACTCAAGTACACTCTGAGAAATGAGCCACCGGGTGACATACTGTGATGCAAACTCATAAAATGTGCTTGCAAGAACCAAGACTACAGACTCATCTTCTGATCCATATATGTTTGGAGCACTATGATAAACAGAACAGCAATAGATTCAATCTAGTTCAGGAGAAATAAAGCTTCAGTCAAATGGTACTCCTAAAATGTAGGATGCTGCTGCTGAGGTAGGAAACCATACTGTCTTGGATGTTTTCAAGGTCAGCCTGCTATACCCTGCAATTATCTGAAGGAGGGGTGGGCACCTCAACTGAGGAACTGTCTACCTCAGGTGGGCCTATTAGGTGCATCCATTGGAGATTTCTTAACGGGTGCAGGAGCACCCATCCCAAATGTAAGCAGTACTTTCTGGTGCAGACCACAGTTTTTAAAAAGAATACAGAAGGAAGACTACTCACCCACACCTACCACTTGTCCTTCCTTCTCTCTGCTGAATTCATTTACACTTTTGCTGCTACCAATTCCATCAATCTGAATAAGCATTTTAAGGCTTCCCTTGTGGACTATGGACCTGTGGCTCTCCAAGAAACCTCCAGGCCTTCATTGCAGGATTGGGTTTGCTGAGGCATCCAGCCTCATGGATTGAGCAGCTACGGGCTTCTAGGTCCCTCAGTGAGAAATAACTGTTGCTGGACTATTTCCATGTTGCACAGGCCTATTTAATAAATCCTTTTTAAACATGGTTGTCATTCTATTTGTTCTGAACCCCGACTAATCCTGTTCTACCACAAACTTGAAGATAAAGAAAGACAGCAGGATATCACAAGTGTGTACACTAACGGCTCTGTCATTATTATTCGTCTCACCCACTATACTTTCATATGACCAGCAGCGTGATAGACTCTGTTACCCACAAACATGTGAGTCCTGTGCTGTTTATGATGTTACACCAACAGGAGTGTTTGTCATGAGGTGATGGGAATCATTAGCCTGTTATGACCTTGTAGGACCACCATGTAAATGTGGGCTACTGTTGAGCCATGCACAGTACTTAAAAACAGCCTGGAGAGCTGTGAAAATGCCCAATTCTGCCTCATGACCTCTCTGGCAAGAGCCACTGGTAATCTCTAAGCCTAAAGTCTTCTGACTTTTATTTTCAGAGGCACCACACACAAACCCCCAAATCACCCTCTAGCGCATGCCCCCTCTCATACTCACTCTTTTTTCCCACCAGCATGCCAATCTTGTTCCTAATTTAGCCCTTAGACTAAGCCAGGTTGTCAGTTTGCTATTCCCTAATCCCTTCTCACCATGGCAATTGAAAACTGATGATTGCAATATTGCTGAGCTCCTTGTTCTGAGGCCTATTGTGCGGAGTATAATCACCGCCCGCCACAGACAGCTTGCGGATCTGGCAGAGCCAACATCAAACAAACAGCACCCCCTGCCTCTGCCTGGGGCCAGACTGTTTCAACACGAATCCATGGGGTCCTGCTAATGGCAGCCAGTCCCTGCCTCCATGGCTGAGCAGGAAAGGCCAAGCCTGAAAGGTTATGTAAATAGGACTAAGGGTGGCCACCTGAAGTAGCCTGGCCAGGGCAACAAGCAGAGCCATCTTCGTGCCTGAGCCAAAAATGGGTAGAGATAGGAGGAACCGGAGTTGTACAAACAGCAGTGGGTAGGAAGCCAAAGTCACATTGGGCCAGGGCTTCTGGAACCCACTCAAGAAACTAAGTGTGGCAGGAGATGAAGCCATAAGGGACACTGGGGCCAGCCTTCAGAGGACCTTGCCCGCCAAGCAAAAGAGGCTGAGTTGATTCCAGAGCCGATAGGAAGTCACCAAGGGACACTTTAAAGGGAAGGGAGCAATCGCAACAGCCCAGGGAAGCTGAGGAAAGGTCACCCACATGCAATTTGTGAGCCCGCCCAATGGCACACAGAATTGGGATATTTGATGGCACGCCCCAAGCCCCACCTCTACACCTTTTTAATAAGCTGCCTCTGCTCTTTGAGTTTAAGAGCCTCTGAAAGAGACAAAGCAATCCATATAAAAGGGCTAGCCAGCGTGCCATGTGGCTCATAAAGCTGGGCTTTATACTTGTACGCTTTGGTCTATTCTTAAGGGAACCATTGAGAAAAAGCCATTGAAGATTGGACTCTCACGTGTCACAACGAAGGACAGACTTTTCCAGCAAAGGCCCTGTTCCTTCTCCAGTCCCTAGCATGGTGACTAGTAGTACACCATCCTCTGTGCGTCCCTCTCACCAGCCTGTTTAGGTAGGGAGGGATAGAGGATAGAATTCAAGGACAGTCAAAGAGACCCATGTCACTCCCCACCTTTGCCACTTTCCAGCCATGTATTCAGGAAACTTGTCCTTCTTAAACCAGTTTACTATGATTTGCCTAGAACTTTCTGGGGTTTAGCACCAACAGTCCTATGTCTCAGTAAACATTTCATGCCTAGTCACTTGGGGTGACTGATTGGTCACCCTCTTTTGGTTTGGTTTCTTCCTTTGCAAAAATCAGTGTCACCATATGCCTGAATGCCACTTTGAGAACTCCAGGGGATTGGTAGAGTCTTCCTGGGCATCAGAAACATAACACATGGTTCAAAAATATGTTTATGCAAATTCCCTGATTTGTAGTCTGTCAGTCAGGAGTCCGCCTCCGGGGCACATCCACGGCTCATCTGATTGGAGGAGCACTCCAGCTCCCCCATCCCATCTCAGGTCAGTTTGCTCTTGTTTCTCACACTGCTGTAAAGGAAACAGGCAGAAATCGTGTGCCTCCTTGGCAGATGAGGCAAACAAAAATCAAGTCAGCTAAACTGCTCTGTGGAATACATTACCTTCCTCCACGGCCCTTTCTCTGCCCAGGTTCTGTGGGCAAGAAAGCTGTGGCTCACACTTCAGCCCTTTCTGCTGGAGCATTGGATGAGAGAACCACTAGACAGTAGCATTAACTGGGTGAGATTGCACTGATTGGGGCGAAAGGGGCGGCAGGCTGTCATGCCCATTCCTTTTAATCAAGTTGTTCATTTTCTCTGAAGAGTTATAGATTCGTTTGGTGAAGATAAGCTCAGATGTAAGCACCGGTGGCTCTAAAACAGGATAGTTAAGTTCTGCACCTGGGTAACCCCCACTCCCACTTCTCCCAAGACTGGAATTTAGACTCAGACTCAGTGCACTTGTTTACTTAACCTTAAGCTGGAGCTTGATGCCCTGTTGAGTTATTGAGCTTTGAGCTAGAATGGGGTGTGGGAGGGGCTGAGGGCAGGGTGCTGTATTTAGCAGCCAGACTTCCAAGTTTTAAAACTTAACAAGAACTAGTCAAGGATGGTCTAAGGACTCAGCACTTGAACCCATGGCAACTGCGTCTGCATCCACCATACTCTTCCTTTCACTGGTCCCTAGAAACCACACCTCAGAGGAACTGGAACTCGATCAATTCTTGTTAACACTCACCCCAGACAAGCAGCTTTGAAAAAGCATGTTTTAGGCAACACAATCAGCCTTTTGCTGTCGTTCATTAAGGGCTTAGCAGCTCAGTATCGATTTCCTTGCAGCTGCCTCTGAACCTTAATTCCAGGAGCAGAAAAACAAGGCTTTGTCTGCGACATTTCCTGTCCAAGTGGCGGGTAACAACCATTCCTGGGATGCTGATTTCCCTGGTGATACTGCAAACTACGGGATGCTGGGATGCCAGCAGCACATCCTTTGTCTACTCCAGAGAGTGATTTCTGTAGCTGCAGGCGGCGCCTTCCAACAAGAGACACAGCCCCACCTCCATCTTCAGCCAGCATTGTCTTCAAACTCCAGCAGTTGAAAATCCAATGACCCCCCCCCCCTTTTCCTCCCATGGATTTGCAGCCCCAGGATTCATAAAGGTGCCACTTTTTGTCCATATTATGTGTGTTGCAGCTTCCTTGTAAAAGTTAATTCTTAAGATTGGACAGGCCTTCATCTAACAATTTTCTCTTCCAAGAGTCTGATATTTTAATCTGTTCTACAACATCCCCACCAAGTGGCCATTCTGGCTTTGCTTGAAGACCTCTGAGAACCAGAAACTCATCCCCACCCACACCCTCACCCCCAACCTCAGAAGAAGCAACTGCAACTCTGTAAGAAAACTTCACAGCAGATAGAATCAGAATCTGCCCTCCTGAAAATCAGTCTCCCTGTTAGACTCCCAGCACGCCCAAGCCCCAGATGTTTTCATTTCCTCTACAACATCCCCCAGCAAGTAATGACAAGGTTCCCATTGAGCACTACTGGAGACACATTATCTAATACATCTTAAGTGCCAAATCATTCTTAAATGAATAAATGAGTATACCCACATTGCTGACCAGGACCATGAACAGCATTAGAATATGTCAGGTAGGAACAAATGCTGAGTATAACAGCATAAATAGTAATAGTATATCTGCTTGTGCTTATTCCAAGTTCCAGACCCATGGCACTAAGTAACATATGGCACACTAGCTCCAGTTATGTCTGAAGGAATACTTAACCAAGGGTCTAAAAGGCACTAAGGGGCAGGCTGATGTATGATGGATGTTGTGGGCTCCCGACCTGGGAGAGGCTGAGCCATCTAAACTCTTTAAAACTAAAGTCCCAGATCCAGGACATGGAGCTACAGGATGAGGTTTACCTTGTTGCCTTTTAGCCTTGCTTTGGTCCCATATTTCCTCACTGTGCCTCCATTGCTCCCTTTTGAAATGGAAACATATTCTGTGTTGTCGTATGTTGAAAATATATAATTTGCTTTTGATTTTTACAGGGGATTCTGAGGTAAGAGATTGCCTTGAGTCTCAGAAGTGACTAGCATTTTGAATAATGTTGAGACCATGTAGACTTTCTGAAGTTGGACTAAATGCATTTTCCATTGTGACATAGCCGTGAGCTTCTAGAGGCCGGGGAGTAGAATGTGATGGTTGGAATGAAAAAATGTCCACCATAGGCTCATGTATTTGAACACTTCATCCCAGATGGGTAGTACCATTTGAGGAGGATATGGAACCTTCAGGAGTAGAGCCTTGCTAGAGGAAATACATCACAGAAGGCAAGCTTTCAGAGTGCGTAGCCTCGTCTTACAGACTCATTCTGTGCTTTGTATCTGTGTTTGAGGATGTAATCTCTTCACCTCTTTTTTTCTGCCACGCCCACCACCAAATGGACTCTTTGACCTCTGATACCATAAGCCCAAATTATCTCTTTCTTACAGACAGCATTTTTGGTCATATCATTTTGTTACAGCAAAAGAAAAGTAAGTCACATTATGGGTAACAGCTGAAGTATTCATACTGCGGAGACTGTGTCGTGTCATATAGTGGTCAATAATGACCCCCACCACCAAATAGCTTAGGAGCTTGGAAAAAGTGACTTACCTCTGGGTTTCTGTTGCCTTGTGTGTAAATCATAGAGGCAGTGGTAATTCTCACCCAGCAGCATGAGGGCTGAGTTAACACAAGTAAAGTGCTAGAAATAAGTGATAAAATTTTAAATATCCAGCTGCTGGGTATCCACTGCCCCAATGCAATAAGCCAATCAAGTTGAATTAATAAATCAAGGTTTAGTAAACAGAGCAAAGCAATTTTGGATGACCTTTGGAAAGGCAGGGGAAGAGTCACAGGCAAATAGGGCTACCAAGCTTTTGTAACCGATAGATGTGGTCTTGGGCAGCACCAGGGAGAAGCTGGCTTGGGGGGAGGCGGTCTGGGGTTTCCACCTAATCAATAAGTGGCAACTGGTGCTTTTCTTTATGTTCTGCGCTTCTCCAAAGGCACCTGCAAAGAATAGATGGCAATTTCCCCTGCCAGACCTCATCACTCAAGGATTTGATCTGATGCTCCACACTGGTGTTGGTGGAGAACATGCTTCTATGAAGGCCCCTCCACCATCTCCTGTGTGTTTTCTGTATTTCTCAACAAAGACAAACTGGTTTGTATCCCTGCTATAGAAAAGTATATCTGTGAAGGTTGACAGCAAGTCTCTGCCCTCTCCTCCGCTCAGTAGATCTGGCTCATCTCTGGAAATGAGAGATAAGCCAAGAGTGCTACAGAAGGCTCAGAGTGGTACTAATTCTTCTGGACAAAATACCTGCTCCTCGGGCCCTGCCCAGATGTTGTAGGACAGGGTAATCAATCACAGAAAGAGGTTATCCTTGCTAGACCCATTTTGCAGAGCAGGAAGAATAGACTCGAAGAGGGTAAGTAGCTCCCAGAAGGTACCAGCTAATCACTGACAAGATCTGGGATCTGATCTTAGAGTTACTTTCACCAAATCTTGGGTTGGCTCCACTATTTGGGGGGGGGGGGGGGGGGGAGTTAAGCAAAGCAGCCTTTAAATTTCAGAGAAGATCTAGCAAGACAGGCCTCTGGCAGAGCAATCTGCTTCTGGTAGACCAGTTCTCTCTGCAGCTGGAAAGCAGGGAAGAAAATAGTGTCAATGCCGGTGGATATTAAGACTCAGTGACCAAGTAATAATAGCAATGATTAATAGTACTGATGGAGCAAAGCCCAGGATGGCAGTTGTGCCCAAGCCTGATTCTGAAGCATAGCACAGGAATGACACTCTAAGAATAAAAGTTGGGCCATTCTACTCTGCACCTAGCAAGGCCCTTCTCAGAAACTAAGGTTCTTAGGCTCTTTATCAAATATCCACCTTCACAGTAACTGCCTGTCCTCACTCTTGTCACCTAGAGAGACATCTGAGGCTCAGTGCTGACCTGGACATAAACCACTCTGCAAAAGGTTGGGTCTTATGTCCTTAGCCTCAGCCAGAAATCCAGAAACAGGATGTAGATGAGAGAAGGAAGACAGAAAAAAGGAAAAACCCTGAGAGGCCATAGCAACTGACCAGATGAAAAAAAGTCAATGAATCAGGGAAAGGACCAGAGACTGAAGAGGAAGGAATGGCAGAAATATGTATACTTTTAATATGCATTAAAAGTATATAAGCCACAGTCACCGTCAGAACAGTATGTCAGGCAGCTTCTAAGTTGCTCCCGATGCCTGCTGTTTATGAGTTTGCTTGGATATGGACTTAGTGACTCCAACATAATACAGCAAAAGTGCTGCCATGCCATTTCCATCATCAAGTTACAGAAAGACACACACCCCTCTTTTCTATCTTCCAGCCTTTTCTTACCTGCTCTGACAGAAGGCGGGTACTGTGATATCAGCAGCCTGTGGAGAAGCCCCGGGTGGTAAAGAACTGATAGAGACCTCTAGCCAATACTCTGCAAGAAAGTGAATTCTACTTTACGAGTTGGCTTTTTGCTGCTAAGAATATCAAAAGCAGCTTGAAGAGGATATAGTTTATTTTGGTTCATGGGTTTTAGTCCATCATCAAGAGAAGCGAGAGCAGGAATTCCAGGCAGGAGCTTGAAGAAGAAACCAAAGAGGAACACAGTTTTCTTGATCCATATAATAGCCCAGGCATACCTGCCTAGGGATGGTGCCACCCACAGTGGAGGGGGTCACTCTATATCAATTAGCAATCAAGAAAATTCTCCCCACATAGGACCACATGCCTATCTGATCTTGAAAATGCTCCAACTGAGGTTTCCTCAGACAACTCTGGACTATGTCAAGGTGACAGCAGAAGTTAACTTGGAAACCTACCAATAGCCACACAAAACAGTTGGAACCTTGGGAATGGTTCTTCTCTGGTCAACTCTTCAGATGACTATAGTCCCAGTTGATTCCTTGATGGAAGAATGTGAGAGAAACTGAGCCAGCTCCAATATCCCTCTCCAACAGAAACTGAGCTAACGTTTTCACTTCAAGATACATATATACACATGTGTGTTACAATATACACACATGTGTGCTCTCATTTACACTTGCCCATATATAAGCATGAAGGCCAGAACTGAACACTAGGCCATCCTTCTTCACTCCCCACGTTATTTTTTGAGGCAGACTCTCTTGTTGCATCTGTAGCTCACCTTTTCAGTTATACTGGCCACCAAGTGACCTTCCAGATCTACCGGTCTCCACACCCCCAACACTGGGGTTACAGATGCATGCTACCTTGACTAGCACTAGGTGGTGGGAATCTGATGTCCTCACATTCATTCAGCATGGGTTTTACTGGCTGAGCCATCTCTCCAGCCCTTTAGTTACTCAACTTGAAGGCAATTTGTTACACAGCTACAGATAACTGATTCAAGCAGATTAATAAACAAGGTGTACTCTTCCCAATAGTTAACAAATTAGTTAAAGTGACTAGATATTGAAGATGAAAAGCAATAAAAAAAAAAAAAGAATCTATGATGGTGCCTCTTCCTTTTGCAGTTCCTTCAGAAAACTGTCAGAATTTAAAAGAAAGGTAAAGAAAACCTCATCAAAACTGACAGGTAGAGGAAGCCTGGGAACCCAGCCTGATTTTGAAATGACGAAGACGGAAGAGCAGCTATTTCTGACAACCTTCAGCACGGGTAATCATGAGTAATAAAACCACTCCCAAAATATAGGAATTAAAAGCCTTCAGAAATCAACAGAGCTCACTCTAAGAACCTGGGATTGTCTCCCCAGTCACACTTAGCTATTGATGTTGGACCTTTCTCTAGAGGTGACTCCAACCATGAGCAGCAGATCTGGGGCCCTCACTGTTCTCACCACATTCTTCTCACTGTTATGGCAAAAAAGAGGCTTAGTGGCTTTTGCTATAGAGAACCACATTGGTGGTTGTACAGTGAGTGTCAGCTCTCAATGCTCCCAGGAGCTGACAAGAGAGAGCACACAGTGGGTCCTCCCTACATTTCTGGTCCTGACAGAACATTGTGGTTTTGGAAGGTTTTGGGGGTTTTTTTGTTTTTGTTTTCTTTTTCTTTTTGTTTTTGCTTTGTTTGCAATGTGAATCCTAATTGGTCTTAATAATAAAAACCTGGGGCCAGATAGGGAGTAAATGCTGAAAGATCAGGGAGACAAAGGAGCAAGCCACAGCCACCTCTTACCTCAACAACTCCTCAGCCAGAAAGGGTTGAGCTCCTGTCTCCACCTCCTTATCACTTTCTATTTCCTCCTCCAAAGGGTTAGGATTAAAGGTGTGTGCCAACTACTGCCTGGACTCTGTGGTTAACTAGTGACTTGCTCTGCCTCTGATCTCCAGGCAAGTTTTATTTGTTAGAGCACAAACAAAATACCACCACATTTATTTGTTTGCAATGCAAAATCATCTAAGGAATAAAGAAATAAAGAGAGATGCAAAGAATTTACAGCTATGATTCCACATTCCATAAGTTCATGGGAGCCAGCATCCAAGATGGCAGCCAATGATGATGAACCTCCAGGAAGTGATACTCCCACAGTTACCAGCAAACCATAGGCTGAGTGTCCAATAGCACAGATCAGAAAAAACAGAGTGTCAACTTCTGAGACTAAGTTAAAGAGGTTGTGTCTTCTGTCCCAGACCTCTACTTCCCCTTCCCTTTCCCCTTAGGAAAGCTATCTACCATATTATGGAAAGACAGAGAGACAAAGACAGTCAATGGAGAGGCCCACAGGGAAAGAGACTAGAGACACCCAAACAAACATGTGAGTGAGCCTGAGAGTGGACAAGCAAGCCTCGAGGTCCCTGCAATCCTTAGAGACTGAATGAGATATACTCAGCAGAGCTGTTCCCAGTTCCCTAACCCATAGGGACCACAAAATAATAAGCACTCACTGCTCTTTTAAAGCTGTTTTCTTGAGGGGGGCAGGCACAACCTACTTGGTGGATAGCCTTATGAATTGTCTAATCATCTAGTGAGGAAAATGGTAAACAAGACTAAAAGGCAAAAAAATATATTAGACTCTGGGCTCAGGTCCTGATTTAACTAAGCAGGCTAAAGACTCCCTTAATCTCTGCAAAATAAGGATAAATATCCATTGACACATGAAACAAAAAGCCATGAAAATATTTATAGATTGTGTTCAATAATACTAATGGTAGTTCTGTAAGGTAAAGAAAGAATCTGACATGCATTAAAATCAGCATGTGCAGAGATGTTCCTACAGAGATGTTCTCTACAGAGGCTTTTAAAATAAAATACTCAGTGGCTAAAGAGCATGACTGCTCTTTCAGAGGACCTGGGTTCTATTCCTAGCACCCACATGATGGCTCACAGCCATCTGTAACTCCAGTTCCAGAGAACTGGACACCTTCTTCTTCTAGCCTCTTCAGGTACCTCATGTATATAGTACACAGACATACATCCAGGCCAATTACCCAAATGCATAAGATAAATAAGTAAGCAGATGAAATAATGACTGTTCCCCGACAGAATTGTTATGGATGCTTTAAGGGCTCAGGCATGCTACACAGTATCTAATTTATTGCCCCAATAGTTATGCTAAACCTTTTAACTGCAGAGATGAGGAACTGAAGCTCAAGGAAGCTGATCATTTTCTGTAGATAATAAAATCTAAAAATGAATTAAATAATAATAATAATAAGCACCATACATCACCTTTATACAACTATGATAGGCAATATTCTAAGTGTCTTGTATACAATAAATCATTTAAATGCCAATTCATCTGCCTCAATGGTACTTAAAATTACTTAAAAACAGTCATGTGCATTGGGCACTATCCTAAGGACTTCAGCTGCAATACTTCATATGCATATTTACAAATGTTATTATCAGGTCCACTAAAAAGATAACAAGGGTTTGGTAAACAAGTTCATAAAACATTTATTACATTGTACTTCACTGGAGGACAAAGTACCTTCATACTGGATTAACAAAAATAAAATAAAAGCCTTGTAATCATCTTGACTGTCTTCTAGATTCACATCCAATCCATCAACAAACCTTGTCACCTTGCTTTAAAAATATATCCTTAGTTGAAACATATGTCACTAAATAGCCACCATCACCACCCAAGCCACAAATCTGTCTCACTGAACTAACAAGATAAGCCTTTAACTAGTCTTCCTAAGTTGACCCTTATTGTCCACAGTCTCTTCAACTCGGCAGCCAGAGATAAATTTTGTTTTGTTTTGGTTTTCATGACAGGGTTTCTCTGTGTAGCCCTTGCTATTCTGGAGCTCTCTCTCTAGACCACTCTGGCCTTGAACTCACAGAGACCCACCTGTCTCTGCCTACCCAGTGCTGGGATTAAAGGTGTGCACCACCACCACCTGGCCAGAGATAAAATCTCTAAGAATTTGAGTGATAGATGCGGATAAAGTGGTCCCAGGTCTGTGTCTTATGGTACTGCAATGTTTAGAAGTCAATGAAATTGAAAGCAACCAGCAAAGGGCAATGAGAAGGTAACCACCAGAAGTGTAATGCCTTGGAATAAAAGTATACAAGCAGGAAAAAAGATACAAACTGTGTTCATGTCAAAACAAAAAACAAAAAACAAACAAACAAACAAAAAAACCCAAAATCAAAAACAGGTGGTATTTGAAGACTCACTGTTGAACTTGAAAGCACAAAACTCAACAGAAATTTTAGCAGGAGATAAACTAGTGAGTGAGTGGCGCCAGTGAAATCCTGACAGCATTGTTTTTAAGGGAGAATTAAAGAGAGGAAGCAGAGGCCAGAACAGATAGAATTTAGACATCGACTGTGAGCCGGAAGTGGCATCAGTGTGACTCAGGTAGACTCATCTCACCTTCTCTCTCACTGCTGTGACTGAGATCAAAACAGGATCGTAGGCCTTCCTTAGCAGACACAGTATTTTCGGGAAAGTGACATGCGCACAGATTCAGCTCCATGCCTGGGGTGGCAGAGAGCACTGTGGTAGGGGCACAGCTCTCAGGAAGAAAAGCAAACAGGTCCCACTAACTGACGATTAACCAGGATGGTGGGGTCTATGCTGGAGTTGAGCCAAAGATGGTTTAACTGTTACCATGGCAACCTCCCTGGCTCCTCTTGCCCACAGTATGACTCAAGATGGGAAAGTACAGATAAGGAGACATGAGAAAATCTTGGTAATTTAACTTAAGGAGAAAAAAGAAGAAAAAGAATTTAGGATTATAGCATATACAATGTGACGGCTATCTGACAGGAAGACAAAGTTTCAGAAATAAAGACAGAAATGAAACAGCTCTACCCGTAAAAGAAGCTCTCGACTTGGGAGCCTCTATTTTCTGTATTTTGTAACTTGCAGTGAAATACTTGGAGAGTTTCATATAATATAAGGGAAAAAAATCAAAAGGATAATCATCCCAGACTCTCTCCAGGAGTTGTTACAAAGATTATAATGACTAATATTTGAATAGCTGACAAGTACTTGGCACACACATAACCTCATTTAATCTCCACAGCCGACATGCCTTCCCTCGACACTTTGTACAAGCCTGTATTGCTGCACTTAGGAAACTGTGCTGCAATGATGTATTTATGATCTTTTTCATAGCACGAACTGAAGCGTCCTAAAGTAAAAGCTGTGCCTCCTTATTGTCCCCCCTAGACAAGGAGCACAGGCCCTGGCACATGAGAAGAGTTCCGGGGATGTTGGAGAATAGAATAGACAATGGCCAGATAGATGGATGGGTATCTGGATCAAGTAATTACTGCTTTAGCCAAGAAGCAGGAAGCTATGAGCTGAGCTTAGATGAGTAATACCTGTGATGATAAGGCAAGTCTGCAGAGATGAACAGCCAGTTGAGTCTGGAATAAGAGGAGAGATATGAGCTGGGTTGATAATTTGAAGCCTTCAGCCTACAACTGGCAATGACCCTTATGGCCGACGGACTGAGGCACTCACCACTCCTTCTATATCAAACTAAAAAATGTTTAAACCACAGTACATTAGCTCTCCTATCCCTTAAGTCCCTGATCATTTTGGTGAGGCCCCCTCAGCTCTCTTCTTCCACACTGCTGTGTGTTGTTCACTACCTCACTCCAATTCTACACTGTGATTTCATCATCCAGTCTTCCCATTCAATAGACAGAAGTCTCTAAATGCACTGGAAACATGTCTATAGCCCTCAACTCTTCAACTTCTGTACTCAGTAAACCAAAATCTCACATAGAACCTTATGTTCTGAACTTTTCTCTCTCTCCTATTTTTATCTGGTCTTGGTTTGACCTGTCAATGCTATAATAGAATGCCCGAGAGAAACCAACAGTAGAAAGGAGAGATTTATTTTAACTCACAGTTCCAGAGTATTCAGTTCACTTCAAGGTCCTTGGCTTAGTTAAGGCAAAATACCATGGCAGCAGGAGCATATAGCACAGCTGTTCTACTGAGCAGACACAAAGCAGAAAGTGGTATGGAAAGGGGTCATGGAGAGACATAGACCCTAGGACATACTATATCACCCAGCTAGACTCTACCTCCCAAGGTTTCAGAAAATAGTGCGACCATCTGGCAGTACATTAAGCATATATGGGGTGTTTCTAATTCAAGCCATAACATACTCTATTTCTAGTCCATTTTCCTAAGACCTCCCCAGTAATACCTGTTCTGTGATGTTCTACTATAATGCTGTGAATAGACTATGCATATGAATTGTCTCTTTAGTTTCACATTTTTCTTCATGTTAGCCAGAAATTTACACAAAAGCAATTTGTCTGTGTAGATGCTTCCATCCTATTATGTGGAGAGATTTTATGGCTGGATATTTTTGAGAAGTATGACACAATCTGCATATTCATCAGGACAAAGTTAATTGCAAAGAACCGGAAGCCAGCTCAAGCTGGTTAAAGTTAAAACAATGGATTATATTGGCCCATGCAACTTTGGAAGCCCAGCAATGATTCTGAGATGAAGTCATCAGGGTCTCATTGTTCCCAGATAAGCCCCTATTTTGTGGTAACCAATGGCAACCTCAACCTCCTCTACATCCATAGTCAAAGCATCCATCCATTCAACCACAAAGAAGAGCTCTGATTGGCTCTGCGTTATACCATATTTATGTCTTTATGAATACAGCATTATAACTATGAACTCAGAAGGGGTGCACGGAGTTGGGAAGGGGACAAAAATATATGAAACTCTCAGATATGATAATACACATGCGGCATGAAAACTAGGTCTACATTTTCTCCTACTGAGTCATTAGTGGATCTGTCACTCATTATATAGAGATTATTTTCAACTTGCTAAGAACTAGCAACATGAGATCATGCTGGGAACATTAGCAACATTAGATCATGCTAGGAAAGTTATTATTATCTATCAAAAATTTACACATTAAATTATTTATCATGATTCTCTATGAGAAGGAAAAAAGGGTAGGAAAGGTTGGCATTGGAAAGGAACTTGGGTATTGAATTAGGAGGGATTATACATTCTCTGCGTATTTTTAAGTATTGCTTGATACCTTCACAAGGAATATGAATGAACTTACGAGCTCCCCATCAAGGAAAGAGAATTGAAGATTCAGGAGTTTGGCTCAAAGAGAGCCTTGGAGAAAACAAGGAAAGAATGGAAATTTCTTAGAAGATGTATGCAGAGCTCCAGGGCCTCTTTCCATGCCCTCTTTCCTGTGAAAGTTAAACCAGGCGTGAAAATAAACAGTAGCAACATCTGTGGTTCCCTTCCCAAAGCTGAAGAACCAGCATACAGCTGAGGGGAACGTTGTTTTTATTAGTGCTGTGTTTGTCTACTGTTTAAGTCCACACTCCAGTGTATTAGGAATTAATTTGAACTTAGAAATTACATTCATTTTCTTTGAATACTATGCTGATAAATTGAAAGTTAAATTGAGTCTAAAATATGTTTTATCCTTTACAAAAGTCACAGAAAACTGGCCAACATTAAAATAGGAAAAGACCAAGTTGGAATTAATTCTTCCTCTAATTTGGTAATTATTGAATTTCTGTGAGTATAAGTTCCAGTTGAATTATCAACCTTGTCTGGAAAGAATAAGAATGATTTCTTAAAAATAGCCTATAAGTCAAATTGGGTGAAAAATGATATATACTGTTGGTGTATTTTGGGCTGGGGGAAAAGTGAGTGATATATTTGAGCATCATTAAGGCTGTCATTGATGAGAAATGAGGTCACTAAATCTGACAGTGTGCTCATGATTTGGGAGCCAAATCGCCATGGAATATAAAATTGAGAGAGAAAGAGGCACAGCATACTTAATCTGTGTGGGGGATCTGCCGAGTTTCACAGGGAACACAAGTGGTACTAAGAATTACTGTTCCCGGAGACCATCAATATTGTGCATTTTAGAATAGTGTCTAGTTTGAAAAGAGTGTAGCTGAAATAAAAGAATAGAGTTCTATTGTGAGCACCTGATGTTGAAGAATTTCACACTAATCTGAGTAGATTTGACTTTCCAAAGCCAAGTATTTGTTGCTGTGTTGATCCCTGTGAATGTGGGAAATATAAGACAGATAAACAAGTGTTCAAGGCTCCCGACTTTACCAGACTTGTCCGCATTATGCAGAATGCAGCTTCTCTCAAAGGCAAATGTCCAGTGTCTTTCTATTCAAAGAACAGGAATGTGTAAATCTCCCAACAATTAGACTCAGAGATTTGTCTCCTTTTGTTTGGGAACAGCAGGTCTGTCCAAGCAGATTTTTATACTGATTTTTTTTTTTCAAGGGGTGAAGGCGAGTTGGAGATATCCTAAGGTTAAAGTTTAAAAAGACTGTTATTGTGAAAAGCTATTGGTCCCATATCAGTTAGTTGCTTGCCTTGTCACTGCTGCAAACATATGAGAGATGCTTCTTTCAGAAGGAAGGGTTTACTTCAGCTTACAGTTCCAAGGAACATGGTGAAGGCATTATGCCCTGAAAGGTAAGGTGGCTTTGGCAGGAGGTGCCGGTTCATGTTGCATTCTTAGGGAACAGAGAGTGGTGAATATTTGTAATCAGTTTGCTTTTCCCTATTCATTCACTCTAATACCCTTGCCCATGAAATGGTACCACCCACATTAGGTCACGCTTTATCACCTCGATTAACCTAATCTATATAATCACTTATAGTCATGCCCAAAGATTCGTTTCCATGGTGATTCTAAATCCTATCAGTCTAATAATAAAAAAGTCCACCACACATACAATTTCTAAAGGACTCTAAACAATCCACTGGATTATCTTCCACTGACTATTTATACATCCAGTTATAGAACAAAATGATAAGTGTTTATCACATAGCCTTAATCGCCTTGCATGCACTATGAATGACTCTTGTAACTACGCTGTAAAGAACATAATTATATTGTGTCTCACTCTTTGGGTGCTAAAGTATCGTCAGTTTGTTTATTACAATCCTCTTCTAAGATCTATGGATCTTGTAGCATGAGTAAGAAGGCACATTTTGCTTGCTGATTTCTTTGTTCCAGGTTCCCAAAAAAGTAAGAGATGGGGGAAGAAGACAAAGTTGAGAGAGATTTCTCTTTTCCTTCCATCTCTGAAAAGCCACCATCACTACCTAAAATGAGCTGGAAGACAGTTGATATAATTTCAACAATCGAGATGGGTAAGGACAGAGAAGCTGAGACTGTAATAGAACAAGAAGCGTATGCCCAGATGCCTCATGACAAGGAACAGTGGCTATTCAGGACTTGCCAATTGTTTCCAAGTGTCAACTCAGATCTAGATTCTAGTATTAGATCTTTCCATTTTTTTAAGAGTGGCTATGAACTCATGTTTTCCATGAACTTTCTCAATTTTTAAGGGCTATCTGATTTTTTTTTTTAATTATACTCTATAACAAATAAAACCTATCTTCCATCCAGGTTATCTTGCACAGTACCCATTTAGACCTGTGATTCAACTAAAGTAAATGACATCTTGGTCATTTCCCAAAGATCTCACAGTTAAGTAAGACATGGTACATAGGCATTTGGTCAATGAGAACCAAGACTCACTCACACTTCAGGAGCTGCTCAGAGCTGTGTTTTAATGCAAATATGAGCGATGGCTACTAGACTCTATGCGTGTGTGTTTGTCAGACCTCTTGCCATTTTAACTGTGTATTTTTATAATACATTTTTCATTTAAGTCATAAAGCACTACCTTTGAAACCCATAAAATTTTAAAATCTAATATTATCAGAAGAAAACAAGCAGTAAGTAGATTCTGGATTATTAGTCATTCTTAATGAATTGAGAGCAATAGAAAAGGTTAGTTTAGGAGCCACAAAGCAGAACTGGGGGATAAATGAAATAACAGACAGATAATAAATAATAACAGAAAGAACCTAGATGCAAAGGAATTGAATATATCCATTTGTTAATGCAACAAGTACCAATTGACTGACATGTACACACATCATGTTAACAACTATGCATATATTATTTAATCTTTACAACAATCCAGGCCTTAGTTTGGGTTCCCACAGAAGCAAAATCTGGGACAAATATTTGAGTGTAATTATTCATTTGGAAGATGACTTCAGGCAAACTGTGAGGGAGGGAGGTGAAAGAAGCCACAAAGGGGTATATCACCACAAGTAGAAACAATGAGCAATAGGATCTCAATACAAGGAGCCACTCTAGAACTCAGCTACCATGTGCAATGGGCAGAGAGACTGGGCTATTTATACAATCATCCCCTCTAGTCACTGGCTGAAGGCCACTCAGGAAACTTTCATTTCTTGACATTTATAGCTGCAAGGTTGAAACAGCAAGAGAGAAGCACCCAGGAAAGAAATGCAGGTGCCAGTAGTTAAAAGTTAGTCAACATGCATAGAAATGGGAAGAGGCAAAGAGATGTGAGTGGACCCTTCACTACTATCTTTACAGTAAACCTCTTACTAGCCCCATTCTGTAAGAAGACTACGTGTGGGATTCACTCTCTCATTAAATGCTGGCAGGTGTTCCCCTCTCCCCTAGGAAATGTCCCAATCAGGAAGACTTCTTGGAGATACAGGGACATGTAAGAAAAAACTTCTCCGGTGCTCTTGCATCTACAGGACAAAGTAGCAGCAATCTAGACATTGATCCCCAGGTTTAAGCATCAACAACACATCAGTAGTCACCAACAGACAGAGTTTATATATGGTGTCACTCTTTGGGACTGCCATGGATGAAAGGCATCGTGAGTTAAAATAGGCAGATAAAAAATGATGGTAGCAGGTGAAATCCGAAAGGACCGTTGTCAAGGACTACTATGATTCCCCTCTAAACACTATCTCATAGGAAGGGAGAGTACATAGATTTACCTAGACAAAGTATACATTGCATAAAAAATGTATACTGCCCTAAGGTTGTAGCCACAAGCCACAGAAGTATTCACTGAAGGTCTAAAGAGCTTCCAGATGCTCCCTCCCCTCCTCTATTGAAGATTGTGCCAGCAATTTAAAATGACATAGATCAATTTCCAAACTATTAAATGTCAGTTAGTAACTTGAGAAGCTGAATACAAAATGAATTTGTTAACACTGCCTTGTTATAATTCCATTGTGTATAAAAAAATCAGATTTAAATCCTTAATGAATATATGAAAATATAATTATCAAGTTATTGTTCTTGTACAAGTGATTAATAATTGTGCCATTGATTTTTCCATGGTGCTTTTGGGTTATTGAATGGAAATATTCCAAATGATCTTTTTTTGTAGCTTTTAAAAAATTAGTCTTATGAGTAGTTAGTAGTAGTAGTTAGTAGTTAGTAGAATCTTATAGTAGATCTTATAAGATTCTAAAATGCTTGTGAACCGGGCAATGCCTTTCATTTGTAAGACCTAAAAGAGAGTCTAGCACATAGTAGGTATTTGTGACTATAAAGTTTCCTACCTTTGTATATAATTATACCTTTTGTTTTTATTTTTGATTACAATAGCACTGAATGATGTTGGTTCAAGTCTTGGGTCCATCAGTTTAATAAATGAAGTCAAGTTACTTGACCTCTCTGAATATTGCCAGTTTTATCAGTTGGAAAATGGTGCCTGTCTTAGCTTGGCTCCTCAAAATACACTTTGAGATAAGAATGTGAAAGTGAGCAATTCTCTGAGGCTGGCAAAGAAACAAGGAAAATTGGACAGAAAGGAAAGCAGAGTCGATTAAACACATGTAAATGAGTACACACACATGTCTGCTCCCACAGGCAGGGCTCTGAGAAATGCTGTCAAACCTGCCTTTGATGCTTCGTGTGGGACAAGCAGACAGGAGCAGGGTGTTCACTGACTCTGTTCTCCACTGGCTAGTTAAGTGTTTTTAACCATTTCTACATCAAGTTCCATCTATATGCAAAAAACTCCTATAGCACCAGAGAGAACCATCAGGCAAATAAGAGAGATAGAGCCATGGGGGGCGCGGGGGGGGGAACTATCTCCCTAGTGGAACTCACAGATGCAAACAACCTCAGAAGAACCATGGGAAAATGAGGCAGGGCATCACTAACAGCTGCCACAGGCTAACTCCTGTACCATGGAACCACCTTACAAGTTGGGAGTTTCAAAACAGAAAATGTATGGCAAGCACAAACAATACAGTGCATGATCCATAAGAAATTGCCTATAAATTGTTGTGGTGATTGGACTGGTTGTTCTTGTTAAATGTGGTGGTGAAAATTGAAATTCATAAAGAGAATACTGGAATTTACAAGTCAATTCCACGCTGTTGCTGCCTGCTCTGAAGCAAGGTCTTTTGCAAGTTCATGAGTTATAGCAGGGAAGAAAATATGATCATTGCCCCATGGAACTCACGGTTATAAGGGACAGCCAGACTCCAAAGTTAATGTTGAATCCTGTTCTGCCTCGCTTCTTCTCTTTGGATGAGTTTGGGCTTTCCTGATGATGCCAGGAAAAAACAGCACACTGTGCTCACATTTTATTGCTAACTGAATTAAAATACAAACTATGCCATCACCTCTGCAAAACTCTCATACAGCATGCATGCTCTGTATGCCATAGTCACTGTCTTAGACTATAAATATGTTTATTATAATGTGATTTCCCCCTCCTACCCACTGTTACCCATCCACAAGACATTCATTTGTGTTTCTTTGGCAATAAATGCTGAGAAGATTCAAGGGCAAGGTGTTTGAGAGGCAATCTCAAGAAACTCCAATAGGGAAGTGTGGGAAGTGAGGGCAAAGGAGGCATCTGATTTAGGGTGTGTTACCAAGAAGTTGTCACTATGGGAAACTGGACCTTAATCATACAGTGGGTTCTGGAAATCAATATAGAGTATACCCTGCTATTCTACCTGAGTAACAGGGAGCCAGAGTGCTTGGTACACCAATCACCATAAAATGTTTGTTGAGAGCTACTTTGGAGGTGTTAACTTTCTGGCACTTCTGGTGTGCTAGGCTCTGTAAAGGCATAGATTGATCCTTACAAAGCTTTGTTTCAGAGAAGCGTTCGGTGCCTGAAGGCAAGGCCCAGGTCTTGGAGTACACCTAACAGCCAATAGATTCAAAAGTTAGGTTTGCACAGAAAGTTCAGCCAGCAGATTCGGAGCTTGGGTTCAGGCCAGAAAGTTCAGCCAATAGCTACTGTACCCCAAACCCCTTTGCCCAATCCTGAAATGCCAAGATGTACAGCACACCCTACTTATGTAGGCTTTTCTTTAAAACCCCTTCACCTCAAGACTTGGGGTCAATAACCCTCCACTAAGTTGGAGCAAATGGTATCAACCCAGATTTGTTAGGAACCTGTTCATAATAATAAAAACCCTCATGCATTTGCACTGGGTCCAGCTCCCTGGTGGTCTATGGGGGGGGGGGGTCCCTCGACCTGGGGCTCCATCAACAGAGTGATGTCTGGTGACTAAAGTAAGTCTACGGAAGTTGGAAGTCAGGGAACACACTGCACCTCTGAGGATGCTGTTCCTTTAGCCTAGGTTATGACTATAATGAGATCCAAGGGCAGTGTATCAGGCACTGAGAGGTTCTGCTCAAGCACATAGTACCGTAGGAACAGTGAGCACCAAGGAGGGCACAGAGGAGCCACAGATGAGAGTGCAGACACGTCAAAGTCTCAGAGCAGAGATTCATTCCACAGACTTCCCTTTGCATCAGGACTATCTGATAGCTTCTTTTTTATTTCTTTGATAAAAATACTCTGACAAAAGCAACTTCAGGGGGAAAGGTTTATTTGGGGTCACAGTTCAAGATTACAGTGTGTCATTTCAAAGGAAGTCACAACGGTGAGAACTTGAGGCAGCTGGTCATATATACACAATACAAAGGAAAGCGGAGAGCAGTGGATGGATGCATGCTGCTGCTCCCTTTCCTTTTTCCATCTTTTGCAGTCTGGGATCCTTCTACCTGGGGAATGGTGCTGTGCACAGATCTTCCTGCTTCAATTAGCATAACTGGGATAATCTCCATATCCAGAGGCCCATCTCTCAGATGATTTTAGATTGTTTCAGATTGACAATTAATACTAGCCACCTGAGACTATGTCTTTCTTATTGTAGGCCACTGACTCCTAACACATTCTCTAACACATAATGGACATTCAAGGAACAGTTTTGGATGGATGCATGCATGCATGGTATTTGCAAGGGTGTGTTTTGAAGGATGACTAGTTCCCCGGGTACTCTAAAATAAAAAAGTCAGTATCCTCTGTAAATGATTATAGAGATGCTGTGACTCCAAATTGGAAAGCTCACAGCACAACACATTATCAGCTTCTTGCAAAGGGCTGGCTTCCTCAGAGGGATAATCTGCCTTCCTGTGACTACTACTCCCCCACTGAACGTTTGCCTTTAGAGCAAACATAACCCCACATTGATCACCTCTCCTTCAGGTCACAGCCCTTTTGATACTGGGCCGCATGTCTTGTAAGATTTATACAACTCTGCTTTCTTGTCAGCATCAGAGAATAAAGAATGTCCTTGTTGTTTTTATATCAACTCGACACAAGCTAGAGTTACCTGGAAGAAAGACCTCAGTTAAGAAAAAGCTCCACCAAATTCATGTAGGCAAGTCTGTATGGCATTTTCTTCACTCAAGATCAATGTGAGAGGGCCAAGCCCACTGTGCTGGATACTAGTCCTGTATAGGAGGTCCTGGGTGTACAAGGAAGCAGACTATGTCAGCCATGAGGAGCAAGCCAGCATACAGTGCTTGTCCATGGCTTGTGCTTCAGGTCCCGCCTCCTGGTTCCTGCCTTGAGTTCCTACCCTGACTTCCCTCAGTGATGGAGGAAGTTGTGAGGGTTGTGAGCTGAAATAAGCCCTATCCTCCCCAAGTGGATTTGGTCATTATGCTTTATCACAACAACAGAAATATTAAATAAGACAAATAGACTCATCCCGCTGTTTCTAACCATTTGGAACCTCTGGTCAAGGATGTTGGTCCCTTCTAAATCTGAATTCAATTCCTGAGGGAGCTAGTTGAGTAAATAACCTGGATTTCCTGAACCTCATTTCATAGGCAATAATGCATATCTCATGGAAACCATTGTGAGCATTTTAGAGAGTTATTCTCTCCCATCAAATCTACTGGCCTTTTCTCTGGCTATTGCTGCTAAGTTATATCTCTTTGTATGTTCTGGCCTTGTGAACCTTCAGTCCATAAGAAAGATATAAATACCCATGTCACCCAAGCCACTGCACAGAGGATTTAGTCACCTCCCACCCCCCTACTCCCTCCCCTGTCTCCATCAGCTCAGAGTTAAGCAGTTGCCCTTGTTCCTACAAAAGACGGACTAAGTATCGCTGGCTTGTTTGCCTGGTGAGCAAAGGGACTGATTACCCTAGAAAGGAAAGTGTCACCCAAAGAAATCAATACAGATGAGGCTCTGAAAGGGTTGACTGGCTGGCCAGGATTAGATATTGATCTTGCTTGTTTACCCAGTTATTGCTCTGTTCGCCACCTATACTGGCCGCTTCTAATCTCCTCCTAATACCAGGCAATACAAGAGAGCTCAGCCCAAAGCAGGCATGGTACATGAGGACTTTTGTCTGAAATGGCATGAACTCAAAGGGAAGAGTGCCCAAACACCATGTGGTTAGTCGGGCTGAATCTGAAGTAAAGCCACGTCTGTATCACTGCCCCACAAAACTCTCCAAGGTCCCCAAAAAAGTCAAAGGGGAAAGAAGGCAGAATTTACAT
Source organism: Phyllotis vaccarum (assembly GCA_033318265.1). Taxonomy (NCBI): domain Eukaryota; kingdom Metazoa; phylum Chordata; class Mammalia; order Rodentia; family Cricetidae; genus Phyllotis; species Phyllotis vaccarum. Next base: position 188,272,427 of record JARWLC010000001.1, on the reverse strand, counting down.
AAATGAAAAAAAAAACTTTCATAAACTTAGTTATTGGCTTTCTTTTTTCTTTTCTTTTTTAATATTTATTTATTTATTTGAGATGGGGTTTCTCTGTGCATCAGCCCTGGCTTTCCCGGAACTCACTCTATAGACCAGGCTGGCATCAAACACACAGAGATCTGCCTGCCTCTGCCTGCCAAGTATTAAAAGCGTGTGCCATCACTACCTAGCATCTATTGATTTTCCAAGAAGACCCATGCATGGATATTTAGAACATCAAAAGAAGATCCCAGAAGCCATGTATGTCAGGACATACCTATAATCCCGGCCTTCAGGAGGCTGAGGGGAAGTATCTAAAGTTCAAGACTAGCCTGAATTAACTAACAAGACCCAATCTAAATAAAAAAATAAATAAGGATAAAAGGAGGCTAGGGAAACAAAAGACAAAAACTTCATAAGAAAGATGTTAATTTGTGTGTCGTCTGTGTAAGCAATGAGAACACTGTTTTTACCTATCAAATTAGAGAGCTCTTATTTTCTATGATAATATCGCATAATAGTGACTGTTGAAAGAAATGGATGAAAGTAGTGAGTAACTTTCGCTATTTAATTTGCTATTTCAAAAGGTAAAATCCATCATATACTTTGAATCAGTAATTCCACATCTAGGAATTAACCTGGAAGACGTCATTAAGAATGTGTACAAGGCTTTTCTAGACATTACAAGGCATTTCTCTCCTAGAGACATAACATTGGAATGTATGGAAGGTGGTCATGTAACTCAGATAAAAAGGGAGGGTGTTGTGGCAAACACTCATGATCTCCCTCCAGTGTAGTGGAGAACTCAACCCTGCCTGGGGGAGGGGGAAACCAGCAAGGCCAAGAGACTCTTTGCCCTTCCTTCACTAGTCTATAAGCACATGGCCATCACTATATTAGGGAAACAGAAAAATAAAATTTATTTTAAAGTCAAGCGTGGTAGCTTACACCAATAATTCCAACACTCAGGAGGTTCAGCAAGAAAATGACAAATTCCAAAGTAATCTGGAGCTGTTGGTTAGAATGAGAATATACCCTAGAGATTTATGTGTTTGAATGCTTGGTCCCCTGTTAGTGAAATTATTTGGGAAAGATAAGTGTGGCATTTTTGGAGTAGACGTGACATTATTAGGGAACATGTGTCACTGGAGGTAATCTTTGATATTTCAAAAGACCACACCAGGTTCCTCTCCATCACCACCCCACACGCCTAGATCAGGATATAACTTTCAGCTGCTGCTCCAGCACCACGTCTGTCTTCCTCCAGCCATATTACCCATCCTGATGGTCATCCACTCACTCTGTAAAACTATAAGGAAGGTCCCAATTAAATGCTTTCCTCCTCAAGTTTCTTTTACTCATGGTGCTTCACCCAGCAACAGTAAACCTAAAGACATTGGGCTACATACTGAGACCCTGTATTAAAAAAAAAAATGTAGCTCTAGAACTGTTTAAGACAGCTCTAGTTAGACAATTATACTTACATCAATTAATTTCACTTTTATCGTGCTTTCAAATATGGGCCTCTTCCAACGTTGCAAGTTGATATTCTATATGTAATATAACCACTGTCCTATTTATTCTGCTATTGATTTTTGAATTAACCGGTGGGCGCAAAAGGAGACCCCAATAGTAGAGCTGTCTTTTAAAAGGAGAAGGTTTATGATTACACACGCGTGCGGGTTCAGGGCACTGTGGGAGCCAAGAGCCCTGAATGCTTCTAGGGCAGAAGTTTTATATAGCATTGCATTCTAGGAAGGGGAGGGGTACATCTGGGCTCCTGAGATAGGGAAGTTGTAAGGGTTCCCATGGTAGGGCTTTCCTGGGTGGTCCCATCCAGGTTGCTACTGCAGGAACACAGGCACAGGAAGTCAGGTGGCCAAGCAATGCAGGAAGCACATCCTGTGTTTCTCAGGAGGGGGGTTAGTGAGCAAGTACCTCTCAGCAAACAAGAGGTCAAATCTTAGGTTAGGCAAGGAAAATTCTATCTTTACATTATTATAAACTCTTTCACTCTTACCCAAACATTGGGTAAAACAAACTCTTAGAGAACCTTGGTAGTACAACATAATTGTCTTCAACTTTGTATTGTCCTTCCCTCTGTAGGTGTTGATCACACGAGAGCTATATGATTATATATGAGTATTGATCACTGATTATTGGTGTGTGCATTATCAGTCCCTAGTGGCAATGTAAAAGCAGGGTTACAAAGCTTAGAGAGAGGGTTCAGTAATCATGAATACTTGCTGTACAATAATGAGGACCAGAGTCCAGATCCCAGAACTTGTGTCTCAAGCTAGGCATCCTGCAAACACCTCTACCTCCAGTTTCAAGGGATTCTCTCTTCTAATATCCATGGGCATATGTACAAACACACATATGCACATACACTCACGGAGACACATACAAACACATAAATCTTTTAAAAGTTTCTTGACAAAATTGATTTCAATTCTGAGCGGAAAATAAAATATGATAGGTGATAGCCACTTTTCTCCAATAATTGTATTACAGTAATTCATATCTGCCTTTAGGTAAAAGAGTCTCCTCTTTACCAGCTATAGACAGGAAAGCAGAGAAGAGCATTGAGGTGATTTGAATAAGAATGGCAACCATAGGCCCAAGTATTTAAATGCTTAACCAGGGAGTGGCACTATTTGAAAGGACAAGGAGGTGTGGCCCTGTAGGAGGAAGTGTGTCACTGAGGGCAGGCTTTGGGGTTTCAAAAGCCCAAGCCAGGCCCAATGGCTTCCTCTTTCTCACCCTGTCTGTAAAATCTGAATGCAGAGCTCTCAACTATTGATCCAGCACCATGTTTACCTTATGCCATCTTTCCTACTCTGATGTCAAAGGACTAAATCTCTGAAACTGTAAGCCAGCCCCAATAAAATCCATTCTTTTTTATAAGAGCTTCTGTGGCCATGATGTCTCCTCACAGCACTAGAGCAGGGACTGAGATGAGCAGTTAGTTCTCTTATGACTTAGTGCTGCTGCGACAGACTGTGAGATTTTTAGAAAACTAGTCCTAGGACCAATAGGACCAGGTAAGTTCTGACTAACTACAACCACAACAATTCTAGTCCTTTGACTCCTGCTTCCCAATATTTGATATAATAGCCACAGTCACGAAAGCAAGTGAACATAGTTATTTCTCTCCCTGTGCCCATAATGCTTTTCAATATGACTTCAAAGCTCTACACAGAGGTAGACTCATTTCTTTTCACTCTCTCAATACAGGTTAGCTACGCAACTCAAATTCATCAAAAGAAGATAAAACATTGTTTTGTAACTCAGATGCCAACATTTAGTTGGGAAACTTATAGTTGAACTCTTACATTTTACTAAAACAGAGTGAGAGAGGAAGCTAGCTAGAATGGAGAGTTAAGTAAAATTGGGAATCCTGTATTAGCAAAATGTTTTGATTATTTTTAAGTCACTTGTTATACTGAGAGTCAGGGGGATCCCAAGCTGGATTTTTAAAAAAATCAATAAGTACCAACAATGACAGGCAAAGTATCACAGGAAAGTAGAAAGACTTTTTAATTTTTAAATTTTTTATTATTTTTATTTAATTTTTTTTTTACCATACTCACAAATGCTCACCTTCCTCCCCTTCTCCCAGTCCTCCCCAAGTCTCTCTTGACCCCAACCACCCATCCTTTCCACAGAGAGGACAAAGAATCCCAAGATGAGTCATTTTGGTCTGGTATATTCAGTTGAAGTAGGACCGAGGTCCCCCCCCCCCCCAAGGATAGAGGTTGAGGAAGATGTTCCCCTGCAAAGTATGGGCTCTGAGAAGCCAGTTCATATATCAGGAATAAACTTTGTCCTATTGTTAAGAGGCTCCACAAACTTCCCATGCCATTCAAACGTTATCTGCATTCAGAAGGTTCAGTTCCATTCCACGAAGGTTCCTCAGCTGTCGTTCCAGAGTCTGTGAGTTCCAATAACATGAGACACCTTACTCTGTGTGTCTTCTCATAAAGATCCTGATCCCTTTGCTTATGTAATCTCTCCTCCCTCTCTTCAGCTGGACCTGGTGTTTAGCTATGGATCTCTGCATCTGCCTCCAAGTTGCTAGATGAAGGTTCTATAAAGGCAATTAGGGTGGTCATTCATTTGAAACAGGGCAAGGCCAATTTGGCACCCTCCCCATTATTGCTTGGAGTCCTAATTGGGCTCATCTTGTAGGCTCTTGGGTGTTTCCCTAGCACCAGGCTTCTAACTCCGCAATGGCTCCTTCTGCCAAGATATTCACTACTTTTCTCTCCCTCTCTGTTGCTCCCCCATCCTCTCAACTATCTCATTCTCTCATGTTCTTTCTCCCTTGCTCCCTCCCCCCTCCTGTACAATCTCGATTTACCCTATTTCCTCGGGGGGGGGGGTCTATAGATGTCTGTCTTAACTTCCTCCTCTTACCTAGTTGCTGTGCGGGGAGGTGGAGTTGTGAATTATAGCCTGGTTATCCTTTGCTTTATGTCTAAAATCAACTTATGAGTGAGTATATACCATGTCTATATTTCTGGGTCTGTGTTATATCACTCAAGATGGTACTCTCCAGATCTATTGATTTGACTGCAAATGTATCACAATTTTTTAATCCATTCTTCACTTGAGTGGTATCTAGGTTATTTCCAGGTTCTAGATATTATGAATAATGCTGCTATAAACATAGTTGAGCTAATGCCAATGGGGTAAAAATGTGCATTTTGGGGGGTATATGCATAACTGTGATATTGCTTGATCATTGGGTAGATTGATTCCCAGTTTTCTGAGGAACTGCCATACTGATTTCTAAAGTGTCTGTACAAGTTTACATTCCCACCAGCAATGGAAGAGTGTTCCCCTTGTTCCATATCCTCTCCAGCATAGATTGTCATCTGTGTTTTTGGTCTTAGCCATTTTGACAGGTGTAAGATGGTATCTCAGAGTTGTTTTGATTTGCATTTCTCTGGTGGCTTAAAGATATTGAACAATTCTTTAAGTGTCTTTCAGCCACTTGGAGTTCTGTTGAAAATTCCCTATTTAGCAGGATACCTCATTTTTTAACTGAATTTTTTGGATTTTTTTTTTTTTTTTTTTTTTTTTTTACCTCTAGTTTATTGAGTTCTGATATATTTTAGAGACCAGTTCTCTGGCCAATGTAGGGTTGGTGAAAATCCTTACCCTTTCTGTAGGCTGTCATTTTGTCTTATTGACTGTGTCCTTTGCCTTACAGAAGCTTCTCAGTTTGAAGAGGCCCCATTTATTAATTGTTGTTCTCAGTATCTGTGCTACTGGTATTATATTTAGGAAGTGGTCAGCTGTGCTAATACACTTAAGGATATTTCTCACTTTTTATTATCACATTCAGTGTAACTGGGTTTATGTTGAGGTCTTTGATCCACTTGGACTTGAGTTTTGTGCAGGATGATAGATATGAACCCATTGCATTCTTCTATATGCCACCATCCAGCTATGCCAGCACCACTTGTTGAAAATGCTATCATTTTCTTTGTATATTTTTTGCTTCTTTGTCAAAAATCAGATGTTCATAGGTGTGTGGATTAACGTCGGGGTCTTTGATTTGATTCCATCAATCCACAACTCAGTTTCTATGCTAGTACCAAGCTAGTTTATTATTATTATTATTATTATTATTATTATTATTATTATTATTATTATTACTGTAGGTCTATAGTATAGCTTAAAGTTAGAGATGGCGATGCCTCCCAAAATTCTATTATTGGACAGGATTGTTTTAGCAATCCTGAATTTTTCTTATTCCAGATTAAGTTGAGTATTGTTCTTTCAAGATCTATGAAGAGTTATGTTGGGATTTTGATGGGGATTGCAATGAATCTGTAGATTGCTTCTGGTAAGATTGTGATTTTTACTATGTTGACCCTACCTATCCTAGAACATAAGAGATCTTTTCATTTTCTGATATCTTCTTCAATTTCTTTCTCCAATGACTTAACATTCTTGTCATACATGTCTATCACTTCTTTGGTTGAAAATCTGGTAGAATTCTGCACTAAAACTATCTGGCCCTGGGCTTTTTTTGCTTGGGAAACTTTTAATAACAGCTTCTATTTCCTTGGGCATTATAGGTCTACTTAGGTCATTTATCTGGTCTTGATTTAGTTTTGGTAAGTGGTACCTATCCAGAAAGCACCTAGCACTATGAACTTTCCTCTTAGCACTACTTTCACTGTGCCCCACAAGTTTGGGTATTTTATGGATTCATTTTTATTAAATTCTAATTTCTTTCTTTACTTCTTCCTTGACCCAGAGGTGGCTCAATTGAGAGATGTTCAGTGTCCATGAGTTTGGGTAGTAAGTTCTGTAAATATCTATTACGTTAATTTGAGTCATAACATCTGTTAGATCCCTTATTTCTCTGTTGAGTTTCTGTCTCGCAGACCTTCTCTGCTGGTGAGAGTAGGCTACTAAAGTCTCCCATTATTAATGTGTATGGTTTGATGTGAGCTGTAAGCTTAATGTGTTTTTTACATATGTGGGTACCCTTATATTGGGGTCATATTAATGATTGAGACTTCATTTTGGTGGATTTTTTCCTGAGATGAATAAGTAATAAGTGATGTTCATCCTGATCTCTTTTGGTTGATTGTAGCTTGAAGTCTATTAAAGATATTAGGATGGCTACACCATCTTGTGCTTAGGAAAGTCTTTTCCTAACCCTTTATTCTGAGCTAGTGTCTATCTTTAAAGTTGAGTGTGTTTCTTCTATGCAACATAAGGATGAATTCTGATTTTGTATCCATTGTGTTAGCTTGTGCCTTTTTATACGTGAATTGAGTCTATTGATAATAAGAGATATTAATGACCAGTGATTGTTAATTCTTATTATTTTTGGTATGTGTTTGTGTATGGGGGTTCCCTTCTGTGGGATTATCTATTGTTTGTTGTTTCATGGGTGTATCTAGATTCCTTAGGTTGGAGTTTTCCTTCTAGTCCTTTCTGTAGGGCTGGATTTGTGAATAGGCATTTTTAAAATCTGTTTTTATTGTGAAATATCTTGTTTACTCCATTTATGGTGATTGACAGTTTTGCTGGGTATAGTAGTCTGGGCTGGCAACCATGGCCTCTTAGTGTCTGTATAATGTCTGACCAGGACCTTCTGGCTTTCATTGTTTCCACTGAGTAGTCAGGTATTATTCTGATGGGTCTGCCTTTATAAGTCACTTGGCCTTTTTCCTTTCATGGCTCTTAATACTCTTTCTTTATTTTGTAGGTTTAGTGGCTTGATTATTATGTGGCCAGCAGACTTTTTGGGGGGAGGGAGCCTAGTCTAATTTGGTGTTCTGTAAGCTTCTTGTCTCTTTATAGGCATTTTGTTCTTCAGATTGGGAAAGTTTTCTTCTATGATTTTGTTGGATATATTTTCTGTCTTTGAGCTGGTGTCTTCTCCTTCTTCTATTCCTATTATTCTTGGATTTGGTCTTTTCCTGGTGCCCCAGATTTCCTGGACATTTGTGTTATGACTTTTTTAGCATAATGTTTTCTTTGACTGATGTATCTATTTCCACTATTTAATCTTCCACACCAGAGATTCTCTTTTCCATTTCTTTCATTCTGTTGGTTATGCTTTCATCTGTAGTTCCTGTTCATTTCTTCAGGTTTTCCATTTTCAGCTTTCCCATGGTTTGTGTCTTCTTCATTGCTTCTATTTCATGTCTTGAACTGTTTCCTTCATCTGTTTGTCTTTTCTTCATTTTCCTTTTTTTCTTTCAGGGATTTTTGATCTCTTCCAATTTTTTGTTTGTTTTTTCCTCTATTTCTTTAAAGAAGTTTCTTATGTCCTTCTATTGTCTTCATAAAGTTTTTTAAGATTGTTTTCTTCTGCTTGTTCTACATTGGCATATTTAGGTCTTACTGTTGTAGAATCACTGAATTCTGGTGGTTTCATATTGTTCTTTATGTTGGTATATGTATTCTTGCACTGGTATCTGCCCACTGCTTCCCTGGATTGATGCAAGATTTACCTGCATCTCAGGGAGCTGATCTTGGTGCAATCTGCTTGTGCTGTGTCTGTGTCTCAGGAAGCTCTTTTGGTCCAATCTGGGCTCTTGGTCAACTTAGAAGTATTCTGTGTCATGGTGAGCTCTTCTTGGTCCAGTAGGAATTGGCTCTTCCTGTGTCTCGGGAATCCAATCTTAGTTCAATATGAGCTCTTGATCTAGTAAGAGCTCTTGATCACATATGAACTCGATTCAATTGGGGTTCTTGATCTAATAGAGGCTGGCATCCTCTGGGTCCCAAGGAACCACTCTTGATCCAATAGGTGCTGGCAAACTATGGTTCTCAGGGAGCTGCTCTTAATCCAATTGGAGCTGCTAAGGTTGCTAGGTGATTGAACAGATTGGGAGTTGGGGCAGGATTTGTAGATGGGGATGTCCAATAAACTGGGGGTTTAATGGGGAGTTCTGGCTTGCAGGGGTTTTCCCTACTGACCTGGAGTGAGGGAAGAGATGGGTAGGGGTGGTGTTTCAAGGGTTCTGCCCTAAGGCCTAGGTTTCAGGGACCAGGCTCTCTGGCTGGGCTGGGTGAAGTGTCCCTCACCTCTTGATCCAATAGGTGTTGTTGAACTGTGGGTCTCAGGAAGCCACTTAACAGGTGATGGGACAGATTGGGAGTTGTAGCAGGATTTGAAGATAGGCATGTCCTACCAACTGGTGTGTTAATGGTGTGTCTTGTCTGCTGAGATTAGGGGAGCAATGAGTCAGAAAGAATCTTTAAACCACCAGAAAAATGATACCATGAGCAACTAGAATGTGTAATATATGCACAAACAAAAAGCATGAGAAAAAAAATATAAGCCACAAAGGAAATGTAAGTGGACACTTTAGAGCTAAGTACAATAACTAAAACATGTAAAGCTCAATAGATAAATGGAACAACAGAATAGAAGAGGGAGAATCAGTCTGTTAAATGGCATGAAAATATAAAATAACCACTTCTGCAAGAAACTAAGACAGACAATTTTTTATGAATAAATAAAATTATAAGAAAGTGAGTCTTGTGGACTTGTAGAAGTATAGTGAAAAAGATCTAACATTGAAAAGAGATGAGACTTTGAAAGAAAAAGATAGCAGTGCTGAAAAATAGTTGAAAATAATTACTGATTTCTTAAAACACTGTATGTTAAAAAAAAAAAAAAAAACATAGAATGAGTAAACCCTAAACAAGATACAGTTTTTAATTGAGTCCACATCATAGGAAAATTTCTGAACACTTATGATAAAAAAAAATGCTGACAGCAAGAAATGATGGCTCATGGATGGATGGGGAAATGATTTGAATGGCAGTAGATTTCTCATCAGAAATAGTGGAAGACAGAAGAAGATGGTACATTTTTTTGGGTGTTGAAAAGTAATAATAACCTTCCAGAATGAAGCATAAAGCAGAATAGTCCCAGATGAAGACAAACTAAAAGATTTTTCTTAGTAGATTATATACCCAAGAAAAATATTTAAAGGAATTTCTCTAAATAGAAAGGAAAGAATAAAAGAGGGGACCAGGGACATCTACAAGGAAAAGGGAATGTGATGTGTACAATACGCTTCTCTTATCCTCATGAATTTATTTGATGGTTGAAAAAAAATTTACAAAAATACCATGAACAGAATTTGTATGCAAAAAATACAAATGCATGATAAGGAAACCAAGGACTAAATAAATGAGAAGAATTGTGTTTAACTTAAAGATTAGCCATACAAATATGTCCATTCTCTCCAAAGGTATATACAAGCCTCATTTGATGTCTCCAAATCTCAGTGAGATTATCTGTAGATATAGCTAAGATTGTTCTGAAACATGGAAACTTGGACAGACTAGATAAGATCATTTGTAGCAAAGGAACAAAATGGATGAATTAGTGCCCTTGTGTCTTTCCCTCCAGAGTTGGTGGATTAGAGGTGTGATACTAAAGGTGGCCGGGTTGGACGGCGTATGAACCTTAAGTGGTGGGGACTCGTTGGAAGGTCCTTGAGTCACTGGGAGTACTGCCCTGTCCTGGGTGAGTTGTCATAAAAGCCTGAGCCGGCCTCTAAATCACGGTCAATCTTCCTGTTTGAAGTGTGATTCCATGCCCCACCACTGGTATCTGCCATGATGTGATTCAGCCCAGAAAGGTCCTCACTAGAACTGAGTCAATGTAGATGCCACATGCCCTTGAACAAATCCTCCTTGTTTTATCAATAACTCTCAACAATGATGAAAAGTTGAGCAATATGTCAGTAGGCCAAGGTTCAAGGCTTAGTACTACATTCAAGACAATATGACAGCAGGAGACAGATGGTACAGATCACTGGCCATTCAAGAAACAAGAATAAATACAAAAACTAGGTCCACCTGATGCTTCAAAAGTGTAAGGGCAACTTAATAGACAAGATACAGTCTTTAGACTAATGATTATGCAGCAGCTGGATATCTATAAGCACACACACATACAAAATGAAACTCAACCTACTTTTCATAACTTATGTGAAAATTAACATCACTTACATGAAAAAATAGTTCATGAAAAGAACAGACTTAAAGCATGAAATTAAGAACATTTAGAAAAATAGAAGTATTTTGTGGATCTGTAGCACGGTCCATAAAAGCAAGACATGATAAGTTGATCCATGATAACATGAAAAGCCTTTGCTCCATGGAAGAACTAGAGACAAAGATAATAAGACCAACTACAGAGGAAAAACAATACTCACAAATGATACATATGACAGAGGGAGGACCAGTCTACAGGATACATAAACTGTGCTAGCAAATCAAAATAAAGAGTAAGTAAAAACAGCATGAGGCTATGGATCCTATCCCCAGCAGCTACCTACAGGTGTGATGGTGCACATTTATAACCCCAGCTCAGAGACAGGAGGATGGCCCTGTCTGACCCCATTAGCCAGCCAGCCAGCCTAATTGCTTCAGAGAACTCTGGGCCAATGATGGCCACTGCCTCAAAAGACAAGTAAGCCAAACACAGTGGCACACACTTAGTCCCAGAATTGGGGAAGCAGAAGCAGACAGATCTCTGTAAGTTTGAAGCCAGCCTGGTCTACATACTAAGTTCCAGGACAGACAAAGATATATAATGAGACACTGTCTCAAAAAAAAGAGGGGGGGGGAATTCCTCAAGGTTTACTTGTAGCCTCCATAAACAGATACACATACATGTGCGCATATCCTCAATATAAAATATTCATAAATATTATATATAATGCATAAGTGTTCATATACATAAGTGTTTATACACAATAATAATAATAACAATAATAATAAAATGTATACATACCTCCAATACCTCTGTACCACAATAATAATAAGTGAATAAAATAAACACCTTGCAGTTAGAATAAACTACACAAATAAACATTTCACTACTGGGATATTTAGATAACTATAAACCCATAAAACTGCCTAACATCCTTAGCCATTAAGAGACACAGACTGAAGACAGAATGAGATTTACTGCCTATATAACAGAATAGCTAAACTTTAAAAATAGAAAAGGTTGGCTCTGCCAAATGTTGGGGAGAATAAAGGCAGGTCAGATCACTCCTGCCTCCTTCTTAGTACAAATAGAAAATAATCCAGGTCATCTGAAAAATAGCTTAGCAATTTCAAATAAAAAACTATACATACAACTACCATATGACCCAGCAATTCAACTCCTTGGCATTTGTCCCAGAGAAACAAAAACATGTTTACATAAAAATATATATGCAAATGATTCTAGCAGTTTTATTCATAATAGCTAAAAACTAGAAATAATTCTGATGCCCTAAAATGAATCCATGATTTTTTAAGCCATGACATAGCTCTACTATGGTATGAATGTCTGTGCCTGCCCCAACAAGGTGATGATGGGCTTGGGAGCTTGGGCTTTGAGGAGGTGATTAGGCCATGTGGAGAAGCCAGTGCCTAGTGTAGTTACAACACCCCCCCAAAAAAAAAACCCCAAAACTCTCCAGAGTGGTAGCTAGTCTTTTTCACCACGTAAATAACAGCAGGAAGACACCACTTAATAGCCAGAAATCAGACTTTAAAAATCAGCACCATAGCTACATTGATTTTTAGACTTCTCCACTCCGACCATGAAATATTTCTCTTATGTACAAGCTGACTATTTTATAGAATTTTGTCATAGAAACCCATAAAGAAGGCAATCCGGTATCATGATTCAGGATCAAAAACAGAATGAACTATTGATACAGATAATGTAGGTGAAACTCTAGAGTTTTATGCTCAGTGAAACTCCAATCTAAAAACATATGCTATATGATCCCTTTTATATAGCATGATTAAAATGACAAAAATCTATGAATAAAGATCAGAGAGTAGGCGCCAGGGCTTAAGGAGGGAGTGAGGGCAGGTAAGGACCGGATGCAGTTATATGAAGATGGTAGGCCTTTGTAGGGTAGACAGCTTCTATATCCATTGGATGGGTATCAGAGTCCTGACTGTGGAACACTGTGAGGTGTTTTCTTGGGCAAAGAGGATTCTGGTTCCTTCTGTCATCCCTAACTCATGGACATGAATCTATAATTACCTCAAATTAAAATTATAATTTAAAAAGTGTCCTGAAAGACTATAATGAAATGTCAGTTCCAAGTTGAGGTTTCAAGACCCTTTGATTCTCTGTTCCATCTCTCCCTAGACACCACATGAACAAGCCTGGGATACATGCATAGTGAGTGGGTTCCATGGGAAGCAACCATTCCTAGTGATGCTTTCAAAGGACCAGTGTGACTAGTCCAACATGGTAGTCAACTGTACGCACATGACTGAGCCTAGCAGAGACCAGGGAAAACAGCTGAAGACTTCTAAGGTTATGAATTAAGTTGTGACCTAACACATTTATATATCTTAAAACCAATTTACTGGTTGTTTATAAGTAATGTATAACTGAGTTGAACATCTAATGGACAGTAAAAATAATTTAAGCTCAAACCAGAGAGATGGCCTAAGACCCTTGATCCAACTAGTAGATATACTTCATGAGGGAGATAGGGTGGCCCTGTGTGAAGGCCTGGATCTTTGATAAACACAGCATCTCAGCATTCATCGGTAGCTACCAATGCTGGCCCCAGCACAGAGGACTGTCAAAATACTCCACTCTGCCCCTTAAAGAGCTTTATAGAAGAGCAGCCCAGATACTTAACCTCTATTTCAAGACCACATGGTCCTTAATCAAGAGCTGAATATATGTGGAGAAGTGTTTAAAGGTTTCAACATCATCCATTCCTCCAGGTCTCTAAGCATTATCCTTAACTCAAGCCTCTCCATCCAAGAACAAAGGGATCACACTGTTTTTGGACTTAAGAGACCTGCCTTTATTAAATTGCACTTCGACATTCAGTTTCCCTATCCCATAAGACTTTTTAAAAACATTCCATGAAATCAACACTGCCCCAGCTCTATGATAGACCAAGGACTTATCTACAATGAGAATCTACAGGAGACATTACTCTCTGTCCTTCTGAACAGGAAGAATGTACCCCGTTCAAACAGCCACTTCGATTCCTTCCTGGCCACAAGAATGCTGTTACTTACATGATCTGTCTAAGTAGTTCAGTTCCAAACTGGGCAGGAGAGAAAGATGAGGGAAATTATGAGGACCTGAGGGGGAAAAAAAGCCCTCAACCCAAAGTCTGATTGAAGCTTTTTTCTGGCTGAGAATAAAAAATTTCAGCAAAATTAATATTTGCAGTGAATGCTGCTGACTTAAAGACAATTATTTCTTTTATACACAACAATTAAATAAAAATGTTAAAATAGCCACAAACCATGCATAAGCCCGAGTGCATATCATCAGGTAGGATCTCATGCCTCTCCTGGATATTTTCCTCTCACAAGCAAGACTTTTAATTTTGCTTGGAGTAAAGGTATCCTAACTTCCTCTATTACAAGACCTAGACACCTCACTGAATGTAACCATCTTCTGTTCTCATTAAATTCACTCCTTAGCAACCCTTGAAGTACATACCTACCTACATCAACAAAATCCCACACATGGCTATCATGAGTCAGCTCTTTTGAGAAATCCACTCCTAAACTCCGGAGACCTTTCTTCCTTCCCAAGTGTCTCTCTCTTAACCTTGGTGCTTGTGATCTATATTTTTTTTAATGTCTTTTAAGAATCTATAGTTCTGTGTCACATTAGCTCACATGGACATTCTTTTGTGCAGCAAAGCCCAGAGAGTCTGGCTTGACCTAGATAGAAATCTCTGCAAACAGAACCCCACAAGCTGCTACAGACAGCAATATGGAGCCATGTCTCCCTCCCACCCCCATTCCCCACTCTTGATTCAGGTAGCATCAGACTCCAAGCCCAACTCATCTCTCAGATTGCCTCATTGACTGTCTTCATCTCAAAGCTGGTGGCCTAAACTGGGACATCTTCAAACACAGCAGCAATATGAAGGCCTTAAGCCACATAAGCTACATAGGAGTGGATCTAAAGATTTAGCTGTGTTTGCCTGGTGAGTTAACCAACATGTCACCTGGATAAGGAAGGAGAATATGGAAATCCCCCTGTGGTGGTGCTTTGATGTATCAACTGCTTCATATAAACTCATATACACTCAGAGAAACATCAAGTCACCTAAACACACACAAATGATTGATAGGTGTGTTTACCCCTTTACTGTTGGTAGAAGAGATAACAGAAACCGTGTTAAGAAAAAGAAGAATTGATTTCAGTTCATAGCTTTAGGCATTTCTATCCATCATGGCAGGGATAGCTTGGTAGTGCCAATACAGCTTGCTTTATGGCAGACAAGAAATAGAGATTTGAAACAAGATATCAGGGAGCAGGCATAACCTTCAAAGGCATCCACTTAGTATTTCCCCCAGCATGGCCCTACCTTCTAAAGTTTTCTCCACCTCCCCAAAGAGCACCACTAACAGTGGACCAAGCATCCAAAATATGAGCCTGCAGGGTATATTTTTATATTCAAATTATAATGATGGGTACAGCCAAGATGCAAACATGAGTTTAGTCCTGAGGCTCACAATCTTTTATCCAGACCAGGGCTAGAGGATTCAGCTGCAGCATGTATTTGTAAATACAGTCTTACTGGAACACAGCCTACTCATTAATCCACTGTCGTTTATGCCTGCTTTCACACACAACAGCAGAACTGAGTAGCAATGGTAGAGTCTATGTGTTTCCTAAAATCTTTATGTGTGTTTCTTTGGAAGGAAAGAAAAAGTGGCCCTCTTTTCAGAAGGAGCAGTACCTGACTCACCCATGCAGTGGGACAGGACTTCTTGGATACACATTTCCAGGCTCTAGCTCAGACTTAGCCTGTTAGACTCTTTGTTGCTGGAGGTCTGAACCTGCATTTTTACTCTTCCCATAGTGTACTCCCAATGTTCAGTGAAATTCATGGATATTACTAGCTCAATTGATAGGAATTAGAATCTCCTGCCCATAGTCTTGGCCCTTATGGACACTAATGGATAAATATCCAGGCTCCCTTGTTTCTTAGTTGTGATAACACTGGGGTATACTCCACAGCGGTTCCCAGCAGAGTTGACCTCCCCTGGCCTTACACACAGTAATAACATGCTTAATCATATTCCCTTTCACTGTCTGTCTCCCTGTTCCTCTGTCACTGCCATAATATTCTACTGGTAGTTCCTAAGATTGGTTGCTAAATTAATCATTTGCCTATGAATTCTTATGGCAAGGGCTACTTCTGGAATTGTCTTTAACCATAAAAAGACAAAAGCCACAGATACTGAGATAATAATCAATGCCATTTCTTTCTTTCTTTCTTTCTTTCTTCCTTCCTTCCTTCCTTTCTTTTTTTTTAGTGCTACATAATTTTCCTGTTTCTATTGGGTATTAGGTTCTATGCCATGCTCCAAGCAGAAATGAGACTGGGCATGGGGGTGAGTTACAAGTATTAAGCAGAAATGGCACCCACCTAGAAAGGGCTAGCAATTAGTTGGGGGCAGGAGAGCTAGTCTCTACCAATGCAAGGAGCTAGGGATAAGAAAGATAGGGGTTAAAGGATGTAGTTAGGCATCTTTGGGTCTCCAGGTACCTGAATTTATAGTCAGGGCAGGGAATGTTCCAACATTCATCAAGCTGAGGGCAGCAACATTTATGAAGTACTTTTTACAGGCCATTATCAATTTATTTACCTTCATAGAAGCTGTTTCAGTTAGGGTTTTTATTGCTGTAGAGAGATGCCATGATTATAGCAACTCCTATAAAGAAAGCATTTAACTGGGGCTGGCTTACAGTTCAAAGGCATAGTCCATTATTGTCATGGTGGGAAGCATGGCAGCACATAGGCAGACATGGTGTTGGAGAGGTAGCTGAGAGTTCTACGGATCCACAGGCAATTGAAGAGACAGTAAGTCACTGGGACTGGCTTGAGCTTCTGAAACCTCAAAGCCTACCCCCTATAACATAGTTCCTCTAGCAAGGAAAGCCACACCTCCAGTAATACCACTCCCTATAAGCCAATGGGGCCATTTTTATTCAAAACACCATGCAGCCCTACAAGCCAGGTGAGATTAGGGTAATCCTCATTCATTCTGTTCTGCAGATAAGTGTACTGGGCCACACAGAGTTACAGATTTTTCAAAGTCAGCAAAAAACATCTAACTCAGAGACCTCAACCCCTTCTTCTGCTCTCTGTCACCAAGCACTTATCTGGAGACTGAAGTTATCCAAGACTCTTTTCACATTCCCTTGGCCATGCTAAAGGGATATTTTCTTCCATAGAGCATGGATGGCCCCCTGGTCCTAGGCAGCTCTGGAGTCCAGTGAAATAGAATGATTCTCAAAGAAAAGGTCCCCAAGGGCTCACTCAGCCTTAGCCCAGCTGAGACTGGGTACCCAGTTTCCAACTTGGAAAGTAGAATTTCCCCAAGACATCAGCAAAGCCTGTGCACTCAAACTTCCCACCCACTGCATTCCCAGGCTGTTATAGCCCCACAACTACCCGATGGACACATCTTCACCCACCCCCACCCCAAGAGAGTCAAAGAAAGAACAGAATTTTTGGTTTCCATAGCAACACAGCCAGGTTCATATGGCAGGAAGACCCTTGGCAGGCAGCTCACTAGAACCATCAGTGACCAAATCAATTTCAAGTCAGCCTGTGAGGCTAATTTTCCTACAAGTTTGTCTGCAAAGAAGCCCTCAATGTAGAAGGAAGGTGAGCTCTCAGCCTTTCCACAGTGTGAATCCAGGACCAAATTCAACAATCTTTCTCTCCCCCAACTCATGCCTGAGGGCATCAGCTTAGATATACAGCCTATAGTTTAATAAGTAGTTTTAAAAACTATTAGTACATTATAAGCTGCAGAGGAAGGAAGATGAAAACTTCCAACAACAAAGGCTAGGGCTTTTCCACACCCTCAACTCCTGGGTTAAAGGAAAATCACCTTGGGAGCCACCAGCAGAATGAGCTGACAGGCTGTCAGAAGCTGTTGGCTTCTGGTCAACTCCTAGTTTGGAGAGAGTTTTAGAAGCTTCCTTGAGACTTATCAGAGCTCACTCCTACACTGTCCAATAAGATTTTGTTCCAACTTAGCTAGTCATCCCAGGTGCTCAGGAGGCCGACAAAGAAGGTGACCAGCCTTCTTTGACTGGTGACTAGGTGAGATCCTGTCCAGAAATAAAAAGTAAAGAGAGTGCTGGAATGTGGCACAGGGGTAGAGCACTTGTCCTGTATGCCTGAGACCCTAGGTCAACCACCAGAATGGCAGTTTAAACCTAATGGTCTACCAAACAACTCATACATTCCACTCCTATGTATTTAACCAATGGACCCCAATCAACATACCACAGAGATACTTGTGCATTGTTACTGTGGGCAGCACTATTCACAATAGCTTAGTTATGGGACCAACAACCAAGGGGTCCAACAGCAGAGGACTAGAAAAAAAAGTCTGCCATATTTACTAATTGATTTTTTTTATCCATAAAGAACAAAGTTATGGCATTTGCATGAAAATGAAGGCAACTGGGGATCATCATATTAAATTAAGTCTCAGAAAGATAAATATTATATGTTCTCTCTCATATATGGTTACCAGATTTTATATTGATACGTAAAATTGCATATGTCAGGAAAGTTGAAATCAACTTTAGGGGATAAAGAAGATTAACGGGACCAGGAAGGGAAGGGTATAGGGGTATGCGTGGAACATGCCCAACATACATAATATGCTTGTATGAAAAGTTAAAATATGTTTTAAAAAAGAAAAACAAGAGAAAAAAAAACCTCTTATAATGTAAGAAGAAAAAAACGAATAATAACAAAAAGCCCACAGGACACTGCCCTCCCCAAGCCCTCTTACATAGACTGAAAGATCCCCTTCCTACTGAGGGGCAGTGCCAGAGAGACAAGGCTACCCCTTAGCCCCAAAGCCTGATTAGGAGCCTGTGTTCTGCTGTGCTGAGCCCAGGGAAGCTGCTGGCCCTCCAGGTAGATTTGTGATGTCTGTGACTGAACTGCTCAGAGAGGAAGTGGCCCTACTGTGTTCCAGACTGAACAGAAGTAAGAAGAGTGGCTGCTACCACTTAATTGAGTCTTTAGAAACAGTGTGCGGAGGACTTTATGCATATTTCATTATTTGATCTTTACAACAGTCCTGTGAAGAGGAGTTCCTTTTTTTCCCTACAGGATTTTTTAAAAAAAAAAAAAAGAGTTCAAAAAAGAAAAGGAACTTATCATAAGCATCTCAGTGCCGACTTGGATGCAGACTCAGGCATCTACAAATCCATTGTAGCCCAATACAGACACTGGAAGGGAAAGGCATCAGCCCATGCCTGCCTTCCCAATGGAGGGAATTGTTTAAATGGCCTCCCTGGAAGGAGGAGACACAGACAGGAAAATGACCACTCAGAAACTAGCTCAAAATTTCAGCCCCTCTAATTTTGCCGGTCTGAAGATGAATACAAAAAGAAGCACCCAGGGTGGAGAGGAAGAGCAATATGCTGCAATGTTTATCTGTGGATGTTTGGAAAAGATTTTAATTAGTCTGACTACTTTGCCTGAATGTGGACGCATGTACCACATGCACGTCCAGTGCCCTTGGAAGTCAGAAAACATTGAATCCCCATTGTGGATGGGTGTGAGCCACCACAGGACTTCTGGGAATCAAGCAACCATGTAACTTGAGGTTTCTGGCCCGGACTTTCAGGCCTAGCCTCAAGGTTTAGGCCCACAGACCCACAGACCCACAGAGACACACATATTCTTACAATAGTTTTCAGTTGATCGGCCTAAGGCCCAGGCACATAACTTGCTAACTCTCTACCTTTAAACTAACCCATGACTCTTATCTTGTTCAGCCATGGGGCTCGGTACCTTTTCTCACAGCAGCATGGTTGTCCTCTGCTTCTTCTGGCTTCTCTCGGACATTCTGCCCTGTTTCTTCCTGTTCTCAGAGTTTTCTTAGTCTGGTAGCTCCGCCCACACTTCCTGCCTGCTTTTGGCCAATCAGCACTTTTTATTAAACCAGTGGGTGGGACAATTATTTACCATGAAACAACACAATCCCCTACACTTTCCAGATGAAAAGAACATGAGGAGTAATACAAGACCTGGGTGTGGAAGGGGATCTCTGCACAAAGAGAGATGGGAGCTGGCTAAAAGTATGATTTAGGTAAGTTGAAGCTATGAATGCATCTTGTCTTCCTGGGCCATCAGACTTCTTTGCAGTTATGCATGACCATGAGAGTGTGTTCTAGGAATGGTCCATAAATGGAAAGGCTGTGTAGAGCTTTTAGGAAGTTCTGTGAAAACTTCCAGCCTGTGTCTCCCATGTTCTTTTCTCCCGCTAGCTAGCTGAGAAAGAAAAGATGGCAGTGGCCTGCAAAGGTTAGTGCTAAAGTGGTGGGTCAACCACATGGATGGACAGAAGGGGAAAGCCACCCCACAGAATTTACTATCTGCCCATAGGTGTCACTGAGAAACAGGGCCTGGAGTCAGGGCTGGCACTCATGTAGCCTGCAGAGCCATGGAAAAATAGGGTCATCATGCCTGTAGGAATGTAGGTAGGAAAGAGACATGTCCCCTAAAGCTGGAAATTGATGGAGGGTAAGACAAAGGAGTGGTCTACATAACAGAAGATAGGCTATTTGCAGAGGAATTGGGTGACTGAGTGAAGAATAACAGAAGTATGGCTTCTCCCTGTCAAAGAAGGATGATACGAACATGGAAAAGTGTGAGGCTGGAAATTAGATCGGAGCTGGCTTTAATATATGCAATATATAGTGGTGAATTATAGTTAGAACTTGATCATAAAGAACTCTCTAACAGGGACTAGGGAGACAGCTCAGCCAGTAAGGACCCAAGTTTGATCCTTAGAAACCACAAAGAAAGAAAAAGAAAGAAAGAAAGAAAGAAAGAAAGAAAGGAAGGAAGGAAGGAAGGAAGGAAGGAAGGAAGGAAGGAAGGAAGGAAGGAAGGAAGGAAGGAAAAAGAAAGAAAGAAAGAGAGAGAGAAAGAGAGAAAGAAAGAAAGAAAGAAAGAGAGAGAAAGAAAGAAAGGAAGGAAGGAAGGAAGGAAGGAAAAAGAAAGAAAGAAAGAGAGAGAGAAAGAGAGAAAGAAAGAAAGAAAGAGAGAGAGAGAGAGAGGAAGGAAGGAAGGAAGGAAGGAAGGAAGGAAGGAAGGAAGAAAGAAAGAAAGAAAGAAAGATGTGTTGGCACATGTTTGTTACCCTAGTCCTGGAAAAGACGTGGGGTCAGGCAGATTTCTGGGCTCACTACCCAGCCAGCCTAGCATGCTTGGCAAGTTTCAGGCCAATAAGAGACCTGGCCTCAAAAAAGTAAGGTGAATAGCATCTAAGGAATAACAGCTAAAGTTGCCCCCACCACACATTCACACTCAAATTACATTTCCAGAAATGTGAATCTGCACACACAGCACATGCACATACACATACACATATAAAATCAGACAAGCCAAATATGGTACTCATGCCTGTAATCCCATTACTCAGGAGACTGAGGCAGGAGGATTGTCAGGAGTTCAAGCCCATCCTGGGATACAGAGTGAGACTCTGGCTTGAAAAACAATTTTTTAAGGGGAAAAAAAAATTCATCAAATCCAAACTGAGAGACATAGAAAATACCTGGCCTGCTCTCCTCTGAAGTACCAAAGTGTTGTGGGATTCAGGTGTCAGCTGATAAGGTCCAAAGAAGCTTATCCAGGGTCCCGGGCTCCTGGAGGGGGTGTGGCCAACCCCTTTGATAAGGGGCTGCTGGGACGCTGGGGGGCTCTCTTCCTGGTTCCTGGCTGCTGGAGGAAGGACCCCTTCGTCCGTCCGTCTGCAGACTTCGGTCCCTACTGTACTTGGTTACCTGTACCGTGAGTTCTGGATTATATTCTAATAAATATTTTTCTAGTATTGGTGTTCTTGTGGGTAAACTCCGCCTACATCTGGCGCCCAACGTGTCCCGGACCCACGGGCGGGCCCACGGGACGGGTTTAATTCACACTCAGGTCAGGTTTTGAGTGTGGGCAGGGCTTATCCAGCCCCGTGCGGATTTGGTTTTGAGCGGTGACCTCCAAACGGCTTACGCCATCAGTTTCCGAGGCTCCCGGTCTGTTTCAGCCGGCGCCAGCGGGGGCTCCAGGCCTCTCAGCCAGCCGCACGGCCTCGGCCCCGCTGCCACCTGCGGTCGGTAGACCCCCCCCCACCCAGCACACGACCCGCGGCTAGCTGAGACCCGGGCCGGTTGCAGCTGCCGCGCGCGGTCTGTAGCCCCGCCCCTCGACCAGTCGCGCGGCTGCGGCTCCGCTGTAAGCGGTCGGTCTGTCTAACCGCTGCACGCGCGCGCGGTCGGTATCTCTGCCTTTCAACCAGTCGCGCGGCTGTGGCTCTCTGCCTAGCTAAACGGCTGAGACCCGGGCTGTCTGCCTGCTGCGCACGCCCCTCCCCCAGCGCGCGGCTCTCTGCCTAGCTAAACGGCTGAGACCCGGGCTGTCTGCCTGCTGCGCACGCCCCTCCCCCAGCGCGCGGCTCTCTGCCTAGCTAAACGGCTGAGACCCGGGCTGTCTGCCTGCTGCGCACGCCCCTCCCCCAGCGCGCGGCTCTCTGCCTAGCTAAACGGCTGAGACCCGGGCTGTCTGCCTGCTGCGCACGCCCCTCCCCCAGCGCGCGGCTCTCTGCCTAGCTAAACGGCTGAGACCCGGGCTGCTTGCTTCCGCCCCTAGCTGTACCGCTGCTCAGTTCATTTTAATTGAGTTTGAACTGCGGCTGCAGGAGTGCCCTTCCCCCAACCTGGCTGGCTGAGTTTGACCCAAAAACTGCAGATTCAAGCAGCAGCTCCGCCCCTAAACCCTGTAACCTGGGACAATTGTGAATTACTCCTGTAGGTGAACAAAGATAACTAAAACCATTCTATCTTGTAATTAACATCCTGTCTTGACTTGTGAGAATTTGTCTTTTCCAAAGATTCTATTTTGTCTGCTGAGACCCTTTTAACACCTAGGATCTGTGAATAGCGTGCTGAGTGTCTCTACAGCGGCCATACAGCAGGGCACTAAACGTTATTGTGACACCTTCTGACCACACAGCGTCATTGCACCTGGATTGAGGTAATGGCTGACAACTATTCTTTTGAGGAATTTGGTATATATTTTTCCACGATGGTTGACAAGTTTTTAAATGAGTATCTTGAGGTATTCAGTACCCCAGTTTTACTATTTCTTGGTCTGTTTCTGTATGTTGTGTTCCACAATAGAAGGGTGATGACTGAGGTCACGAATCTGAACTTTCAATTACCATCCAAACTTGGTATTATAGAATCATCAAACGCTACACTGTCAGATGACGTTAAGCAGATGCAGACCTTCAATCAGCAGCTGTTGTCCAGGATATGTGAATTAGACTCTGCTATGTCTAAAACGATGGATATGCTACAAACTGGTTACAACAAGCTTTCACATAATGATAACACTGTACTAGAACAATATAAACTCTACGTAACTGATGAAAACAAGAAACTTATTGACCACATTAATAAACTGGATGAAAAATTCATTAATTATGTTAATGATGTAGATCTGAAAATTGCTAACTCGGCGAGGTCTTTAGACCTAGAACAATATAAACTCTACGTAACTGATGAGAACAAGAAACTTGTTGACCACATTAACAAAGTGGACGAGAAAATCATTAATTATGCTAATGATGTAGATCTCAAAATTGCTAACTCGGTGAAGTCTTTACAAGGATCACTTCATCAAGAAAGTCAAACTTTGAGACAGATGGTATCCGAAATACAAGAATTTGTACCTGCACTGTCCAAATTCCAAGAATGGGAATCCGTAGTGTCCAAAATCCAAAAATGGGAACCCATTATATCCAAAATGGAAGAATGTGGGGACCATATTGCAACACTACAAAAGGGCAATGATACATCTGATGCTCAGAACAGTTCAGGTCAACCCCCAATGGGGTGTTATGGTACTGGAAATACTTTACATAAAGTTGTAAACATCACGGGGATACCTCCTTCACCACCACTATTATTCCCAGCTACTATTCAGACCAAGATGGCACCAGGGGGTTCCTCAGAATATGTAGAGTATAGTTATGAGCCACTACATATGAAAGACATCAAAGATTTTAAAGAGGCAATATCCATGTATGGTATTCACTCTACTTATGTAAAGCAGCTCCTGAATTCATGGTCTGCAAAAAACCGAATCCTCCCCCTCGATTGGATGCAGCTAACGGCTGCTGTCTTGGACCAGAGTCAAAATTTGCAGTGGAGAAGCTGGTTTAGAGAAGAAGCCAGGACCTTAGAACACCAAGGAAGAATTAGGGGTTTCTTTGCTTCTCAGGACCAAATCCTTGGTGAAGGAATGTTTGCTGACGTGAAGACTCAGACTACTTATGACGAACATACTTTATTGCTATGCCGTACGGCCGCACTTAATGCATGGGAAAAGATTTTAGACTCAGGTCAAAAAGTTGAGCATTATGCTAAGGTCAAACAAGGTTTAAAAGAGCCTTATACTGACTTTCTACACAGGCTTACCACGGCTGTAAATAGAGCAATATCAGATCCAGAAGCTAGAAAGCAAATAATACTTTCTCTGGCCTTTGATCATGCTAATCCAGAATGTAGAAGAATGCTTCTGCCTTTAAAAATCAGAGCCGCACCTCTAGAAGAATGGATTCAATATACAATCAATGCTGAACCTCTCCATAGTAATGAAGACAATTGGGTAGACCAAACCATTGATAAGGTAAGGAAGAGGAACCAAGGAATCACTTGTTTCAACTGTGGTAGACAAGGCCATGTAAGACGAAACTGTACACAAAGTACTCTTGGAAACGAGGCCCGATCTAGGTTTAATTCGAACAGAAGGCCATTGCCTTCTGGATTATGCAGAAGATGTGGCAAGGGACGACATTGGACCAATGAATGTAGATCTACCAGAGATAAAGAAGGCAACCCTCTGCCATCGGGAAACGCCTTTCGGGGCTTCCCCCGGGAAGCCCCCCAAAATCAGACTCCAAATTCGAGGATGGTGAGATCATATCCGGTCGTAGTAGAAGACCAGCATCCTCAAGACGAATAGAACACCCAATACCTGATCTTGAAAAACATACGATATCAGATGATAACATAAATTCAAAAGAAGATTCAGAAACTCCAAAGAAAATTACGAAACGGATATTTTGGCAGACTTCGATAAATGAACAAAGACCAAAATTGGGTGTACTGATAGACAATATTTATATCCAGGGTTTAGTCGACACGGGGGCTGATGTTTCGATCATAACCCCACGGTCCTGGCACCCGAGATGGCCTTTACAGACATTAGATATCCAATTTCTGGGTATTGGAACAATATCTCAGGTGAAACAGAGTGTGAGGTGGCTTGAATGCATAGGACCAGAAGGTCAGAAAGGACGGTTAAAGCCATATATGGCTGATATAGCAGTGAATCTGTGGGGTCGCGACCTCCTAATGCAATGGAATACCCAGATTAAAATCCCTCCTGGTTATGATGTCAGCCAAAGGATCAACTATGTTTCCAAAAATGACAAAAATTCACCAGCCATTCAAGTTGTACAAAAGAATCGCCCTCTTAATAAGACACTCACAGCACTGCCTTTGAAATGGTTAACGGAAAAGCCTATTTGGGTTCAACAATGGCCTTTGACAAAGGAAAAACTTCAGGCGTTAGAACAGTTGGTACAGGAGCAGTTACAGGCTCAGCATATTGAAGAATCAACCAGTCCGTGGAATTCTCCTGTTTTTGTTGTCAAGAAGAAATCTGGAAAATGGAGGATGGTGACAGATTTAAGAGCAATTAATAAGGTGATTCAACCTATGGGCTCCTTACAATCTGGTATTCCCCTGCCTTCTCTGCTACCTAAAGGATGGCCTATTACAGTTATTGACTTGAAAGATTGCTTTTTTACCATACCTTTACAGGAACAGGACAAAGAGAAATTTGCTTTTACAGTGCCTACTCTTAATAATTCAGGGCCAGCTAAGAGGTACCAATGGAGAGTCCTGCCCCAAGGAATGTTAAATAGTCCCACTTTATGCCAATATTTTGTACAACAACCACTAGAAATACTACGCAAGCGCTTCCCACAATCTATCATTTACCATTATATGGATGACATTTTGTTGGCAGACCCAAACCCACAGACATTAGAAACATTATTTGAAGAACTACAGAAAGTATTGCCTAATTGGGGACTGCAAATTGCTCCAGAAAAAGTACAGAGGGGAGATTCTATCAATTATTTAGGATATAAGATAGGTTTACAAAAAATTAGACCACAAAAGGTAAAATTAAATAGAGATAAATTGAAGACTCTTAACGATTTTCAAAAGCTACTAGGAGATATTGCTCATATACGGCCCATGATTGGTATAAAAAACTATGAACTAGTTAATTTATTCAAGACTTTAGAAGGTGACAAGGGTTTAAATAGTCCAAGAAAACTATCTGATGAAGCTGAGAAAGAATTAGAGTTGGTAGAAAGAAAACTTCAGGAAACACATGTGGATCGTGTGGATCCAGACTTGGAATGCATACTTGTTATTTTACCCTCAAGACAATCTCCAACAGGAATCTTAATGCAAAGAGAAAGCATCATATTAGAATGGATATTTCTGCCACATAGGCCAAGCAAAAAGATGAAGACATATATCGAAAAAATTGCTGATCTGATTTTTAAAGGTAAATTGAGACTCCGCCAATTGACTGGAAAGGACCCTGCAGAAATTGTTGTGCCTCTGACTAATGAAGAAATTGAACGATTATGGGCAGACAGTGAACCTTGGCAAAAGGCTTGCAGTGACTTTTTAGGAGAAATTAATAATAAATATCCCCAAAACAAGAGAATTCAATTTATAAAGGAAACTAATTGGATCTTTCCTCGTGTAGTACAAGATGAACCAATTTCTGGAGCTCCTATATTTTATACAGATGCAAACAATTTAGGGAAGGCTGGCTACAAGTCTGAAAACCTAACTAAAGTGGCTCAGAGCCCTTATAACTCTGTTCAAAAGTCAGAACTATACGCGATCATTATGGTGTTGTTGGATTTCACAGAGCCTCTTAACTTAATTACTGACTCTCAATATGCAGAAAGAGTTGTTTCACATATTGAAACTGCTGACTTCATTCCTGATGATACGGACTTGACCTTACTATTCATACAACTACAAGATATCATCAGAGGTAGGATACATCCTATGTACATAACACATATCAGGGCACACACGGGCCTCCCAGGCCCTCTAGCGCAGGGTAATGAGGAAATAGATCGGTTGCTAATAGGAAGCGTGCTAAAGGCCACAGAATTTCATGAAAAGCATCATGTTAACAGCAAAGGGCTGAAGAAGAGTTTTCCCATCACTTGGATTGAAGCAAAGGAAATACTAAAAAAATGTGACACTTGCTCTTTCTATAACCAACCATCTTTACCTGCAGGAACTAATCCTAAGGGTACACACGGAAATGAGATATGGCAAATGGATGTGTTTCACTTTCCAGAATTCGGAAAGATGAAATATGTACATCATACTATTGACACCTATTCTGGAATGCAATGGGCGACTGCCCTGAGTTCAGAAAATGCTGATGCTGTACTTACTCACCTTTTGGAAGCCATGGCCGTATTGGGAATTCCCACTCAGATTAAGACTGACAATGCTCCAGCTTATGTCTCCCGAAAAATGAAGATAATTTTTGCATACTATGATATAAAGCATATTACAGGGATACCACACAATCCTACAGGACAGGCAGTCGTGGAGAGATCTCACCGCACATTAAAAGAGATGCTTTATAAACAAAAGAAAGAAATGAAAAAGCCCAGAGAGAGGTTGCATAGTGCCTTATTGACTTTAAATTTTCTTAATGCTGATGAAAAGGGAACTTCAGCTGCTGAGAGACATTGGGTAGTAGAAAAATCTTCTGAGTTAAATCAACCCATTTACTTCAAAGATGTGTTGACTTCCAAATGGAAGCCAGGGTATGCGCTTCGGTGGGGTAGGGGTTTTGCTCTTGTTTCAACAGGGACAGAAAAGATATGGGTACCAACAAAACTAATAAAAGCCCGCTTCGAAAAGGAGTCTCTTCCTGAACAAGAAAAGTAACTGCTCATCCCTGACATGACAAACGGATGCGTGGTAAGGAAAACACACTTAACAAACCTGGGGCAGGGTCTCTCAGTTTTGTCTTTACAGGAAAATGGATACAACTATTTTTACGGCATTGTCTAAACATTGAATAATTACTCACCTGCAATAGAAGACAGACTGATGATTAAAGACTGTACAAGACGGACTACGAGACCAACTGATACACATGTGCACTACTGGGTAATTTCTCAATTTTTACTGCTTTACATCTTACATCTACATCTCAAAAAAAAAAAAAAAAAAAAAAAAAAAAAAAAAAAAAAAAAGGGTCCTGATTTGACTATTAATAAGGCTGGATTTGGATTGGGAACTAGTGGCTTTCTCCCTCTCTAAACCCAAGCATATTGGTAAAGAAATATGAAAAATTCTGTCTCACATCATAAAAGCCACCTGGTGTGAGACAGAAGGCATAATATTTAGGGACCAATATTACTGTGACTTCATCTTAAACCTTGTTCCTCCCTGTTTCTGTACCTCTCAAACATCTCATTCTGTCTGCTTCCAGTCTCCTAAAGTCATGAAAGATATAAATATCTTTTGAATATCGACAATGCTTAAGTTTTCCACTGTAAATAACATTTCCTCCTATCAGCTATCTACAAAGAATCTGGAACCGAGATGGGGCCTCCACCGGAACAACTCCCGCTAGTAAAACAAAAATAAAAGAAAGAGTATGAGAGAGAGAAAATAAGAGACAGGTAGACAGACAGAGACAAAAATAGAAAAATCAAGAACTTGGTGTGCACCGGTCAATAATTGCTTTCAAGAAATACATTATTCAAAAACAGCTGCAAGATAGCTCCTTATGATTATCCTTCAGATCACACTGCTAATTAAGTTTCCAGATGGAGTTAACCACTATCCTAAAATTGGTTATAGATGTATATGGTCAGTCCATTAGGAACTAACCATTGTTTTAGCTTTTACAGGACCCCAAAGAGATGCCATCGCCCTTAAGTCAGCAGGAAGCAACCTTATAAACGACTACGCCCCCTTTCCCAATAAGTTTTATGATCCAAAGGTTGTGGGTAAAACTGGGTAAAAGACAAAGCTATAATATAGCATCAGAGATCTTTTTTTTAGAAGAGAGGGGGAATAGATAGGATAGATAAAGGTAGACTGTTCTACCTACCTATACGTCATTTTAGCTGAATGTATGGGCTAAGCTAAAGACAATTTGCACTGTCATAGATATCTGTATATTGATACTAATGCAAAATCATTTTATATGTTTAATTGTGATAATTTGTACATTGGTACAAAGTTTAATCTGAGATTGTTTTATGTAACCAAAGCAACTTGTACTTCGATATAAATCTAAATCTGTAACTATTATGTAAAGCTGAATCTAAAATTGCTATATTTTATGTATGCTCATACCTTTGTTTAAAATATTTGCACATCATTGCCATGTATACTATGCAATTACTACCTTCATTTAACTATACTAGATATAATGTATGATTGCACTAGTTATGATATATGCACAAGATGTTTTATATACCTCTGTTTAGATGATATATATGTATTTACATGTCTAAAATGCTGTGGACACTTTACCTGGTAAAATACCCCTGGCTAATGCTCGATAGTTCTACTAAGGGTCATTGTTCAGAGATTGTACATCCCTTATATAAGTATTCTAATTTTTAGTACAGGGTTTATTCCTTAAGACGATAAGATCTGCCGTCAACACTATTTAAGGTATCATATCCCAGTCATTTCAGATACAGGTTAGAATATCATAGATGGACAAGAATCTTCAACCGTTTCATAGACCCAGAGAATATGGCATTTAACATTTAAAATTTGGCCACGAGAGACACGACGACTCCTGGTGTCACTGCTCCCTTCACGAGATGGTGTTGAGCATCAAGGATACTCCATTGGAGTTGGTCCTTTTGGCAAAAAATGGCCGGTTGAGTAAGGAACTGTCCTTACCTTGATTGCTGACAGTACACACATGATATCAAGCTGGATGAACAAATTGAGATGGAGACTGACGAAACCTGCCTAGACAGGATAAGACAGTCCCTTCAAAACTGTTCTGCTTGTAAAAAGATCTGTCAGATGCCATAGGCCTATAGCCAATCCGATAGATGCTCTAACGGTGCACAAATCCAGAGGTGATTGTCCAGGTAGCTGTGTTGCTGTCCTCTCCCAAATTTTGGAAGTAGCTGCTTCCATGTACTTCTGTCTTTCAGACAAATTTACCTTCCTTCTCAGGTCTTGAAGAGGTTGAAGAATAGATGTTTAAGGTTTCCACCCTAGTATCCCTTAGATAAGAACACTCAGGTGTTAGATTCTCACTTTCCCAGATTAACCCTTTAAAATAATCTATACACCCTACTATCTACCAATATTCTAAAACTATTAGATATACCTTATATAAGTTAGGCTTTGATTAGCAATTGTACTTTAACCTCTCCTAGATACTACCTCATAATGATTCCTACTGTACATAGTCTTAGTTTAGAACCTTCTTAGTTAGAAAAAGGGGGGAGATGTTGTGGGATTCAGGTGTCAGCTGATAAGGTCCAAAGAAGCTTATCCAGGGTCCCGGGCTCCTGGAGGGGGTGTGGCCAACCCCTTTGATAAGGGGCTGCTGGGACGCTGGGGGGCTCTCTTCCTGGTTCCTGGCTGCTGGAGGAAGGACCCCTTCGTCCGTCCGTCTGCAGACTTCGGTCCCTACTGTACTTGGTTACCTGTACCGTGAGTTCTGGATTATATTCTAATAAATATTTTTCTAGTATTGGTGTTCTTGTGGGTAAACTCCGCCTACACCAAAGTCATGAAGGACAGGAGAAAATGTAGCAACTGTTCCAGATGGAAGCGAAATGAAATGCTAAGAATTAAAGTTCAGAGCATGTGTCTGCATAGACTATGGCCAGAAAAACAAGGCTTCCTGTAAGGTAGATCTCTGAGGTGACTGGCATCTTCGGAGTGAGTGTATGCTGGGCAGGATTAGGAAGGAATGGTAATGCCTTCATCTTACAGTTGTACTGAAGTCATGCAAAAGTGTATCTCCCAGAAAACATACACTAGCCAACTTAGGGGCTGGTGGCCATAATATCTGCAACTTATTCTCAAATGTCTCCAGAAAAAGTATACACTAAAAGAGGTAGGAACAGAGAGAGGCAAATCACAGTATAAACAAGATAAAACATTCACAGTTGGGGCGGGGGAAATGGCTACATTAGTAAAGTGTTGACTGTGCAAGCAGAAGACCTGAGTTCAAAACCCAGAACCCACTTAAATACTGAATTGGTCGTGAAAGGGTTTTGGGTTTTTGTTTCGGTTTTTGGTTGCTTGTTTGAGAGGGTTGTTGTTTGTGGTTGTTGTTGTTATTTTATTTTTTGGTCTGTTGTTCTATTAATTAAATATATTCATTTATTTTTACTTCCCAACCAGTTTTCCCTCCCTCCTCTCCTCCCATCCCCTCCTCCAATCTTCTCCCTGCCACCTCCTAATCCACTCCTCCTCTGTTTCTGTTCAGAAAGAAGTAGTGAATGTTTTCAATCCCAGCACTAAAGAGGCAGAAACAGGTCGCTAGGGCTTGCTGGTCACAGTCCAGCCTACTCAGTAAGGGCCAGGCCTTAGTAAGGAAGGGGGTCTGTTAAAACAAAATATCAACAAAAAGGTGGACAGCTCCTGAGGAAAAACACCAGAGGTTGAACAAGGCAAGCACATACTCATCCATGTGTCCTCCTGCAGAGAGGGAGAGAGGTGGTAAAGATGTATCCTAAAACCTGTCCGTGAGCTGCACATCTGTATTTACTCCCTCTGTTCATCCAGCTCAATGGACAGGAAATATATCTGACTGGAGTAATTATCAATCCAGGTAAAATGAGCTAAGGAGAGAACAGAGAAACCAACAGAAGACAACAGGAAGAGAAATACAGGCGCTGGGAAACTGATTTGATATCAGGAAAAATATGGGAATGAAGTAAGAGGATTTCAAGGGTTTCTGTAATCTGGGGACCCAAGACTCAATATACAGTATCCTTGAGGAATGAAGAATGATGTAGCAGTCTCTTTGGTATCTACCCATAATCCTCCTAATGTTTTCTACACAACAGAGGCTGAACCTGTGTTTTATAGCAGTCCTTGACTAATGATTGATGGCCATAAAGGAATTTATAAACACCCGAATTTTCGAGCCTACCATCTGGGATAAATCTGATATTTGTGTTTCCCCTGGTGCTATGGCTTGATCCCTTGATGACATTAGCTACTTTATATGAAGAGAGATAGAGAGAGATGAATTAGTTCAGCTGCCCATCACAGATTGTAAGCAAGAAGGGCCTCAGCAGAGACTGAAAAAACTTTGGATACAAAACATCCCTCCAAAGCTCATTTGTTCAAAGCTTGGTCCCCAGTACATACTCAGAGAAAAAGCAAAGCAGCTAGATGGCTGTGAACTGAATTTCTGGAGCCATGAGCCAAAAATTAATTTTCCCCCACCCTCTAGTAAGAGGTTTCTGGCCTGGACTTTCAGGCCTAGCCTCAAGGTTTAGACCCACAGACCCACAGACCCACAGGCCCGAAGAGACACAAAGATGCTTACATTAATTTTATACTAATTGGCCTAATGCTCAGGCATATAACTTGCTAAGTCTTTACCCCTAAACTAACCCATGATTCTAATCCCGTTCAGCCATGGGGCTCGGCACCTTTTCTCAGAGCAGTATAGTTGCCCTCTGCATCTTCTGGCTTGTCTGGCAACTCTGGAGTCTCTGTGGAATTTCTGCTCTGTTCTTGTTCCCAGAGTTTTCTTAGTCTGGTAGCCATACCCACACTTCCTGTCTGCCTTTGGCCAATCAGCGCTTTTTATTAAACTCATAGGCAGGACAATTATTTACAATGTAACATCATAAATCCACTACACCATCCCTTTAAGTTTTTGTGTAAGATACTTTGTCAGGGACAAAGCACTAACACCCAGATAGTATCTAGCTCATTTGTTGATATCCAACTAAAGAGAACAAAACCCGCACATCATAGAAGCTCCCACATTTGCTTCAGTACAATTCACTCTAGCAAGATATAGAATCAAGCACATGAATGGGTAAAGAAAAATACATCTATAATTGAATACTATGCAGGCACAGGAAAGGTTGAGAGTGTTACTCTTCAGAAACATAGATGAAACTGGAAGGCATTTTGCTAAGTACAGTTAGTCAGACACAGAAGGACAAATACATTTTCTCACCTCAGAAGATAGAAGACAAGCCATTGCTATTAGCTTAAGAAGCAGAGGGGGAGCAGGAAGGAGGAGAAAGTGGGAAACAGGTGCCAAAATACAGTTTGATGGGAAGCATTCTCCGGCATCGCAGGTTGAGTGGAGAGTACAACAACCTCGTAAGTATTCTGTGGGGAGCTAGAGGAAGGAGGCCTGAAGGCCCCAGACACAACGAAATGATAAGAAGATGGAAATTATAATTACCCTAATTTGGTCTTTACACATTGTATGCATGTACTGAATAAATATGTAGATTGTTCCTCATAAATATGCATAATTATATGTCAACTTGAAAGAAAAATTAAATTTGAAGACAAAACAGGAATAATAAAAGTAGGAGGGATTTTTTGTTGTTATTTTAATGAGCAGGAAAGGTTCCCACTAGATATGTTCCTGCTCCTGGATTTCTCAGCCTCTAGGACTAAATAAACCTGTAACAGTTATAAATTACCCAGTTTGCAGTGCTCTGTTATAGCAGCTGAAAGCAAAGTAAGATACAAGGTCTGTCAGTGTTCTCCCCCATGGAATTAAGCTCCAGGCCCCCACTGTTGAAGCTGAACTAATAACTCAGTCTTTGCTTTCTGCTTCTCTCTCTCTCTCTCTCTCTCTCTCTCTCTCTCTCACACACACACACACACACACACACACACACACACACACACCCTCAGACCCAGAGAAAGGTCTTCTGTGTGCACACACACACACACACACATACACACACACACCAACAATAAGCCAGTACTTATCCGTCCCAGTACCTAAGGGGTCTCAGCTCTGAGGCTTCCAAAGTGCCTCAGACATGCAGCCTCACTATTTATTTCACAGGATGCAGAATCCATTTTTGTTTTATCTCTTTCCAGACAGTTGCTGTGTTTTAATGGACTGCTCTTCCGCCTGTGCATAATTCTTCTCTCAATTAAATTCTCCTCTCAGCCCAGCATAACACTCACTGTGCTGTCAGCTCACGACTTTTACATCCTTCCTTGTTCTGTTTATGTAAAGGTTTAATTAACTGTGAATTGCTATGTAGGCAACCGGGAAAAGTCCGCCCCATCCTACCACCTACCACCAGCCCCAACCCAGGTGGCTGTGTGGCACAATCCTGAGGGGAAGGCAGAAGCCGAGTGTTATGAGGAAAAGCCAGAAATTGAGATGGGGCCATAAAAATTGTAAACGTCTCGTGACTACTCTGTTCATTCATTCAAGATGAGTATATAAATTTGTGGTTTTGTGCTTGCCTTCATTGTAGGCCTAGAGAGAGTGAGGCACAAGCCTTGCTTTCACAGGACTTATCATCTACCAGAAAAGGCAGAGAAATCTCTTGGCTATCTTAAATGCCATCTCAAAAGGGATCACAAGTAGTTCAGGAACTTGAGAGTGGCTTGGCTGGAACACCTTGGCCAGCCAAGCCAGGATGTCTCATAGGATTTAAGTTCAGTTAGGGCTATCTGGATCTGTGGGATCAGCTAGAATAGTGAAGCCACTTCTAAGGTGGATCATTCAACATTAACATGGCTTGTAAGTCTGTGCTGGCTATTCATAGGAGACACGCTCTTAATGTGAGCTTTCCTATTAGATTGTGCCTTCCCTGCATGGCAACTGGCATCCCCAAGACAGGAGAGTAATGTTGTGTAGCTTTCCATTGCTACAATAAATCTCTGAGATAATCAACATACGTTGGTTTATTTAGGCACATTTTTTTTTTTTTTTTTTTTGGAAATTTCAGTCTATAATTGGTTGACTTAATTGCTTTGCAGCTTCTAGTAGGGAGACGGGGTCCTGGTCATAGCTGCTATGGTTTAAACATAAGCCTATGGGTTTAAACACTTGGTCCTCAGCTCGAAAGTTTAGAGTGGTTCTCAACCTGTGTGTCCCAACTTCTTTGGGGTACCATATCAGATATCCTACAAATCAGATATTTACATTATAATTCATAACAGAAGCAAAATTACAGTTATGAAGTAGCAGTGAAAATAATTTTATGGTTGAGGACTTTATGACTTAGACTTGGATGGTATATACTTTTATAAGTATTAGTCAATACAGGAGATTGCACAGTGGTGTGATTACTAGCAATTCCAAGATATATGGAGATGATCATGGAAGCTGTCTCCCATTAAAAAAAGTAAATAAGGCAATAGTTACATACGATTCTGTTTTCAAAATAAGGACAATGACAGTGACTGGCAGGAAATAGCCTGCATAGTAAAGTTAATCAAAGAAGATTTCTTTTTAGGTGAAACCAGCTTCTTTCTCAAGCCTTTTGAATGTTTACCATCTTTATCTGTAACGGGGAAACAATCATTACTCTTAGCCACAAACGAGGTGAAGCTCAAAGGGAATCTGAAGTATACAACTTCAATGCTATCCTGTTTCCTGCATTTAAGGAAACCACATCTCTTTGCCTCTGAAGAACCAGTGCTTTAACTAGGGCAAATAGTAAGTAGCCCCAGGACTGCCAGCTTCTAAGAAAGTCTCAAAGCCATATTAGCAGAGATCAGTGCTACTAGACCCAATGAATCTACACATCCAGAAAAAAGAATCTTAATGGTTCTTCAACTTCCAGCCAAGGAAACACATTTGACTGAAAAGTGTTTGTCAATTACTGAGTTCAGGACGAAACACAGACAGTGACAGGTTTGCCCCACCTCTTGCTGTGGAATAATCCTCTTGTACGCTGTAGAGATCTGCCACTCAATATGGCTTAATAAAATACTGATAGGCCAGTAACTAGGCAGGAAGATAGGTGGGAAAGCCAAACTAGAAGAATCCTGGAAAGAGGAAGAGTAGAGTCTCAGGGCTGCCAGCCAGATACAGGAAAAGCAAGATGAGAATGTCATACTAAGAAAAGGTATCAAGTCGTACGGCTAAACATAGGTAAGAGCTACTATCTGAGAATTTATAATTAATGTAAGTCTTTGTGTGGTAATTTGGGAAGCATCTGATAGGTATTTGGGAGTTTCTGGTAGGACAAAAATTTCTGAACCTCTGCCCCAGAAGAAGAATGCATCTCTCACAGAACTTCAGCCCAATCGGTGTGGACAGAGTAAAAGAGTTTGGAACACACAATTCTCAGTATGAAGGAGAAAAGCATCACTGGGTTTTGTGATGTTTGTCAGTCCTGTGTCCGGGGCAGGAAATAAGTCAGAATTGATGTCTGGAATTCCATCTGCTTTATTTTACCAAGTACTGCAGTCCCTGGGTTTCTGTACCTTCTTCAACAAAAGAGAGTACTTTGATCATTCCACAAAGTAAAAAAAATGAAATAAAAGATACATAATATGTTTTTAAAAAGGCATAAAGCTGGGCAATGACTAGAGAACTGAAAGAAACAAAACCTGATCACTCTAGCAAAAAAAATGGAAAATCATGGAAATAATTTAAGAAAATGGAAATTCTTTCAAAATAGTTTATTTAAACATTCATCCTTTGAGTGGGATAACAGGATATATATGAGTAAACCCAGAACTTTGGAGGCTGAGACAAAAGAATTGTGAATTCAATGCCAGTCTGCCCTTAGCAAGATCTTAACACAAAGGCTGAAGAAATGGTTCAATGAGCAAAGTGTCTGAGATGCAGACATGAACCTGGGTTTGATCATTGGGACCCATATGAAAATCTGCATAGAGGGCATGTCTGTCACCATAGTGCCAGGGAGGCAAGGACATGGAGATCCTTGGACCTCTCTGAACCAGTCTAGCCAAATTAGAGAAGTCCATACTGAGGAAGGAGCCTGTCTCAAAAATAAAACAGAAAGCAATTGGGAAAGATTACTGGTTCCAAACTTTGATCTCCATGTGCACACACACATAAACATACATGCAGAATATAACTCTGAATAAACTATCTCATATATTGAACTAATCACAATAAAACTAATAAGGAAGAACAATAAATTATATGTATCGACATGGAAATATTTCCACAATATATATTTATACTTTAAAAAGCAAATCTGAAACATAACATATACCATACAATACTATTTGGTGGGCATGGGGAACAAAGGTATGGGCTTATAATCAACAAATGCATGCAAGCTCACATTTTACACTTGAGAAGACAAGAAAACTATATTCTATTTTTAACATGTGTAGAAAACTTGCTAAGACCAGTCAGTGGGTCACAAAACCAATAGATGTCAAGGAATTGATATCACATGACCACACAGATGATGAAAATAGATTTAAATTACAAATCAAGAAATTAAAAAGAAAATTCTTGAGGAACCCATGGGATATAGGGAAACTCACACTGGAAATTAAGAAACATTTAGAACTGAGAAGCAATGAAAATACGGCATACTAATCTTACAGGCTGAAAGTAAAGTCGACTATGACAGGAAAGCATTGCCCTAATTCATCAAAGAAACATAACCAAGCGAGAACAAGTAGCAGAAATGGGCCATGAGTTTGAAGGAGAGTAGGGAGGGCATATGGGAGGCTTGGAGGGAGGGAAGGGAAGGAAGAAAAGTTGTAATCAAATTACTATCTCGGAAATAAACAACAAAAAATGTAACTTAGACTGAGCTGTACCTTGATATTTTCCTTCATTCCTAGAGAAAAAGACCTTTGTCAACACTTTCTTTTAGAGATGTTCTTGGCAGAAAATTGGAGCCGACTTGGAGAGGAAGACTCACTTAACAGAATTGTCTTTCTAGCCCACGTCTTTTGTTTCTGATAGAACTCATTAGCTTTCCCTAAGCTGAAAGGCAGGGTAATGAGTAAGACTCCCAGTGAAAGCTAAGGGTTATGTTAATCTATTTCTAACCAAGAGAGATGGTTACTGAGTCTTCAGAGTGAGCTGACTAGATGTGGACCAGCAAGATTGGACTCTAAAAATTTCTCTATTCACAAGAGAGTCTACTTTGTCACCCTACTTTGGGTGTGAAGCAGACAAGAAGGAATACACAGAAACGTAACAGCTGAGACCTCAAGGTTGATATAGAGAAGAGTTTCTCCAGCAAAGAGAGTCATGGTGAAAGACCCCCGGGGGTTTGGGACCCCCGAAACAGACCTTTCTTCGGGAGGAGACCCCATGACCCAAGGAGGACCGAGCCACAGATCAGCTGCAAACAGCACGAGGTTTATTGAATAACGCAGGACCTGCGGGCTACCGAGCCACTTGGGATGGCTGGCGCGCCCAGCCCTCTGTTTAGGGCCTTTTTATAGGGTTAGGGAAGCAAAAGCGTGCGTACAGAAGCAGAAGCAAAGTTACAAGGTTTTCATTGGCTGGTTTGAATAAAATCACCCGCTGAGGGGTGAAGTTGAGGGGTGAGGGCCCCCAGGTTGCCATCTGGCCTGACCAAACGACCTGGTTATCACCCGCCCCCAGGCCTGCTGTTTTTCTTTTGTTCTTTATCTCTTTCTGGAATTCCTTCCCTGATTCGGCTGGGCCTGATCACATAGCTATGTAACTGCTTTCCCTCCCTTCCCCCTCTGCCCAGCTGAATCCTTGGTTGGGGGCTGTTTCCTGACCACAGCTCTTAACCACATTCTTTTGTCTTTACTCTAGACACCTGGACTTAGTCTTAACTGCAGTTTTTCTTTTATCAGTGAGGCTAATCTTTATTGTCCTGTTAATATGTCTTAGGCGAGTTTGCTTACTGTCCTTACAACGTGCTGTTGCTAGCTCTACTTCTTGGGTAAGAGAAATTTGCTAAAACAAGCAAAAGGGAGGGGGCCTTACAATGGGATCTGACCCTTGGTGCCACCAGCCATTGCCCGTCATCTCCTCACCTAGAACACAGAACTGCTGCTGTGTAACCACCCTTTCTCCGTC
Organism: Phyllotis vaccarum; assembly: GCA_033318265.1. Taxonomy (NCBI): domain Eukaryota; kingdom Metazoa; phylum Chordata; class Mammalia; order Rodentia; family Cricetidae; genus Phyllotis; species Phyllotis vaccarum. Next base: position 188,233,716 of record JARWLC010000001.1, on the reverse strand, counting down.
ATTGTGAGGTGGTATATGAGAGGCAAGTACTTAGTTTCTAGCATATTAAGTCATGAAGCATGGAAACCACATGTAGAGCAGATGGAGAGGGCAGAGCATCATCCAGCAGATTCTAGGTGTTAAGCTGGATTCAGTGGCTGCAAAGAATTTGAGAGCTATCTCTTTTGGTTCATGCCCAGTTGGGTATTAAAGGGTTGCACTGTGGCAGAGACTGCTAGAAGTCCCCAGGATCCACTGTACTTTTAGTTCCATAGTATTAGAACCCTTAACTTTAAGCTGAGGCATATGAATCCTGAGGATAAAAACTCAAATGTCACTCTCTCCTGTGTGGTTGTAAGTTCTTGCTGAGGGGATAAAGGGAGAGGTGATACATGAAAGACTTGGGTCATATCTCCAGGCGAGGGAAGCCTTCCTTATCTCCCTCATCCCTCACACTGACTTGGACCCAGGCAAAGAGATCAATTGTCCTACACCAGGCAGGCAGGAACAAGGCCCTATAAACAAGAAAATAGAAAGATCTACAGTCTTTAGCTTTTATATGGTCCAGGCATCATGCCAGCCCTATGTGTCCTACTCTCTAAATTTTCATGTACAAAAAAAAAAAAAAAAAAAAAAAAAAAAACTTTCATCTTATTTTAAGTTACCATTATCTAGGATCTATGCTGCTTATAAACAACCCTATATAGTACTAAGGAATGTCAGAAATACGAGAAATAAAGAAACTATACATTTGCATTTAAAGCTGGAAAGAAAATGGAAACAAGAGAAATAAGGAACTAAAAATAAAATGTTTGAAATATTAAAAAGTTCGACAAGGAGATTTTCTCAAAACTTGACAAAAGTTTTTGACGAAAAGGAAAAAATATACAGACAAACTTACTTAAAATGTTTATCAAGGAAAAGAGATAAGACATAAACAATATTCTCATTAGAGCATAATTAAAATACAGCAAAAGTTTGCTATTTAATCAGAAGAGATTTTTGCAGACAACTTCATGTTGACATAAAACACAATTACAAGGAGAACTTTCCTAAAAATATATAAATTATCAAAATGAGAGGGAAAATGAAGAACATGAATTATGAAATTGACATAGGGAAAAAATAAAAATCTAAATATGCCAAGAACTAGTTTTAATTGAACCTTCTGTCAAGCCTCTCCTCACAGCCCCCCATTAAAAACACACATCAGCTCAGACACTTCAACAATCAAATTTACCAAATACTAGAGTATCAGACTGTTTCTTTAATGTAGAGTTATGTTTAAGGAAAAGAGAAATGTAGCAGCAGCTCATTTTAATCAAGCTAATTAAACAATGATTCTTCAGCACAGATAGGGATAGAGATATTTAACTAGCTTTACTATGAAGACCTCAGTTAACACTGAGTTTTAAACCCAGAGACAGATATTTAACTAGCATTACATAGTAACAACCTTAAAATCTCAGTGGATTAAAAAAGGTTATTCTTCTTTCATATTATATGTAGACTGCATTTTAGCTGAAACTATGCACCCAGTTCAGCCCTGTTTCCCATCATTCCATATTCCAAGAACTAAGCTAAAGAAGCAACCACTGTGTGGAGTGTGGCCATTGTTAGGGCAGGCAGGAGTAACCAGAGATGCAGTCAAATAGTTATAATGCCTCCTGAAATCCTTACTTGGGCTTGACACACTGGTTTCCACACACAAAGATGAAGTAAGATGTGTGGTTGGACTTGAGAAAGGGGCATAGAAGTACACTCCAGTTTCAGGAAAGCAGTATATGTAACAAAAAATATACTCTTTCAGAGAAGATAAACAATTACAAACAATTATACACCCTTTAAAGGGTAGTTTAAAATATGTAGTGTAGGCGGAGTTTTACTTACAAGGCACCAGTCCAAGATTAATATTTATTAGAATATAAATCAACACTCACGATACAAGTAACAGCTTATAGTGGCACCTGAACAGGGACTAGAGAGATGGACGATGGATTGAGATCTGGTCTCTCCAACAGCCAGGAACCAGGAAGAGACCTCCCCTTGTTCCAGCAGGCCTTTATCAATGGGGTTGGCCACACCCCCTCCAGGTTGGCCACACCCCCTCTAGGAGCTCGGGACTCTGGATAAGCGTCTTTGGACCTTATCAGCTGACACCTGAATCCCACTACAATGTAGACCAATTTAATTTATAAATATTAATGTAGACATCCAAAATATACAAGTTCACTAAATATAATTTTTGTACATACATGTTTAAAAAGAGCATGAACATTCGCATGTGGAATGTCACATACGTGTGCAGGTGCACATGCACATATGTATGTAGAAGTCAGAAGTTGATGTCAGATGTTTTCTCAGTCTCCACTTTAAATACTGAGGCAAATCTCACTCTCACTCGAACTGAGAACCTACTGGTTTGAGTCTGGCTATGTGGTTTGCTCTGGGGAATCCCCTGCCTCTGACTCCTTAGATACTGGGATTACAAATCACCACACTTACTTAGTATTTAAATGAGTCCCAAGGATCTGAACTAGATTCTTCCAACTTGCAAAACAGGAACTTTGCCCACTGAGAAATCTCCCTATCCCTGAATGCATTTTTCCTGGATATAATTTTTAAATTATAAAATATAGTCAAGTAGAATTTATGCCAAGAATTTATGCAAGGAGGTTAATAGTCAGAAAATTTAGCACAGTGCTACACCACCCTGACATATTAAAAGGTGAAAATTTATTGTCTCAGGAGCTTAAGAAAAACATTTAGTAAAATTCAAGAGCCGTTTCTACAACTTTAGCAAGAAATGCGTTTTTACCTAAAAATGGAACATAAAGTATAATAAACATAGAGTACAGGTCCTCTTCAACTTATACTGGGGCAACATTCCTACCTGCATCCCAGCATCCATGAGAAGGTATTAGAATACATACTGAGTGTCTAGTCAAAATTCAAAGTGAAGTTTTTGGTGACTTCACTTTGCTTTTACAGATCGTAGTGTTAAAAATTGAAAACTGTAAGTCTAGGGTCCTAATTTAAGAACTATCAATAGTTTTGGCTACAATTCAGTAAAACCTCTATTACAATAAGAAATAGCATGCATGTATAGTGACCACCTCTAGTCTCCTGAGGCTATAGTAAATTTAGTAAGAAAAAAATGATATGAGGTACAGGAATGGAAAGTTAATAGAGAAATTTGTCATCATTTGCTTATAATATAATTACTACTCTGAAATCTGAGAGAATCTAAAAACTACTGGATAAAATTAAATATTGAGGTTGAACTGATATTAATTTCAGTATTTTTTTTAAATCCCAGCAGTTATTTGTAGAGCAGGATATAGATAATCTTCAAAATGCCTTATTAATCAAAGAAAAACATAAAACATCTGATATGGGAATGCCTTTCCGTATGCTGTGAATATCAATCTTTAAATAAAGGAGCTGTTTTGGCCCATGACAGGCACCATAGAAAAAGTAGGAGGGGAAATCACAACATAGGTAAGAGAAGGGCAGAGTCAGGACAGACTGAGCAAGCCGCCCAAGAAGTAAGCATGTAAGGAACACAGGTGAGCCACAGACCACGTTGCAGACAGATTAATGGAAATAGGTTAAGATGTAAGAGCAAGCTAGCAATGTGCCTGAGCCATAGACCAAACAGCATGAACTTAATATAAGTGTCTGAGTCATTTTGGGGGCCTGAGCAGCGGCGGGCAGCTAAGGGGTCTGGCATGGCAGGTCTGTGGGTCCGGACCTCAGGCCACCCGGGACCAAGAAACCTTAATACAACAAACATCTGCAAATAAATCTAAAGTAAAAGTTAATTAATGATAATTGGTATCATAGTACCTTCATCCAGTAACTGATGGAAGCAGATGCAGAGATCCACAGCTAGGCTCTGGGCCGAGGTCCTGGAGTCCATTCAAAGAGGGAGAGGAGATTATATGAGCAAAGGAATCAAGATCATGATGGGGAAACCCACAGACAGCTGACCTGAGCTAGTGGGAGCTACTGACTCTGGGTTGACAGCTGGGGAACCTGCATGGGACTGAACTAGGGCTCCTGAATGTGGATGACAGTTGTGTGGATTTATCCCTAGTGCATGAAGTATCTTTTTAGAGCTCATTCCCTATAGAGAGTTACCTTGCTCAGCCTTGATACAGAAGGGAGGGGCTGGTTCCTGCCTCAATCTGATATCCCAGACTCTGTTGACTCCCATGGAAGACTTTATCCTCTTTGAGGAGCAGATGATTGAGTGGGGTGAGGGGAAGATGGAGGTGAGTGGGACGAGATGAGGGAAGGAAAACTGTGGTTGGTATGTTAAAAAAAAAATTTAAATTTAAAAAGTTAACAAATGAAACTTTTATGAAGAAATTTGCAAAAATATTATTCACACTTTTGAGGACATGAACAAATGGTAAATTATACTATGGATAGAAAAGCTTATGGAGGTCAGGCTAAATTGTCCACAAATTAACTACAAATTCTATATGGTTTTATTCAAAAGGAAAATGGAATTTTTTAAAGCAGTAGTTCTACTTCCAAAAGACACATATTCCAGAGCAAAAAGCCAGAAGAATTAAGACAATTCTGAAACATAAGAGACATAAAAGAAAGTAAAGAGTATTCTTAACTATAATCGTTGGGGAAGTATGGTCTTGTCCATGGAATAAAATCATAGCCCTCTGCAATAGAATAGAGGGTCTAGGATCAAACCTACTTTGTTATTTTATGTGTACACTTGTATATGCTGTGTGTGTGCCTGTGTGTGGGTGGGTGGGTGCACATGTGTGTGTATGTGTATGTGTGCATGAGAGAGAGAAAACCCACTAACAAAAAAAAGAGGAAGGATTTCAGGACCCCTGGAGCTGGAATAACAGGCAGTTATAAGACATCTGACATGTGTAGTAGGTTTTTGTGCTCTTTGATGGCCTGATACCCAGCTCCCAAATAAATACACTCAGACTTATTCTTACTTATAGTGCCTGGCCTTAGCATGGCTTGTTTCTAGCCAGCTTTTCTTAAATTATCCTGTCTACTTTTTTGCCTCTGTGCTTTTACCTTTCTCTATTCTCTATACCTTTCTTTCCTTCTCATTCCATTACTGTGTGATCCCGACGTCTTCCTCTCCTTTTCTCTCCTCCTTCCCTCTTCTTCTTTATTCTCCATGCCTGCTAGCCCCACCTGCCCTTTTTCATGCATCACTATTGGCTGTTCAACTCTCTATTAGACCAATCTGTTGATGTTTTAGACAGGTAAAGTAACAACTTCACAGAGTAAAATAAATGCAACATAAAAAATGCAATACATCTTTGCATCATTAAAAAATATTCCACAGAATAAACTAATATAACACATCTTTAACTAATATTTCACAATGGACATGGGTGCTGGGAACCAAACTCATTTCTGCTTAAAATGATAAATGCTTTCAATCTCTAACCCTGCAAATCTACTTATAATCAGTGAAGTAAATTAGAACACTATGCATCCACAAAGCCATCCAACCTTTGGGAACAATTTTATCTCTGTACATAAAAGTTGGGATTATACCTCTGACTTCTTTAATTTATGAACACATATAATTTATATACTAGAGACTTGTTTAATGAGAATGATTTTTTAAAAAAAAACATATACTTTATAAATTGTATTTAAAAAATGACTTGAGATTAAAAGTTTCAAGCCACTAAGGAAACTTTCTACATTTTAAATTTTTCTGAATAAAACATAACAATAAACAGGTTGGATGTGGTGACACATGCCTTTAATCCCAGCACTCAAGAGGCAGAGGCAGAGGGATATCTGTGAATTCAAGGCCAGCCTGGTCTACAAAATGAGTCTCAAGACAGCTGTTAAACAGAGAAACCCTGTCACAAAGAAAAAAAAGGGGGTGTGCCTTGTACATGACATACATAATCAAGAAAAAATATAACAGGGAATATGTAAAAATTCCCTACAAAGTAACATAAAGTACAGATTCCTTAACTTGCAGAATTGCTGGTTTTTCCCAAGCCATTTCTCACTCCGGCACCTACATACTCTTGCACAATGAAGTCCAATTTGCTAACAGCTGATAAATGCCCATGTCAAACAGAATTGGACAGAGAGGTCTGTGATAAGATTTGAAATGCAGTAACTTGCTGCGGTTAGAGGATACGGTGAGTCAGACTGATCAGATATGGGAAATAAGGAAGTAAGGAGAACAACATTGGAAAAATAAACAAGTAAATTCAGACTTCTAAAAAGGTAAGAAGAGGGATGATCCACAAAGGAATATGAGAATCAAAAAGTTAACTGAGGTGATGTGATGGCTAGCTTTGTCAACTTGACACAACCTGGAGTAACATTGGAAGAGAATCCCAGTGAAGGATGTTCCACATTAGGTTGTCCTGTATTTATGCCTATGGGAAATTGGCATACCATGAAGAAATCTAGCAAAGAACCAGCAAGCAAGTGAGCATATGCACATTTATTTCTCTGTGTTATTTACATCTATGTGTGAAGCTTCTGCCTTGACTTCCTGAAAATGATGAGCTATAATCTGGAATTGTAAACATCTCCCCTATACTGTGTTTTTGTAAATTTTAAACTTTATTATTACTATGACATAAATAGCAGGTCTTTATTTTGTAAAGAAGTACTTAGCTAGGATCTGCCAGATGTGAGAGTTTGTGCTAGGAAGTGTGCAAAGCATGTTTACAGTATTAGAAATACCTAAGTAGATTTTTGTCCTGATACTTTATTGCTACAATGGAATTGAAACAAGAAGAGGTACTGACCCGCAATGGGGGAGCAGACTTAACAACTACACCATAAAGACAAACCTAGAACTTAGGAAAGTCAATGTGAGCCAACCATGAGATGTCACTACCAAAAATATTAAAATCACCTTGAGCTACACTATTAGGACTGTGTGCCCAGAGGGAGGGTAGAGCAACTACGTTCTCCATGTTAATCAGGCCATGTTGGAAAAGAGTTTCAATACAAGAAACACTAAATAAGATAAACCCAGAGACTCTCAGCTTTATACATTATAATCAAATTTTCAGATGTTAGAAAACAAAAGAGAAAGAAGACCTCTTATAAATCAGCCTTGTTAGGAAAGAATACAGACAGAGAGGGGGAAAAAGCCTGTCACTAAAAGGCTAGAGCTGAATGTAGTGAGACCCTACCATTTGTTCTTCAACATAGTAGGTAATAATCAAGATGTATAGTTTTCACCTTTCCAGGCTAGGGTACAGTAGAAAAGGCAGGAAGTTAAACTTCATTAGGTTTGTACCAGTTTATGAACCATGAATTAGAAAGAGCTGTGAGACCACAGGAGAGGCATTAGATTAGCCAGCTTTGACAGGGTGCTTGATTTTGTTCTGTTGTAGTAACAATCTTCAGGTTTCAATTGTTTATAATAGGTCTGCAAGAAGCTCCCTTACTATTTTTCTTACTGCTGAGACCAAATACCTGACAAGTAGCAACTTAAGAAAAGAAGGCTCATTTTGACTCAAAATTTGTGACAATTGTTGTGAGGAAATCATGGTGGCAGGAATATAAGGCACATTAAGTTCACAGTCAGAAAACTAAGTATAGTGCAGAGCAGGTACCATCACCTTGACCTAGAGGCATGGCCTTGTGGCCAGTGGGATGGTACTTGCTCTCCACTACATCTCTAGGTCAAGGTGATGATACCTGTTCTCTACTACATCTCTAGGTCAAGGTGATGATACCTGTTCTCTACTACATCTCTGGGTCAAGGGGATGGTACCCGCTCTCCACCACAACCAAAAGACATGAATGCTGCTATGAGGCTCACTTCTTTTCCTTTTCTTCAGTCTAGGGCTCCATCCTGTAGAACTCTGCAACCCACATTTTGGGTGGGTCTTCCCATTTTAACTAATTGAATCTAGATACTTTATCACAGGCATGAAAGGGGAAAAAAGAATATGAGAGGGAAGAAAGAGATTTAAAGGGGGGGAGGGATATGGGAAGCAAGAGAGGGTGATGAAAAATATGTCACATGAAAGCAGAAGAAAGGGCCATTTGAGGGGAAGAGGGTCCGCAAAGGGCTGGAAGGAGAGATGGGTAGGAGAAAATAATAACAAAGCATAGTGGTGTATGTACAAAATGTCACAACAAAACCATCACTTTTTAAGTTAATGAAAGATTTATGATAATAATGTGGTAGTTTGGATATAATTGGCCCCATAAGCTTATAGGTAATGGCACTGTTAAAAGATGTGGCCTTATTGGAGTAGGTGTGGCCTTGTTGAAGGACATGTGTCACTGTGGAGGTAGGTGGGCTTTGAGGTTCCTATGCTCAAGCTTCCTTCAGTGTCACAGTCCACTTCATGCTGCTTGCAAGATGTAGAACTCTCAGCTACTTCTCCAGCACCATGTCTGCCTGCATGCCACTATGCTACCCACCATGATGACAATGGATTGCAACTGTAAGCCAGCCACCCCAAATAAATGTTTTTCTTATTAGAGTTGTCATGGATGATGGTGTCTCTTCACAGCAATAGAAACCCTAATTAGGAAAATAATAAGGATAAGATTTATGCAATTGAATCAGACTCTGATAGTTCAGGAAATCTGAGATTGATCAATAGGATGCATCAAAGTATTAGCTTATATATTTCAATGAAAAACAGCATAGAGACAGTCTAGAAAAGGAAAGAAAATCTTTGCTAGCTATACATCAGACAGAGAATTAATTTGGGGAATACAAGAATTTTAAAAATCAAACAAAAAAATCACCAAATAAATAATAGGCAAATGAATTGAACAAACAATTCTCACAAGAAATTCAAACTCAAATAGGACATATATAGAGGAATGTTCAACATCCTTAGCCATCATCAAGGAAAAGCAAATCAAAACTAAATTGAGATTCTGACTCACTCTAGTTAGAACTGTTATCATCAAGAAAACAACAACAAAAATAGCAAATGCTGATGTGGATGCAGGAGGATAAAGGACACTCACACACTGATGGCAGGACTTCGAATTAACTCAGCCACTGTGAAAACCAGAATGGAGTTTCCTCAGGAAACCACACCATTGGATCACGCAAAGGAATCAAAGCCAGCCTACCTGAGAGGTACCTGCATACTCATTTCTACCAATTTACAAAGTCAAGCTAGGTTTCCATCAACACATAAGTGGGTAAGGAAAATATGAAGTATATAGACAATGAGGTTTTATTCTGCGACAAGGGAGAATGAAAACATGTCACTGTAAAAAAAAAATGGAAAGAAATTAAATAAGGCACTTGACTGAATGACAAGTATTTCTCATGTTTAGAATGTAAGGGCTGGAGATGACATACAAATGGGAAGTATTATGGGAAAGGGAGGATCCAGTGGCAGTGATGGAAAGGATAATGGGGGAATGAATATACCTTATAAAAGGTTACAATGAAACACACTATTGCATATAACTGATGTATTTGGATAAAGGTAACAGAAATGAAATTTAAAATAAGAATTTAAAATTACAAAATACTATATAATGGGTCATACAATAGAATTCTATAAAGAAATGAAGATTGACAGCTGATGCATGAACAAATGCAAATGAGCGTGAATAGTCAGCTGTAAAAACTGAGTCCTGTAAGATGTCACTTATATGAAGTTTAAAAAACACAGTAACAATAATCTATGGCAACAGGCACCAAGCAGTAATTCTTGAGAACACACACACACACACACACACACACAACGTTCACATACAAAGGAAATTCAAAGAAACATTACTGAGAGTATATAACTGCAGCTAAATAGCCACATCTTTAAAATAGGTCTAATTTATTGAATGTCCATTATATCTTAACAAAAAAAGAAAGAAGGATGGAAAGAGGTGGGAGGTGGCAGAGCAAATGAAGAAAGGAATAGTGAAGGCAAGGAGGGCTGGAGTGAGGGAGGAAGAAGAGGAGGAGGAATGTATTCTGCCATGGTCCTCCAACCTTCTAAGGTACAGCCATTCAAAAAGGGCTTCCCAGAGGAAGTTATGGTGTTGAACTCAGACCTGAATAGTGAGCACAAGGGATCAGTGAACATCAGAGAACAATTCCAGACATGGGAACCACTCAGGGTGAAGACTGCAGAACCACTCAGGGTGAAGACTGCAGACCAAAGAAGTCACATCATAGTCAAGATGCTTATACTATCTAGAAAGCTAGCACACACCAGCTGCTAGTAGAGTCCTGAACCACAGCTAGCCAGAAGACACTGCATACCTTGAGGGACATGTTAATAGTTTTGGTCCTTTATCCAAAACGCATTGAGATGCTCTTGAATGGTTTTGAACAAAAACAGCCTGTTTGGATATTCATTTGGTAAAGCTCTTTGCTAACAGCTAAAAAAAAAAAAAAAAAAAAAAAAAAAAAAAAAAAAAAAAAAAAAAAAAAAAAAAAAAAATTGACTTTTTTTAATTAAAAAGTTTGAATTCCCTCTTCTCCTCCTCCTACTTACCCCTCAGCTTCCCAACCCCACCCCATCACTCCTTAAAAAGGATAAGGCCTCCTTCCATGGGGAGTCAACAGAGTCTGGGATATCAGACTGAGGCAGGACCAAGCCTCTCCCACCTGTATCAGGGTATCCCTCTATAGGAAATGAGCTCCAAAAAGCCAGTTCATGCACAAGGGATAAACCTTGGTCCCACTGCGAGAGGCCCCACAAACTGCCCAAGCCTCACAATTGTCATCCACATTCAGAGGACCTAGTTTGGTCCCATGCAGCTTCCCCAGGTGTCATCAACCCAGAGTCAGTAGCTCCCACTAGCTCAGGTCAGCTGTCTCTATGGGTTTCCTCATCATGATCTTGATTCCTTTGCTCATATAATCTTCCCTTTCTCTCTTCAACTGGACTGGAAGCTTGACCCAGTGCTTAGCTCTGGATCTCTGCATCTGCCTTCATCAGTTTCTGGATGAAGGTTCTATGATAATAGTTAGGGTGGTCTTCAACCTCATTACAGGAGATGGCCAGTTTAGGCACTCTGTCCACTATTGCTTGAAGTCTTAGCTGGGGTAATCCTTGTGGATTCTTGGGAATTTTCCTACCACCAGGTTCCTCCTAACCCCACAATGGCTCCCTCCATCAAGATATCTATTTCACTGTCCTCCCTCTCTGTCCCTCCTCCAACTCTACTATCCCATTCCCTCATGTTCTCTTCCCACCTCCCCTAACCATACCCTCATACTCCCAATTTACTCAAGAGATCTTATTTATTTCCTCTTCCCAGGGAGTGCATGGATGTCTCTCTTAGGTTCCTCCTTATTACCTAGCATCTCTGTAGTTGTGGATTGTAGCCTGTTTATCCTTTGCTTTATGTCTAATATTCACTTATGTGAGAGTACATATCATGTTTATCTTTTGGACTGGATTACCTCACCCAGGATGATTTTTTTCTAGTTCCATTCATTTACCTGAAACTTCGAGCTGTCTATTTTTTAAACTGTTGCATAATACTCCATTGTGTAATATACATTTTTTTTAAAATCCATACTGCAGTTGAGGGGTATTTAGGTTGTTTCCAGGTTCTAGCTATTACAAATAAAGTTGCTATGAACATAACTGAGCAAATGTCCTTGTGGTATAAATGTACATTCTATGGGTATATACCCAAGAGTGGTATTGCTGGATCATTAGGTAGATTGATTCCCAGATTTCAGACAAGCCACCATAGTGACTTCCAAAGTGGCTGTACAGATTTACATTCACCAACAATGGAGGAGTGTTCCCCTTACTCCACTTACCCTCTAGCATAAGCTTTCATCTGTGTTTTTGATCTTAGTCATTCTGACCTGTGGGAGATGGTATCTCAGAGTTGTTTAAATTTGCATTTCACTGCTGCCTAAGGATGTCGAGAAATTCTTTAAATGTCTTTCAGCCATTGGGATTCTTCTGTTGAGAATTCACTGTTTAGATCTGTAGCCTGCATTTTAATTGGATTATTTTGGTTTTTGACCTCTAGTTTCCTGAGTTCTTTATATATTTTAGAAATCAGCCTTGGGTGTGATGTAGGGTTCATGAAGATCTTTTCCAATTCTTTAGGCTGTCCTTTTGTCTTATTTACCTTGTTTTTTGCCTTACAGAACTTCTGAGTTTCAGGAGTTCCCATTTATTAATTATTGTCCTTAGTGTCTGTGCTATTAGTGTTATATTTAGGAAGTGGTCTCCTGTGCCAGTGTGTTCAAGGCTACTTCCCACTTTTTCTTCTATCAGGTTCAGTGTAGCTGGGTTTATGTTGAGGTCTTTGATCCACTTGGACTTACACTTTATGCAGGATGATAGATAAGGATCTATTTGCATTCTTCTGCATGCCATCACCATTTTTTTTGAAGATGCTTTCTTTTTTCCATTATATATCTTTTGCTTCTTTGAAAACAATTAGGGGTTCATAGGTGTATGGATTAATGTCGGAGTCTTCAATTTGATTCAGTTGATCCATGTCTGCTTTTATGCCAATACCAAGCTGTTTTTGTTACTATAGGTCTATAGTAGAGCTTGAACTTGGGAATGATGATGCCTCCAGAAGTCCCTTTATTGTACAGGATTGTTTTGCAATCCTTAGTTTTTTGTTTTTCCATGTGAAGTTGAATACTGTTCTTTTGAGGTCTGTGAAGAATTGTGTTGGGATTTTGATGGGGATTGCATTGGATCTGTAGATTGCTTTTAGTAAGGTTGCTATTTTTACTATGTTGATCCTAACTATCCAAGAGCATGGGAGATCTTTCCATGTTCTGATATCTTCTTCAATTTCTTTCTTCAACAACTTAGAGTTCTTGTCATACAGGGCTTTTACTTGTTTGGTTAGAGTTACCCAAAGATATTTTATGTTATTTGTGGCTATTGTAAAGAAAGATGTTTCCATGATTTTTTTCTAGTCCATTTATAATTTGCTAACAGCTAAAATTAAGGATAAAAGCCAAAATAGAAGAAAAAATGTAGGAGAGGGCTATACAGTTCTGTAGCAAGGCTGGGCTGTGATATTTCTCTCCTATTCTCTAAGGTTTCAGTAGCCTGTTTGGCCCACATCAGGCACAGCTCAGACGTACATGAGAAATTATCATACAAAATACAACTCAATACCCAGAGGCCATCAAGTGTTGATAGATGAATGCCCCAGATTCTTTGTGCTCTACTGGGACAATCTAAGGCACAAAGTGGTCACTCTGGTGCAAAGAATTATTTTGTGGAAGGATGAGTAGAGAAGCTCAGGTCAAAGTTAATGAACAGAGTCACAGAGGGAAGTTCCCACTTCTCCATACATCCCAGTTGGGAAACACAAGATCACCATTTGTAGTCAGAGCTAAGCAGAGATTAGTTAACTATTATTAGACAATAATAATAGTCCCTAAGACCTATGAAGAAGAGACAACCCCAAATAAAGGTTGGACCAGCTTTCTCCCAAGGCCTTAAGATGCTACAAATCCTACAAACTACAAATCAATCTGGCTTTTGAGTTGGAGTGTGTGGCTTTCTCCTCCTCTAAACCCAAGTATGCTGTTAAAAGAAAAAAATTAAGAGATTGTGTATTATATCAGAAAAATCACCTGGTGTGGGACAGAAGAAAACCAAAAATCTAGGGACTAATGTCAAAATTCAATTTCTAATTCTATTTTTCTGTCTATTTTTTCTTGACTATTTAAAACCTTTCATATATATATATATATATACATATATTATTTTCATTAAAAAAGTCATCTCCATCAATGTATCTCCCTGCTCCCCTCCCCACCCCCCTCTCAATCCCTCCCAGCCAGCCCTCAGCCTTACCCCCCCCCATCCAATTATCCCCTCCCCTAAAAGGGCAAGAAGCCCCAAGGTAGGCCTGCCCAGCACAGCACATCCACTCCAGGCACAGTCAATTCACTCATCCCAAAGTCAAGGCTGGGCTGAGTGTTCCTCTATAGGAAATGGGCTCCAAGTTTTCAGCCCATAAACAGGCACACAGTCTGATCCCACTCCTTGTGGCTCCACAAACTAATGGCAGTCAAAAGCTGCACACCCCCAGAGGGCCCAGCTCCCCGTCCAGATGGATCTCTAGTGGCAATTCCCGATTAAGTGAGCTCCTCAAAGCTCCAGCCAGCCATCACCATGGGAACCTTCCTCATCATCCCTATTCACTTGCTCATACATACAGACTATCCTCCTCTGCTTTCAGCTGGACCAGGAGCTCTGCCCAGTGCTCAGCCATGGTTCAATGCTTTCCGAAAAATACAAAGTTCACATTTTGATATTGATAATGTTTAGGTTTTCTACAGTAAACAACAAATTCTCCTAACAGCAATCTCTGAGGTACCCAGAAAGAAGATGGGAGCCCACCACAATGATTCTACATGGTTCATTACGATGCCTTTGAGTTGATGTGCACCACTCAGTGATCGGCTTTGAACTACAAACTGTTCAATACTATTCCAAGATGGCTTACTAAAATTATCCATCATATTACACTTCCAACTAGAACTTCATATAGCCAAACTCAGTACTCTGAGACTGGCTAAAAATGTTATAGCCAGTCCTATGAGACATAACCACTGTTTTAATTTTTCACAGGAACACAAAGAGATATCATTACCTCTCAGACAACAGGAAGCAATTATAAAAATAACATCACCCCCTCTTTCTACAGGTTTTGATTTCACAGAGTTATGGATAATGGTCCTCTATTAGGGGATGACTATAAATTGGTTTAGAGTTGGGTGTGGAATAATAAAGTTAGACTCAGGAATTTCCTTTGGGAAAGAAAAAAAGAAAGGACAGATAGGATGGGAGATTAAGATAGATTGTTGTATATATTTATAAACTAATTAAGCAAATTATCAGCTTTAGATAGTTCTCACTAATACTGATATGGGCTCTCATATATTGATATAAACTGAAAATTTATTTTTCTACTTCTATTTAAGATAATTTATATATTGGCACATATTAAGGATATTGTTGTCATTTTGCACTATACATTTCTACCTCTAATTAATTAGATTTACCATACTGTATGGTATGATTAGGATATTTTATATATTAATACATATTAAGGATATTGTTGTCATTTGCACTATATATTTCTACCTCTGCATAGGAAACTTTATATATTGTTACAAACTCAAAGTCATTGTCCTTATACTGTATGTCTGTTTACAGATTGTCTATTTTATAATATGAAACCTTAGCCTTTAAGTTATTCATGTTCATAAGATTATAGGTCTTAGTCATCTACATTCGTCATAATTATAGTCATGTTAATTAGGTTTTCTAGATATACAATAACATATGTTAGATTAATAGGTTATCTTCAAACACTCCATAGGCTTAGAGAATATAGCATTTAAATGTTTTATTACTCAGAATTTGGCTGACATTGAGATACAATTGCTTCTGGCATTATCATTTCTTTCCCAAGATGATGTTGAGCATCAAAGACACTCCACATGTAGTTTGTCTTTCTTGGTGGATAATGGCCTGGTGGGCAAAGAACTGCTCTTTCCTCAACTGCTGATAGTAATCATGCTATCCACCTGGACAAGCAGGACAAAGAATAAGAGACTGCTGAACCCTGCCAAGACAGGGTAAGACAGCCTCTCAAATATCCAGCTTCTGAAAACGGTCTGTCAGATATTCTAGGCCAAAATATTAGATACCCCAACATTGCAGAAAAAAACTTTGGATGACTGTCCAGGCAGCCATCTATCTCTGTCTAATCTTGCTAAATTTTGGAATTTGCTTGCTTATACTTGCTGCTTACTTAGGTAATATATTTCTCTTCTCAGGTTTTTGATTAAATTGAAGACTAGATAGTCATAGTTACAACCATCTCATATCTTAGTTAAGATCTCATTAGGTACCAGATTCTGATTTTTCAGGGTAGGAGAGCTTTTGGAGTAACCTCTATATGTTGCCCCTTATGGATGTTCTGGACGTTTAGTATATGTTTCTTGCTTGATGCTGTAGTTCCACTTTGTTCATGTTTTGCTCTATTTCTCATGGACGTTACTTAATTATCTTTCTTATTGTATATAGTTTATTATTATATTAGGTTTAAAACCTTATTTAGACAAAAAGGGAAGTGTGTTGGGACCCACTCCACCCTTGAACTTAGGCTGTCCAGCCCCAAAGAGGCAGTGCTATTTTAATCACATATGTGACCAGAAATGAGATGAGAGATGGGAGTCTGGAGCCCCTTCTTTCACATAACTGGAAACCTGATGTCCACTCCCCAAAACAACAGAGGACTACTTGGCTGTTTACTCCATTACGTATTCATGAATATATCCCCCCAATTTATATCTTAATAAATTCATATCACCCACTTAACAGGCTCACGTGCACGGATCATTACAAGTAGTCCATTTGTTTCCTTTGCAACTAATTCTTTTGAAGTTGCAACATAATTGCATTATTCCCCCTCACTTTTCTTTCTCTATATCCTCTCATATACCCTCTTTTTCAAAGTCATGGCCTCTACACTTCAGATCTAGTCTCTGATGATGTTTACCGCAACACACAAACTGTGATCTGGGCTCTCTGCCCAAAATACACCTATCACTCCTGTCTGTTTTAATGACTCTATTTTTATGAACTTGTCAAGGCATGTTTTAATGATCCTTTGCTATCTTTGTCAATCCCCATGAGACTATGAACTTTTCTATATAGAAGCTCATGTCTTTGATGGTTAATTTCACTTGTCAACTTGACTAGGTTAAGAGACACCCAGATAGCTAGCAAAAAATGAACGTTTGAATCTGTAGGTTGAATATAGAAAAGATGCCTTCATAAGCATGGGTGGGAAGCATCCAATCCACTGAAGGTCTTTATTGAACAGAAAAAAATGGAGGACAAATCTGTTTGTGCCATTAGAGCTTGACCATTGATTTTCTGCTATTGTTAAATTTCTGGTTCCTAAGTCTTCAGGCTCACACTGTGATTTACATTGCTGGCCTCCAGTTCCCACACCTAATGTCATGGACTGGAAGTACACCACCTCTTCTTGCAGGGGGCAGTCTGTGGAACTTAGCCTCCACAACCTCATGAGACAGTAGTACTCCAATAAATCTCTTTCTACAATCAGCTTGTGGACTGTTAGTTCTGTTGCTCTGTAAACTTTAAAGCAGGATTTTACTGCTTTTTATTTCCAAGAACCCATCACATAGTCAGATGTTATGAGTGAATGAGCAGGTACTTGGATAAGAGAACAGAATGGTAGAAAATTGGGGGTCTAGAGAGATGTCTCAGTAGGTAATTCTGTTGCTCACAGAAGAGATTACCAAGTTCAATCTCTAGAACTTACAAAGTGGCAGGAGAACCTACACATTCAAAATTTGGTGTGTGCACCTTTACCCCTACACATTAGTTAATCAATTAGCTAGAGCTGTGAATGAGGATCCAGGGTCACACAAACAATTGTTACTTTTGAGTTGTGAGGACCTCACAAAGTCTAAGAATAGGGAGGGCCCCAGACTCACATTCAAAGATGTGATATCACAGCACATCTTTGACTTCTACCCAATCATGCTCCTTTGCTTTCATTTCAAACAGTATTTGATCCCAAAAGCATTCTCCAGTAAATTTCCTAGATGTTGCCTTGGAATCTACTTTTTCTTGGGACCCCAACTGCAGCCAATAGCATCAGCCACAAGTAAGTAAATAAAAGAGGAATAGTTGTTGACTGCCTCAATAGGCAACTGATTCTCAGCTCCTTTGAAAACCCCCAAGAGCCACTTAGAATGCCCCTTGGATTGTCCATTCAGAGCAAAACAAGCTTAAGCATTTATTCCCCAACATTAATGACTTGTGGGTGGAAAGTGGTATGTCATACATACTTCTGTGTTGTTCCTGATATGGGCTAAGCAAGCTTTGGAGAGAATAGGAAAAAGAGATGCCACAGCCTAGTACTCAAAGTGGACAGATGACACTATCCACTCAAAGTTCTGAAATCAGGTAGAATGGTGAGATACAACATAGGTTTTTGTAAGAATTTACCACACTTTCTGAAGAGGTGTGTCTATCAAAAATGAGTAGTTGTTTGCCTCTCAATAACTACTAGAATCTGATTCACACTTATAAACCGAAACTGAGAATTTATTTCTTTATAAAAAAATTAAATAAAAAATGTAAATTAGAACTGAGCCCTTGAAATGTGGGTTTTTAATATTCAGTATCTCAGTGGGAAATGCAGATTTTAGTTCATCTGACTGACAACCCCTAATGAGAGTAATAAACTAAGATGCCTCCATTGGTCAAACAGATGTTCTGAGGTGACAAAGGGGACTGAACACTGGCCCAGTTGATGTCACTCCTGTGTTATCTAATTGCTTAATCCTGTGTAAATGCCTATGCTTTAAGTACATGTGCTTTCTCACCAAAGGAAGAGATTTGAGACCACAGGAACAGACAGCCTGATAAAACCAGAGAAGGCTAATATCAGGGTAGGGATGAGCACAATGTGTTCCAACTGCTTTACTAAAATACTTCAAGGCAAATCCAAAATGAACCAGGGTATGGAGGAGAGAGGAGGTAGGGAGGAAGATAGAGAGAGATTAAGTTTAATTGCTCTTGTTGCTATGGTAGCAACACAGAGAAGCAAAGTTAGAGACACATTCAAGGTGAATTCCACACAGGGCCGGGTACTTTTCTTTCCCAAGATAGTGGGAGTGTGTATTTCTTTAATAGGAATAAATTCTATTGTTAACCCACATTACTCCAAAGATAATTTTTCCCCTTTGATCAGCTTAGGGTTGTACTAGCACAAGTATTATCTGAATCCAAAAATCCTATTACTTAACCTATTACCTCAAAGGGAAAAAAAAAAAAAACTCTTACTCACATATGTACTGGCCATTATTTGGGGATGCCCATTTATGTCAGGATCCCCAAGGATTGATCCTAAAACAAAATTCAATTGCAAGTGGTTTCTTTGGGGCAGGGCGTGGGTACGGGAAGCAGCTACAGGAAACAGTAGCTATGGAGTGGGGTTAGTCAGTGAGGAAGAAAAGACCTAATCAACAATGTGGTGCAAAGCAAGTTTCCAGTCTGCACCATTGGGAAGTCATTTGGTTTAGAACATCTGCATCGTGTCTACTTCTGGAACTGAAGTTGTTGGAACCCCACTGCCCTGCTGAGGGTATAACCAAAATTAAACCCAGAAGGACAGATGTTGGTGACTCTGTCGGGAATAGCAGGATTGTTCCAGGAAAAAAGACTTTAATCCAGAGACCACTAACAGCTTCACAGCTTCACAGCTAAGCACGTACCAGAACCCAGCTGGGGGTGGTGTCTGTTAAAATCCAGATTTCAACCAGGAGCGATCCGCACCTATAATCTCAGTACTTAGACTGAAGCAGGAGAATTATGAGTTTGATGCCATCAAATATTATTATATTATATAGCAAGACCGTGTCCTAAAAGAGGAACAAAATTCTGAACCTAGAATTTAATGAGATGGGTGGACCTTAAAATATGTATTTCCAACAAGTTCCCAGGCAACACTGATGTTGCTGGCCTAAAGACCATATTTTAAGACTCATCAGTTATCAGAGTTTAGAATTAAGAAGAGGAATAGCCATAAAGTGAACTATTCTGCTATAAAAATAAATTGTATTTGGACATACTACAATTTGAATGAATCAAGAAAGGAAGGAAGGAAGGAAGGAAGGAAGGAAGGAAGGAAGGAAGGAAGGAAGGAAGGAAGGAAAAGAAAGAGAGAGAGAAAGAAAAAAGAGTTTGCTAAGTGAAAGGAGACAGCCACAAAAGTCCATACATCATAGATTCCCTTTATATGATATTTCTTATTTATATTATTTGTAGGATATTTCCCTGAATGAGAAATCCCACAGAAGCAGGAAGCACGAATCTGACCACCATTGATTATTTAAAGGTTGCTCTTTCTTTGGGTGCAATGAATGGAGGGGTGTCATGTTATAAGAAGAATCTGGTGTCTAGTTCCAGAATGCCCAATAGTTTTATGTTTGTTACCTAATATTATGAATATGCTGAATGCCACTTGGTCATACAGTTTAAAATGACTAATAATATGCTAGAATATTTCACCTCAATTACAAAAAGAAAAAGAAAAAAAAAAACTTCAAAGGGGGAAAAATGGGAAGACACCAAGAAACCAGCAACAGCTAGATTCTTACTATGTGGGGCTTAAAGAATCCAAGAGAATATAGATAGAATAATCACAGTGAAAATGGACAGGAAGCAGCAAGCAGGAGTCATACAGGATGTGGTCGCAGGTAGTACCGGTGCTGGGAAGAAGGGTGGAGATTAAGCACCTAAATTTCTCCCTTCCCATACTTCACTATTATCTCATTGGCCAGGCCCAAGAGAAAGCCAAAAATGGAGCCTCATCTGGAACATTATAGATGTCAGCCTCATGGGTCTCAGAGCAGGATGGAGATATAGTGGAGAGCAAGTACCATAGCCCTGGTTGAGGTGATGGTACCTGATCACCACTGATACAAGAGATTAATCAGTCATTCATTTTCTGGAAAACCTGGACTGGTCCACACGGCTTCACTCAGCAGGTTGGGTCCTTAATCCAAGAGCACAAGAAAGAAGCAGAAGAAGGGGTGGGGGTGTACAGGTGTCTCAATTTTGCCCTGGCCTTCTGGCCACACCCTAAACATTGGGGCGCCAAGGCCACAGGTAATGAGGCCAGGCCTCTAGGTCAAGGTGCCTACTCTCCACAACATGGAGTCATGTGCAAACTGGAGTTAAAGCATGAATGAGTCGAAAGGAAAGTAGCCCACACACCCAGTCTGAACAAATCTTAGACATTCTCCTTCAAAATCTGAATCCTTCATCTCTAATTTTGTGGGAGACTACGCACTTAAAGAAAGCATTGCTCCTACCCAGCCAAGTGGAAGAATCTGTTTTAGGAAGCAGTGGTGGTGCACAACTGTAATCCCAGCACTCAGGAGACAGAGGCAGGCAGATCTCTGAGTTCAAGGCCAGCCTGGTCTACAGAGCGAGATCTAGGACAACCAGGGCTACACAGAGAAATGTTGTTTCAAAGAAGAAGAGGAGGAGGAAGAGGAAGGAGGAGGAGGAGAAACTGCCTCCACTAAGGATAGAATTCAAGGAACCTGGCCTCTTACCCACTACGACCACAAAGAACTGTATTCAAAGCAGCTCTTCCCTCCTGTGCTGGTCTCAGCTTCCCTGAGTCACAGAAATAGAAATAGAGCCTTTGCTGCTGGCCACCAGGATGCCTCTGTTACTCGTCCTCCTGTCTCATGGAGTAGAGAAACCAAAATCTCAGCAACAACAGGTTATACACATGACCCTTTAATAAGTCCGGAGTGCACTGGTCATTGGTACACTGCCCTGGCTTTTTGTTGTCACCCATGAGGCAGCCTGCTTGCACGCACATATGTGTGTTGAGGCCAGTGTGTCTTCCTCAGTTGTTCTCCTCTTATGTTTTGAGACAGGATCTCTCATGGAACCTAAATGTCACTGATTCATCCAGAGTGGATAGCCAGTCAGTCTCTGGGATCAGCCTGGAGCCTCTGGGATCAGCCTGTTTTCTACCACCTCATCCAGCACTGGGGTTACAGTCCAGGGCTACCACACCAAATTTTACATGGTTGCAAACACTTTACCAACTAAGCCATCTCCCCAGACACTGGAGGTATCTTTTAAAGCAGGAAATCTTTCAACATAGCCTTCTAAAAATGGTGCTTCTCCAGGGAAAGAGAACCTTGATTCTCCTGGCTCCCCAACACCTCCATGTTCTAGGAAGCTGTAGGTGGGTGTGACATCAGCTGCTGTGAAATTGTGACCTCCCTGAAAGCCAATCACAGCCAACCATTCTGTTACACAGAGACCCCAGCATAGAGAACTACAGTGGTGCCTCCCCAGGTCAGTGTTCCTCATTGGCAGATATCATCCTAATCTAGAAAAGAGAACTTGGGTCTGGAACATCATTGAAGTCACTGTAATCAGGCCCCAAGAAAAGGTGATCTGTCTTGTGACAAGTGAAACAAAACCACAGGCAGCCTGAAGGGTATCCTGTCCCTTACACTTGCTTTTTAACCCCAAGTTTTGGAGAGTTGATTTATTAAAGTTTTTAAAATTTAACCTCATAGATGAATTTCTCAGCCAATGTTGATGAAGTCTCTCATCCATCATCATTCTTTAACATGCCTCTTGTGAAACACTTAGGACACTCACTTTGTTCAGAAATTAGTTGAAAGAATGAAGGGGAAAGTCTCAGACATGCTACACTACACACACACACACACACACACACACACACACACACACACACACACTACTCTCTGAGCCCCCGTGACTGTACAAATGCCAGAAGGGCAGAACTTTGTTGAAATACCCCTTGACAGAGTTGGGAGATGTGTAAAGTGCCTGCTATGCTAGCCTGAAGACCTGAGTTTAGACCTCCAACATCCATATAATTACCTGAGCATGGTGCTCTATGTCTGTAACCACATCACTGAATGGAACAGAGGCACAGGGATCCTGAGAGCTTCTGGCCAAGCAGTCTAGTCCATCAGTGAGCTCCAGTTCAGTAAGAGGGAAGATAGAAATCCATAAAGAAAGACATCTAACATCAACCTCTGGCCTATAAACACATATACATATACTAGTGAGGGAGGGGAAATGGAGGGAGAGAGAAGAAGAGGGAGGGAGGGAAGGAGGGAGAGAAGAAGAGAGAGGGAGAAAGAGGGAAGAAAGGAGGGAGGGAGAGATTGCCTTTTCTGCTCATTTCCCACAGAAAAAGACTTCATTATTCTTCTCACCAGTCACCTTTTCTTGATCATTCTGGTCACCTCTGAGCTAATTGTCACATTTTTTATTTTTGGGCTCTATTATGATTTTTATTTTCATCTGCTTTTTCTGAACTATAAAAACTTTGCCATTGCATTTCCAGAACCTACTATAGTACTTGGTACAGAATAAGTAAGGCATAGGTGCTTATTGAATTGAATCACATCTGGAGACTCTAGATCCAGATCTGTAGCCTTAAGTAGCCCCACGTCTTCATGCTTTACATTCCTTGGCCATCAGTTAGGACTGATTACTTCATATCCTACCTAAATTCCGTGATCACTTTAGGGCCAAAAAAAGATGAGCTGAAGTAGAGATAGACTTTGGAGCTCTGGTAGGGAAGAAGGATGGCATAAGGATAACTGCTAACCAATGCCCGGACTAGGGCACATATAGGCACATTCACTTCCCCCTTGACTTCCAGAGCTCGCATCAGCAGCATCAGTCAATTCAGAATACATCACTTCATTTGTTATGAAATCCACTCAAAAAGTTCAAGTGATTTCTGTTTGATGAATGAGGAAAAGTGAACATCATTTTTCTCCTTAAAAAAATGTCTGTAGTGAGTTAGTCTCTGGAACGCCCAGCTTGACAAACTGCCGAAGAATGTGTGATTGCCATTTTTCCATAGGGTATCCACAGAACGCTTGCTCCTCAAAATGTCAGCAGATGGTCCACGAATTCAAAATAAGACATAATGGAATGGTCAAGGGGAGTCAGAAAACACTGGGCAAAACAAAGGTTAACATGTTTCTTTCCTTCAGAACTTCACAGAACCTTTACAAGTGGGATGCACATGCAAATATTATGAAGTAGTCTTGCAGTGTACTTACTTGAGAAACTAGCAAAGATGAGGGAAAGGATCTTTGTAGAGAACAAAGAGCTTTGTGCGCACAGGTAAGCACGGGAGAAGCCAGGAAAGTTAAACGCACTGCCTACCTCTTCAAAGAAATGAGGTGCAAAGCTGCATTCCTGGAACTCTAGGAATGATGTCATTTTACAATCATTTTACAATTCTTTGCTGTCTGATGAGATAGGCTCTGCCCTTATCTTTAAGAATTTATGTTTTTGCTTATCCTAGACCTTTTCCCCTAAATCTCGAGCATTGCATTTAGATCATAAACCCACTCTTATGAGTCAACAGCCTAAGTGACTTCTATGTTATCTTTGGGCCAGGCTAATCCTAACACCCACAGGCATTATGTTTACCTCAGTCAAACTCCCTAGACCCTAAATCTTGTTATCTTTAGTTAACAGAATCCATTCTCATGAAAGAACACAAATCTATTTTGTAAGGAATCTCAATGTAAACATGTCTTCAGTGAAACAATCTTTTTCTATACTATGAAGATGTATTACTCTCATTGGTTAATAAAAAGCTGACAGTCTTGTAGCTGGGCAGGAAGTCAGGTGAGCAAGCCAAACTGAGAATGATGGAAGAAGGAGGGCGGAGTCAGAAGAGATACTAGCCAGCCTCTGAGAAAGCAGAACATGTAGAAGATGAGGTAACAAGTCATGAGCCATGTGGCAAAACATAGATAAGAAATATGGGTTAATTTAAATATAAGAGTTAGGTAGTAACAAGCCTGAGCTATTGGCCAAGCACTTATAATTCACACTAAGCCTCTTTGTGGTTATTTTGGATCTGGCAATCAGAACAGAAAAACCTGTCCTAAATTTGTGCACTTGGGGCTGAGTTAATTGTTATCTGAATACTTTTTTTTCCAAAATTGTGTTGTGCTTAAATACGGTTAACATAAAATAATCTGGGCCAGACCCGAGAAGTTCTGGTCCAGCATTGATTACAATAAAATCTGATGGAGCTGAGTCTCATTCTTGTCTCTTCATGGGTCATTTTGTTTTCTTGCCTACTGGGAAATCACAACAAATCTTAGCCATGCCTATTTCTACCAATCACAGATGAGTGGTAACTAAAATGAGAGAGGAATAGAATTTGAAAAACTATAATTTTAATCAGAGTCACCATTAAATCTTCACCCACTGCTACTCACCATGGTAGACATTTCACAAACCCCAGCTCATTGAACCCTCCTCCCATTAGCCCTCTCCTGCCCATGCTACCCCACCTCCAACATGTCATTCCACATCCCATACCATTTTACCAGTGATACATGTGCTAATATGTGAAATGTACTCCCCCCCCACCCCAGTCTTCAAACAGCAAAGTATACCTTTAAAAATAGCAATAGTAGGATGGGAAAATGATCTGGCTGTAATATCTGTAACCCCATTGATCTTACTGACTAGGCAGGTACGCCCTTCCTCCCTCACTGC
Organism: Phyllotis vaccarum; assembly: GCA_033318265.1. Classification (NCBI taxonomy): domain Eukaryota; kingdom Metazoa; phylum Chordata; class Mammalia; order Rodentia; family Cricetidae; genus Phyllotis; species Phyllotis vaccarum. Next base: position 188,208,655 of record JARWLC010000001.1, on the reverse strand, counting down.
TCCATATTCATCCCTCCAGAGCTACATGCATAATCAGTGAGGATGGCCTTCCCCAAATAGAGAAGGATAAGTCTTCCATCAAGGGTATATGAGTAGCTGTGCACCCCTGTAAGAACCTCCAAGCAAGCTCTCTAGAATAGCAATAGTGACTGTTCTCTGACTCACTAATGAGAACTCTGTGACTGTGAAGAATCAGAGTAGTATAGACCCAGAGCTAAATTCTTCTTATGCCATCTTTAGTTCCCTTAACAACTATTTATTTCCCACCTCTATAACTGACTTAACATCCTCAAATACAACTTTTTTATAATTAACTTAGAAGACAGTGACATTCCACCAACAGAAGCTAAGAATATCATCAGATAGCATCTGAGATATACAGCAGTGATCTCCTTGCTCTGGTGCAACAAGCCTACAATGCCACCCCACCCACGCATTTGTGAACTATATTGATGTATGCCTGCCTTTTGCTCTGTAGCTATAAAAGTTCATGTAACCATGTCAATGGTGGAACATGCGGTTAGAGACAACCTGAATCCATCTTCCTAAGCCCTGGTCTCTCATATTTGACTCATAATAACCAATCTTTAAGAAAAAAATGGTTAAGTTCTAGCCCAGAGAATATGAGCAGAAAGTGTTGTACTAACTTCCAGGCCCTATCTTTAAAAGGATCTACCTAGGCTTTATCCTTCCTCTCTTCCCATAAGCATGGTGGTTATGGACCATGTTAGACTATGGTGGCAGTTATACATCATGTTGGACCATAGCAGTGATCATGTACCATGTTAGACCATGTCAAGAAAGACAGCATGATTAGAAATAGAAGAATAACATGCAGAGATCTCCTAGGTTCTGAGAAACCAGAAAAGTAGAACAGCTATACCAGCTTAGGGGAGAGAAAGGGAGGGAGGGAGGGAGGGAGGGAGGGAGGGAGGGAGGGAGGGAGGGAGAGAGAGAGAGAGAGAGAGAGAGAGAGAGAGAGAGAGAGAGAGAGAGAGAAATTGATCCATTGATCCTCATCTCATGTACTACACCTTTCATTTGGAACATCCCTTAAACCAGATGAAACTCTATCCCAATGAATACAATTTCAAATACATTTCCATTTAGCCTTTGACTTTATAGGCTCACAAATATGAAGAGTACAAAAGGTCCCTCTGTCCCCATTTAACTCTTCAAGTCTTACAGCAGGTCACAGCCAGGTGAGGTAAACCTTGGCTTTCAATCAATAAAGCTAAGAGCAGTGTGAAAAGAACTCCTGCAGAATTATATGCCAAAGACTTCTATTATTACCATATCACTATGTCAAAATTGAAAGGCATGTAAGATTTCTCCAGAGAGGCCATCCACAATGCATTGCAGGATTGTGTAGGTGTTTTGTGAAATGTGTTTTATTCAAGCTAGGATATACAACACTAACATTATTGAAAGAAATTGAGGGTCTGGTCTTCTTTTTTAACGTGTTCATTATTCACATTATAGTCCTTTAACAAAAAGCAAAGTCATATACATGTGCAATTTAATTTAAGATTTTATTTTACCTGCTATTCATCTTGGGTGTCCAATGAAGAAGAAATATCCCCTTATTATTCTTATATTAGTTTCTGACAGTTCAATTTCTCTGATTGCTATGCCTCAGACAACCTCCACAGAAAAGGCTTATAGGTAATTGCTTTGATCAAAATTTCATGCCAAATCTTTTAGGTCCCATGTAGATTACAGCCTCTGAATAGAATTCCAGAGAGTGGAACAAACAAAGGCAAGACTGGAAAAAGTGTCTCCATCAAAGCCATGGGAGCACATTAGGAACCTCCAGAAACATTCATGTCCAGATCCTACCAAACTGATGAGGGATTCTGGGCATCAGACCAGTAAAGAGCCAGTGCTGGGCACCACTGATTCAAGAGCTTCCTGGAGTATGGTAGACAGATCCCTAGGAGTGGTAACTCTGTCATATAGCTTTATTTTGTTATGTTACATTTTACAGCTTTATGGGGATGCACATGTCATATAATGTACATATTTAAACCGTAAGAGTCAGTATACTTTAATACATTCACAGACCCATGTAACCTTAATCACAACCAATGATAGAATACAATAAGATCCCTTGGTATCTGGAAGGGACTGGTCCCAGAGTGCCTAGGAAACCAAATTTCAAAGATGCTCGTCTCCTATAAAATATAGTATTTGTAAATTAAGTTATAGTCCTTTGTCTTATTACCTACTGCAAGTTATCTCTCAGTTGTATACATACTACGATATAAATGCTAATCAAATAGTTATTAACTGTGTTCTTCATGGAATAATAACAAGAGAGAAAGTATGCATGGACGGTGCAGATGACTTATTAAATATTTTCAAGAGGAATCATGGATACGGATAACAAGTCCTTTCATTACCCTAAAAAACAAAACAAACAAAGAAAAACCTAAGCACTCGTCAGGTTTTAGTGTACACACAATCTTACCATCAACAGTCAACACCTAGGCAATCACTAATCCACTTCTCATGGACACAGTTGTTCATTCTGGGCAATTCTTATCAATGGAATCACTTTTTTCATTTAACATAACACTTCTAAGGTTGCTACATATTGTAACATGTATCCATAGTGTATTCTTTTTGTGGGTGGAAGATATTCAACTACAACACACACACACACACACATATTAGAGCTTATTAGCCATTCATGAGCTAGTAGACAGAGGGGTCCTGTCTACACTTTGGTTGTTATCAATATGAGTAGCCCTATTTTGATGTGTTTTTTTTTTTCTGTTGGGTATGTACCTAAAACTAGAATTCTTAGATTATACAATAACTCTATATTTAACTGTTTGAGAAGCTGTCAAAATATTTTCCAAAGTGACTGTACTATTTGGATATTTTCACCAACAGAATGAGAGGGTTCAAGCTTTTCTGGGTCTTTTCAAGGCTTGCATATTTCTTTTCTGTGACAGCCACTCTGCTGGACATTGGCCTCCTAGTTCCTATGAAACCCTCAGCCACAGTTCTCACTTCTCCGACAGACTTCAGATTCTCATCTGTAAATGGGATTATAAGAGCCATCCATGATGTTCTTACTGAAGTTATAGAAAGCAAGATATGGAAAAAATATTGTTTAAAACAACCATATTGGACAGAGACAAGATAGTTCATGAGAGATCAGAAGCTGTAATTAGGTGAAAGTTCAAAAGGCCAGACTTGGAGCTGGGGATAGAACTCAGTAGCACAGCACATAAGAGGCCCTGAGCTCAAATTCAACCACCAGGAAAAGGGGGGGGGGATTCTAAAACAGAAGGAAAATTCCTCATGTTGGCCATTTCTACCCAAGGAGTAAGGGTTTTCCAAGGCCTGCGCATAGTGAATATTTTCTCATTTAAATATGAACTCCGTAAAATTACTTTTTTTTTTTAGTTAGGGTGAGAAATGTTTACCATGCTCATTTGGGGGATAGAATTAAATAAGATCATGTAAGTGAAGAATCTGACACTTGACATGAAGCAGGTGACCAGAGAAGACTTTACATAGCTACTTTCTTTGCATCCAACTTAGACAAGAACAGAACTAGAATAAGGAATAGCTTTGTGGGGTGGAAAGGACTTAGTCAGATCATGAGTGACCCAGAAAGAATGGGGACAGTTTCTCCAGACACTGAAGTTGTGAAGGAATTGTCTTAGGATGTGACATTCTTCACATAAGTCACCTTCAGAGGTAGAACACTGGGCTTCATAGAGTATAGATCAGCCCCAAGGAGAAGGATTTGTGGGCATATGTTTCAAATTTAGTAAAAACAGTCTGAGATATCAGAGGACAGATCTACCTCTTCCAGTCTTTGTTTTTTGTTGATTTTGCTTTGAGACAGTTTTCTGTGTAACAGTCCTGGCTGTCCTGGAACTTGCTTTGAAGATCAGACTGGCTTTGAACTCACAGAGATTCTCTTGTCTCTGCTTCCCAAGTGCTGGGACTAACAGTGTGGGCCATGGTTTCTTCTGATGCTCTGTCTTTCTATGCCTGCCTTAAATACCTTCTTTGCTCAGTTAAGGCATGGCACCACCACTGCCTGCCTGGGAGCCTGGAACGCCTTCTGTAAACTAAGATGGCCTCAAACTCAGATTTGATTGGATTAAGGTGTAGGTCACCACTCCTGGATATTCCCTGTGCTGGGATTAAAGGTGTGAGTTACCACTGTCTGATTCTCCTAGACTGACTGTGGATAGATCCCTCTGAAATTTCACATTGTTCTTATTAAATTTAAAACATATCCCCATAAGGATTCCCTGGGCTTATTGAAGGGAGAGATCCCACAGAAAACAATAGAAACCTGGATCCAAGTCTCTGTCTCATTTATTTACACTAGACATGACTTCTTGCAGCAAGGTATCTCAGACCATAGGTACACATCCTGAGAGAGGCATAAGAGGAGGACCACGCCTGGCTTAGGAGATCGTCCAATTATCCATGAAACTAGAATGCCTCAGATTTTAATGAGTACATACATTACCTGGGAATTTGTTACAATGCAAATTCTGAGCCTTCAGGACTGGGATGTGCTCACAAATCTAATGTTTTAACAATCTCCCTAGTGGTGCCTGTAAAGTTCAGAAAAAACATATCCAGAGAACAAGATATTATCTCTCTCTCTCTCTCTCTCTCTCTCTCTCTCTCTCTCTCTCTCTCTCTCTCTCTCTCTGTGTGTGTGTGTGTGTGTGTGTGTGTGTGTGTGTGTGTATACATGTGCCCCATGAATAGACCTGCTTTTGCCTCCCCAGTGCTGAAATTACAAGTATACAACTTGCTTTTTAAATTTTTTTTAAATGTGTGTTCTGAAGATCAAAGTCAGAGCTTACCAGCTGAGCTACCTCTCCAGCCCCAACCTTATCATTTGAATTTATTATTATTACTATTATTAGAATTATTACTTGAATTATTTGAGTTATTTTTAGTTATTTGGTTGATCTTTTAGATATGTTTTGTTTTGAATTTTTTTTATTTTACTTGAGTAAAACCACAGCTGTGTAAGTTCTGGAAATCAAAAGAGGTGAGGACATGTGTAGAGAGAGATAGAAAGTTCTCAGAAACCTTGAGAGCTGTTCTGGCGTCTGAATCACTTCCTGACATTAATTAAGTGTACCTCCCCTTCCTATCCCTAGCCAAGGCACTGGACCTTAACCATTAGGTTTAAATTTTTAAATGAGTGATGATGTACCACTGTCAGTGTCTTTGCTAAGCTGTTGTTTGGTGCTGTGTGGGATGCTGCTTCTGGATTCGTCTTGGAGCTCTGAATCCTTTCATGGTACCTCTTATAATTCAGTGTGAATCTGCAATTATCTTAAAACACTTATGATAAAAATCAATAACTAATGACTAATGAGATGCTAAATTAATTACAATAAATTACAACTTTCCATCATATGTTTTCAAGAGTTGAAAGGGTACTATGAAGTTGAGGTTTGGGCATAATGTTGCCTCCCTTCATAGTGAACAAACAGAATCCTAACTTGATGTGTAGATGAATTCTAACCTACACTTACAAGTGGTCAAGTATTAGCCAATCAGAAGCCGTCAACTATTCTAAGTATATTAAAACAAAGCAGGTGTGAACACTCTAGTCCTGCTTTCCATAAGTTGCATCCTTTATCTGCATAAATGGCCTATGTGATGGAATGGAGTTTTCTGGACCATTCTTTGGTTCAGAATGCTGCCTCATCTCTAACTACAAATAAAGCCAATAAATATCTGCAAAACTAGATTTGCTGTAAGTTTGTCTTGCAGTAAATTTAATCATGTTGTTGGTCAGCAGATTGTTAAAAGGTTTTGATGATAAATAAAAATACACTATAAAGAAAAATGAGTCAGGGGTTAAATTTAAGTAAAAGTGGAAAGAAAGGAGGTGCTTTAAAGGCTACTTAAATAAAATACATGTCACACTTGTTGGACAATCAGAAACATACATTCCGGTACATAGTCACAGCAAGTATATTTGTTTCTAACTTTATAACATAATCATTGAAAAAGGAAACAGTAAGTAAAAAATAGAAAGATTAAGGGAAATGGGGGAGGTGTTGGGGGAGACAAAGAAAAAAAACCTTGCATAAGCGAGGCTCAAAACTTCTAAAGTGATGCCTCCCATCTTCTCAAAGTCAGATGTACAGAATCAAGGCGATAGATTCTCGGGCAATAAAAAACGTTGGGCAAGAGTTAGGTGAGAAAGCCAAGAGTTAGAGCATTCGCCTTTCCCTTGGTGTAAATACCCCCACCAAGACCAATTGCCAGCCATTGGTATGACAGCATCTCTTACAGAAGTGGAAAGAACATAGTCAGTGAGCTCTTGTATCTTGAGAGCTTCCACACTGTGGTCCTAGGATAATACTCTCCCTTGATCCTCATTTCACTGCTAAAGACCTAAGACAAAGCAGGGAGATGTCCTGTCCATGTTTGTAGAACCTACCCATGACAGAAGTGAAATTTAAAGCACAGAATTTCTCAGGCCACTGTCTTCCCAGCACATCCTCTTTCTTCATTAATAATCTTAATTTGAAACCACAGTTCACATTTTCAGACTCCCCTGCAGCTAGAGGTAGCTATGTAACATTATATAAACAATAAAACAGAAATATATTAATTTTAAAAAAATAGAAACAGACAAAATAACCTTGTGTAATTCTAGCTGTCCTGCATCTTCTTGACATCTTAGAACCAAATTAAAATCTCATAACAAAGTGAGTAGATGAATGGTTTCAATACAGATTGCCCTCACCAAAAACTCATCCTGAAAATTGGTCCCCAGTATAACATTGTTGGATTAATTTTTTTTTACAGAAGTAAACATTTGTTCCCACTGATACCTCCCCCGTCTCAAATATGTCCTCTTCAGAAAGGTCCCTTGCTGCTCTCCTGACACAGGATTCCATCTTCCATATTATAAAGCATTAGAGGTCCCCACCAGCTGTAATCACCTGCACTTGAGTTTTCCAGCTTCCAAAACCATGAACTGAAATAGACCTCTTTTGCTTATAAAATAATCAGTCTCAAATATTTTGTTATTGCAACATAAAGCACGCTTATTCATCTGATGACATTAGGATTCCCAAGAAGTTCTCTAAGCAGCTGTAACCGGCCTGAGCTGCTGCTTTAGTGGATGAAATGATCCCCAGCTTGGTTGAACACTGTAAGCAGGCTTGTGTCTCATGAAGCCAACTGAAATCCCAGCTGCTATTCCACACCTCTGTGGTCAGACAGACAAATTAGAAACATTCTCCAAGCTTCATGGCTAGCATAAAGATTTGTTTCCCTGTGGAGTTCTGTAGTTTTGTGTATGTGTAAGTAAGTGGTTCACACTGGAGTGAAGCCTTTTAAAACGTTCAAAGCACCCTTTCTTTTCACAGCCAGCAGCTGCCCGATTGCTTATAGTCAGACTTGAGAGGCTGGACTTACTCAATTTAGCTGGAATCAGAGTTGGGGACAGGGACGTGTTTAAAAATCAGATTCCAGTTTGGAAATCCATTTAACTCTGCTCAAAAATATTTAAGGTGGGAAAAATAGTTCAGACATTGAGCGTGCTCACTGTTCTAGACGACATGAACTTGGTTCTCAGCACTCACCCACATCAGGCAGCTTGCTCCTGATAAATCACCTGTAACTCCAGTTCGAAGGGATTTGATATTCTCTCCTGGTCTCCAGGGGCAAGCAGTGTACACACACACACACACACACACACACACACACACACATATACATACATACACATACATATATACACACATACATATACTACACACATACACACACAAACACACCACACATACACACAAACACACCACATACATACACACACCACACACAGACACACACACACACACTCTCACACACACATATACATACATACACATACATATATACACACATACATACACTACACACATACACACATACACAATCACACCACATACATACACTACATACATACACACATACACAAACACACCACATACATACACACACATACACACACACCACACAGACACACACACACTCACACACATACACACACACACATTTTTTAAATAAATCTTTTTATATTAAAATATTCAGGCTGACTCCTTCTATGAATATAGCCAGATTTTGCACCTGTTTTTGAGCAAAATTTTCCAAATGTTTTGTTTCCTCCTTCCTTTCTTTTAGCTCCAGTTTCTGAGGCTGAAGTTTAGAACATTCTTCCTCATTTTCTAGGCCTTCAGTGCTGATGAGGCTTCATGCACTGAACAATCACCAGATTCTTAAATCTCTTCTGTGTTGGACTACCCAGCCAGTACTACATAAGCCAATAAATATCTTTTGGGGTGTGTGTGTGTGTATGTGTGCGTGTGTGTAATCATTCTGCCATTGTAAATATTAAACCATGTGATCTCTACCAGAGGTCCAAAGAATGACACCTGGAAATTTTTTCCTCACCTTGGTCACAGGATTTAATTCACAATGACAGAATGATTAGCCAGGTGGTGGTGGTACATGCTTTTAATCCCAGCTCCAGCACTCAGGAGGCAGAAGTAATTGGATCTTTGTGAGTTCAAGCCCAACCTTAGCCTACAGAACAAGTTCTAGGACAGCCAGGGCTACACAGAAAAACCCTGTCTTGGGGGAGGGAGGGTGTGGAATAAGCTTTATTAAAATGCCATCCTGCAACAATAATTCTATACTGAGTACTCCTTCTGTGTTCTATAATAAGTACAAAAGTACATATTTAAAACAAGACTTTAAAGTTCAGCATCTGATTCTGCTCCTGGGTTCTTTCCATAGTCTCTTCCCTCAGCATTGTCTCATCCTGGTTTGGGATTCCACAGGGCAAGAGTGCTTTCTCTTTGAATGTGTTATTGGAAAACACTTTCTGTTCTGCTTTTCACAATAAGCACAGAAGCAAAAAGCCTTCAGCATGGTGCTCTTAGTGCACTGAAATCCATGGGCGTTCTGATGTAGTTTGATGACAAATATCAATTGTTTGCCAACCTCTTGCCCTTAGCAATTTTTAGAAATTTTGCCTAATTTTTCCCTTACAATTTCTAGAAATATATCTTGAATGTGCACAGACACGAAAAACTAGCAACAGGTTTTGCAAAAGAGAAAAAAAATCATATAACAACATGAGTCTCCAATGCTGCCTAATTAACTATATGCCTACATAAGGGAGATTCGAAAGTGATCTGAAGGAATACTGTTTGATAATTCAGGAAAATATTTAGCATATGTGAACCCTCAAACATAAATAATGTGAGTCCACTGGATAAATGTGCGAATGGAAAGACATGCACACAAAACAAAGTGTAAACTTTCTTTGCTGTTATCTATGTTTTAAGTAAGTACATAAATGACTTTTTAAAAAAGAAATTTTTATTTTTTATTTTATGTGTATTAGTGTTTTGCCTTCATGCATATCTGTGTATCTGTATATGTGCCTGATGCCAACAGAGGCCAAAAGAGGGTATTGGGTCCCCTAGAAGTGGAGTCACAAGCAGCTATATGTTTGCTGTGAATTGAACCCAGATCTTCTAGAAGAGCAGCCAGTGCTTTTAACCACTGAGCCATCTCTCCATCCCAGAACTAAAATATATATATATATAATATATATAATATATATATTAATGGCCTTCATGTCTCTTCTGGGAGACTGACAGAAAGAAAGCCCATCAAATGTGAGCATGGTAAGTTGTTGAGAGAGACAGAGGACACATGGCTGTTAACTCATGATGATCAGAATAGGCCAAATAAAACCAAACTAAGCCTGGGAACAAAGAGGCTTGGAAACCCTATGCACACAGCAGCAGAAGGGGATGCTTCAAACACCCTGACCAAGGCAGATGACATTAAGAGAAATTATATTCATTACATTTTTTAAATGGACACAAACAAGGGCCAGCTCAGTGGCAGCCTGGTTGCCTGATGTGTACAATCCTCTGGGTTTGATCCTCAGAACTGCAAGAACCAAACATTTTAAAACAGAAGAGATAAAGAAGGAAAGAGAGAAAGGATTGAGAGAGAGACTTGACCAAACTGGAATATGTCCTAGGGAAAAGGTCCAGGAAGACCCAGGGACAGACAGAAGCTGGGAAGTGAAGGAGATATTGGGGAGAGTAGGAACCATAGCACAGAGAGTAAGACATGGTACAGGGGGCGGGGTGGTGGAAAGAAGGCTGGGGGTCATCTTAAACACCTGAAGGACAGCCATTCAGAAGACACCTGCCTTAAAGTGCAGAGCTACACTGGTAGGGGTCTCAGAAATGCTCACTTTAGTTTAAAATGAGGTGATTTTTTTAAAAAAAAAAAAAATTAAGGCTAACCAACAGTACAAGGGGCTGTCTCATAGTGCAGTGAGACTCCATCTCTGAAGACGTTTGAGTGAGAATGAGAAAAATACCCAAATATTCTGTAATGGAATTTCTGTTGCCTGTGGGAAATTAAACTTGAAAACATTTCTTTCTAGTTCAACAACATTATGATTCTAGAATGGACAGCTTCCTTGGGGATAACTACAAGTCCCCAACTTACATGTCTTTCCAAAACTCCCTTAATAAGATGTTAACTATGTTGGTTGTGTCTTCTTTTGAAATTAAGAAAATACTAAAGATTAAACTTTACTATAAGTTGGTAACATGTTATCAGTTACAATTACCTCTGTGGGAATGAGTTGATATAATTTTTCCCAAGAATAGTTTGGCACAATGGCCGACAAGAGGGATAATATGGCCCTGAACTATGAAAGCAGCTTTGGGGAAGCCACTGGACAGAGAATGAAAAGATGCTCAAAGGAACAAGTTCACAATCTTGTGCATCAACAAACCAACCTGCTTCTTGGAACTTTGGGTTAATTTCCACCCCACGGTCCAGTTCGTGTGCCAATTACTCTCACTGTGTCTTTAATCCAAGGGTGGTTAATGAGCACCAGACCAAGGCTCTCTCCAAATCCATGAGAGAATGCCCACTCCACAATTGCCAGCCAGCTGTGATGCTGAAATTAACTTGCTCAGCTGGTCCTCCAGATAAAGCCATTTAAAGAGCGCAATGTACCATAGAAAGCAATTTGTTTCCTTAAGATTTAGTACCCCACGTGAAGATTGATTTTGATTTGAAAGACTGGATCTGCTGCAAGGTGAATAATTTTAAGTTTAACGTATTCCTCCTCTCAAGGAGCCAAATGCATTAAAATTAGGTGCAAAGTGCTTCTAATTTGTCAATCACTCCTCGGATAATTCTGTTCCTGTATTATGAGGGAAATTGCCCAAGAGACCTGGCTTTTGGCTCCTTCCATCTCCACAATTCTTTTAACTTGATCATGGATATGGTATGCAAATGTGACTCTACTGCTAGAGGTGGGTGGGAAAAGATCCAAGACAAAACATCACAACCCGACATTAAACCTGCCAGGGGGTCATAGGTACAGCAAGCCTCTTCAGAATTACCACATGACAAGATGTAGGACAGGATACTGGATCAAACAGCTAGGGTGGGAGAAATTCTTCCACTCATCATGTGTCAGCCCACTAGGGCTGGCTTTCCTTCTGTCCATGGATATGCATTCAGCATAAGCCTGCTCTATATCAGAAGCATAGATGGGCACTAACAGACTCAGGCACTGCAGGTGTTCAGATATCAGAAAAACAAGAAAACCCCAGCTGCCATGCCACCTCCCAAGAGACAAGTGCTGCATGAGAGTTCATCTCTGAACATTAAGACCACGGTTCAGATCTAAGAGACTGCCTCTGGAGAAGGAAATGACTGTAAAGGTTGGAAAAGCAGCCTCCTAATGACCTGGCATTTGTTAGGTACTTAGGAACGTGCCAGGTACCAGGATGAACTCTTCACATGTTTTTCTCCTTCAGCCCTTACAACAATCCTGCACCATGTGCTGTTACAAGGTTGGCACTACCGTCTCTCTGATTTTCCAGGTGAAGGGCGGGAGCCCTGGGAATTTAACCCAGGCCAGGCAACAGCTTTCAAGTGAGTCAGAATTCCAATCCAGTAAAATTGACACAAACTCTTTGTAAAGGTCTTGTCTTCCAAAGGGCATAGACAGCCAGGGAGCTCACAGCTGAAGAAGAGGAAGATGGCTACAAGTGGGTAGTTCCACCAGCAGGTCTACAAAATAGGGTTATTCTTGGAACCAGTAAGATAATACTTTAAAAGGATTGCAAATAACCACTGTCTAACACATACTCGGTAAATTTTACAAATGATAAAGATGGCTGTCGTGGTGGTGGTGATGATAGTGAATACTCATGGGGAAGGGGAGGCAGGAAGGAGGAACTACTTTGGTGGAGAGCCTTTGGGATTATGCAAAGTTTAGACATTAATTACCCTGAAGGCAGCAATGTGTAACGTCTGAATATAGAAATGTGGGCACATGACAGGTGGGGGGAGAGCAGAGGCAGAAGGATCTTGGAGGCTGTGCCATGCTCCCGGGAGAAACACCAGATCTGGCTGCCAGAGGCAGGTGTTCATGAAGGACGAGAACCAAAGTATTCTTAAAAGAAAGCAAACGGGAAGAGATGCTGTGATGGAGGGGAGAGGGGAGCTAGGGAGGTGGATCCGTGGGAAGAATACTGTAGGCATGAGGTCCTGAGTTCATATTCCCCGGTCCCAGTGTCCAGGCCTGGCCACACACATTCCTTTAACACTTGCACTGGAGGCAGGAGATGGAGCCAGGAGACCACCAGGGCTTGTTGGCTGCCATCCTAATGGAGGAAACCACAAAGTCCAGCTTCAGTAAGATACCCTGTCTCAAGAGAATAAGACAGAGAATGATGGAAGGAAACACCCAGTAATTTTATCCAGCCTTCATGTACGTGGGCAAATGTACACACACACACACATTCATACTGTATTCATATTCATATACACATACTGCATAAATGAATAATAATTACTTTTATTATAAATACAAATACTATTGTTATTAAACAAAAATAAATGATCAAGATCAAAAATGAGAGTTTAATTTTTTCTAGTTGGGCAATTGGGTAAATTGTAACTACTCTTAGAACAGGTCATGTGAAAAAAGAAGGAATGTATTCCATTTCAGGATGGAAGTGATTATGAAATATGTATGTGGAAATGTCCAATAGATCTTTAGAAGTATATAGAATCTAGTTCATCATCTTGTTGGGGTTGAATAAAATAGAGGTATCTACCCTTACATGGTTCTGGTAACTATCTGAGATTCCCCATACTCCAGCTCACACAGCATGAAGAGGCTCCCACACAGCCTGGTCTCAATTTCTGTGATCAAGGATTTTATCTGCTTATATTGACCCATGTGGCATGCTACAGCCCAACCTTCTCTGTTTCTTGATCTATACCTCCTGACCTTCTAGCTACAGGCTTTGGTTTCTCCCCATCTAACATTCATATTATCATTGTTCCCTCACTTGAAGCCTTAAGACACTCCTGGCCAAGAAGCCTTTTACCCTTCCAGACCAATGCCAATCCCCTGTACTCAACCAGTATTCTAAGAGGAAGATGGATAGGAATGAACTGGGATGGAGTGGGTAGGGCAGAAGATCACCAAAGTCTAGCAAGTCCCAGACTACTCTCAATGCAGTAACATGGTCCAACAGCAGAGCTTTATGAGGCCAATCTTTGTAGGACCCTGGCCCAAGCTGGGTATTATTCTGGACTCAGATTTAAAACTTGCCAAGTTCTGGAAGGAAGATAAGTCTAGAACATAAAGTGATATATGCTTCTTGCTATGGTTGCTGGAAAGAAGACAAGCTAGAATTACATAAAGTACTATCCTCCCTATCTCTTCTCTGCCCTAATCACTGGACTTCAGGATCTCAGGCTTCCAGCCTTTATCCTGCCCATATCCCAGTATCTTACGCTGAGCCAGGCATGTAGGAACAAAGCTAGCATATTGGTTGTCACTTACTGAAGACCCATACAAGACATCAGGCTGCTGCAGGATAGTTGATTACACTGTGAATCCTGGAGAATGCATTGTTTACTGGAAAAACCTATTTTTAGTCATAGTGTGGCTCAGCCCTAGCACACACCTTTAATCCAAGAGCTTTCTGCCTGAATATTGTAAACAGGATCAAATAAGGCCAATCATGTGCCAAAAGACAGAACAAGTAACCAGCTGACAAGAAGTGAACATAGGATTATTAGGAAGAAAACACAGAGTAAGAGGAAGTCAGAAAGAGTGATAGACATACAGGAAGTAAAAGAGGGGGGCATTCAGTGAGGTGTTTGGTTTTTGAGATGGCAGAAGTTGAAGGCAGGAAGCTTCTGAGACATCAGCTGAGGAGGAAGGTCAGCTGGGTGCTTTCTCTGCCTCTCTGAGCTAGCAGGCTTTCACCCCAGCATCTTGATCCCAAGTCTTTGTTGGTAAAATCAAACTATTGCGATTTTGTTTTTAAAACAACAATCAGACTAAGCTTTCTACTCCCTACCACAGTATCTGGATCAAGACAACCGACCTAGGAAACATTGTCTCCTCCCCAAAACAGCTTGCCATGTCTTGTACATAATGACTTTTATTTTGCTAATCAGAGAAAATTTGTTGAGGAAAGGAAGTAGCAGGTCAAGGTGGACTGGACATAGTTCAGAGTCCCTGTAGTTAGGAGAATCCAAACCTCCTACCATGAAAGTCTGAGCACAGTCTTGGGCCATCTTCAAGGCTCCAGTAGCCAAGAAGGCAGGGGAAGGCAGAAGTCCTGTCTTGCAGTTCCAACACAGAGACAAAGGTCTTTTTTCTCTTGTGGGTTGGGGTGACTTTATGTGGTTTTTTGGTTGGTTGGTTGGTTGGTTGGTTGTTTAACACACCACTAAAAGTTTTCCTTTCCTTCCCTCCTCCCACTCACCCCTCAGCTTCCCCCCACCCCACCCACATCCACTCCTCAAAGAGGATAAGGGAGTCAACAAAGTCTGGGATATCAGGTTGAGGCAGAACCCAACCCCTCCCGCTGTATCAAAGCTGAGCAAGGTATCCCTCTATAGGGAATGGGCTCCAAAAAGCCAGTTCATGCACTAGGGATAAATCCTGGTCCCACTGCCAGTGGACACTGGTAGGTTTCCAATGCTCTGGTGAGTGGCCACACATCCATGTACTCATAGGAAGCACTAATGAGACTAACTGAAGATAGGAAGCTGGTAGGGGGTGTATTTAGAGGGATATGGGGAAGATGTTGAAGAAAAGAGAAATAAAGGAAACATGGTGGTCCTATTTTACTAAATACATGTATAAATTTTAAAAAAAGAGAGAGAAAATATTTTTAATGACATTGTATGTACCGCCCTAAGAATCACACTGACCTGTGGGGATATTTTCCCCACATTGGGTGCCATTTGTAGTATGAGGTTTCTGGCCTGGGCTTTCAGGTCTAGCCTCAAGGTTTGGACCCACAGACCCACAGTCCTACAGAGACACACAGATGCTCACATTAATTTTAAGCTGATCGGCCTAAGGCCCAGGCATATAACTTGCAAACTCTTGCTCTTAATCTAAGCCATGATTCTTATCCTGTTCAGCCATGCAGCTCGGTACCTTTTCTCAGAGCAGCATAGGTATCCTCTTCATCTACTGGCTTGTCTAGCAACTCGGGAGTCTCTGTGGCATTTCTGCTCTGTTCTTCCTGTTCCTGAAGTTTTTTTAGTCTGGTAGCCCTGCCCATACTTCCTATCTGCCTTTGGCCAATCAGTGCTTCTTATTAAACTCATAGCCAGGACAATTATTTACAATGTAACATCATGAATCCACTACACTGACCACATCTAATTTATGGAAAAAAATTTATTATATTTCTGATGTGAATTCTTCAGAAGTTGCAGAAGGACTGGATTTCTGCAATAGACAAGGTATGAACATTCCAATGCTTATGTTAGTTTAATGAACTTGGGAATGTGGCTACAAGTGCAGTTAGCATACAATAAAGGATGAATGGACTCCACCTTACACTTGATATTCAAATTTTTTGACTATGGATGTGAACTCTTCAATAGAAGTGAATGCTCCAATCTTGGAAACATTCAGAGAAAAGAAAGCTGATACCAAACAGCTGATCCACTGATATGCTGTTGCAGTTCTATAAATGACTTGTCCAAGATTACAAGGTTAGAAAACAGCAGAGTTGGGATTAGGACCAAGGTTCCATAGTGCTTTGGCAACAGGGAATAGACTCCTGCCAAGACATAAGCACTCTAAAGAGGGAACAATTCTTCATAGCAAGCACTCTGCAACAGGCCAGGCTTGCTTCCTACCCTACACTACCGCTAGCCCTCCCATTCCACACACTTGAATCACTAATATTAATTGGGGTGGGGGAGACCAACACTACTTTCAGTGCTAGAAATACTGCAAATCATTGCAAGCTGATGAAGGGATGGAAACTGGTCAGGAGAAGCTGGTTAATAAGCTATTCCTTACTCCCATGTCACATGAAAAGCAAGAACAAATCATGAAGAATAAGTTGTCTGGGCCCACACAACAGCCCAGACTGATAGGTTAGTAGTGAGACTGGAAAGAGCTTTATTAGAAGTAACTGAAATGCTGATGCAACTGTCTCTGAAACATTGCCTTTCCAATAGAGCAGTCCCCCACCCTTTAAAGCCAGCCACAGGTACTTGAATTGGCGAGTCACTCTTGAATGTGTGTAGTAATGAGCTGTTGCTGGGGCCACCTCCCTAGCTTTCTGTTCCAACAGTGGCTTAGCAAGAAGAGATTTGATCGTTCCTGGCAGGTCTGCACTCACTCCAAGTAAGGACGAAATGACAAGTAGGCACATTTGCAGCAAAGACTCCCAGGTGGGTTTGCTTTTGTTGATAATGCTCAGTTAGATCCCTTGATAAAAACCTCTTCTCCTTTCAACCACTCAGGAAACAGCACCTTTAAAATTATAGAAGCTCATCAGAGCAAAAGTTAGAAGAGGCATGAGAGGGGATCTCTACGCTCTACTTGAAATAATGCCTATCAACTAGACAGCAGTTCTTCAAAAAGCCCTAAAGGAGAGTTTATAAACATACAGATGAACAACCATCCAGTGATGACAGTGTGTCAGGGACCAGTCCAGAAGGGTCCTAGAACAATAGAAGTGGGGGTAGACATGAATGTGACAGCTAGCTGGTTCAAAGATCCTTCTCAGAGAAACCAAAAGTCCCTGAGGGTCTATACAAGCTGGAGAGATTGCAAAGAAATGAGACTGGAAGGGGCAGACATCAAAACAGAGGCAATATTAATATGGTCATATATAACCAAACAGAAATGTATGAAGCTCTAAGTGTAATATGGCCTTATCAATGACAAGAGACACCCAGATCCAACAGGGAATTATAATATAGAGGGGAAATTGGGTAGATACCCAGATACACCAAAGCAATGGACAGTGTGTTCCTAGGCACCGTGATGTCCTGACTTCATTTCTGTTATAGTGATGCAAAACCCTGACAAAAGCAGAAGATGAAGGGCTTATTTGGCTTACAGCTTCAGGTTATAGGTCATCATTGAAGAAAATTAGGGAAAGAACTTCAAACAGCTAATCACATTATACCCAAGTCAAGAGGAAAGGAAAACTGCATGCATAGTTGCTTGCTTGCTTGCTTGCTTGCCTGTGTTCAAATCAGTCTCTCCACTCTTAAATAGCTCAGGATTCCCTGCCTTGGGAATGGTGTCATTCAATGTGAGCTTAGTCATCTCATATCAATTAACTTAAAGACAATCCCCCATAGACATACCCACAGGCCAACCTGATGTAAACAGTTCTTCATCAAGGCTCTCTTTGGGTGATTCTAGATTATATCAGTTTAACAACTGAAGTTAACCATCAGAAGCACCTTATCTCTAGTTTCCCACCTCCCTTC
Source organism: Phyllotis vaccarum (assembly GCA_033318265.1). Lineage (NCBI taxonomy): Eukaryota > Metazoa > Chordata > Mammalia > Rodentia > Cricetidae > Phyllotis > Phyllotis vaccarum. The sequence continues at coordinate 188,190,811 of JARWLC010000001.1, read as the reverse complement.
ACAATCACAGGAACCACAATCAGATGCCCACTACTGACATATTCTCACTGCTTATCATTAAGCTTCATATACATGTAATTGCACTACTATTGATAAAGTCTTCTGAACCTGACTTTTATTGTGTCATGTGTGTGTTCATATGCATGTGTGTGAATGTGGGCATGCACATGCCATAGCACCTGTCTGGAGGTCAGAGAACAACCTGAGATATTGGTCCTTACCTTCTGACTTTGTTCCAGATGTGATTCCCTTCACTGCTACTTACACCAGGCTAGCTAGCCTAAGAGCTACTGGATAGTCTCCTGTCTCCAAGTGTGTTTGAATTATAGACCTTTGCCATACTGCATCCAGCTTTCTGTTGAGTTCTGGGAATCTGAACTCAGGATGTGAGGCTTGTATGGCAAGCACTTTTACCCACTGAGCCATATCTCCAGCACCCTGGACCTTATTTCTTAAATTCAATATAACATTAGAATTCCTCTTACAGTTACACATCATGATAAACCATTCTGTAAACATCTCTATCATTTTTATAGCTGAATTAAATTCCATTGTGTATAGATGCCTTATTTTCTCCATCCATTCATTGCTGATATATATCTAGACTGATTGTATGTCCTGACTACTGTGAAGAAAGCAGCAATAAACACGGATGTGCAAGTGTCTGGGCAGTTTGTTGACGTAGATACCTCAGTGCTGTGGGATTATGCTCTTGTACACTGTAATTATTTGTCACTGCAAATATTGGTTTAACAAATGCTGATTGGCCAGAAGTTAGACAGGAAGTAGAGGCAGGGCAACCAGACTAGGAGAATTCTGAGAAGTGGAAGAAAGAAGGCTGTAGAGAGCCACGTGGCCGCACCTTAAAGATGGTGCTGGCTTCTGCCTTCCACCTTCCCTATGGTGGGAGCTCTCTGAGATAAACAACTCATTGTTTGGCTAAGGCTAAGCTTGTGGCTTGCTTCCAGGTGTGGCTTGCTTCCATGCACCTGGGTCTATTGGCATGGCCCACGTGGCGCCCCGTGACTAGTAGTCCAGAGGGTATTTAGCTGGGAGCGGGTTTTCCCCAGTGGGAGAGGCAGTAGCAGAGGCAGAGCAGAGGCAGAAGTTGTTTCAAGGTCCTGAATAAACCACTGAAAAAAGAGCCTGGTGTCGCGTCATCCTTGCAGGCGAGGGTATGCGCAACAGAAGGCAGAAGCCAGCCTGACACAGAGGAAGCAAGACAAGAATGTTGCAATGAGAAAGGTACCAAGTACATGCCTAAGCATAGACAGAAATGTGGGTTAACTTAAAGCATAAGAGTTAGCAAGTAAGAATCCTGAGCCATAGGCCAAACAGCTTGTAATTAATATAAGCCTCTGTGTGATTATTTGGGACTAAGCAGCTGCAGGACTGTGGGGCTACACAGGGCTAGAAACTTCTGGCAATGCCTTGGCCCAAGAATGCTATAGTGGCTCATATATAAGTTCTATTTTATCTTTCTGAGGAACCTCCACACCGATTTTTACAGTAATTGCATCAACTCTCATTCCCATCAGCAGGTTCCCACACATACACACGCTCACAGTTCACACACTCACATGCTACCCAGTCTTCACTGCCATTGGTCTTCTTGGTGAGTACCATTCTGACCTGGTTGTGAGTTAATATCAAAAAGCCTTTCATCTTATTTGGCTTCTTCTTCTCTAGTGTTTGGTCTAGAAAATAAAGGTTTGTGGGGAAGGTTGTTTTGGGTTTTTTGTTTGTTTGTTTGTTTGTTTGTTTGTTTGTTTGTTTTTTGAAACCCTTTTGGTCTATGCCTGCTATCATTTCTAGATTGCCAGCTTCTTCAGCTCCAGTTATGGAGTGTCAAAGGCTAAAAGGAAGCCCAGTGAATTTTCCAGTGAGCTATTCCTTGGGTTCCAAGGTCTCTAGATTATCACTTCACTCCTCAGCCTTCCAGTGTTAAGATGACTACAAATATGAGCTAGAAAGAAAATACATATAAATTCATCTTCTCAATAGGAGGGGCCTTTGGGGGTAGATTTTTTCTTTTTAAAAATTTTATTTATGTGTATGACTATTTTCTCTGTGTATGTCTATGTATCTCATGCTTTCCTAGTGCCCTTGAGGTCAGAAGAGGAAACTGGATCCCCTGAGACTAGAGTTACAGACAGTTGTGAGCTCCCATGTTGAGAATCAAACTTGGGAACTTCAGAAAAGCAGCTAGTGCTCTTAACCACTGAGCTATCCTTACAGCCATTTAGGTGGGGTTTTTATTAATTATTTCTTGTGATTAGGTACACATATGTGTATACGATGTGTGTGTGTGAGGGTGGGTTTGCCTATACCACAGCAGGAATGAGGAAGTCAGAGGACTACTTTGGGAAGTTGGTTTTCTTCTTCCACTAAAGGTCCAAGAGATCAAACATTCACAGGAAGCACTTTGACCCACTGAACCAACTTGCTGCTCCTGTATTCAGTTTTTAAGAAGTGTTACTATTTTCCCAGTCAGGAAAGAACAAGTTATAAGACTATCAGTCTTCTCCTTTCCCAGTCCAGAAACTTTGAGAACTGAAGATCTAGGAGTTGGAAACTACCACAGAGATAGAGAGGTTAAGATTAGGAAGGAGTCCTGTCTACAGGTCGGAACTGGGGTAGATCTTGCACTCTTGAGACTCAAAGTACATGCTTGATACTCATGTCCATTAACTACTCTCCCAACCAATAGGAGCCCCTTCCAAGGGCACCTATTCATGAACTTCAGCTTTAACTTATTGCCCTCAGTATTCACTCCCACCATGTTTTTATAGCCCTTCCTTTAAGGGCGGGCTTTCATTTCTGGAACCTATAGTTACCAGGTTCTTCCTGAACTAAATGGCAGCCACCATCCTGGTTCATAGTCTGAACACAAACTCTGACTCCAGTAGTGCTTTTGTCTCAAGTCTTAAATTTGAATAGTACCCAGAAACACTGGGATGCTTGAACACTATCAGCACATGTGTTCTGAGCTCATAACACTTGACTCATCCTTGTGGTGGGCAGTGGTTAGATCGTAATGGACTGACTATAAACATCTATAACCATTCTGAGAGTACTGGGTAAGTCCATCTTTCTAACCTTAAAATCTTCTCTGCATATGATCTTCTCCTGAAGACATAAAGGATGTAAATATCTTCACTGGGTATCAATAATGCTTAAGTTTTCCATTATAAACAACAATTTCCCCTACCAGCAATCTACAAAGCATCTGGAACAAAGATGGGGCCCCCATCTCAATGATTCTATCTGATGAAAAAGAGAGACAAACAAATAGACAGACAGACAGACAGACAGAGACAGATAAATAAAGAACCTGTACACCACTCAATGATTGCTTTTGGAATATAGACGGTTGCAAGATAGCTCTCTGTGATTATCCTTCATGTCACATCTCTAATAAGAATTGCAGATGGATTTATCCAGTACTCTAAGAATGGTTATAGATATTTATAGTCAGTCCATTAGGATCTAACCACTGTCTTAGCTTTTATAGGATCCCAAAGAGATGCCACTACCCACAAGTCAGCAGGAAGCAACCCTATGAAAAACTACACCCCTCTCCCATTAAGTTTTATCCTCTGAGGGTTATGAATAATTATAATTCTGATAGGATACTTGTAAGTTAGAATTGGGTTGAGGACAGATCAATAATATAGACTCAGTGTCTCTTTTAAAGAAGAGAAAGGGGAATAGATAGGATAGATATAGGTAGACTGTTCTACCTACGTTAAATAATTATTAGCCAAATATATGAGATAAGCCAAAGACAGTTTGCACTGGTATAGATATTTGCATATTGACACAAATGTGAAATCATTTTATATGTTTGATTCAGATAATTTGTATATTGATACAAATTTAAATGTGAAATTGTTTTATATGTCCAAGGTAATTTATATATTGATATAAAATTGAATCTGTAATCGTCATATTTTACACATGCTTCTACCTCTGTTTAAAATATTTTGCACATTATTGTCATTTATACTATACAATTGCTACCTCCATTTAACTATACTAGACATAATATATAATTATACTAGTCATAATATATACACAAGATGTTTTGTATACCTCTGTTTAGATAATTTGAATATGATATATATACATATATATATTTAGAATACTGCTATCATTTTACATGGTACTTGTACCTCTGACTAATGTTTGTATGATAGTCATACTGAAAGTCATCATTCAGAGACTGTACATCCATTTATAGATAGCCTAATTTTATAACATAAGCTTCAGTCTTTAGGATAAGAACTGCAAGTCATTATTACTTAGGTTTGCCATATAACAGTCATATTGCCCAGGCTTCCCAGACACATGCCAGAATATATCAGATAGACAGGAGTTCAACCATTTCATAGACCCGGAGAATATGGCATTTAGCATTGTGTTATTCAGAATTTGGCCATGAGAGATGCAATAACTCCTGGCATCACTGTTCCTTTCCCTAGATAGTGTTAAGTATCAAGGACACTCCTTATGGAGTTTGTTCTCTTGGCATAGATTGGCGGGTTGGGCAAAGAATTGCCCTTGCCTCCACTGCTGACAGTACACACGATGTCCGCTCTGGATGAACAGGGTGACGGATGGAGACTAACAAATCCTGCCTGGACAGGATAAGATGGTCTCTCCAAAAATGCCCTGCTTCTGAAAAGATCTGTCAGACATCCTAGGCCTGTATCCAAAATGATAGATGCTCCAACGGCGCAGAAAACCACAGGTGATTGTCCAGGTAGCTGAATGTCACTGTCCTCTCCCAAATCTTGTGCTTTCAACTTTCAGGTAATATATTTTCCTTCTCAGGTCTTGATGGGGTTGAAGACTGGGTAGTTAAAGTTACTATCTTCTCATCTCTTAGCAAGGAACATTCAGGTGTTGGAATTTTACTATTCAAGATAAACAGTTTTGAAGTAATTTATATACCTCACCATTTACCAATATTCTAGAAACGTAGAATGTACCTTATATTTGTTGGGTTTTAGTTATAGTTTGACCCTGCTTGTGCTTTGCCTTTTCCTCCCCCAAACATTACCTTATAATAATTCCTATTGTATACAGTCTTAGTTTAGGACTTTCTTAGTTAGACAAAAGGGGGAGATGTGGTAGAATTCAGGTGTTAGCTGACAAGGCTTGGAGACGTGTCTCTGGAGTTCTAGGAGCTTGAATGGGGCATGGCCAGAGGCCATTGAAAAGGCTGCTGGGACCCTGTTTTGTTCCTGCCTTCTTGGAGAACAGAGCAGCAACCCCATGGTGGGACCATTCCTATCTTCAAGAATTGTCTTAAGGTTCTATTTGTATCCGTGAGTGTTAAAATACCCTTTAATAAACATTAATCCTTTGTATGGTATATTGCAAGTGAGAATTACTGCAATATATCCTTCCCACTTAAACCAACCCAGTCTCTTCTAGACTCATCTGCTTTGAAACATACCCACTTAATCACTCATCTTCTAAAACTTTGAATGGGTACTTTTACTTCTCTAAGCTTTAGTTTCCTAGTCTGTGAAATGGAACAAATGTGTTTTCCTCAGACATCTGTTAGAATGATTAATTAGTAGAACATATAGGCAGCAGCCCTCACCAAGACATATATAGAAATTAAAATGCTTAACTTCACTAATAACCAGGATATGCAAATTAGTGAGCCAATGATAAATCAATCTAGAAAATTACAGAATATTTGTCCGGATTGATTTAAGGAAAGGTTTTCTCCTACATTGTAGTAGAGATACATAAGAGTAAAGTGGTTTTTATGAGAATTAGGTAGTATCTGCTAGAAAATGTATGTACAAGCTCATTGATCTAGTGATGTTAATTACAGGAATCTATCCTCCAAAGAAAATGCACATGTGCAAAAAAGGGCTGACTGTACAAGATGCTGATTGCAGCATTGTTCAAAATAGTGAAAAATAGAAAGAACCTAAATGGTTGTCAATAGAGACAGCTAAACAGACTACTGTGTTGTATTCATCTGAAGAGAAGCTATGCAGCAATGAAGAGAATATGGGCAATCTGTGCACATGACCATAAATATATGTCCATAACCCTCTAGAAAGGAAAAATTAAGTCAAAGAGTGAGATAGTATGGTGGGATACTATTTATATTTTTAAGCCACAAAACAGAATTATATTTTCAATCTCACTCCTCCCCCCTCCCCTTTCCCATCCCTCCACCTCATAGAAAAGCTGAAAAGAATAAGTACCAGAGGTGAGGAGAAGCCGCCTGGGATGAGGATTAAAAACTAGACTACACCTGAGCCTAATTTGTACTGTTTTATTTTTATGTTTTATTTTTTCTAAAGGGAGTTTAGTGGTGTGATTCAAATTGAATAAATAGCTCCAATGTTAGTTTCTTAATTTGACAGATAGACCACAGCAACATGAGTTGTTAACAATTATAGAAAATTGGGTGACAAGTATACAGGAATTCTTTCTACTCTATTTGCAACTTTTCTGTAAATCTAAAATTATCACAAAATAAAAAGGGTTGTAAAATAGTGAGGATGACTAGAATACAAAACAAGAAATGATTTATTACTACTGTTATTAGAGCCTTTATTTCTTTTCCTGTTGGTGTGATAAAAATTCTTTAATTTGAACGATTTAAAGGCCAAAGTGCAGTCCATCACTGCAGGGAAGTCAAGGCAGAATGAGCTTGGAACAGCAGTCACATGATATCCACAGTCAAGATAAAGGGAGGATGGATACAAACTAGTGCTAAGCTCACTTTCTCCATTTACACAGTCCAGAAAGCCTGGCTTAGGGAATGGTTCCACCCAGAGTGGAAGGATCTTCCCTCTTCAATTAATGGAGTCAAGATAGTCTTCCACAGGTATGCAAAGCCCATCCCCCAAGTGATTCTTTATTCTGTTGACAGTTAACAATTGACTATTACAACTGATATAAATCAGTTAAATTATATTCTGCCATGTGTTGATCTCCAAGATCTACAGACAGGAGAGAAAAATACATGTTCCAATTACCCACAAAAGAAAATAGAGCCTATGAATATTCTTATATTATAAATGATTGTAAAGTTGCAAGAAAGTCCATATCATAAACCAGGCAGACTTACATAAATGGTGTCATAGTAAACACTTTAGAGGCATAAAGTACACATCACAATGATTCATTGCTGCTACTGTAGCATGAAAACAGTCTTAGACAGCATACAACTGATCAAGTGTGACTAAAGTTCAAATAAACTTTTATTTACAGAAATAATCTCTAGAGAGCCTGGGGAGATGGCCTAGTAGGTAAAGTGTAAGGATCTGAGCTCTAAAGAGCCCATGTAAAAGCTGGACTTGGTAGCATATACCCCATTACTCCTTCACAGATCCAGCTATCAGTAACAGAAGAATCCTTGCAAGCCAGTGGACCAACTAGCCGGCCATATGGCACACAGCATATGGCATACGACATATGGTATACACAGCAGCCACAATGAAGCCCGGTCTCAAATAAGACAGAAGGAAAGGGCCCACACTCAAGGTTGTCCTTGACTCCACATGCATGCTGTGGAATTTATACACCCACCTAACAGGGTTTCTGTAGGTCAGTAATAGGTTTCTCTCCCCCGTGCAGTAACCCAAAGCAAGCCAAACTAAAAAGTAAAAGAACAGGTTTATTCTGATAAAAGCAACTCCCGGGTGAGCCCTCCAGCCCCCAAATATCTAGACAGGGAACGGAGAAGAAAAAAATCACATGGCCTAACTAAAAGAGGGAGCTTATGTACCCTGTGGTCAGGAGTGATAACGTGTCCTCCATAAGCTGGGTTTGTGCCCAGTTATAAAGCTTCAGACCGGTCTTGGGCTACTGGAAACTTCAGGAGAGCAGCTGCCATCGGTGCCAAGAATTCGAAACTGGGATTTGGGGCAGTTTTTCTATGTTGAAGATTTTGAGAAGGCGGGGTTTGGAGAGGCAGGAACAGGCCCCGGGATCGATTTAGTTAGTGGCCCACAGTTTTCCAACTTCTGTTAGAACAAAAAGTGAATTGTTTTCTGCTAGAAATAATTTACCCCGAAAAATGTTACGTCTATGAAAAACAGCATTAATAAGCAATGATCTCACGCAATACCTGGTGCAGAGCTGGGTTTGATGGCGTTTTCTTCCTGTCCCTCTGTTCACCACGCCTGAAATCCCAGCACACCCGCATAGTTAACCTGCCAGGTTGTGACAATTACCGTTCCTCTCGACCCAGGGTGCCATTCCATTTTCAGAATACGAACCAGCTGCCGCGGGGGGGGGGGGGGGGGGGGGGTGTTGCGAAACTGCAGCAGGTGCCTGGAACTTGCCACTGTAATAAACTCTGATGCCCCGCTTTGCTTCCAGCTCCTGCAGAGGCCTCCCAGGGGGACTCAGCCAGGTACGGGAATCTTCCAGAAATCATCTGGCCCTCTCAGGAAGAACCTCTGAGGTGTATGTTAATTAGCAAACAGGCTGAGTGACAGGCTTCTGAATGATTTGCAATCGGCTTTCTCCCGGAGCTTATTAGGGGACTTATTATGGTACAACAGTACATTACATTTTTGAAATCCTGATCTAAGCAGAAAATTAAAATTATTTGCTAAATGACCTAATAAAATATGGTGAAAATAAAATGAAATTGTAATAGATCATTCCGCAGAATTTGGTTTAAAAAAAAAACAAAAAAAAACAAAAACAAACAAACAAACAAAAAAAACAACAACAAAAAAAAAAAAAAAAAAAAAAAAAAACGGTACCTGACTTCTGTCAGTGAAAGGCAGTAGTGTGCTCTTTGTCCACGCTTTGATGGGCCTCTCTGGTAATTCAGACTCACCAATGTCACCTATAAATTGCCAAACTGCGCACCAGCATGGGGCTGATAACCATTGTCTATTTTCCAGGTTTAACTGCCAGAGACACCTGCATCTCTCACAAGTACACAGGTGTCAGTCCCTTTGTTCAGACCTGCCCATCCTCTGTTAATTCCACCATTTCAAACACTATCCACCTGATTATTGTCTCCTAACTACCTACTCAACACAGTCTACCCACATGTTCCTTACGAAATGCAAGTCTGATTTTTGTCATACCCCTTAGAAAATGTTCAAAAGCACCCTGATGCTCCATAGAAATAATTCTCAAACTGTAGCCCCTGAATCAGCAACATTGCTGGGGCTTTGTTAGAAATGCAAATTTCCAAACCCCACCCACTCTTCCTAAGCCTGAAGCCCTGTGGATGGAACCCAAACCCCAGTCTTCAGAGCCTTCCTAGGCAGTGATTCCAATGCTGGTTCACATTTAGGAGCCTTCGCCTGGTGTAGAAAAAAAATATTCCAGTCTGACCTTCAGTTGCCTGTATTCCCACCAACCCTCAGTTCATGTCACTTAACAATATAGCTTTCTGACTGTCTTAAACAAACTGAAAACCTGCACCTGGCTGCTCTTTCTGCTGGAACACTTCCCCTTGGTGAACACGAAGTCCTTCAACACTCCAGCATGACAGCATCCTTTAATTTTCCCATTTGAAGGGCCTGCTTCACTTATAACCACCTGTGAGGGTTAATGTTGACTGTCAGTTTGACAGGATCTAGGATTTCCTAGAATACAAGTCTCTAGGGAATTATCTAGATGGAGCTAATTGGGATGGGAAGACCCAATCTACCTTCCAGAACAAATAAGAAGAAGGAAGGACCAGGGCTTCAGCTCTGCTTTTCCTTCTGCTTCCTGACTGTAGCTGCAATGTGACCAATGTGACCAGCTATCTCAAGGTTCTCCTGCCACATCTTCTCCGTCATGATGGAGGGTAGCCTTGAACTGTGAGACAAAAAGAACCCTTCTTTTTTAACTTGCTTCTTGTCAGACATGTGTCATGGCTACAGGACAAATAACTCAACTGGCACACTGTCCAAGACCCAGCTCTTCAGCTGCTCTGAGAATATCTTTTCCTCCAAGGTCTTGGGAGTGAATTTTCTTCCTTCTCAGTACTCACTCACTTTCCTGTGTATCTCTTGTCTATTTAGACTGGATTCCTTATCACCTGAGAGACTGGGGCCAAAATGACATCTTCCCAGGACAGAACCCTGGTCAGGACCTGTTTTGAAGTTAGTGCTTAAAATACTTGCATATCAATAAATTGTATCAAAATGGACATGTGGAGAAAATTGCTAAAACTAATACAATTTATAGATTCATTTAATTGTACATGCTCCCAAAAAACAAACAAACATAAAAGCTATTCAGAGCATCTCCATCCTTTACCCACCCCCATCCATGGAATGGTAATACTTTGACTCTGTACCATGCATATAAATGATCAAACTGGCGTGTGTTTTTTAGCATAAGCTAACAGTTCACTTAGCTGGAAAAGATGTGAGAACAGAGGTATTGCTAACCAGCCTAGGCAGAGTTTACAGCAGCCAGCAGGGGCCCAGATGTTCAGCAACCATCCCTTCTGGGCATGTGAGGCCCAGGTGATGTACTTATCAACACAGGACATATCTGAAGCTGTTCAGCTTAACAAGAGTCAAAATCAACTCTAGCAGGCAGCATCTAAGGCCACTTAGCTCGTCTCATTTGGAAATTAAAACCTTTCTAGGGGAACACAGGCATGATAAACCTCGAAGCCTTTGAATCAATAGCAGCACAGACTTTAAAGTTCTGAGAGATACTTGTATGTAGTCTCTCCTTTTGCTAAAACCGGGAGCTTTGTAAATTCCTATTGAAAATGTGGACAAGAGGATGCATTGAATGCCTCCTGATTAAGTCTTGGTCCCTTTATAATTTCTTTGAATAAATTCAGAGGAGACAGAGGAGAATGGACAGTTTTCATTCATCTAGAGCCTTTTTATTTATTTTCTTATTTGAGTGTGCATTGTGCATCAGGCACTGTGAGTGAAAGGAGGCTCTCCCATCTTTGTGAGGTTTGTGATCTAGTGTAAAGGTCAAGCCTCAGACTATAAGGCACACCTGACCTGTCACCAATGGGGGGAGGGGGTACAACCCACAGCTAACAGTATTTTTCACACTTTTAAATTATTGGGGGGAAACAATTAAAAGAAGAGTTTCTGATACAGTAAGATGATATGAAATTCACATTTCAGGGTCTATAAGTCAAGTTTTGTGGGAAAATAGCCATGTTTATTCACCTACAGAACACCCCCCCCCCAACATACACACACCTTGACTGCTTTTACAGAGTGACAGAGTTGAGCATTTATAATGAAGGCCATATAGATGACAAGGACAGAAGCTCTTACTGTCTGGCCCCTTATGGAAAATTTCCCACCCCTGAGATGTTAGTAAGCTGGAGAGGATATAAAAGGGTGTGGCTGGCCCTCACTGTGGAAGAGCTCTTTCTAACTAACCAGCAGATGGTTACTTTTCAGCCAAAGCATTGCTGACTGTTGCTTCAAAGCATGACCCTGACTTCCCCACTGCAATCCACACCTTTCTTGCTCCTTTGCTAATTAACAATTAACCTCCATTTCCTCCATCCAAGCAGATCCCCCTGACCTCCAGGACCTACCAAGGGCCATATATTTTGATCAAGATCCCAGTAATCAAAGGACGCTTTGGACACTTTCAGAGGACACCATTCACTTGTCCATCATCTCTGAGGTCCTAAGACATTGGTAATGATGCCATTTAGCATTTAATTGCTAAGTGTTCTGTCTTTTTAAAAATTCGTTCTGGCAACTCTTTTTTTTATTTTTTACTAATGACAGAACGTACAGTTTCCTGGTTTTGTTTGTTTATTTTTAGTCATATATAGGAGGAAGAGAGAGCAATGACTGGGAAGAGATGTCATCCTAGGTAGGGAAAATTCAATCCGTGCCATCTAATAATGCTTTCCCAACCCCCCCTATGTTGGTTCTGTAGCTCTGAAATGGAAGCGACTGCTCACAGTTCAAAGGTACCATCCATCATGTCACAAACGACCACAGCCGGAGCTTGAGGCAGCTGGTCACATTGCAGTCGCCGTCAGGAAGCAAAGAATGGTAAATTCTGATGCTCACTTCCCTTTCTCCATCTAATTAAGTCCAGGAATGAGATGAAATGGCGTCATCCACATGCCGAGGGGGTCTTCCTTCCTCAGTTAACCTGACTGAAGAAATCCAAAGGGTGTAATGGTGCACACCTTTAATCCCAGCACTAGAGAGGCAGAGGTAGGCATATCTCTGTGAGTTCCAGGCCAGCCTGGTCTACACAGTGAGCTCAGGGGCAGCCAGGGCTGAGTAGTGAAAAATCCCTCACATGCAGGCCAAGAGTCTCCTTTCCTAGACAATTCTAAGTCCTGTCACTCTGACAAAAAATATAAACCATCACCAAAGATTTCACAAGGATTAAGGACTCTCAGCCTGGAAGGCTAGTAGTCAAAGCAAAGGCAGCTTGGTTGTGTCCTAGAGATTCTGGCTCAGTTGTCCTAGGTGAGGCCTGAGAATTTGCCTTTACCATCTGAGATGGTAGAATAAACTATATATAAGGATGTGCTGGTAATGGTGGTGGCAATGACAGTGATGATGGTGAGGACATGTAGGAGTGGTGGTATAATGTCCCTTGAGCTTAAATTTTACATCACATGTAAGTTTTTCTATTTCAAATTCATTCAGACTGTGGAAAGAGGGATGCTTTCTGCAAAACTACATGAGAAAACGAAATGAGTGTGCTTAATTCTGTCACACGAGTCAGGAACAATTTTACTAGCAGGAAATATGACTATATTATGTGCATGCAGGTTTCTGCATCTCAGAAAAATAACAATACATAAAACACTTCTTTAAAAATTCACATTTTTAAGTTTCCCATTAATATTTATTGTTCTCTCATTTGGGGCTGAGTTTAAAGAAGATTTATGGGAAGAAGACGTTAGGGGAAAGAAAGTTGCATCTTAGGATCTTGATATTATTGATGGGCAAAGAAAAGGCCACTGTGGTGTCCTTCAGTGTTCCCTGAGAGCACGGTATGAGGGGCAGTGGTGTGGCATAGCTGTCAGTGTTACCAGATGAACTCTGTGACACAGGCATTTGGATAAGGTCCTTGCAGCATGCCCTACCACACTGCAAGAGGGTAGGCCATGAGAGGGAGGGAGGGAGAGAGAGAGTATGTGTGTGGGGGGGGGGGTATATGAGAGAGGGAGGAAAGAGAGATACAGGGATGCCTGTGTGTGTTCCAGTGTACATGTATGAGGAGGCCAGAAGACTATCTTCTATGGATCACCACCATCTTATTATTTTTTTTTTTTGACACAAAATCTCTCACTGAAGCTAGAACAACTCAAGGATTCATTAAGACAAGCTTAACGGATACTGCTTGTACTAATAATTTCTCTTTATCTTTCTGTCTACCTCTTCTGTGTTGCTATAATGGAATGCCCAAGACTGGGTATGTAGGGATGTAGTGAATCATATAAAAAGAATTTTCTTTGCCTCACAATCTTTGATGCTGATAGTTCAAACAATTCATGTAACTCTATCACACTGGGTCTTTAGCTATGTCACAGCATTAAAAGTAACATTACATGTAAATACCACATGTCATAGAGATCATGTAGCCAGAGAGGAGGCAAGAGAACATGTCAGAGGCCAGATCAATTTGTGACAACTTGCCCTTTCAAAAACCAAGCCAGAATGTAAGGACCTCTCTATGAAATGGATCCTATGACTGACACTGCTCAGCAGACCAAGAGCCTGAGACTAGATAAGCCATGGACCTAGAAGAAAAACCAAACACTACCAATCTACTAAGGGGACATGGGAATAAAATGAATCTTGACTATATTCTGCTGTACTCATAGATCAGTGTCTTGCTTGGCCAACATCAGAGAAGCTTCCTCCTGCAGCAAATGGGAATAAGTACAGGTACCCACAAACTAGACAATGTGCAGAGCGTAAGAGACCTTGGAACACTCAGTCCTAAACAGGATGTCTCCATCAAATACCCTCACGGCACAGAAAACTTGGTTGGAAGACAAGACAGAAATTGTGTCAGAGCCTGTGAGGATGGACAATCCCAAAAAAACAAAGCCTGATAATCACAGCAGGCTGATGCACATATGAAATCAAAGAGACTGTGGCAGCATGCACAGGGCCTGTACAAATTGAAGCCAGACAGGGTCCCAGAGCTAAGAAGGGCCCATCCCAAGCCCAGAACCTATCTCCAATTGACAACCACTACTAGCAAAGGAAAATTTAGTTTTTTTTCCAACAAATTACTAGCTATACAAACATTCTTAAAGGTATACTCCATGTACAGCAATGGATGATCACTACAAAATCAACTCAGTGATAAAACTGGGGGATTTTCCTCTCATAATGCTTTGTCTAGACTTTTTACTAACCTTAAAGTTCTTTTGCTTATATAATATGGTTTCCAGTTTTCTGTGTGTGCAAGCGAGTGTATATTTGTATCTGTATGTGTTTCTTGTCATTTTTCCTTGGCTTTTTTTCTATTTGGGGTGATGTTATTATACTATTCTGGCTTGTTTGGGATTTGGGAGGGTTGTTTATTTGTTTTTGTTTTTAGTTGTCTGTTTCCTAGTGAGAGAGAGAACAAAATGGTGTGTATTTGGGTGGGTGGAAAAGTGTGGCATTTCTGAGAAGACTTGAGGGATGGGAAACTGTGATCAGAATATATTACATGAAACAAAGATTTCAATAAAAATTAAAATTATAGAAAGAAAACCAATCTACTGTTAAAAAAAAAAAACCATATTGATCCCCTCCTAAAGGTCTTTCATTTCCTGTAAAAGCCTTCACTCCAGAATGCTAAACCTTCATCATGGAAAACTTTAAGGAGATAAGTCAAACCCATACCATAGCATCTTCAGACACATGGAATCACTCAGCCTCAGCACGTCATTGGTTCCCAACAGGGCATTGGGAACCTACTGTTGCTAGACTCTTAAACCCCCAAGTCCCTTAGTGCCTCTGTAACTTTTTCACAGGAACTGCAGCACAATAAATAGAAACAGCTAACAAGTATGTTTATTAAGTAACTAAATACAAACAATTTAATAAGTCCTGTCTTTATGTTCTAATATAACTGAATTAATAGTAGACTTGGCAAAAAATGTGCATAATTGAAAGAAAAATATTTTTAAGTTATTCTCAAATAACTAACCACTTCTTGGCTTTTGGCTACGATCAAGTATAGAATAAAATAACTATGATCATATGTTAATCTTTATTAATATGTGTACCTGTTGGGTACTGCAAACTTCTCAAACCTTGCAATCAGATTGGGTAGAAGAATGCTTATTGCCTGTTCTACACTGATTTATACTCTAAACATTTTAATCACAGTGAGGTCTTGGAATCACAGCTTTTCCAAGAATGACATCATCAAATGGGCTATCGCTTGATCTATTGTAAGAACTGTGGACTGAGGTGCAGTTGACATGATATCCAGAGAATGATGTTTCCCTAAGAACACTTAAGTAAATACCTTGCAACCGAGGTAACTAGTTCAAGGAGAAAAAGGAGGGTTATGCCATATGAGAACGAGTTAGGAGCCCATCATAACTGGGTGCACCTGGAACTCCAGCACTGAGATAGTGGGGGTGGAAACAGTGACTTTTCAAGCTCATTGGCTATATTCAGCCCACAAAAACAAGAAGACATCTGACACTGACCTCTGACCTCCTCACACATGTACACACATGGGCACACACCCAGATGTGCATGTTCACATACATACACATACACATGTCCCATAGCATTGATGAGTATTTTCTGTGGTTCTCTGCTTCACTTTGGCATGTAGTTCATTAACTATTGAACATACATGACATCATCCTACCTCTCTAGCATTTAAACTCTGATATACTCAGTATTTAAATGGAGGGAGGGAGAACGTGGCCAAGGATTGTCCCTGGTATTGTGTCACAACCTGGGAGAAGGGTTACATAGAAGAACTAGTCAGTAGATGGCCTACTCTGGCTATTCCGTTTGAATTCTCATGATCTTCTATGACCCTTACCTTCACTGAGGGCCAAAAATGCTTCTACCTCTAGCCACAGAGAAACCAGAATGGCACAGCAGTATCCTTCCTCTGTATGTCTCTATCTCTATAAGAAAAACCAAGTGAGATTTGCCTCTTATTCACTCTTCAGAATATCTGTTTTTCTCTAGGTCCCCTATTTCCTCTGTTCAAAATCAATGTCTATTACCACTTTGCAGCCAACATGGCCAGAGATGAAAGATTCTGTTGTCATTCCCCTATGTAACAAATCACAAAGCTGCTTTACCCCACTCCTTTATGGCCTCTGCTTCAAGACTCATTGCTTCTAACTGTCCAAGGCATATATGAATTCCTTCTTTATGTCTTTACTCCTCCATTCCCAGCAAACACTTAACCATATATTCATTTTTATCAGTACAAACATTGGTAATACTTCAAAACAATCAGTTTCACTATGATAGCTCATTCATTATTCATTGCAATAACCTTCAACTAAATCCGTATCGATAAAGCTGAGAGAGAACTAGCTCAGCTCACCGATTCTAGGCCATGTGTGCACACACAGTGCAGAGTTACCATGTTGGAGACCACCAGCACACCCACACATGGAAGGAATCTCAGCTCACAAGCATTATGTTACTGGCTGATGGCAGCCAAGAACCTGTACATGTGGATTTTCAATCCAAACTTTGATTTTATTAGGACCATTATTTCTCTTCCCGTATCAGTGCCCATCTATAAGTCACCTAAACTCCTGTAAACCTCTAAAAAAAAGAAAGAGGGGGAGTCATAAAAATGTTCCAGCTTAGAGTTGTGAGGATTACACAGCCATCTTTAATGCATACAAAGCACTAATACCGTGGCTAGGGCATGTGAAATATATGGCAAATGCTTGGTGGGAAACTTTCAAAACCATTAATCTCTACTTGGGGTATTTTCCTGCTTTAACTATATACATTGCTGTTAGATGTTTAGCCAAGAGAGTTTCTCCTGTGTTGGAGGTGTCCCTTGGAATTACAGTCAGGCATCTCAACTACTTCCTGTCACAAACCGTTCTTTAGCTTCAGGTGAGATCTGTTAAGTGACTTCCAAGGGTAGCAAAGCCCCACTAAATGGTATAATGTTATTCTTGACATGAATTTGTCCCCTTGACCTAGAAGACACCTTATGTCAGAACAATTGAGTTTAGAGGGTGCTCTATGGGAGCCAGATGAAGTACAAAACCCACCCACCCATGGAAAAGATTTTCATGATCTTCTCACTGGAGACACAGACCAAAACACAGGCCCTGATGGATACATCTGTGCTCCCGGCACCTCTCATGGGTCATGAGAATTTGCCCCCCCAGGACAGCCTGCCCATGCTGCTTTCTTCCCTTCTCTGCTTCTGCTGCTGACTTCTTGACATTGTGCAGCCCCACAAATGTTAGTATTTCTCTGAACAAGACCCAGACAGACAAACAGACACTGAATAACACAAAGGAGAAAGACCAGCACCGAGACTGACAGATCACTGCAGCTTTCTCTCCAGATGTCTCTTAATCTGTGCCCCACCCCTTGTTGTAAGCTCCTTAGGCACCATCCTTAACTTCCCTACACTGACTCTCCTCCTCCATAAAATGATGCTCAAAACTCAGGCTGCATTACTGAGCTGCCTTTACCGTGAAAGAGACAAGACTCATGAAGAAACGGGCCCTAAACACATGAGTACTTTATGTATAGTGTTTACTAGTAGACATCTAGGCGAGAAAGTGTAGTTTTGCCTCCCAGAGACGACCCACTCGGAAAGAACATCTTGGATGAAGGGTCCCTTTACTCTGATGAAAGTATCTCTCCTTAACTAAACTTTAATCTCTAACTCCTAAATGTGTATCTTGGAAGACTGGATCTTGTGAACTCTATCTCCCCCTATATGCCCAGAGGGAAATCAATAAAATATGGCAGTTGTGACTGCCATAATAAATTACTATAGAAAAGGGAGTTTTGTTTTTATTTTTTGAGACAGGGTTTCATATATCCCAGGCTGGCCTCAAACTTGATATATTGGCAAGGATGTTATACACTGCCATACCCAATTTGATGAACTCCAAGGCTTCTCTCATGGTAGGCAAACTCTCTTACCAACTGAGTTACATCTCAACCCCTGAAAAGTGGCTTTAAACAATGGGAAATTTCCTCATGGTTATGAATGCTAAATGTCCAAGATCAACATACCAGTAAGATTGATTTCCCCTGGGGTATCTCTCTCTTGGCTTACAGACAAACAGGCATTATCATGGTACATTTAATTTGTCAGCTTGATTAGTCTAAGGATGCTCACATTAGTAGTGAGATGTGACTTATGAGTATGTCTGTAAGGGTATTTGTGGAAAAGACCCTCAGGGGAATGGGTAGATTGAGAATAAAAGATCCAATTCACAAGATAGGTGGGTGTCATCCAGCCTATTGAGAGCCTGAATAGAAATTGTAGAAAATGGTAAATTTATATTCATTCATTCCCCCGTCCACTTAAAGACAGAACTCCATCTTCTCCTGCCCTTGAGTGTTGGGGATTAAGGCTCTCAAGTCACTAAGCTTGGACAGATTATGCCACTGAGTTTCTTCGGCCTCCAACAGATAATGGGATAGCCTAGCACCCTCACTCATACCAGCCAGTTCATATGATAATTTTCTCTATGCACCTATCATCGATATCTCCTGTTGATTATGTTCCTCTGAGGAGGCCTAACGGGCATAGCCATCTTTCCCATGTCCTCACCTCATGTCCTTCTGTGCATGTCTGTGTCTAGGGACACTAGTCATTTTGGATTTAAGCCAATCTTTAACATTCTGTCTAACCTTCATGACTGTTTTAACATCCACACCTTAAAGTCTATAGTTATATGTAAATCAAGATTTCAACTCTGTGCCTTGCAGAGGAAAATCAGCTAAACATGGGCAAAGGAGATCTTAAGAAGCTGAGAGGCAAAATGTCCTCATACACATTCTTTGTGCAAACTTGCCAGGAGGAACATAAGAAAAAGCACCCAGATGCTTCTGTCAATGTCTCAGAGTTCTCGAACAAGTGCTCAGGAAGGTGGAAGACCGTGCCTGAAGAAGAGAAGGGAAGATTTGAAGACACAGCAAAGGCTCACAAGGCTCATTATGAGAGAGAAATGAAAACCTTCATCCCTCCCAAAGGAAAGACCAAGAAGTCCAAGGACCCCAATGCACCCAAGAGGCCCCCACGGTCCTTCTTCTTGTTCTGTTCTGAGTATCGCCCAAAAATCAAAGCAGAACACCCTGGCTTACCCCACTGGTGATGTCACAAAGGAACTGGGAGAGACGTGGAACACGGCTGTGGATGACGGGCAGCCTGTGAAAAGAAGGCTGCCGAGCTGAAGGAAAGTATGAAAAGGATATTGCTGCTTACAGAGCTAAAGGAGAACCCAGTGCAGCAAGAGAGGGGTGGTCAGGCCAAAAAGAACAAGAAAAAGAAGGGAGGAAGATGAGGAGGAGGATGAAGATGAAGAAGAGGATGATGATGAATAAGTTGGTTCTAGCGCAGTTTTTTAATTGTCTATAAAGCATTTAACAACCCTGTACACAACTCACTCCTTTTAAAGAAAAAAAAATTGAAATGTAAGGCTGTCTAAGATTTGTTTTTCAACTGTACAGTGTCTTGTTTGTATATTTAACACACTACCGGATGTGTCTTTAGATAGCCCTGTCCTGTCCTGGTGATATTTTCAATTTAAAGCAGGTTCCTGTTGGTGCACAGCACAAATTAGTTATATATGGGACGGTAGGGTTTTTTGTTTTGTTTTGTTTTGATTTGATTTTTTTTCACCCATCAGTTGTCTCTGCCACTTATATGAGGATAGTTGTTCTGTTAACTGAATACCACTTTGTAATTTAAAAAAAAAAAAAAAAAAAGCTGTTTTGTTGACATTCTGAGTGCTTCCAAGTAAATACAATTTTTTTTCTTAATTTAAAACAAAGATTTCAACATATAAATTTTGTATAGGGGACACAAATTACATACAACAATGAGTAAGGCCTTAAAGGTGGGAGACCACAGAGATCACAACTCTATGCTGAACTGGACCGGAGAGCTGCTGGCATGCCTGGATCTGTCATGTGAATATACCTCATGTTAATCCTGCCTCAGGGATTTCACCTCCATCTGCCACCCTGTGAGACCTTTTCCGTCAGAATGCCTTCCCCTAAGCAGCCTGTGCTCTCATCAGAAACTGTGAGAAATGCCTGAAAAATACCACAAAAGAGTGAGAAGAAGTCGTCACCTTCCACCTAGTGTGACACCAGCCAGAATCCCTCAGTGAAGAGGCAGAGAACTCAAACCCCAGGAGCAACACAGGTAGGGCCTGGTGACTTTAGAGGAGGCATCTCTGTGGCCATCCCTGTAGGGGGTGGTCAAACTGTTCCCACAATGAAGGAGTGGGTTACGCTGCTTCCCAGATCTAGGCCTCTCAGACCTGTGATGATGATTCCATGCTCACAGTGAGGGGCTGAAGAGTCAGACATAATTATCACAGTGATTATAATTGCGATGACCTTTGGACAAAGAGCTTGGAAAGGGTTTTATAATAAAGTGTTGATGAGCTGGAGTAAGGTATGAGGGGTTCAGAGAGAGGCTTGAAGTGTGTGTGTGTGTGTGTGTGTGTGTGTGTGTGTGTGTGTGTGTGTGTGTCCTAGAAGACTTACTTCTACCAAGGACATTGTTCCCGCAGAGTCAGCCTTCAAAGCACAGAGACAATAGCTCATCTAAGACGTAGATGGAACGACAGCCTGGCCTGGATAGGTATGCTGGGGCTAACAGCATCTCATCAGAGACTCAGGCCAGCCAGAGAGTGAAGGAGAAGAACATAGAGATGTGTGAAAGGGCCATAGAAACTGTGGTGCTTAACACAGTACGGTCCCTGTGGCAATGTGTGATCTACGATCCTATTTTACAAGCAAGAAGTTGAAGTACAGGGAGGTTGGGGCTTCTCTTGCCCAAAGCTATGCAAGCAGCATCCTCCAGGACTCTGAAGGCTGAGGCAGGAAGCTAGCCTGGGCTAGAGCATGACACCTTGTATCTAAAATAAAACAATTAAATTAAAAAAAAAAAAAGATCTGCTGGTATATGAACATGGCCTGAAGGCCTAAACATAGCCTATATTACTTTCACAGACTGCAAAACAAGAGTCAACTGAGAATCAAAGTTTATAGAAGTCAGGAATCTGAACTTTATTAAAAAGCTCTCAAGGCCCCCAGGGCCTCAATGAGATATCTGGGATGGGACTTCAAATTGCCAGAGATGATGGTGACCAGAAATCAACATCCTAGGAAGCCTAGAAAGAGTGAGACATAAAAATGAGAATGACTCTGGCCCATCCACAGTGGCTTCCCCCTGAAGTCACACACTCCCAACCCTCTGCTTAGCCTGGCCCTGGTGTAACTAGACTTCCTTCCACTCCCCTCAGTGCAAGAATGGTATGAACATTCCAGTAAGTCTGTGGACTGCTCAACTCCAGGAGAACCCTCCCCAGTGGTTTATGCTGGGCCACTAATAAGAATAAAATTCTTTGGGATGTGTGGGGTGAAAGGTACTCCAAGGTTGCTTTTGCCAGTGATAGCAGATACTTTGAGCAGGTTTGAGCAAAACTCTGATTCAGGGTTTTTTAAAAAGTCCATGAATTCACATATTCAGTTAGTAATTTTTAAAGCACTTACTGTTTGTCAGGGTATAATAGAGTCCTAAGTGACATCCTCATATAGCATACAAGAGAAGCACCAACTGGATACTCCTCACACAGCCTTTCAGCATCAATCAGGCGAGTGGAGGGCCAAATAGGGCAAAGGTTACAATGAAGTGAGTCTTATAAGAACAGGCTATATCCTAACTTTATTTAAAGTGTTCATAGACATTCTCAGAAGTTCAGCCCTGCAGCCTGAGTACCAGCCCAGCCAGATCAGTGTAGCTCCCGCCCCCCATCAATGACACTTCTGACACTTTTTACAGCAAATGGAAACTGTTGCAGAAAAATACAGATAATAAATGATCATAAGGTGCCCAACACAACTGGTGCATTTACAAATCAACCCCTACACCTAAGGCTCAGAAAATATCATAGAATAGCTGGGTGGTGGTGGCACATACCTTTAATACCCCACTTTGGAGACAGATGTGAGTGGATCTCTATGAGTAGGAGGCTAGTCTGATCTACAGAGCGAGTTCCAGGACAGGCTTCCCAGCTACACAGAGAAACCCTGTCTCAAAAAAAAGATAAATAAATAAAATAAAATAAAAATAAAAATAAAAAATCATGGAATAGAGGGCAGAAAAACTAAAAGCAAGAAAACCACAATACATGCCGTGAGCTAGCATCTTTTAGATAAGACGTAGATGCTGCACCCATGAAATTTCAACAATGTGGTTACCAAAGTAAGACTGCATTATGATACTAATAATCAATATGCCAACACCGAGAGGGGAAATTTCAAAACCCCGACACACACACACACACACACACACACACACACACACACACACACACACACACACACTATAATGAAGAGCTATAGCAACCAATAGCTGCTGAGAAAGAGAGAACCAATTGGTCGCCAAAATCCAAGTGGTCAACTCTGAACATGCACATTTGTGAGCACTACTAAATGGATTCTCTCTCTCTCTCTCTCTCTCTCTCTCTCTCTCTCTCTCTCTCTCTCTCTCTCTCTCTCTCTCTCTTTCTCTGTGTGTGTGTGTGTGTGTGTGTGTGTGTGTGTGTGTGTGACTAAAGAAAAGGTCATGAATTTGAAGAGGAGTCGGGGCACATAGCAGAAGTCAGAGGAGGAAAGGGAGGATTAAGTAGTATAAACACAGTGCTTATATGTGGAATTCTCAAAAAAATTTAAATAAGCAAATAATAAAATCAAATGCTATTGCTGTGCACAATATATATTTGTAGCATTAGCTTGCATTATTTTCAATATTCTGATTTAGGTAGTTTTGGGGTCTTCCTTTAAGTTCGATACCTGAAGCAAAGGTCTCATTTGCTGCCCTCTATCCCAAGTCCAGAAACAGTGCTCATTTCCTACAAGGAATTATCTTATGTGAATAGACTCTCTGGAACTTTTCAGGGAAGGCCAAGCCTGGGCTAGTTCCTGAAAGATCATTGGGAAAAGTGTGTGTAGACAAGGCCAGCTTAGCACAGCAGCAAAGGGGACAGTGTGCAAGACTGAGACATGGTATAACTGACTGCTGGAATGTGGGATGTATAGGAGGTGAGAGGTGACTACTGGATCGGAAGGCAGAGGCCGATTAATTGAGGCCCCAGGGACAGACTAAATAGCCCAGATTCTGCTGTATCAGTTACTGGGTTTTGAAGCAGGGTGAGAGGGGCATCGGTGTTGAAATTAACTTATGTAACAAGTAATTATTTGTCTACTATGTGCCAGAGAGTTATAGAACAACTCTTTGAAGGAGGTCCATCTAGAAGATGAGGAGCTGATGCACATAGTAAATGCTTTCACATGTACCCATGGCTAATAAGTAGCAGGTGTAGAATTAAAATATAGACTACTACACTTTGCTATTTCTCCCCAGTCCTGTTTTAGGGAGGTGGCTTTAGTCAAAGTGTGGATTCATGGAAAGTCAGAAATGAAGGGGGGGCATCCTGAAAATACAGGAGAAGTCTGGTGAACTCGGTTTTTGTTTACTTGCTTGGTTTTTCTTTTTTGAGACAGCCTGGAGGGAGATGTAGGTGATTAAGATGAGACAGAGCCATCAGTGTAAGAACAGAAGGTGTAAAATGCATACCTCAGAGACAAGGGAGAGACCTCCTGAGGAAAGCCAGCTCAGAACCAGTCCTAGGTAGATGAAACTTAGCTAGGAAGGAGGGGGTGCTAGAGAAGGAGAGAGAGAGGTGGGGGTGGCAAGGCAAGGGCTTCAAGGCAAAGTAATACTTTGCATAGAATGGAAGAGGCTTGATTTGCAAATGGGGTACAAGTGTCATTAATGCCATTTCCTTAGGACCAATCAAAGCAGGTAGGTGGGAGAAGAACAACCTTTATTTGAATGTGGGGGGTAACTATGGTACCTGAAAGTAGCCTCCATGTTTGTGAAGGGGTCAGGGAAGATAAAAGAATCCTGCAACATGAAAATGGGTGTACATACGATGTGAAGGGTTTGGTACGGAAGAAATACAAATGCCCGTTCTCCCTACCTTCAGCCAGATCCCCAACCAAAGTTTCTCAGCAGAATCGTGCCCTGGATGCTCTGAGGATAGCCTGCTTTAAAAGACACTTTACTAAGACCCTTCACTCTCCCCCTCCGCTTACCACCTCACAGATAAATTACTTATGATTACAGCTTTATAGCAGAGTAGCCTCCGAGGAAATCTAACAAAAGCTGGACTGGGCCGCTGGGACCCAGCCATGAAAGCAAAGTTCCCCTAGTCACAGAGTCTCTGTGTGAAAAGCCATTACCCAAGAACCCAAGTCACCCAACAGGAAACTCAGCAAAAGCAGAAACTAAAACCACAAAATATCTAGTCAAAAACTCCTGGCTAAAGAGTATAGACGACATTTTTTCCTCTCTTTTGTCTTCCTTGTAAAAGAATTAAATATCTATCTCCCACGGAACTAAAACGCACTGTAAGGAAGAGAAGAGGCTTGGCCACATGACTTCCTTTGACTGAAGTGTGAGCAGGAGTGAAACATTCTTTCAGTGCTGAGCCTTGATGACCGTGGGCGGTGCCATCTTGCCCTGATTTTGTCTTTCTAGAGTGAGAATAACTCGTCCTAGCAAAAACTGGCCTTTCTGTGCTCCTTCTCCATCTCCCCTTCCTCCCTCCCACTCTTCCTCAAAGCAGAATGAAGAAACCTGTCCAGGAGTAGTGTAAGGTAGGAGTGAGGGAAATAAATTACTTTAAACCAGAGGTTTGTTGACTCATTTTGTTACCACGACATAGCAGAAGCTGACCAGTACATTCAGCACAGATTAGCTATGTCGCCTAAAGCAAGTAAGTAGATCTGTGTGAGCCTTCGTTTCTTCCTTGATTAAAAACGGGAATGAGTAATATTATCTCCTTAATGAGACTACAGTGACAATTATACAAGTAGTCTTATTGCAGTGCCTGGCACAGAGTAAACGCCCAAGAGATGTTAGCTCTTATGATTATTATGATTTTCCCTGCCCACAAAGAAATTTCTTTCAGCAGTGAGTCCTCTAGAGAAGATGCTGCTCCGACAGGGCTCATTCCCACCTTGTTTATTAAAGGTTCTTGCTTTCCCCTCCTAATGACTCTGCTCAGAAGTGTTTTACCTTGGCCACAAGGCCACAAGAAGTGCCAAGTAAGGCGCCCATGTACCGCGTGCCTGCACGCAGGAAACCCATAGCAGTTAATGAATCTCCATGGAGAGGTCCAGCTTATCCTTGGCTTAATACCCTGAAAAATGGCAGGGAGTCATTTATCCATGAGCTATGACCTCTCCATGTCGCCTGTGCATTACGAGTTATTTATGAGGCAATTTGCACAGTTTCACACTGGCTGGCCATTATGCTGCTGTCTGCTAACCACTAGGAGGGTTACTGAACCCAGAGAAGAAATGGTACTCCCCCTGCCTCCACTTTGCCAGTAACAATAAGCTCCTGGTTTTCCTGTACTGTACATAGCAGGTTTACTCTTAAAGAATGAAAGCATAACCCAGTGCCCAGTGGAGAGGAATCCAACCATGTCTATAGCCCAGCAACTGGATGCACCCAGGGGCTTGTTACCAAAGACTAGACTCAAAATAAATAAGTAAAATGGCTGCTGGGAAAACAGGTTACAAAAGAATGATTTTTTTTTTCACCTGCACTCTAGGAAAGCACACAGTCATGGCAGGGATGTTCCTAAGATTATTGTGATGGGAAAAATGGCAAAATCTTTTCAAAATATTTTGTACATGGCTTGGAACATATACATTTCTCAATAAACATTACCTGTTGTCATGATGATACCCACATCTCAGGAAGTCCCTGTCATCTTGGGCATCATGATCTATTGGAAAGTTTAGGACCACAGCCGGCCTAAGCTGCTTTTGAGTCTGCCCACTGGGCATCGTCATCTATACGGAGAATTATCAGGCCAATCAGTTAGATCTGAAAGATGATTCAAGAGTCATCCACATGTCCCAAACAATCTAAAGATGAAACATCTATGTACAGTGCTGTTGATTTTGAAACACACTGTTTGTTGTCTTTGAAAAGTCAACGTCTCCCCTTTGAGGTTCTTCGACTATTCCAGTTACTCTGGTTACTCTCTGCAACAGAAAAGTTCTGGAGGTGGAGTTACATCATGAGACTACACTCTTTATCAGCACAGTGACTTATATTGCAGATAGAGATAAGAGCATATTTAAGATAAATGTCACCCGATTTCAATAGGCATTCTCCCACAGTTACTTCTTATCTGCCATTTTTCAAAATCCCCCACTTTCTGCAAGGATTGCTCTCCAGGCCTTTGCTTACATATTATTTTACTCATATCATCATTCTTAGAAAAATCTTAGTGCATTGTTTCCTGTCCTCTCTTCACCAACAATATCTATGTCTGAATGCTCCCCCTCACAAAAAATAAACCAAACAATTACAACAGCTATAATGCAGTCAGTGTTTACCTTGGGCCTCCCTGTATCCTGTATATCTTATCTCTCTTCATCTTCGCAACTCCCCAGTAAGGTCTAAACTATTGTAAATTCCACACAACAAACACACAATAGAAAATCGTATGAAAACAAAACAAATCCTCTGCATCAGAAAACTACATGGATGTATGAATGCACAACAAATCAGACAGTGTGAAGTTCAAATGCAGGCAGTCTGGTTTCGGGGTGGAAGCTTCTAGCAAAGTCTGATGATAGCCCAGCACACCTCTCCAATTTCACTACTTCAGAGCACACTGAGAACCATCAACCAGTGTGGTCTTCAGCACACTAGAATGCCCAACCAACCATTGATGGATGAGGGTGGCTATCTAAATACCCCAGCTCCCTCGGGCCTCAAGGGTAACTCTGAAGTGTGTGCTCTATTCTGGTTCCTTCCCCCCATCCCCGAGGTCTAATCTGAGAAAGCATTCTGGGTAGACTTCCTTTTCCTCACTTCTCCTGCCTCATTCCTCTGTGATCCCCACCAGTGTTTTCCAGAATCCAGTCCCAGAGAGGAGATTGCTTTCTAAGATGTGTCTCAGTCCTCCTTCCAGAGAAACTCAAACTAAAACACTTATCTCTTTTGAATCGTTTCTTTTTTTCCTAGTACCATTTTTTTTTATTCATTTCAACTCTAAACTTCCCAAATCTCTTTTCAGGTTTTGCTCCTTCTGTCTCCAACTGTCCACAAAGATAAAGGGACAGGTGGTAAATGAGATCATCTGTCTACCCTTTTTTAGTCAGAGCATTGCTACCATGTTTTCCCTGGGCGGTCAAAATAAACAGTCACACCTGGGAATGTGATCTTGGGCACTCTCTTCCTGGTGTGAAGTTCATAATCAATCAAATGGACCCAAACTACAAGAGAGTGCCATAATTATAACTCACAGTGCTCATGTTTCCAAGACAAATAATCTGTGTTTTACATCGCAATGCACATGATCAACGATAAAATGATGGGCTTGTAACAATCATACTTGCCAGATAACATAGTGGGAAACTGAAGAGAACGGAATAGAACACAGTTGAACTGTGGGGCTTCCACCAAGGAGGAGAATTTGAAAAGTATACTGTTCCCTTTAATGAGAACCAGTCCCCTAAGCACAAGTTTTCTCAGATGAAGAAGACCCTCCCTCCACCCAGCCCTTCCAGTCATAACTCTACCTCCATGCTTGTCCTGAACCAGACTGCCAGGAGAAATCAAGTCTTGAATAAAACATGCCAGCCCTCCAAACTTCAGTAGGGAAATTGGAATGAGCCTCATTCACTCAATGTTTTGCAGCTGCTGCTGCTGCTGTTGCTGATGGTGGTGGTAGAGGTGGTGGTGGAAGTGGTGGGATGGGGGTAATGGAGGGTATTGATGATGCTATTACAGGTTCACCTGTATCCTAGGCTTGCTGGAACTGGCTACATAACCAAGGATGCCCTTATATTTCTGATCCTCCCACACTCACCTCCCCAGCACTGGGATTATAGGTGACTGCTGCTGTGAACCTGCTTTATCCAGTACCTGGTTTATGCAGTGTTGAGGATCAAGCATAGGGATTGTGAATTGAACTCAGGAATCCATACCTAATATCCAAGCACTTTGCCTACTTAGCTTCATCCCCATTCCTGAACAATGTACCCATGTTTCACATCTATAACTATCAAGAGATGATGTTTATAAAGGACATGCCACTTAAGAAGCACTTCATGACTTCTAATAAAATCAATCATTGGTATTTTGTTCTGTTTAATCCTCAGAACTGTACTCCAGCTGCTCCTGTCTCCACTTTGAAGACAGACAAATCTTGGCTAAGAGAGGTTGGGATAGCTTGCAAGGGGATATATAGTAAGAATTTACCCAGAGCTTTGGGTCTGAAGTTCAGCTCACCAGATGTGACCTCGCCTCTCTTCCACTCCTGCAACAATGCTTCCACAGGGAAGGGTGACACAATGATCTTTGTTACAGGCATAAGAGGTTCCCAACCATAGTCTTATGCATGTGTCACTTGCATCACTGGTTGCCAGTCTGACAGAAGAGTAAAGTCTTCCCTTGCCTGGAGCCTTCAAGCGCTCCTGATGGACGGTCTAGGGGATGTTGTTGCATCTGCCAAAGAAGCACTATCAGACTCACCAGGAGCTAGGGAAGACATTTTGCAAGCAGGGGAAAATAAAAAGAAAGAAACAATAAAACAAAGACAGCCTGCCTTGTGTCTAAGAAATATGAGTGCTTGTGTACATAGTAATTAAAACTGGTTCAGTCGCCATATGCACAGAGTTAAAGGGGCCGGCGCTCTAAGCACTGATGATACACAGAAGCTGCTCTGTAAACACAATGCATTATGCAGACTCCTGTCAGAACCAAATAATCGTTTCTACTATGATTTTTGTATTCTAGTCAACTACACAAATATTTATTGAGCACCTGCTGTGTGCCCAGCACCGTGTGATAATCCACACTACAGAGATGAATGAGACCGAGGTCTCAGACTGGGTGGGAAAACCAATAAATAGCAAACAAATAGAACACAACACAGCTTGCTTGCGCTGGCATCAGGACAGGAGCACAGGTATAGGGAGGTGTTTTGTGTGAGAAGCCCCTCTCTCTGCAGATGGGAGAGGAAGGACTGAAGAGGGGGGGTCACAGGAAGGGAAGCATCTCCAACAGCCAGGAATCAGAAATGTGTGTTGTCTGGGACAAGTCATTTGACGGAGGTGGATCACTGCCAATGCGGGGAGAGCCAATAATGGGATTTTGTCATCAGGTTCCAACTTCAATGCTCGCACCTCCTTAAAGAAGCAATCACCAAGACACCCCCAAAAAGGTCATCGCTCCATACCACATCCCGTGGTGTTCTTTAACAATCTTCTCTTATCTCATTGTTGTGGTAGCTGCAGTCTTCCACAACCAAAGCATAAACTCTTCGTTCCATCAGGGGTCCCATCTGTTTCCTTCATTGTTTCTCCAAGGCTTCAAGTATGACCCCTAGAAAATTCCCATTAAATATATAGGTTGCCTACACCCCAGAGAATGGTCAACCCACACATACATGAACAGCATTAACTGGACTTGGGGGTTATTTTTATTAAGGTTTTTTTTTTTTTTTTTTTGAGAATTCCTTATGTGAATATTGTGTTTACAACATTTCAACCTCTCCTCCGTCCCCATCCCCCTACAACTTTCTCTCAAATGCATGACCTCTTCTATTTTAATTATTATTTGGATAAGAGAGCCAAAAGATTATTGATTTTAAAAAATAGAAGGACATGAAGTTAGGAGGAAGACAGAGTTTGGGGCAAAGGGAAAGTTGGAGAGAAGTGCTGTTTGGTGGAAATGATAAAAT
Organism: Phyllotis vaccarum; assembly: GCA_033318265.1. Lineage (NCBI taxonomy): Eukaryota > Metazoa > Chordata > Mammalia > Rodentia > Cricetidae > Phyllotis > Phyllotis vaccarum. The sequence goes on along the minus strand of JARWLC010000001.1, from coordinate 188,160,855 downwards.
TACATTGCATAAGTGTGTGAAATTCTCAAAGAACTAATACAAAATGACTTTTCAAATAATAAATAAAAACAAATACATATGTCAATAAATGGAGAGTGTATAACTTGGGTTGGTGGGGAATACTGACTACTATAACAAAGAATCCCTACACTTCAGTATCTTGACAGACAGAAATGTATTTCTCACTCACTTAAACGTCCAGCAGAAACATTCACGCTGTCTTTCCCCTATATGTTGATGAAGGAACACACAGTCCTTCCATCTTGTGGCTCTACCACTGCCCAGGGTCCTCAGAGCTGTTTATTTCCAGTCAGCCATGGCAGAGAGCACAGAAGTGGGACATCCTTGCCACCATCACTCACTGGGAAGAACTAGTCTCATGACCCCATTTAGCGAGGATATGGAACTTTTGTCTCAACAGGTGTCTTTCTCAGATATCACACTGTGGAAGAGTGGGGGAGTTTGCAATGGATGAATCAGTATCTCTGCCACATAGCCCTGAGCTCAGAAAGGCTAAAACCCTCCCAAGAACATGATGCTTTCAGACGCATGGCTAGCCCTTTAAGGCGAAAGGTGGCCAAGACCTTCCCCTGCTTTACCCTCACTTAAGCTCATTTCCCAAGCACCAAGGTTAGAAGGTGACATTTCATGACCCAAGATTATGAAGACCTTTTCCAACAGAATCCTGCAGCCCTATCTGACAAGGACTCATTCATTCTATTCCCACAGGAATCCAGAGAAAAATGTGCCAGAATGTTCCCAGGAATAGAGATAAGGAGCCAACAAGGAGTGGAAAACAGGATACCGAAGAGAAGTGGGGTGCAACATGCAAAAGAGAACCTAACGAGTTTGCCTCCAACCACAGCGTTCCCGCAATAATGACAGCAGCAACAGATGGCACTGGTTTAGCACCTACTGTGGGCTAGACACTGAGCCAAGTATGTTAAAATCATTTTCTCATCCAGTCTTCAGAAGCCCATCACGAGACTACTGGCAGTGAATGTGTGTGTGCTCACACATGTGTGTGTGTGTGTGTGTGTGTGTGTGTGTGTGTGTGTGTGTGTGTGTGTGTGTGTGTACAACCCAGGGGCACCTCAGCTGTTATTTCTCAGTAGTTATCCACCTTATTTTTTTTTTTTTTTTTTTTTTAGACAGTCTGTCACTGACCTAGAACGCAATAAGCAGCTCTCTATCAGTCCTAGGTTTCTTCCTATCTCTGTATGGGGATTATAAGCATGTGCCACCATATCCATCTTATTTTAAATGGTTTCTGGGAATTAAACTCAGGTCTTCATGCCTACAAGGAAAACATTTAACTGACAAAGCCATCTCCCTGGTGTCCTGCTGTCCCATTTTTACAGATAAAGAAAATAAAGCTCAGAGACACTAAAAGAAATTACCCAAAGACACAAGCAGCCAACAACATGGGTGAAAGGTAAAGAGTCAAGAGCTCAACCTTCTCAGCACCAGCTCTCTCTGAAAGGATCTTCTATGCCTGGTACCACACAAGTGGGAGCTACACAGAACCCTAGATGTCAATCCTGTTAGCAGAGCTATCAGCCAAGGCTACAAAGTAGACATTATAAGAGACATGAGGAACAAAATAGTCTTCCATAGTCTGACCTAGAACCTTGTTTCTAGACGGCCTACACCTGAGACGACAGAATTCTATTGATGATTACAAGTCAGTGTGCCTCTTGGGTCCTGCTGAGAACATGGAGTAACTTTCAGACTTGAGGTGCATTGGGGCTCACTGAAGGGCTTGTCTGACAGGCCTTGGCATTCTCAGTTTGAGTGAGTGCATGAACAGTTTCTGGTTGCCCTACTGTAGCTAGCTGCTGTGCTTCCAAACCAAACAGTGACATACTTTTGAATTACGGCTCCCACTTATGGCAATTCAGGTCTCTTAAGTAACCAATCATTGTGACTTTGAGTGAGTTTAATTATCAGAGTACTTCAGTGCATAAATAATTATGCACACCCTGTTAGACAGGCTGACAGCTCTAATGGAATCCAGTGGATTGGTCTCATCTAGTAGAAATGCCTGGAAAGTCTCCACACTTGATGCTGTATTGTCAAGGTGACTGAGAGTCATCTCAGAAGAGCTATTGCTGTGGGATATCTTTTGTGTATGCTGAGAATAACATTGGATAATAAAGGAATTGTTTGGGCCTATGGTGGAGCAGCTTAGAAGCAGATGGGAAATTCAAGCACAGATACAGGAGAAGGAGGGCAGAGTCAGAGAGATGTGATTCAGCCATCCAAAAAGCAATATGTAATGGAGTACAGGTAAACTACCAGCCATGTGGCAAGACAGATTAATAGAAATGGATTGAGTTAAGATGTGAGAGCTATCTAGCAATAAGCCTGAGCTATAGGCTGGCCAGTATATAATTAATATAAGTGTCTGAGTTTATTATTTGGGGCTAAGTGGCAGTTGGTCTGAGGGCCCAACTTTGGACCAGATGGATCAGAAACTTATTAGTTCAAGCTATTAACTCCAAGCAAGATTTTCCTAGAAGACTCAAATCTCTTCTCTTAAAAGAATAAGGAGAAGCCAGGAATGGTAGCCCACACTTTTAATCCTAGCACTTGGGAGACAAAGACAGGTAGACCTTTATGAGTTCAAGACCAGCCTGATCTATATGTAAATTTCAGGCCAGTCAGGGCTACCTGGTGAGATATTGTCTCAATAAATAAATAAATACTAGGACTGTAGATTGTTTGAATATTTTTTTACTTTTGTTTACTTATGGGGAATGGCTAGTGTCATGGACCATGTCAGAGGACAATGTTTAAGAATCAGTTTCCTCCTTCTGCCATGTGGGTTCTGATAGCTGAATCCAGTCTGTCAGGTTTGTCAGCAAGTGGCACCACTCTGACCCTAGATAATTTATTTTTAACCTTCAATGAAGATCTGAAGAGATCACTGCATTGGTCAAGTGCTTGCCCTATAAATACAAAGACATAAGTTCAAACACTAGAGCCCAAGTTGGAAAAAGCTAAGTGTGGTAGTGTACACTCATAATCCAACACAGAGACAGGAAGATCTCTGAAGCTTGTTGGTCAGACAGCCTAGACTATTTAATGAGTTCTGGGCCAGTGAGAGACTCTGCCTCTAATATACAAAGTAGATGATGACCAAGGAACAAGAGGAGGGATTATCCTCTGGTTTCCACATGCCATTCCTGTACACATACAATAACTCATGGACACACATGCACTTGTCCACATACATTAATAAAACACCTCTCAATAAGACAATCTGTTTTCAAAGAGCTTTCAGATACAATACTTCATTTCATCCATTAAATGGCTATAGAGGTAGTATATCCCTAGATAGTGGTTGGTACTTTATCAGCATTAATTGAATGAATGAAAATCATAGACAAATAAACTGAGGCTTGGAAGTAACACAATAGTCTAAACAAACTCAGTCAGTGTGTTGTCAGGCCTGGCCCTTAATATCAGATCTGTAAACTCAGATATCAGATGGAACAACAGGACCAAAGGGGTAGACAGCACCCTGGCCAGCCAGCATCCCTGCCTCTGCTTACCAGTCTTAGATCCACTAAAGCTGAACTGGTCCTAGGGCCCAGTTTTCCTTAGTGCCATCTTTTACCCGGGACTCCAGGGCAGGCCTGTAGACCACCTAGGGACAAACTACAGCACCAGTGGATGATCAAAGGCCAAGTTCTGGAAGCATCTTCTTAGGTTCCCTTTCATCACAATCCCTTCCTTCAAAAGGTAAGAGCATCTGCCCTTCTAAACATGAGTGCCTTAACCTTTTTGACCAAGTACACTATTGACACTTGGAAACTGCATCTCTAAATACCACAAAAGTTGTGCATAGAATAAAGCATAATTGATAACAAAGGAACACAATGATACTTAAACACAAACCACCTTTTAATGTGATACAGAGTGCTTTTTTGCTAATGCACCAAGAAATTTCTAGCATAGGGTCTCATAACTTCCATCATTTACAAGTAGACATGAGCGTGAATAATGCTTGAAGAATCTGGTAATAAATACACTGTGGAAAAAGCTGGTTTTCTGTTGTTGTTCACATATACTACTAATGCTACTACAGTTTGTTTTCTTCTTTCAATAGCCAAAGGATATTGTTCACTTCAATCTGATTTTAGGGAAAATAAAAATGCAATATTTTTCTAAGTAACAGACTCCCAAAATCCTCTTGAAGACCCTTCAGTGAATCCTAACTTAAGAACCCTGTTGAAACTCCTAGTCTTGAAGAAGTGAGGGAGATCTTTTTCTAGCTTCCTTGATTTTGAAGACCTGTGACCTCATCACTCCTGTTTCTACTTCATTTGCTATTTCCTAGGGCCATAACTTCCCACCTGAAATGTGTTTTATTCATTCTTGAATCCTCTCCTTTTTTTCTTACCTTTGCTCTTTGGGAGTTCACAAACCATATCTCCCGTTTCTTTCCAGATTTTAGCTCATACCATCCCTCTCACGGCATCTTCATTTGGAGAATCATAGTACAAACTATACTTTACACAACCTCGGTGTGTATTAGGAAAAGAGCATCACGCCTGACTCAGTTATAGCAGACACCTTCAGTCCAAAGACAGGCAGCCTCTAGTTCACACTCTCCATCCCTTCTCCCCTGGGAGAGAACCAGTTATTGCCATCATTGAGTTGACCTACATCATAACTGTAAGAAGCATGCTCTATCTTAGCCAGTGTGATGATAATGTAACCTAATGACAGAGCAGAGACCTTGCTAGAAACTCTGTGTGTATACCAATTTAATTTAAGGATACTTCCAGGTGACAATAGGCTATTGAGGAGTGTGTTAGAGAGTTGGCTGGTAGTTAATCGGTAAGGGTGATGTTTACAAATAGGAAATAAAGACATCTTCAGCCCCTGCAGACACTGGGAAGCAGCAGGATACATTAGCTCTTTTGCTGATGTGGAGAGTTGGGACAAACTTTAGCAATCATCTAAGAATGTGCTTGGGCATTTTCTAACCCAGTTCCTCTTGTCATTTTCATTTGGAATTGAGCAAGGAGAGCTGTTTATTGGATCTTTGTGTGAACTCTCTTTACTTATGCAATCTCTTGCTCCCAGTGTTTATAGATGATCACAGGAAATAGCCAGTATTTATTACTATTATTGTTATTCTTTTTAAACTTCTAAATGTATTTTTATATTTATTTTTATATAGTTGAGTATTTTGCCTGTTTGTATGTTTGTATTGCCCCTTATGTGCCTGGAGGTCAGACAAGGATGTTGAATTTTCTGGAGATACAGTTACATCCTTTGTGAGCCACCATATGGAGTTGGGAATTGAACCTGGGCCCTGAGCAAGAGCAGCAAGAGCTCTAAACAACTGTGCCATCTCCTCGCCTCCCTACCATTGTTATTCTTGACCTTATAATTGGCTCTGGAATCATTCGAGGTTGTATAAATAACTGTCCAGTTTTAGAGAACAAATATCTCTTCAAATCGTCAAAATTCACAAAAATTTGAAGAATGAGTGAGACACATATGATTGTATGCAATAGATCTAGAAATATAATGAAGATAGCAAACACTTGTGGTGATATATATGCAATTAAAATAGCCTGAAATATCAGAGAGTCAAGCACAGAGCCAAGCCATAAAGGTCAGTTAGTCCAAGCTAAGGACAAAGACACTGGAAGTTGGAGGATTCCAAAAGAGAGGCAAGAGAAGTTGACTGGGTGAGAAGTGGCAGTGGTATTTGATATTTCAGCTTCTCCCCCAAAATCTGGCTCCAGGCTTTCATTAATTCATACTATGTTTGGTGCCCAATATGTGAGCAAATTGGGATTTTTTTAAAAGGGAAAGTTAGTTTAAGACAGGGCTTTTTCCCACATTAAAAATGGGAAGCATCATTATGATGAGAGGTATTTGGTTTGATAATATGCTAGATGGTACAAAAATGGAATCATTAAAGGAGAGGATAATTAATATAGATGAAATTAATGTAACATCTCTAATAATTACTTGATTATTCTTGTTTTAGCCTCTAAAATAAATAGTTTCTATAAGTGCCAAGTTGGCTGATATGAGTGTCAAGTTGGTTAATATGAGGAACAAAATACAAGTATTAGAAAATCTTATTAACACAGATCACAGAGATATTCAGACCCAGACAGAGGAATTTAAAGGAGAACCAATTTCAACATTGCCTTATAAGGTTACAGAGAAACAACCTAAAGCTTTTAAACAGCCAACCTTAATCCAGTAACCTTGCAGGAATTGTCTAATGATAGAAACCATGCAGAAGTTGAATACACCAGTACAAATTTTAGATTTAAGGAGATTCAAGGAAGTAATAGTCGTTTATAGTATGCACTCACCATTTGTAAAACAAATGTTAAATTCTTGATCAACCTGTAATAGAATTATCCCTAAAGACTGGTTAGATATGGTTATGGCTGTTTTGGAGGCTGAGCCTTAGGTACAGTGGAGGACATGGTCGGAAAATGAGGCTAAGACCATTAAACAATGAAATATGGCTAGGGATATTGAAATAGCCCAAGACCAACTTCTTGGGGAGGGAGATTGTGCTAATGTAGAAAGGCAATATTTATATGACAAAAACACCATGAATTTATGCCAAATAGCAGCCTTGAATTCTTGGGATAGAATTAGAGATAATTAGGTTGTTAAAGATAAGGTAAGCACCCTTGGAGGACTGGATTCATGATACAATTAATGTTGCATCTAATAGCTATAATAATAATTGTATAGAAGAGGCTATTTCTAGAAGTTTAAAGAAAAATCAAAATATCATGTTACAACTGTTGAAGACACAGTCACATAAAGAGACTGGAAATAAGGCATTCCCAGAAACAATGTCTTTGCTAAAAATAGCTCACATATGTCCAACAGAATATCACTTCCTTTTGGAGTATGCATAAGGTGTGGCAAAAGTAGGTATTGGACCAATGAGTTCAGGTCAACAAGGAGCAGACAAGGTAACCTTTTATCTTAGGGAAAAATCACAGGTCCCCATACCAAATCCAGGTCATTCTTATCCTGTCATCACAGAAGGAACCCCTTCCCAGGAAATTAAGAAACACAATGCCTGTTTAAAAAGCCACGTTGCTCTGGATGATAGAAAAGCTGTAGAAGAGATAAGACATCAAGAAAACCACAAATCAAAATTGATAAGATTAGAAAGGAGGCCTCTCCAAAGTTAGGGTTTGGGATGGGTTTCACTTTTTTTCCCACAGGTGAAGAAAAGCTATGGATACCATCAAAATCAAAAAGGATTTGATTTGAACAGGAAAAAATTCTTGATAAGGAAAAATGATAGTTCATCCATTAATGTAACACTTCTTTTAGCTTTAAGAAAAACTCCCTGAACAAGAGTCAGGGAAGGGTTTTGTTTTTGTCTTCACAGAAAACTAGAAATACCCAGCTTCAAGAAGTCAAGAAAAGCTTAGGCATCTGGACGTCTAAAGCAGAAGGGAAGGCTGTCCAGAAAATTTACAAGCAAAGGAATATCAGACCCATTGGTACCACTATTCTATACAGGGTAAAATCTCACTGCTTAACATCTATATCTCTTTATTTCTAAGAAGAGATGAAGTCCCAGTTCAATTATAAATTAAAGCTAGCTTAGGAATTGGAGTGTGTCTCTCTCCTTCTCTAAACCCAAGAATATTTGTTAAAGGAAAATACAAAAATCTCTTTATCATATCAGAAGACCTACCTGAAGAATGAGAAAAATTGGGAATATTCTATTGCTAGTAATCTCATAATCTTTTGGTTTTATTTTGACTATTAAAAGTTTTTTTCTTAATGTATAATTTTATATAAGATTTATAAGAATAATATATATGTTTTAAACATTCTATTGTGATATTAATGATCATATAGAGTACTAATTTACTACAGAAAAGAAAAAAAAGCTTTCTATAGCTTCCTGTACATTGTTCTATGTTTGAGTCTCTTATCAAGTTTCTGCAGTGAACCATGATGACGCCTGTGACCTTTGAAGTCTCCAAAAGGAAGATGGGACCCCATAACAACAGTTTTACATAGATGATGACAAAGCCACTTGGCTGACAAACAGCAACAAAAGATCAGATTTGGATTACAAACTTCTCAGGGCAATTTCAAGGTAGCTAGCTGAGATGAACCAGCCTCACAGACTATTCTAATCAGGACTTGAGACAAGCCCTACACTTTCCCATTATTCAAAGACTAGACACCAAACAATACAGCTTTATTTCAGTACTTGACAATTAACAAAATTTGTCTTTTCAAGATCCCCTAAAGAAGCTGTTGCTCCCAGACAGCAAGAAGTAAATTTAAGAACACAATATCTACATTCCCAAGAGGTGGGGTCGGTTTGGGTCTTTCAGTGTGTTATGGATGACTGTTATTATTTAGGGTGTTTGGTTACAAATTGTTATTGGTTATTATTAGGAAAAAAACTGAACAAGGAATATTAGATTCAGGGTTCTTGTTTGAAAAAAAGGAGAAAGGGGGATTCAGACATGATAGGATAAAAGGGTAGATTATTAAATCTACTCTGAGAAAGGGGAAATATGGATATGATAAGATATAAGGGAATATTGTTGAATCTACTTTTAAAAAGCAATTACTAGTTTTAAATAATTTACATTGGATTGGATTTTTGTAAATTGCATGAAATTGTGTATATTGATACAAAGTTGAGATTAATTTTGTTACTATACACATATTTCTATTCTTGTTCAATCTATTATTGCACCTACACAGTACATTTAACAATGTAATACAAATTACTGGTCCTTGAAAGTTATTATTGCCAACTAATTAGGATATAAAGAAATGCAAGTTAGTAGTTAAACATTACAATCAAACTTATAGTCATATTAGATATGTTTTCAAGGCCAAACAGAAATATATATTAAATATACAGGTCATCTACAAACACTTCAGAGAGCTACAGACTATGACATTTAAGATATTTTACTAACGTGAGCTTTTTTTTTAGTTTGATGACAATGACAATGAGACATGTCTGTCCTGGCAGCACCAATCTGTTTCAGAGAAGATGATGGGTATCAAAGAAACACCATATGAAGCTGACTTTCTTAGAGGCAAAAGTTAGCCACTGAGCAAGAAACTACCATTGCCTGTCGACAGTATGATGTCCAAAATTGACACACAGAACACACAAAAAAACGAACTACCAAACCTTGTGAGAAGATGTGAAGGTCTTTAAGAATATCCTGCTTCATAGAGAAGCCTGTCAGATAAGCTAGGCTTAAAGGCCAAAGATGGATGCTCCAACACTTCAGAGGAAACTTGGGTGACCATCCAGGCAACCAGCTTTTCATTTTTCACATTTTTGGAAGTCAAGTTCTTTCGCGGCCCATTTACTTAGTCAATATTATTTCCTCCTGGGGTCTCTGAGGGAGTTGAATGTGAGATATATATATATATATATATATATATAGTTATAGTTTTCTAATATCAGTTTTAGAAAATAAACTCACTAAGAGGTTAAAGTATATAAGTTTGAGAGACATCAAAGGTAGTTTTAATTTAGTAATACAAGTTAGATAGAAAGTCAGTTAGGTACAATCCTTTGGACTCACCAAAATAGGATAATTAATGAAATATTGTTTTTTTGGTTTGTCAGTTGTTCTTGGACTGGACATTGATGATGTAATTATTGTTTGTATATATTGTATGCAGTTACTGTATGTAGTTTTTCTTATATTAGTTATAACCTTTTTTAATTTTTGACATAAAAGGGAATATATAGTGATACATATGCAATAAAAATAGCCTGAAATATCAGTCAACCACAGAGCCAAACTATGAAAGTCAGTTAGACTTGCAGTTAGAGGAATCCAAGAGAGAGGCCAGAGGAGTTGGCTTGGTGAGAAGTGGTTTCTCTCTCTCTGATATTTCAGCTTTTCCCCAATACCTGCCTGTAGGTTTTTATTAAATCACACAATTAACATCACAATGGAGTACAAGTCATATTGTAAGTGTCCTAAAATGCTCGCAGTCACACTGTAGGATGACTGCCATACATCCTCATCTCACACCTGAGCACAGTATTCAGGAAAAAGAAGCAGTTTACTAAAGTTGACATGGCTATCTTCATTCAAGCAGGATGCAAGCAGGTGTGAAAAGTAAAAACATGAGCCTGGAAACCTATCGTTCCTTACCAAAATGTTGATGGGCAGCAGAGATGGCTCAGTGGTTAAGAGCATTGACTGCTCTTCCAAAGGACCTGGGTTCAGTTCCCAGCATCCATATGGTGGCTCAGAATTGTCTATAATTCTAGTTCCAGAGGATCTGACACCCTCCTCTTTGGACACTGTGTGCACATGGTTTATAGTCATATAGGCAAACAAAGCATCCATACACATAAATAAATACATATATTTAAAATGTGTGTGTGTGTGCATATGCGTGTATTAGCCAGATATGGTAGCATATGCCTTTTATCCAAGGACTCAGGAGGCTTAACAGCAAGAGAATCTCTTTAAATTTGAAACCAACTTGATCAATAATAGCAATTTCAGGACAGCCTGGCTATGTAAAAATATCCTGTCTCAAAAAAAAATCCAGATAAGCCAAAGATATAAACAGAAAAGGGGTAACCAGAAGTCCATAAGGTAATTTAAGTAAATCATTTTGTAATTCCAGGATGATGAAGGCATTTTTTTTAATAGCATGTCAAAAACCAGAAGCCAAACAGGAAAGCCTGACAGATGATACTACATAAAAATGTAAACCTCTTGTTTGGCCAATAAATAAGCTTAGAAAAATATTTTCAACATATGCTACAGACAAAAGGTTACCATTTCACATAAAGACAGAAAACTCATCATAAAGCCAATAAAAACTGAACACTACCAAAATGAAAAATATTACAAATAACAAAACATTATAGCTCAGAAAATGGCTAACATTTTTTTAATAGCAAAAATGGCTAACAGCTGATTCCCTTAATATAATGAGGAAAGTTAATAAGTACTTAATGGAACAACATTTTTAAAAATCAACCATATTATTGGTTTCTTAGAGACAGCGTGACATTCTTAGGCCTAGAAGAGCCAAATAGACTCTTTCTGTCCTAAGGCTTTGGAAGTCAATCCCATTTAACACCATTTGGGAAAGTAAAAAAAGAAAAACAAGGGCAGATACAAGGCTGGAAAAAAGAGTCATCCCATGATAGAGAAAACAAAATTCCCAGTCAAAAAGAATCTTAGGGATGCCAGACATTTCTCACTGAGGGAAAATGTTCAGTAAAAGTTATATAAACAACAATAGGAAAAAACTAAGCCTATATCCAGGGAATGTTAATGATTAGAGCAGAGGTTAATAAAACTGAAAATAGAAAAAGCAAAATTAACTAAGGAAAAATGTTGCATATTTTTTAACAATCAACAAATTGATAGATCATTAGCTAAAAACAGATTTTAAAAGCCTGGCAAAATGGCACATGATTCCAGTCTTAGCACTGGAGAGGTGGAGACAGGGCTTACTGGACAGCATAATCTAATCCATAAATCCAGGATAACAGTGACAGACCCCATTTTAAAAAAACAAGGAAGACAGCTCCTGAGAAATGACACCCAATGTTTATGGATGGCCTCCAAATAAAACATGCACACTTGTGTAAGCTCAACCACTGTGGTACTTTTAATGTAATTGGCCCTCCATGAGGTCATAGGGAGTGATAGGAAGTGTGTCCTTGTTGAAGTAGGCATGGCCTTTTTGGAAGAAATATGTCACTCTGGGGATGGGCTTTGAGGTCTCCTATGCTCAAACTATGCCCAGTGACACAGTCTACTTCCTGTTGTCTACAGATCAAGATGTAGTACTCTCAGCTCCTTCTCCTGCCATGTCCCACCATGATGATAATATACTAAACCTCTGAAACTGTAAGCTACCCCAATTAAATGTTTTTCTTTATAAAAGTTGTCATGGTCATGGTGTCTCTTCACAGCAATGGAAACCCTAACTAAGACAGAAGTCAATAGCAGAGACTGATGGATTGCTGTAATAGGCCTAGCTATACTTTGTTTGAAGGAATATGAACCTTGGATTTAAAAAGGAGTTGAATGCTTTAAGTGCTGCTTAGTGGGCTGTCTTAATAGGATCAAGGAAGACAGTGGTGCTGCCTATGATCTGGTAAGCTGTGGATACCTGAATCAAAAGGTTTTAGAGGAGAATAATATGTGATATTTTGTGATACCTTGTGATATTTTGGTGAAGAACGTGGCCATCTTTGTTCTAAGAGTCTGCCTGGGGATTTAATTCTGTTGTTTAATTCTGTTTGGAATTAATTCTGTTGGGAGAGTAAATCTCAAAATAGACTCTGTCATGTGGTGATTAGTGCTAACTCTAATGAGAAGGAACAAGCTGAGCAGAGTAAACTATAAAATGTAATATTTGAGGAGAAAGGGGGCACCAGGAAGTGGAATGGAGCTAAATTCTCTGTTCAAGGAGGTAGACAGATTAGGAAATGGAATAAAGGGAGTGGGACCTCAGGGCAAGATCCTATCAGCTGTTTCCAACTTATAAAAAGAAATTAAAGACAAGCTTAGAGGAGCGGAAATTCTAAGACCTGCACATCCTGAGTACTAGGATAAGAGGTCCTCACTACCACTAGGCCCACTTGCTAAATAGTGACAGAAAGAATCGCTTTAAGACAAGTTCTCACTGTGTACCTCAGTCTGGCCTGAAACTCATCAAGATCCACCTGCTTCTGCCTCCTGGCAGTGGGATTAAAGGCTTGTACCATGACACCTGACTATAAGAATAACTTTTTAGCCAGGTGATGGTGGCACGTGCCTTTAATCCCAGCAGCACTCAGGAGGCAGAGGTAGGTAGATCTGAGCTCAAACCCCAGGACTCACATAGTAGATGAAAATAAGTGACATCTGAGGACTATCCTCCACATATATACCATGATACACATGCACCTCACATACAACACAACAAATAAACAGATGTTTAGAGAACCTTTCAGAAGTTGATGGTGCTGTGGAAATACCAGGCATTAATTACAGTAAGAAAGTGTTCTGCTGGGAGAGTGGGGCTGATTATACAGAATGTGTACAGTACAAACATTCAAAGACACTGAATCCTTGAGCATTATACAGTGTGTGCCATCAAACTTTACAGAAAAAAAAAACTCTTATAAATACAAGAAGCTTTTCAAAATTACACATAGTTCTTATCCTAGGCAAGAATATTGAAACTAACAACAAGAAAAAATGCACAAGATATGCCTAATCAAGTTTATAGGGCCAGATCAATAAGATTCAAACACCACATCCTCTTTTTAAGGCACATTCTTTTTTAATGTACTCATGAATTATTTGCAAACATGAACTCTAAAATCAAATTTTAAGAGGTAAAAATTGAGCTGATGAGATGGCTCAGTGATCAAAGGGGATTGTTACTGAGTCAGTGATCTGAGTTCAATTCCTGTGACCGACTCCTGTAAATTGTCTTCTAAGAGCCATACCTATGTATGGTATGTATGTGTACCCTGGCCCTGGTACACAGCCCTTGGAACCCCATCCCCACTTATCTCTCCCCTAAATCTAGGCCAGCAGGAAAAAAATCCCTGCATGCCAGAAGCCCCAGTAAAATCTGGTGCATTGGACACCCCCAACTACAAAACTCTGCCCCAGCCTGCTAACCTCACCCCATCACCCGATGACCTCAGTAGCAACATGAGACCCTCAGATCCTCAGCACCCATTAGACCAAGAGTCCCTCAGCACCTATTGGATCAAGAGAGGTTCCCTGAGACCCACAGTTCCTCAGTTTCTATTTGAACAAGAGTGGCCACCTGAGACCCACAGTGTGTCAGCACCTACTAGATTAAGAGGAGTACCTGAGACCCACTACTCACCAGCACGTATTGGATCAAGAACTCCTAAAGGATCAAAAGCTCCCTCTGGATGAAGAGCTCAGAGTGGACCAAGAGTGGATCTCTGAGACACAGAATCAGCCAGCTCTTATTACACCAAGTACAGGTCACTGTGACACAGAATACACTACCAAGTAGACCAAGAGCCCAGATTGGACAAAAGAGATGCTTCCTGAGACACAGACACACCCAGAATAGATTGCACCAAAATTACCTCCCTGAGATACAGACAATTTCTGCAGTAATCTGAGGAAGCAACGGGCAGACACCCGTGCAAGAATACATAAGAACATAAACAACAATGTGGCACCGCTAGAATCTGATAGTTCTATAAGAACAAGACCTGATCATGGCAATGAAGAAGAAGCAGGAGACGACCTTAAAAACAACTTTATAAAGATAATAGAAGCATTAAAGAAAGAAATTAAAAAAAAATCCCCATAAAGAAATGGAAGAAAAGACTAAACAAAAAGTTAGAGATCAACAAATCCCTGAAAGAAAATAAAGAAAACCAAGAAAAAGGAATCAAATGGGTGAAAGAAACATTTCAAGATTTAAAAACTGAAAGAGAAGCAATAAAGAAGACACAAACCAAGGCAATGCTGAAAATAGAAAATCTGAAGAAACAAATCATAACTACAGATGCAAGCATAACTAACAGAATGCAAGAGATGGAAGAGAGAATGTCTGGAGTGAAAAATTCTATAGTGGAAATAGATATGTCAGTCAAATAAAACACTAAAAGCAAAAATAAAAAAAAAGTCATAACACAAAACATCCAGGAAATCTGGGACACCATGAAAAGACCAAAACTAAGAATCATTAAAATTGAAGAAGAAGAATACCAGCTCAAAGGCACAGAAACATATTCAACAAAATCATAGAAGAAAACTTTCCCAATTTGAAGAAGGAAATGCCTATAAAGATACAAGAAGCTTACAGAACACCAAATAGACTAGACACTCCTCCACCAAAAAAAAAGTCTGATGACCACATGATAATTCAGCCACTAAACCTACAGAATAAAGAAAGAATATTAAGAGTGGCAAGGAAAAAAGGGCAAGTTACATATAAAGGCAGACCCATTAGAATAACACCAGATTCCTCAATGAAAACAATGAAAGCCAAAAGGTCCTGGTCAGACGTTACCCAGACACTAAAAGACCACAGCTGCCAGCCCAGACTACTATACCCAGCAAAACTATCAATCACCATAGATGGAGCAAACAAGATATTTCACAACAAAATCAGATTTAAACAATGCCTATCCACAAATCCAGCCCTACAGAAAGCACTGGAGGAAAATCTCCAGCCTAAGGAAGCTAGATACACCCATGAAACTACAAACAGTAGATAATCCCACAGAACAAAAACCCAAAGAAGGGAAACACACACATACTACCACCAAAAATAAAGGAAATAATAGTCACTGGTCATTAATATCCCTTATTATCAATGGACTCAATTCACCTATAAAACAACACAGGTTAACATAATGGATACAAAAATAGAATCCATCCTTCTGCTACATACAAGAAACACACCTCAACTTCAAAGACAGACACTGGCTCAGAGTAAAGGGTTGGGAAAAGACTTTCCAATCAAATGGACCTAATAAACAAGCTTGTGTAGCTATCCTAATATCTAACAAAATGACTTATATCCTAATATCTAACTAAAATCGAGCAAAAGAGAACAGTGCAGACATTTTTTATTCACTTCAGGAAAAATCCACCAAGATGAAGTTTCAATCCTGAATATTTATGCCCCAAACACAAGGGCACCTACCAATGTAAAAACACATTACCAAAGCTAAAATCTCATATCAAACCCCACACATTAACAGTGGGAGACGTTAATACACGACTCTCACCAATGGATAAATGGATAGTAGACAGAAATTTAACAGATAAATCAGGGATCTAACAGATGTTATGACTGAAATGAACTTAATAGATATATAGAGAACTTTCCACCCAAACAAAAATCACACAGAAAACCTAAAAATTCATGGAAACTGAACATCTCTCAACTGAACCACCTCTGTGTCAAGGAAGAAGTAAAGAAAGAAATTACAGACTTCCTGGAATTCAACGAAAATGAATCCACAACATTCCCAAATTTATGGAACACAATGAAAGCGGTACTAAGAGGAAAGTTCATAGCATTAGGTAACTACATTAAAAACTTGGAGATATCACACACAAGAGCCTTAACAGCACAGCTGAAAGCTCTAGAACTCACTCAGCTGAAAGCAAACTCATTCAGAAGAATGGAAGGCAGGAAATAATCAAACTCAGGGCTGAAATCAATAAAATTGAAACAAAGTGAACCATACAAAGAATCAGTGAATCAAAGAGGTGGTTCTTTGAGAAAGTCAACAAGATAAAGAAACTAACCAAAACGCAGAAAGAGAATATCCAAGTTAACAAAATCAGAAATGCAAAGGGGGGCATAACAACAGACAGCCAGGAAATTCAGAGAGTCGTTAGGTCATACTTCAAAAACCTATACTCCACTAAACTGAAAAACCTAAAAGAGATGGGCAGCTTTCTAGACAGGTACCACTTACCAAAATTAAACCAAGACTATAGACCTATAACCCCCCCACACAGGAAACTGGAGCTCTTATTAAAAGTCTCCTAAGCAAAAAAAAAAAAAGGCCCAGGGCCAGATGGTTTCAGCCATGGCAGTCCCAGCACTTGGGAAGAGAATCTCTGTGAATTCAAAGCCAGTCTGGTCTTCAAAGAAAATTCCAGGACAACCAAGACAGTTACATAAAAAACTCTGTCTGGAAAAAACAAAACAAATAAATAAACAAAGACTGGAGGAGGTGGATCTGTCCTCTGATATCTCAGGCTGTTTTTATTATATTTGAAACATATCCCCACAGTTCAGAGGGAATTCTCAGCAGAACTCCAAATGGCTGAAAGACACTTAAAGAATTGCTCAACATCCTTAACCATCTGAGAAATGCAAATCAAAACAACTTGGAGATACCATCTTACATCTGTCAGAATGGCTAAGGTAAAAACACAGGTGACAACCTATGCTGGAGAGGATGTGGAGCAAGGGGAACACTCCTCCATTGCTGGTTTGAGTATAAACTTGTACAGCCACTTTGGAAATCAGTGGTTTCTCAGAAACTGGGAATCAATCTCTCCAATGATCCAGCAATATCACTATTGTGCATTTTCCCAGAGAATGCACATCCTTACCTCAAGGGCCTTAGCTCAACTGTGTCCATAGCAGCATTATCCATAATTGCAAGAGCCTGGAAACAACTTAGATGCCACTCAACTGAAGAGTGGCTTAAATAATTGCATAACATTTACACAACGGAGTGCTACTAGGCAGGAAAAAATGATATCCTAAAATTTGCAAGCAAATGGATGGCTTTGGAGAGTATCATTCTGAGTGAGGTAACACAGGCTCAGAAAGATAGATATGGTATGTACTCACATGGATTTTAGACATAAAGAGTAATCAGGTTGCAAACCTGTCATGCGCACCCTCGCCCGCAAGGACGACGCGACACCAGGCTCTTCTTTCAGTGGTTTATTCAGGACCTTGAAACTTCTTCTGCCTCTGCCTCCCCTACTGCCTCTCCTACTGGGGAAAACCCACTCCCAGCTATATACCCTCTAGACTGCTAGTCACGGGGCGCCATGTGGGCCATGCCAATAGATCCAGGTGCACGGAAGCAAGCCACACCTGGAAGCAAGCCACGAGCTTAGCCTTAGCCAAATGAGGAGTTGTTTATCTCAGAGAGCTCTCAGGTAGAAGGCAGAAGCTAGCACCATCTTTAAGGTGCAGCCACGCGGCTCTCTACACAAACCACAATCCCCAAACAGCTAAGTAACAGGAGGAACTTAAGAGAGACATCCAGGGATCCCCTGGGAAGGGAAAATAGAAAAGATTTCCCGAGTAAATTGGGATCATAACAGGGAGCAAAAGGAGATGGGAAAAAATCATGAGAGGAAATGGTTAAGTGGGAGGAGCAACAGAGAGGGAGAACAAAGGAACTGGTAACTTAATAGAAGAGCCACTGTGGGGTTAGAAGGAAACCTGGTGCTAAGGAAAGCCCCAAGAATCCACAAGATGACCCTGGCTAGAATTCCAGGCAATAGTGGAATATAATCAAATGAATTACCATATTAGCTGTCATTATAGAATCTTCATCTGGCAATGGATAGAGGCAGAAGCAAAAATCCATAGCTAAGCACCAGCTGAAGAGAGAGAGGAAGAAGAGAGAGTATATGCACAAAGTGATCAGGATCATGAGGAGGAGACCCACAGAGCTGGCTGGCTGGAGCTATTGGGAGCTCACTGACTCTGAAATAATCGCTGAGGAACCTTCATGGAAAGGAATTAAACCCTCCAAAGGTAGACGACTGTCAGTTTGTGGAATTTCTTGCAGTAGAATCAGAGTATATTTCTGGTATATGAACTGACATCTTGGAGCCCATTCTCTGCAGAAGAACACCTAATTCAGCCTTGATACTGGGATGAGAGACTCAGACCTACCTCAACTGGGTATGTCAGACTGAACTGACCCACCTTGGGACTCCTTGCCCTCCTTGGGGAATGGATGGAGGATGAGATGGGGGAGGCTGAGGGAAGACTGGGAGGGACTGGGATGAGGAAAGGGAAGGGGAGCAGTGGTAGATATGAAAAAATAAACTTTTTAAATTTAAAAAATGGAAAAAAATAATGACAATATATATCAGGTTTTCCAAACAGTTTATTTGGAAAAACTGACATGCACACAAAGACCCTAAATTAAATTATCTCTTACACAATAAATCAAAAAAAAAAAAAAAAACTTCCACTAAACTATATAGTGCCCAAATTCAAAGACCAAATTGGTCTTTTCAGGTGTTCTGAGTAGATACACACTAGACCTCCCATTGCATACTGCTGGCTCCAGCTGCAGGAGCAACCAGGCTAATCCTGTGCATTCAGTTTCAGCCTTTTTTTCTTTGATTACCTTTTATTTATGTCTAACCACTGTGAGACATCCACTCTTTTGTTTTATCTAAGGGTCATTTTCACCCTTTCCATGTGAAGTGCTAGCATTAAATAAATGAGTTTTCCTCTCCTAATAGGCTTTGTTGAACTTACAAAGATCTGCCTGTCTCTACCTCCCAAGAACTGAGAGTACAGGCTTGTGTCACCACACCATGTTATAATGCACTTTTTAAATATAGATATTTGGTAAAGTAAGGCTTTTCTGTAACTCCATTCTCTACTATATCCTCTAATTCACCACAGAATATTTCTGAAGTTTCCTCTGCATCCAGACCTCTACAAGTATAAATAAATAATCCTTTTCACATAAATAGAGCTTTACATTTATACTGTGGGATAAAGCTCTTGTACACTCTAGAGATTTTATACTTGTATTGGCTAATAAAATTCTGACTGACCAATAGTTAGGCAGGGCAATCAGACTAGGAGAATTCTGGGAAGAGGAAAGGCAGAGAAGCAGTCACCAGCCAGCTGCAGAGTAAGCAAGATGAGAACGCTGGATTGAGAAAAGGTACCAAGCCACGTGGTATAACTGTGGGTCAATTTAAATGTAAGAGCTAAATACTAATATGTTTGAGCTTCTGGCCCAGCAGTTACTATTAATATTAAACCTCCGAGTCAATTATTTGGGAAGTGACTTCTGGGTATTTGGGAGTTGTTGGCAGGACAAAACTTTCCATGTAACCATATACATGCTAAAATACCATATCAAAATAGTACTCAACAGTAAATATTGGCTAACAGTAAATATTGACAGGTATTTCTGCCATTTCACTGAGTACTGCACATACTGATACAGTGAACACTCCTGCTCATGTGCAATGTTATGAGGCTTGTGGGTTTTATCACCACTATTCCCTAGATAACAAAGAAATGTGTCCAGGAACTCAAACTCCATTATAAAATAGCATAATGTTGATTTATATAAATACATAGATACACAACTATGGGTTGTGTAGACAGCTCATTGAGTTTATCTTACACACATGTGTGAAAACCTGAGTTTGTATCCCTGAAACATATAAAGCCAGGTGTCATCACACGCATATGTAATCCTTGTGATCCTGCCAAGAGATAGGAGCCAAGACAAGAAAATCCCTGGAAGCTTGTGGTCCAGCTGGTGTGGCATTACACCAGCAAATGCAGTAGGTCATTTGGGGATAAGTAGCAGGCAAGCATGAGAATAATTTTTTAATATGAAAGTAATAAAGCCAAAATAGAAATGATGGAAAAAAGGTAGATTATTAAATCTACTTTAATCTACAAATCAACTGTTAATCTCAAAATATTTCACACTAGTATAGATTTTAGTTTATTGATACAAATTTAAAATTAAAATTGTTATTTTATATGTATATTTATTTCTACTCTTGTTTAAGGTATTGTGTTTATGCAACTCATTTAAAGTGTAATGTGTAATTAAGAAATATAGCTTACGAGTCAACTGTAATAGCCAGATTTATATATAACTGCATAGCCAGGTATGCTTTCAAGATCATATACAGATATATTTAGATAGATGTTCTTCAAACACTTCAAAGACCTACAGAATATGTCATTTAATATGTGTAATAATCTAAGGCTTTTCATAACAATGAGACATGTCTGCTCCTGACACACCAATCTACTCAGAGACAATGATAGACATTGAAGAAATTCCATATGAAGTTTGGGGGTTTATTGTGGCAAAAGTTAGCCACTGGGGAAAAAACCTGCCCTTGTCTCAATTGCTGACTACAGTAAAAAGTTTCTGACCTCTCCATTCCTGCCTAGCCTCAAGATTTGGACCTGCATCCCCACTGCCACTTAGCCCCAAATAATCACACAAAGGCTTCTATTAATCATAAACTGTTTGGCTTATGACTTAGGCTTATTATCAGATAGCCCATACAACTTAACCCATTTCTATTGGTCTATGTCTTGACAAATGGATAGTGGCTTTACTTGTGTTCCATTACATCTTGCTCTCTTGGGAGCAGCTCTCAAGGTCTCTGAGTGATTCCGCCCTCTTTTCCCTTTATTTTTGCTTGAATTTCCTGCCTGACTATAAGCTGGTTTGCCATAGGCCGAATAGTTTCTTTATTATCCAATGATAATTCCTATCATACAGAAAGACAACCCACATTAACTGACAGTTACTGCCCAAACTGGACCAGCAGGATTCAAAAGAGGCAACTGCCAAACTTTGCCAAGACAAGGTAGGATAGTCTTTCAGAATTCCCTACTTCACAGGGAAGTCTGTCAGACATGCCAGGCCTGTAGGGCAGAGTTTGGATGCCTCAAAATTGCAGAGGAACTTTTAATAAAAAGTAAATTAGATATAAAACTTTACGCTCACCAAGATAAGATAGATAATTACTTTCTCTAATTTTGGCAAGTGCAAATGGATTGTATATTGTTACTGTAATTCTTACTTAATAACTGTTTTTGTTGCATATAGTTTTACTATGTTAAAGTTAAAAATCTTTCTTATTTAGACAAAAAGGGAGGAACGCTGTAGAACAATCCTTTTTCTACACTATGAATATGTATTACTTTTATTTTTTAATACAAAGCTGATTGGCTGATGGCCAGGGAGGAAAAAATTGAGGTCCAGAGACAGACTAGGAGAATTCTGGGAAGGGGAAGGGCAGAGTCAGAGACTGGCTGGCAAAGGCAGAGCATCAAGATGAGAATTCCATACTGAGAAAAGATACCAAAGCCACATGGCTAAACATAGATAATAATTATGGGTTAATTTAAGTGTAAGAGCTAGTTAGCAATCAGCCTGAGCTATCAGCTGAGCATTTATAATTAATATAAATCTGTGTGTGGTAATTTGGGAAGGAGCTGCTGGGTATTTGGGAACAGGCAGTTGGGACAGGAAACACCCATTTATAGAAGGCTTATAGGTTTTGTAAATGTGTGAAGTCAAATTTTTAGTTTTCAAAACTTGTGGGCACTAAGAGAGGAACGTCTACCTTCTCATCTGTTGGTGCAAGCAAAAAAATGGGCATGCGTGATACTTCAACTGTTCTGCTAGTCAGAGTTGCTGAAGAGAAGCCAACCACACATCAGGGAAACAAATTTTAGCTTCAGAGCAAGCAAGGATAGCTCTTGTGTCCACCCACAGCCACTAGCTGGGCTGAGCCTGCCTGAAGTGAAGAACAGAAGGGGCACTTGACACAAGGCGGCAATTGTAAGGATGGCAAAAGTTACTTGATTTGAGCATAGAACTGAACCAGTTATTTTTCAAAATCTCTGAGAGTTCTCATTTGAAAATGAAATATATCATTATCTCAGGCTGAGCACAGTCTACCCTGAAACGGTTGTGGGGGACATGAGAAAGTGTGCTGAGGGAAAGTGATAGTGAGGGAAGAGACAGGATCTTTCTGACTGGCCAGCACTGGGTCTATCCTCTTGGAGATACAGACCTTGAAAACCCAAATCCCCTACCAAAATCTTCATTCCTGACTTAGATAATAATAAAGGTTTGCTGTAAAAGTAGATGATGGAACTGAAAAGGATGCAAAGGGGAAAATGAAAGTAAAGAGAGGATATCTGCTTTAATAATATTTTTTACCTATTATTTGACAATTTCATACAGGTGTACTGTAGTAGGAGGTTTCTGGCCTTGACTACAGTGTACAATGTATCTTGATCACATGCACTCCCCCATACCCCTCCTACTGTGCTGGGATTATAGGCATGTGCTGGGACACCTGGTTAATGTGGCACTGGCTGGAACTCAGAGCTTTGTGCGTGCTATATAAACATTCTACCAACTGAACTACATCAAAAAGGGGGGATGTTTTTACGTAGCTACTGTATGACCAGCCTTACAGTCACAAAGCAGCTAGGGATGAGAAGTGGGTCTTCTAAACCCCAAACTGATGGAGTCATTAAATCTCTCAGTGATTCCCTCCTGCCATCAGAGTAAAACCTGTTACATCTTAGGGAGCTGAGAAGGCCACAGGGTCCTGCCCCCATGCATATCATTTTTTCCAGCCATACCCATACCATTCCACCCTTCCATACCAGTACCCGTCACTACCCTGTCCCCTGCAGCTCTGAACCCCTGCTGTTTAATTTAATGCCCTTTTTTTGTTGTTGATGATAATTAATGTATCATCAACATCTGGCTTTGCTCACGTGCTTAGGTTTCTACCCAACACTTTGTATGCATGCTCTCTTTGATCCTCTCAACAAATGTGAGACAGGGATAATTATACCTATTTTACAATAAAAGCAGCTGAGACTGGGAGGTACAGCTGCCCCTGTCCAAGGTGAGCTCTGTGCTAAGCCATGCCTTTCCATACTGGGCCTCCCTACCAGTCAGCCGCAAATTCAGACAGCAAGGGCTGCTAGGAGCACCCGGGGCAGCACAGACCTCAGAAACACGAGAAATTGATGGACAAGTCCCATCAGGACCGCTGCAGGCGAAACCTGGTCAAGGAGACCAGCTCATCACTGTTTGCTCAGGCTTGTCAGATTGTAGTGCTGAAAGCCTCCATCTTAGAAAGCCATCCATCCTGGTTTCTACCATCACAGAATATCTCCACTCTCAGGCCCAGTCAAGCCAGCCCAGCTAGTCATTCCCATCTGGGTCAGCTTATTTGTCTACCAGAGGAAGTAGTCAGAGGCAGGCAGGATTCCTGAGGACTTTCCCAGATGCAGCGTGAAAGCTACAATTCAAATAATCAAACTGTGGGAGTCCCTTCATGCATAAATACCAAAGGCAGATTTGAAAGGAAAGGAATTCCTGCCATAGGCAAGATAGAAAAAGGCAGGAACCAGAAAGGCAGGCCAGTCCAGATGTCTGGCTATCAAATTTGCTGTGTTTCCAGCTCCAAGCATACTACCTGGAGTATGGAAAATGCTCGATGTATTTGAAATGGACAGATGGATTTATGCACGCATGCATTCATGCCTCAGCCGTAATATTAAATACTAGCCTCTATGCTGCCTTCACACAGAACCTCACAAGTGGAGTCTAGATCAATGTTACAACTCCTGAGGGACCAGTTCAATGCCTGGAAGAAGACGCAGGAGGCTGATGGGGAAGCCCTCTTACGCCTGGCTTGTGCTAGAGAGAATAACCAAGAGCCTGATGCAAAAGCACTCTCTGTGCTGCGGCCCTTTCAAGGGCAGTTTCATCTTCTCTTAGGATGATCCAGCCTTTGCAAACATGACCAAAAGGGCAAGGCTTCTCACTGGAGTGTGTTTCAAAGGGTCTCGTTGTGAAGAACTCGTCGACAGATAAAACTCAAAATTGTTTAAGAAGGACATTCCCTGGGTAATCGCTGCAAACTTGTAGAGAACTTCTGACTAACTTCAAGCAGCTACAGGCAGCTTCCCTGTAGTCAGGACTGGGAAGCAGCGGCGCCATCTTGTGGCGCTTTTGAGAACACCACGGTTCTGTATCAATTCCTTCAACGGTCTGGATGTGCACAGTGCTTTTCTGAAAAATCACATCTTTATCTCAATAAGGATATCTATTGGCCTACTTAACAATCTGGCCCACTCACTTCTCAACCTTTATTTTAAAAAAACATAAAATCAATACCCCAATTCGGCGTGGATTCAATACCATGTAACCTTGATATTTCCAAGAAAATTGTTTCAGCCATGCTTGGTGGCACACACCTGTAATCCCAACACTTGCAAGACTGAGGCAGAAAGATTATTATTAATTTTATGCCAGCCTGGGCTACATAACAAGACTAAAGGAAAAAAATTCTACTTCCCAAAGAAAACACACATTGCTTTGCTTGGCACACAGTGGCACGGGCCCAGACTAAAAAGATAGGAAAAAAAAATGTCACAACTCACAAGTCATCCAGTGTCTGCCAGTGGAGACAGACACGGTGTTGGATGTTTTCCTCTATTGCTCTCCACCTTATTTTTGAAACCCGATCTCTCACTGAGCCTGGAATTTGCTAATTCAACAAGACTAGTCACCTAGCACAAGTTCCCAGAGACCTCTTGTACCCCACCCTCTACAAGCATGCATGTGTCCCCACACTTGGATCTTTACATGGGTGCTGGGATCTGCTTGGGTCGCCATGCTTGTGCAGCAAGCACACACTGTACTGCCAAGCCTGACAGGAGCTGATAGCTGGCAACGATGGGGTTTGCCTTGCCCATCTCTCCATAGTAAGTCTTCATCTGGCTTTTCACCTACCTCTCCTGCCATCCCCATGCAACACGGGAACATGCCCTGCGCTTGCATTTACATTTACACATGCACACGCACAATTGATTTCTCATCTCTTTGTGCTGAAGAGAAATTAAATCATGTGCAGGCAAGAACTGCAGTCGGATGGTGGCAAGAGCCGAGAGGCTCTTTTTTTTTTTTTTTTTTTTAAGCCTTATCTCTGAGGTTCAGACAAACTGGATTGGTACGGAGGCAACTGAGGCTGCCCGTGGGCGGCCAGTTTCCAGCCTGAGTTGGAAGAATGGAGTCAGCTCAGCACAGCTGGGAGACTTCTCAGGTGCAGAAATTCAGACTTGAAAAGAGCCTTCAAGCTCACCTCCTCCTGATGTTTAAAAGTAGGCTGATGGAAGACACGTGACCTTGGAACCGGTTGTCGATCCTAACCCTAGCCTCAGATTCTCTGAGCCATTTTACCAACTGTGGAGTGAAATTAAGAATCTCCATGCTGCAAGGAACCCTGGGATCTGTTCTGTCCCCCAAAACGGACTCCTACCTGAGAATCCTGCTCCCTCACCTCGCGTATCAAGCTGCAGCTTTTGCAGCAACTCATTCTTTATGAAAAACACTAACTTTTTTTTTTAATTAGAATTTTTACTTACACTAATGTTACAAAGAATAGATGTTTTAGGTTATTTTTCATACAGAAATAAATAATCATTGAATAAAATGGAAGAAAAAATAGCCATCTAGTAAATATGCAAAAAAAATAATGGAAGCAGAAAATAACTATTAGGCAAACTATCATACATAAATTTTTGCGAGGAAGATTTCCTAAATATTCAAGAAGAGAGATAGTAACTTGACCAGAGAAGCTGACATCCCACACTATAAGACAGTCTTATAATAAGCTGTCTGAAGAAGGGCATGACATCACCCCATGATGTTGATAGAAATTAATAATCTGTATCTAATCGTGAGGAAACACCTGATAGGCCCAGACTGAGGGTCATTCTACAAAGTGACTGGCCTATAATCTTCCAAAACATCAAGGTCATGAAAGGGAAGAAAAAATGAGAAACTCAGACTAGACAAGATACGAAGCTAAGTGGGGGGCGGGGACCCTGGATCCTTGGTGAGAAAAGAAGCACATTAGTGGAAAGTGGCAGACAGACAAATCGTGTCTGGTAACTGAGTTAAATATGTGTCTGGGTTGATTTTATTGTACTAATAGTTATGCAAAGGACTTGCAGAAATAATAAAGGGGCAGTGTAGCTGCATCCTTCCCAAAGCCTGCATCTTACACATAATCACTGTTAACAGCTCAGCGTGTGAGCATGTGTGTGCAAGGGTGCATGGGGAGGTGCGTCAAGTGTGCCACAGCACATGTGAAGGCTAGAGGACAAACCTGTCTCCATAGGCTCTCTTACTGTCCACTGCTGTGTACTCCAGGCTAGCTGGCTCCAAAGAAACTCTCCTACTTCTGTTTTCCCATCCAACAGGAGTGCTGAGGTTACCTACATGCTCTACACTGTCTGGCTTTATGTGTGTTCTGGGGACCCAAATGCCAGTCCTCACATTTGCATGGAAACTACTACTTCACCCACTGAGTTATAGTCCAATGCCTGTTTACTGTACTTTACCTTTATATAAAAGTAAATACATATATATATGAATTAAGTGTATATACAACTATATTTATAGCTATATATAACCACATATTTCTAGATCTATAGAACTATATACAAGCTCTCAGTCAACAACCAGTGTCACACATGTTCAATAGTGCATCTTGGAAAGTTTTCCATATATACCCATCTCATTATTTGGGAGCCATATAGCATTCTATTATCATGACATACAATTTTACCAATCCAAGATTTGTCTACAATTTTTCCTATTATAAAAACATTTCCATTTCATTATAAAATTATGTACCTTGTACATGTTTGTATGTATTTCCATGCAATAGAATCTTAGAAGGAAAATGGATGTCAAAGGAGATAAAAATTTAAATTTAATCATAATTACACTTACAGTGAACCAAGTTGACCAATAGAGTAGAGCAGAAGGAGGCATGGTCTATGGTTAAGAAGAAGACACAGGGTTTCTTCATGGTCTCCCATGGGTCATTGGCACTGGTGGCAGCCAGACTCACTAATGACACGGCCCCACTCTGAGCTCTGCCTGCCTAGGACCAGAAGCTTCAAGCCAGCAGCTATGATTGGGCGTCATCTTGAAACCAAATAGCCCAGCCCTAGGTAAGGCTATAGATGACAACAAACCAATATCTTGACTGAAGCCACAAGAGGGACCACAGAGCTACCCAGGAGCACCCAGCTCTGCCACCCTCAGATTCCCTGGTACTCAGAAACAATTGCTTATTGTTTTAATTCACTAAGTTTTAGGGTAACCAGTTACAGCCATAAATACCCACTCTATTTTCTAAGCCCATTTTCCTCATCTGTAAATTAAAGGTGATAATGAAAATGATCTGTTCACAGAGAAAGGTAGGGAAGGCCTTTCCACCTGTGGCCGGTGAGCATCAGTGCATTTCCTCTGTCTCCTGGGGGTTAGAGGTTATGACAGCTGGCAGGCATGACTAAACAGAGAATGTTCTGAGTAGTGATGCCTTTGACCTTTTCATTTAAAATGCACGTCAAATCTGCTTCTAATTCACTTACAGACACATTATTCTGGGAACGGAGCAGCGAGTGAACTTTGTTGCAATATGTTCCCTGCCATTTTATGTGATGGAATTACAAAGGCAATGGCCCATGGTCTCCAGAGAGCTGCCAAACCCCTCTCTGAGTGGTCAGGGGTGCCTAATGTGGACAGGCAATGAAAGTGATGGTGTATTGGCATTTACAACAGGACAGACAGAAACATCCAGGCAATATGGGCATATATACAAAAATAAATTATTTATTTGTCTTTCTTGGATAAAATATGTTCCTTTGTGGAAAGATTGGGCTCAGTGGCAGTCAGGGTTAGGGAAACCAAAAGCCTTGAAATTCCAAAGCATCCTCCTACAGTCCCCTACCATCCAGTTTAGTGACTCCTGAGACCAAAGGGACCACTTCTTCCCAATAGTGCTGGCCTGTAGACTAAGCCTCCAATCACAATGTACTCTTGGAGGATATTCAGCCAGCACAAACAGGTTCACTCCCCTTTACATTATATCATTTAGAATATTTTCATCTACATATACCAGGAAAAAATAACTAAAGTTGGCCTAAAACTCATTTTAAAAAAGGGGGAAGTATATGTTTCAATTAGAAATAGAAATATTCTGGTACAGGATATAGCTAAGTTGGTAAAGTGCTTGCCATACAAGCATGAAGACCTGAGTTTAATCACCAAAGGTACTATGGTGCATAACTTAATAATCTCACCTCTGGGGTAGTAGAGACAGGCAGATTACTGGTTGGCTACTGGACAACCAGCCTCATCCAATAGGTAATCTACAGATCAATGAGAGGCCTCATCTCAAGAAGCAAGGCCTCTGGTCTCCTGGGCGCCAGCACACACATCAGCACATAAATGTAGAAGAACATGTATACACAGAGAGAGAGAGACAACAGCACATATACACCTCCCCCCCCCCAAAAAAAATAGTCTCATTTTGAAACTATACATAAACTGTGCTCGCTTTGGAGTCTGGTACTCTGGCCTTCGCTCAGTGGTGTCCAATACTGGTGACCATAGTTGGTAGCCCTTACTTTCCAAGCCTCGGATTTTTTCAGCACAAGAGGACAAAGAAGCATGAAGTGTGTGTGTAAATTGTGACTGCTAGATTGAGGATGTCAGGGGCTGCTGGCTCCTCTAACTGGAGAAGTCCTGACACTCCAGGATCCTGCGGGGAGAAGAAGGGATGTGGGGAAGGAACCCTAGGTAGAAACAGCTAGTGTATCCAGCTCAGAGACTAAAAGGTCTGTGTTGGAGTAAGGTTGAGTGGAATGGACATGATAATCTGGTAACTGGCTAAAGCTTAGGGTGAGGAGAAAGGAGAGTGTAGAGGGCAAAGGGAGCAAAACCAGGAGCCAGCAAAGACCTGGAGAACTCCTGGCCTGAGATCTGGGCTGTCTGTAGCACTAGCTAGTCTCACAGGGTGGCCCTCCCTAATCCAACAGTGTCCATGCATGGGACTGTGCTCATTGTGGGTGATGTAGAAAGCTTCCCTATCTCCAAAACCTTCCTCCCTTCTTTCTGTGAGTCATGGTTTTGTTTATTTATTTTTTTAATCATGCCTGCGGAGGTCTTCTTCCGAACAATGAGCATGGGTCTGTTACAAGGGTCTCAGATGCCACACCCTAAAGACACCAGGAAGAAAGGAACTGTGGGCTCTCGGGAGCATGATGAGCCCCTGCTGAGAATTCAACAATGTCCTAGGAACAATCCAGCCGAGACAGATGCCTGCTGTGGAATGGAGCAGCAGGCAACATTCTCCTGCTGCTGTGGGTTTTGGAGCCGCACAATATGCTTGATTGAAAGGTTCCTTTGGAAGTTTAATCTTTCCAACATTTAAGAATTAAATCAATAATGTCCCCATTTCAGGTTCTCTGTGATTATGTCTTTCGTATCCTATTTACTATTTAATAACAAATGTTTCTAAAAATTACAATCTGTGTGTCTGTACCCCCCCAAAAAAAAAAAATCAATGAAAAGAGAAAGAGAAGGAAAAATGATTTAAATTAGGTAAGTCCCTACTATGTGCAGCCATGTCCTAGAGGTTTTATATTCTTTATCTGAGGCCAGTCTCACAAATATAAAAGGAAGCTATTGCCATTAACATACCTCTTATAAGTACAGAGCATTAAGCTCAGAGGGGTGAAAAGTCTTCTTTAGCGTCACGTCACACAAGAGCAGAACCCGGAGAGGCTGAGAACATAGATTGCTTTGCCTGGCATGTGTAAGGGAGGCCCTGGATTTAACATCCAGCACAGTGACGACAGAGCAGAGTCCTGGATTGGAACTCTCTGGTATTTTGGGTTCCAAACCCATCATTTCCTCTGCTCTTGTTAATATCTCCCACTCAGACTCCCACCCACCCACCCTTTTACTCCTCCTCCCCCCCCCCATTCCTGGTAGCAGCAGTATTCAATGCTCAACCCTTCCTGTTGGAGCATGATTACAGAAAGTTCTTCCTGTCTACCTAGTGGGGTCCTTCAGGAGTTTCTGGGCCTCTGCACAGCCCAGGGGATAGAAGGAGGCACCTCAAATTTTCTGCCTACAGAGAAGCAGCAAAATCTCCTGAGAGGCAGGATTTTTATGTACAGGGTCCCCAACTTGGGACCAGGAATGATGAAGCTGAGACAAGGTGAATGGTGTCCTAGGACTGACTGTCCAACTGCCCAGCTTACAGGCAGGAAGCTCCCAATGTGTCTTTGCTACCCTTTACCTGGTAGACCTTAGATATGAAACTTTACTTCCAGTCAAAATTTCAATCAATCAAATGAAATGAATGTTTCTCGTGAGGGTGTGGTTGAACAGATAAGAGCTTTTACTAAAGTGTTTATGAATTCTTGCCTGCCATGTGTCCACAGACACTCTAATCCAGTGTTCTATGATGGAGCCCTCATTAGCCCACAGAAAGAAGGACACAGGCTCTATGTCTCAGGTAAGGTTACCTCTACAAAAGGTTTATTTTTACATAGTTCAGGCTTATTATGGTCACACCTAAGATATAGCAGAGGCAGTAAGTATAGGTGGAAATTTCTGTGTTCAGCAGCCACTCTCAAAGAAACACTCTGAGGATTATATTAATTATAAATGCTTGGCCAATAGCTCAGACTTGTTACTGACTAACTCTTAAATTTAAATTAACTCATATTTCTATTTATGCTTTACCATGTGACTCATGGCTTATTATCTTGTTTTCCATATATCCTGCTTACCCTACAGCTGGCTGGCATCTCCCTTGACTCCTGTGACCCTGCCCTTCTCTCCTAGCATTCTCCCTATGCCAGGCTGTCTTGTCTTTCTACCCTACTACCACCAGCCAGTCAGCTTTATTATTAACAATGGACATAATCCACAGCAAGTTACATTTGACAGTACACCACATACAAAAAACAAGCACACATGTATACACTTCATATCCTGCCTGTACCTTCTTGAGGACACATAAAGCCTTCAGTTAAAGGATGTGAAGATACAGAGACTCCAGATCTGAGTTTGGAGTCAGATTAGAGGCACTAACCCAGGTTGGTCATACACCTTGTTCTGGAGCTTGAAGTCATGAAGCACCCTTCCTTACCAGATTCTAACCAGAATGCACCCAGTCAAAAGCTGTCTACTGCTCCCTTGTTTCTGGTGCAGCCTCAACTCTTCCTTGACTGGCAAGTCCTAGCGCACCTCTGATCATGCCAGAAGCAACTGCAGGTACCATGGATACATTCTGGATGGAAGTGGCAAAGCTAATGATATTTTACTGTTTTTGTTTTGTTTTTTCTAAGCACTTATACAAGTTATGAACATGGAGAGAGAAAACCTGGCTTCTGAACCTACTGGGGAACCATAGGCAACACTCACCCTTCCTGTTTATCTAGTCATTTATTAGAAGACATAAGCATTTACTGGGACCAACCCAGGAGACAATTAGGAAGTGAATAGCCTCAGTTTCTTCCTACACGGCATAGCAGCTACACCTTGCTGCTAACCCATAACCTAAAAGTTTTTGCAACACTATATAGCGTTTATTCAGAGAAAATGTGTGAGATGTATCCCACAACTCAATATTTTCAACAACAATATGGCAGCTTGCAACCAGTTTGTTCACAAGAATAAAACACTGGAAATGGCACAGAAGTATTAGAAGGTAAATGGTAACTGTATGTGGCACATCCATACGATGGAACATCACTAGGGAGAGAGAGGAAGGCAGAGGAAAAGAAAAATAAATAATTTCCAAAGAGCCAAATGTAAAGACACAGACCTGTAATCCTAGTATTCAAAAGGTTGAGATAGAAGGGTCATAAGTTCAAGGCCAGCCTAGTCAATGGGTGAGGCTTTGTGAGGAAAAGAAAATACTGATGCTGACAGCACAGAAGAATCAAAAAATAATAATGCTAAGTAGAAAAAACAGCCAGACAGGAAAGAATACGTGATTCGTAATTTCATTTGTATACAGTTCTATGAAATCAGTCGTTGCCTGAGAATGAGGTGGAGTGGAGAGGAGAGGCAAAATTCGAAAGGTTCGCTAGGAAACTTCCAGATGAGACAGAGTTACGTTATGTTACTCTCTCATGATGCACACGTTGAAGTTCTAGCCTGACTTGTGTTTGGAGACATGGCCTGTAAAGAGGAAACAAAGGTGTCTTAGTTAAGGTTGTTATTGTAGCAAACAGATGCCATGATCACAACTCTTATAAAGAAATGTTTGACTGGGGCTGCTTACAGTTCGGAGGTTTAGTCCGTTATCATCACAGCAGAAAGCATGGTAAAGCACAGGCAGACATGGTGCTGGAGAGAGAGCTGAGAGATCTGTCGGGATGAGCAGTCAGCAGGAAGAAGGTGTGATACTGGGCCTGGCTTGAGCATCTGAAGCCCATCCCCAGTGTCATACATCCTTCAATAAGGCCACATCTACTCCAACATGGCCACACCTCCTGATGGTGACACACCCTATGAGCCTCTAGGGGCCATTTTCATTCAGACTGCCACACGAGGTAAAGTGAGGTCAATGGAGTGAGCTTAAATCCAATATGGCCAGTGTCCTTATAAGGAGAGGAGATTAGAACTCAGACATGCACACAGGGAACATGGTATGAGGACAAAGGTTGGGAACAGAGGAAGGTCTGCAAGCCTCAGGAGAGTCCAGTCCTGACTACAACTTTTTAATACTAGACTTCTGACTAGAAGGGCCCTGGGAAAAGACATCCGTATGGTTTAAACCACTGTCTTATCATAGTAGCCCTGGCAAACTGGCATATAA
Source organism: Phyllotis vaccarum (assembly GCA_033318265.1). NCBI lineage: Eukaryota > Metazoa > Chordata > Mammalia > Rodentia > Cricetidae > Phyllotis > Phyllotis vaccarum. The sequence goes on along the minus strand of JARWLC010000001.1, from coordinate 188,127,853 downwards.
TGGTTTTAAAGTTGCATATATGTCAAAAGTATCCCACTGTACAACACATGAAGTTTATTGTATGACAGACTGTTCCTAAAACTCACCCTCAGGCCCGAGGGTATAGCTCAGTTGGTAGAGTGCTTGTCCATCATTAGGAAGTGGATTAGCCAAGGGGAAATCAAGCATAGTGCTGCATGCCCCAAATCCTAGCATTTGGAAGGTAGAGTCGGGAAGACCAGAAGCTAAGTCCAAGTCAGCTATATATCGAACTAGAGGCTAGGCTAGGCTACATGAGGCCCTTCCTCAAAAAGGAATATGAAGATCCGTTTGGTGTCACACTGTAATGGGTGGGCACCCCTAACTTTAGCGCCCCTAGACACCTGTTAACTTTAAAGAAAAAGAGAGTTTAATGAATGATATACCTGTACACACATGTGCGGGCTTGAGGCACTGTGGAAGCCAAGAGCCCTGAATATTTTTAGGGCAGAAGCTTTATACAGCACTCTGGGTATGGGAGGGGGAGAGAACATCTGAGCTGGTGAGAGGTTGCAAGGTCAGCTTGACCAGGTGTGTCCCAAGAATTCAGGAAGTACATCCTTATCTTGGGTGGTCCCACTCGGGTAATTACAAGCATGAGGTGTGTCCCAAGTGTGGAGCTGAGCAAGCAGCCATTAATCCTGTGAACAAAGCTTTTCCGAGAATCTGAGTTCTGAGCAAGCTGCCACTTAACAATGGAACCGAAACTCTGTCAACCTTGACTAGTTTCAGGGACCTCAGGAAGGGAGTCGAGGGGGAAGAATCAAACAGGATTTTTCTATCTTCACAACACCTGACAACCTGAGTCTGATCTCTAAGACCCTCATAGTGGATGAAGAGAATAGACTCCCTCAAGTTATTCTCTGACCCAACATGCACGTATCTACACACACACATTAAGTGAATGAATAAATAAAATGTAATGATAAAAATGAAAGAGAAGATGGATAAAGAAGAAGACCCACTACATTGATCAAACTACATTATCTGAGGAGGAAAGACCAGGCTTAACAGCTTTTCCAGCTCCAGAGTGGTTCTAGTGTCTATCCAAGGTTAAGAAGCCAGTACTTCACTTCTTCTTCCAGGAAGTCTACCTTAGAAAAATAGGCTTTCAAGCCATGCACAATGGTATGTTCACCTGCACTGACTGGGAAATCTAATTGCCTTCAAGTTTTGTGCAGAGCCAGCTGAGACTTAATCATTCCACTCACATCAAAATATTTACTCCAAATAGTCATTACCGCCTGGAAGGAGCTCACAGGTAGCTGGAGAAGACTGGTTCTGAAGCAACAGGGTTCAGCACACCCTGTAAGGGAAGCGGGCTATTTGCAGAAGCTCCCATCCCTTAGCCGATGCTCAACTGTTCCCTGAGAGATTTCTTGAGTTAAGTGTTTGCACTTTTTAATACTCTAAGGCCTGAATCATCCAATTCTGTCTGATGCAGGTGCCGAGGCTTAGGAACTTACAGTACATGATTTGCATAAAGTGATTGGAATTTGCATGGAGTGGAAAATTTGCATGCAGTAAATAGCTGTAGGGAGGATAAAATGATGGCCCAGAAATGGCCTAAAATAATGTGCTAATTTGTAGCCCCAGTGTTATCTCAAAGCTTCTCTGGAAAGTGAAAGGCTGCCTTCAAAAAGAGGAAACTATGCAGCTGCTAGTGGTACAGCCCAGTCCTGAAAATCTGGTAGAATTGAGGATATAGAACAAAAGCTGAGAGAGGTTAGCACATCACCACCACAAGAGGCTGAGGTGGACGATCACTTACATCCAAGAGTTCAAGACCAGCCTGGGCAACAGAGAAAGACCCAATCTCAAAAAGAAAACAGAATGTTATTGTTATCGGCTGGATTAAAGAAGACCCCAGACCCAGATTTCTTGCAAGATAAAAAGAAAAGGTTAAATTGATACACTCATGAGCGGGCTCAAGGCACTGTGGAAGCCAAGAGCCCCGAATATTTTTAGAGCAGAAGTTTTATACAGCACTCTGGGTAGGGGAGGGGATACATCTGGGCTGGCGAGATAGGGAAGTTACAACAGGGCAGGGCCAAAGGTCAGCTTAGGACGGAGTTTAGGAATGCAACAGGCAGGCAGGCATATTTCCTGTGAAACAATAGCAAGTCTTGGGCAAGCAGGAAACCACCTGAGGACATTCATTTCCTGGAGCAATGGTCACAATGAGCACATTGTGCAAGCTTCAGAAAGTTCCTGCTTTGGTAAACAGCACATGGGTTAATTATAGGTCAGGGGTAGAGGATTCTAAGAGGTCAAAGCTCAGACTAGGCAAGGAAAACTCTTATCTTCACATTATGACCAGAGGATCAAGTGGTCAGCACCAGCCTGAGCTACATGTCTCAAAAAAAGAAGGACTGGGATGTAGCTCTATGGTAATTCAATCCATCCCAGGTGCTAATAAATAAACAGGTAAGTAATTAAATAAATGGTAACACTGAAGAACAATTTCAGCACAAAAATACAGAAGACATTTCTATAAAAGGGAAATTAAGAGACTTAGGCTAAAAGGGAGCTTACATTTTATGCCATATCGTCTCATACTATTTTAAAGTTACAGGAATTAGTTAATAAAATAATAAAAACACATAGCATTTGGTACAAATAAATTATTAAATCATAATAAATATTACATTAAAATATTTATAACACTTAATTTCATATGTGTTTGATTAAATTTTAATTAATAATTATTTAATTTATTGCTATGGGATTATGTTATTGCAGTGGATTAATATTCATTATTTCTCTGGGCTGATATGACCTTCCCAAGGCTCCTGCCTCTTGACATTTTTAGAAGGTCCATCTCTCATACCCTTGCTCCAAAGAGAAGGAAAAGCAGAAAATCATAGAGACCAAGTCCCTTATTTTGGCCTTCTCTGGAAGCAACGGTTTATGGGCCAACACAGCCTAGACTATGAGGCTTAGTTTCAAATTCTAGGAACACGGCAAGACTATTCAAAAGCTGGAATCCCACCATTGGTCCCACAGCTCCCAAACATCTACCCTTCAACAGTGTCCCTGACTCTGGAGTTTGTAGCTGAATATAGGTGCCATTACTGCCGCTGTGTGTTCAGTCCCCTGGGAGCTGAGGTAGAGCCCTTTCTCTCCAGCGTGGCCACCTTCAGACCTGCATGAACAAGCAGACAACACGTCAATGCAGTAGACTAACTAATCGTCCCCCAATATGGCCACAGTTGAACCCACAAATAATATCTCACAGGGCAAGAGGGACTTTGCAGATTAAGGAAAGAATCACAACATCAGATTGCTTTGGGTTCTTGGCAGGCTTTCTGTGATCACAACAAACCTGCCAAAGGGATGCAGGAAAAATCAGATCAGGAGTTACTCACTCAAGGAAGCAGCGACAGGTCTGAAGATGCTGTCCAAATGATTCTGAAGACGGAGAGCCACTTTTTCCAGGTGGTGTACAGATGAAACAGTGTATTCTCCTCTACAGCTTCTTGAGGAAATAGAAGCCCCTACAATCTGAAGACTTCTCCCTCCCCATTAATATTTGAAACTCTAACCTCCAAGGTGGTTAGGGATAGGGTAGGACCTTGGAGGGTGATTAGATCATGAAGCTCCAACCCCATATATGACATTAGGGACTTTTACAGAGACCAAAGGGAGTCGTTCACCCTACTCTGTGAGAACACATTCAGAAGGGACCATCTTTGAAGTAAAGTATAAGACCTCACAGACATCCAATCTATTGGCTGCTTGGCCTTGTATTTCCTGATCTCCATAAGCATGAAATTTATGTTACTTTAAAATGACCTATTCAATGTCAAGAATGGGCCTCTAGGGCTGGAGAGATGGCTCAGCAGTTAAGATGCCTGACTGCTCTTCCCAAGGACCCAGGTTCAATTCTCAGCACATAGTAACCCACAACTCTCTGTAACTCCAGTTCCAGGGGACTCAGTGCCCTCTTCTGGTCTCTACAGGCACCAGACATACATATGGTTATATACACACAAAATTAAATTAATAAATAAAAAGAATGGGCCTCCTGACAGAAGGGCCGAGCTCCTACTCATACCTGAAGCTTGTACCCCTCTATCTACCTTCTCCCATTGCCCTTTCTTCACTCCACTGGAAGGGGTACCCCAAAGCTGAGTACTGCTCCCCAATGTGATCAAATGACTTGCTGGTGTATGGTGTGGCCTTTCTTGATATATCTTTGAACAAACTAATTGTCAGTCAACCAGTTCCAAGGATAGCCAGACCTGGATTAGAAAGCTAGCTTGGCCAGGATGTCCATAAAAAACAAAGCTGTTTTTCTGTTTCAGAAAAAGCATTTTCCAGCATTATTCAAAGAGGAGTCGGTCCAACTTCTTAAGCTATCATTTCCCATGATGCACTTCATCACAAAGCATCCTTAAACACCCAGCTGATCTTCAGAGAAAGATCTTATATAGTTTTTTTTTTCTAACATACTTAAAAATCAATAGTAACTATTTTGTTACACCAATCTCAATAAGGTAGACATTTGCATTATGATTTATTTGATTATGACAGAAATAATGTGAGGAATAATTTTCACCACAGGTTGCTATGTAGTCTTGAACAAATTTATTTCTATCTCTTCCCACTTGTAATTTTCAAGAACTGTGGGTCTGGGAATGTTTCTCAATGGTAGTGCGCTTACCTAGTACATATGAGGCCCTGGGTTCAATTCAACATCAGAAGAAAAAAGTAAGATTGCCTGCAGAAAGTGCTAGAAATATAACACACTCAGATCACAGGAAAAACTGGCCTAGACAACCGGCACTCTAACTAGCTCCTCCCAACAAACTGGACACGTTTCCATGCCTGCAAAATATTGTTGCCCTGAAGTTATAAAACCCAAAGTGGAAAAAACTGAGGAGCTCCTTCAGTTTCAAACTAAGTGACGCATATGCAGTAGAGATTCCATCTACCTTAAGCAGTTTTCTTGAACCATGGGGGGGCATCGTGACAATGACATCTGGATAACAAACCACTTTTTATAACTTGTCCGTAGGTAGTCTGTCCTCCTGAACTCCCAATAGTAACCAGTGTATAGTTAACCACCCCTCTTCAGGGTCTAGTATTACAAATCAGGTCACTGAGGGTCAGAAAGGTCATTCATCAAAGACCAAAGAGTCAATGAGCAGTGGTACCTGTGGTCATAATTACTACACACCTCTTACAGTGGCTGTGTCCATTACTTTTCTTCTTGCTGTAACAAAATTCCTAAGAGGCAATTTTAGGATGGAAGGGCTTCTTTTAGCTCAGAGTTGGAGGGGATACAGTTCATCATGCCAGTGGGAACCTGAGGTGGCTGGTCTCATTTTGTCCATATCAGGAAGCAGAGATAGATGAACGTGGTTACTCACCTGGCTTTCCTACCCCTGTTCCCCAATTTATTTAGCGTGAGCACACAGCTCACTCTTACACTAGGTCTTCCCTCTCTAGTTAAACTTTTGTCAAATATTCTTTCAAACACTCCCAGAGGTGTGTCTCCTAGCTGATTCCAAAATCCAGCCACGTTGACACTGAAGATTAACCATAATATCTTGCAACAAAGAAAAGAATCAACAGAATTAGAGGACAGTCTAATTCAAAGGCTTCATTGCTGTAGGTCCAAAGCAGGCACCAAGTATATGGGCAGGTGCAGGAGCCACAGGGCCATCCCCCATCAGCAACAGGAGGTGGGGGATGGCAACCAGAGCTAAGGTTATGGGCAGCCAAACTCTGGGCTTCAGCAGCCACATCCCATTTCTCCAAGATCATCACAGACTCCCTGCTCCCTTTCCTCTCAAGCCATCAATTCTGACCCTGGCATCCAGCCATCGGAGTGATTTGACAGCATTTTGGAGATTTTTATGTGAAACTAAATTTAGGCAGCAAGACAGATGAAAAACGCTCCACTTTCCTGGAAGGTGTTTGCTTTTCCTCTCTTCTGTGAGATTAGAAATTTATTTCAAAGCTCCTGTGAAATTTAGAAACCAAAGTGTGGACTTGAGGAAGCGCTGGTCAGGAAGGTTTCTGTATTAAGAGCAATCACGGCTGTACTGGTTAGTTTTACTGTTGCTATGACAGAATGCCTAAAGTTTAAAGGGGAAATATTTATTTGGGGTCATCATTTCAGAGGGTGCAACCCCCAGTTTCTTTATCTTATGTGCTTAGGCAAGACTTCAAGACAAGGAGAGGATGTGGTGAGGAATAGAAGCAGAGATCACTGACAGGAAGGGGCCGGGGATAATATATCCGCAAGGACCCTCTCTCTTTCGGTAACTTACCTCTCCCATCTGTGTCCCACCTCATAAAGCTTCCAACATTTCCCAATAGTGCCACTAGCTGGAGACCAACTGTCTCAGGTTTCTATTGTTCTGATAAAACACCATGACCAAAAGCAACTAGGAGGGGAAAGGGTTTATTTTATTTTACAACTTACAGTCCATCACCCAGGAGAGTCAGGGCAGGAAGTCAAGGCAGGAACTAATTGAGAGACCATGAAAGACAGCTGTTTATTGGCTTTCTCCTTCTGGCTTGTTCAACTTGCTCTCTTATACCACCCAGGACCATCAAGCCCACAGCGGCAATCCCACAGTGAGCTGGACCCTTCCACACATCAGTCTTCAGCCAGACAAACACACCCTACAGGTTGCCCACAGGCCATTCTGGTAGGGCATTTTCTCAGTTGAGGCTCCCTCTTCCCAAATGACTCTACACTGGGTCACATTGACATAAAACTGGCCAGCATACCTGTCTTACAATACCTAAGTCTCTGGGAATGGGAAAGGCAATACTCCATATCCAGATAAGAACAGCAAAATTTGGAGGAATTTTTTTTTTAAGAATTTGTTTTCATTTAAAAGATTATCTTATTTTATGTGCATGAGTGTTTTGCCTGTATTTATATACATGGACCATGTGCATGCCTGCTACCCTCAGAGATTAGAAAATGGGAACAGATCCTCTGGAACTAGATGTAGATAGCTGGAAGCTACCATGTAGGCACTGGGGATCAAACATAGTCCTCTACCAAACCAAAGTTCTCTTAACTGCTAAGCAATCCCTCCATGCCTGGGTTCGGAGGATTCAACCATGCTAGAATAAGGAAAGGGCTCAGTGGTTGAAACACTTGCACTATAAGAGCTAGGACCAGAATTCAGATCTCAGAAACCTATGTGAGTGCTCGGTGGACATAGCAACCTATCTATAATTCCAGCCAGGGAAGGCAGAGAGAGGAGCCCATGGAGCAAGTTGAGGAAGAATGGCCATATTGGCAAGCTCTAGGTTTGGCTGGTTAGCCCTGCTTCGGTTAATAAGGTAGAAGAACAATCAAGGAAGATTTCCAGCATCAACTTCTGGCCTCCACATGCATATACTCAAGTGTATGTATGTGTGTACTAATAAATAAATAAAAAGAGCATGTTGGGGAAAGAGTCAAATCCTTGGAGGGGTTTCTCTGGATCTCAGTTCCCATAACTATAACTATAGCAACGTTTCCGACAGCACTGATTTCGATGACTTCATGTATTCATAGTCCAGGAAAGCTACAGAGGTTAGCCCAAGGTCAAAATTGTTCATCCTTAACCCCAAAACCATTTCACAAGCTGAACAGAGGCTAAGAGTTGGAGAACAGCCATGCTCTCCTCCTCAAAACGGCGGTATGTCTATTGAAAACTCAATTTTTTAATAGTTTAATTTCTATGCATTTTAGCTTTGGAGAATAATTTCAAGTTGGGAGATTCATTTTTTTTATGTAAAATTAGCTTTGACTTGGAAAGAATTGAGACTGGGTTCTGGGGAGTGGCCTCCATAATGACCTCATTTGCATATCAATAGCCTCTCTCTTCATTTGCTGCCATGGCCACCCTCAGAGCTTAGATGGCTCCAGACTTAATGGGAAGATAGAAAAAATGTTGGTTGCTCTTCCTTTTTTATAATGTTTAAATATAGGAAGCACTTTGAAATACAAAGTTTCTCGGAACTTCTGCAGTCAGACCAAAGAGATAAAATAGTATTTTTTCTTTATCAAGACTTACTAAGTCTCCAAGAGAGTACAGAATACATTCTTTTTTATTTTAATTTTGTAATGATTTCTTTAACAGTTGTTTATGCATACAAGCCCTGTGGAATTTTCGCTATGCTTTTTAGAGATCATTTACAAGGCCTCAAATATTTACTGAAGGCTGACTTCAGTGCCAACTGTGCTGTGTGGGAGACCTAGCAAAGGAGGAACATGAAGTCCTTGCCCTTAGGGTTTGGACATCTTAATAAAGCCTTGAACAATGGCAGGAATATGATGTGCAATAAGTGCCAAGAGCAAAGGAATAGGGTGCTTTGAGGATGTACAGGAGGAGGCAGGGCTCCCAGGGGAAATGGCTAATGAGCAGAGCTGTGAAGGAAGAGCACACTCAAGAACAAGATGGTGTACATACCTACCTGTGCGCATACATCTCAGGACGGAAAAGTGTTCGGTGTTTAAGAAACTGGGGGTGGCACAGCAGCAGTAGGGAGAATAGTAGGATTTAGAGTTACTGTAGATAGAAGCCAGGAGCCTTGATGGAGATTTTGAACATTCTGAAAGAGAGTAAGATTCTATTGAACTACTCTGAGTATTAGTTAACCATCTAAGGAGTTAGTTAAGTCAGCTGTTCACTTAGTTCCTTTGAAGAGAGATTCTGTGTTGTTGCTATTAGGTGAGAATGGGTATGGAGAGAGAAAGAGAGAAAGAGCCAAATGCTCCTTCAGACAGCAGCTTTATTAATACATCCCGCAGCAGTAAAGGGAGTTTCTACATCTGAGAGTTTACGCCCTGAAATTCTAAGCAAGCTATGTATTTTAAAGATTTCAAGGGAAGTCTTGCATCACAATGAAGCAGGCTTAGTTCACATATAACTTGTGCTACATGGTCATGGTATAGAAGCAGGGCATAAATGACTTAGGCTACGAGACAGACATCACTGTTTCTCTGAGTAGGCAGTGGGGCTGGTAATATGTGATTCATATTATTTAGTAGTCAGGCCGTCAACAGGCTATCTGGGCTCTTGTCCTGCATACAGCCCTCTCTGCTTACAGTCTGGTTAACCAGGTGGAGGAGAGAAGTCTGGGTTCTCACTAACAGCTGCCAGACAATAACGAGTTAGGGGGCTACAGTACAGTAGTGGCTTGGACTAAGCTAAAGGAAGAACAGAAAATGAATGGATTGTATTGCTATTCGGGTGGTCAAAAGAGCAAGACCAAGTACTAGACTGGCTAGCAGGACAAGAAAGAGAATCAGAACCTAATGGGTAACAGTGCTATTCACAGAGATGGAGACCCAGGGAGGAAACCAGAATGTGAGTGGGAGCTGGGATGGAGACTTGGAAGTTCAGTGTTGACCCTGTCGTGTAGAAGGACCTTTGAGACATCTTTGAGGTTTTTTTAAGCTGTTAAGTGTCAGCACAGAGGAAGTGATGATTCTGGACCCAGAATGTATTTTCAAACTTGTATGTATCTGTGTATGTGTGCACACTCATGCATGTGGAGGTCAGAAGGCAACATGGGGTTCTTCCTTAATTGCTCTACAGCTTAGCTTTTTGAGATAGAGTCTCTCAATGAACCTAGAGCTCACCAATTAGGCTCAACCAGGAAACGGTAAGGATTAATTTTGTTTCTACTTCCCTGTTGCTAGGACTACACTATGAAGCCTGGCTTTTGTTGCATGGGGACTAAAGACACAAACCCAGGTTCCCTTTCTCACACAGCAAGCAATTTACTGAATGAGACATCTCTTTAGCCCCTCAACTTCTTCATTGCCCAGACAAAAGATTACAAAATACTTCTTTAAATAAAAATTGCTTAAATCTTCCTTGAGAACCATCGTTTGGTGCGAGGCGGAGGGTGCAGCTCAGTAGTTCGGTACTTGCCTAACAAGTACTCATTTCTGAGCTTGTTCCAGTACAAAAACAAAGTTGGGAACCACAAGAGGTAGGCTAGAACATCTGAATCAAGACAACCAACATTGGGGATATTGTCTCAGCTCCATGCCACTTCAACAGTAGCAGTCCGTGTGTATCAAGAGTTTGAAGAATCCACTGCAGTGTCTCAATAGCCCCTATTTCAAAGGCATTAGGAATTTGCACTTTTCTGCCCCGGGGTCAGCTATACACAGTAAATATGCAATTGTGTAGTAGAGGAAAGAAATTTACATTTGTTGCCCAATATGGACTTCTTCCCAAATCAATTTAATAAGCCAAATTCTCACTGTAATCACACCCTATACTACTCCAATCAAATCAGAGTCTTCTAACTCTCTAACCCAAACAGGAGGGAAGTCAGGATTCTGTGATCAGTGTAAAAAATCACTGTATAATTGCAAATTAGAACCATAATCATCACGCTGGCCCCTGAGCCTTTTTCATCACCAGGCTGTGAACCGAAATGACTCCCTGTAAATGTATCTGCCAGACAAGGGATCCGAAGCATTGACAGAGAGCTGCCTTGTGCACAGACACAGCCGGGAGAATAGAGTAAGAACATTTGGAAGAAAAAAAAAAAGAGATGTGTTATGTAAACAGAGGTCCTAACAGCACCAATCGTCTTTCTGTAATGAGTTTGTTTTTAAAATGTGGAAGTGAAACTTGTACATAGTTGGTTTCTCAGGGAAAGGAAAGTAATGTTTATTGAATAAGCATTCATTGGTTAAAAAGGGGGTTGGGATATAATATTGCAGCAAGAGTGGCATTCAAACTACTCATCGACTGCAAGAATGACACAGACCAATGCAGAGTTGAGCCATATTACCATACTAAGAAGGACCCTCCACCACCACTACCTAGCAACAGCCAGGATATACAACAAAGAGGTCTCTTACCAGACTCCCAGATGGATTCCCCAGAAATAGCCACTATTAATGTCTTAGGACTCTTTCCAAATGGTAGTTTGGGGCACCAACCAGCATGTCTGTGTGCTTATAAATCTCCTTTGGAGCTGAAAACACCATTCTATTCTGTAGATTTTTTTTTTTCCTTTTAACAATGTGTCTGCTATGGTCTAAATGTATTGAAAGCTCTTGTGTTGGAAATTTAATCCTTAAAATTGTATGTTGGTGGGATTTGCAAGTAAGATCTTTGGGGAGGTAACTAGGATTGGAATCATGAAGGTGATCCCTCAGGACACTCTTAGTAGCTTTATAAAAAGAACTGAGGAAGGACAAATGATTCAGTGAGAAAGAGCACTTGATACACAATCAAAAGATATGAATTCAGAATCTGAATAACCATATAAAAAAGCTGAGCATGACTGTATGTGCCTGAAACCCCAGTACCTGGTCAGGCATAGAGGAGATGAAAAGATAGCTGGAACTTCTTAGCCAACCAGTCTAGCCAAAAAAAAAAATCCAAAATAGAGAATGCCCAGTGTCCTCCTGTAGTCCCTACATACACATGCACACAGAGGCACAAGAGCTTACATGTAAATAAATGACACCACACACACACACACACACACACACACACACACACACTCACTCCGAGGTAAACAGGCCTGGGCTACATTGCTCACTGGCTCTTCTGTGATGGCCTCTGCCATGCATGCTATGACACAGCAAGAAGACCAGATGCTGAACAGATGCCACAACACCCTGCTCTAGAATTTCCAATTCCCAATTTCCCAACTTCCAGGACTGTGATCCAATTAACCTTCCAATCTCTAAAAATTACTTATTCTCTAGTATTTTGCTATAGGAACTGAAATGAACTAAATATTCTAAGCATCTTTATTAATCTGTACATGTAGAAATTCTTCATTTTAAGCTTTAGCAATGCTGCTCAAATAGCCCATGAGTGTGTGTTGTTCCAGGAACCATTCCTTGGAGAATATAAGAAACAAATTTGCATGAGAATGCATATTAACTCTGCCTCTACCCATCTAGTTGACTTCAGCTGACAGTTGTGTGGTCCATTGTTTTTGTCAGTAAGACTGTCTTAAGGAAGCCCTTGACTTACATGTTAGTTACTTGCCCTGGCCCGCGGGTAAAGTCAACGGAGACCCTGGAGGAGGGGAGTGAGAATGAGGGGGAGGACAAGAAAGACGCAAAGAATAAGGGCAGGACAAAAGGATCTGTTCGAGCCCCCGTTTATTAAGAGAATGAACTGAGTGTATATAGGGTGAAGGGGTTGGTTATCACTCTTGCTGCTGACCTTGAAAGGAAAAGTAAGTTGCTCTGGAGAAGGTGTAAGGCAGTTGAGATTATGAGTGCCATAGAGTGGAGGAGCAAGGACACATTCCATTTCCAGCAAAAGTCGTAAACAGTAAACAAGGTGTAAACAAGACCTGCCATCAGCCTGATCCTGTTAATTGCCGGTGAATCATGAGGTGTGACCTTGGGTCAGAGTTAGGCAGAGCTTTGCTCTCCACAGTTACTTTTGAGACAGACCACTTAACAGCAACTACAAGGAAGAAAAGTTTGTTTTGGGCTTGTGTGGGATTTTCAGAGGGATTTCAGCCCATCATAGGGAGAAGGCGTGGCGGGTGGTGACAGGATGATGACAATAGATAGCAGGACTTCACATGGCACAAACCAGGAAGCACAGAAGAGCATCTAAATTTCAATGGTCCACCTCTAGTGGCATGCTCCTGTCACCACGTCCTGCCTTCTACAGGCTCCAGGGGTCAAAGTAGCCCTATAAGCCAAGGGCTGAGTACTCCAAGCATGAGCCTAGGGAGACCAGTTCACACTTAAACCATATGTTTCTCCAAGTAGACCAGTAATTAACAGTGAATTCATTCGAGCAATACAGGCAAAGACTGTCACCATAGCCTGTTTGACTAGTCCACTCTTGCTGGACATTTGGATTCCTATAATAATGTTTTTGTGTGCACACATCTTTGTGCACATGGGGGAGCATTTCTGTAGAATGGGTTCCTAAGAGTGGATTCAAGGGTTATTCAAATCATTTAAAAAGTTAATAACAATAGTGACAGATATTTGGGACTAATTTCTAACATCACGCCCATCACTTCATATTTTTAAAAAACCTGAAACTTGACACTAAACACAGATTAAAAATAAGTAATGTTTTCAAAAGGCACTAAGTATCAGTGGCTCAACAGTCTTGATGTAAGACCTTAATACAGCAGAATAATCCTTTTGTACACTATAAAGATTTGTCATTGTCATTGGTTTCATAAAGAAGCTGACTGGCCAGTAGCTAAACAGGATAAATTTAGGACAGAAAGCCAAACTAAAAATGCTGTGAAGAAGAAGGGTAGGATTAGAGGAGTCACCAGCACATCTGGGGAGAAGTGAGGTGGGCATCCATACTGAGAAAAGGTACCCAGCCAGATGGCAAAGCATAGATAACATGGGCTAACTGAAAATATAAAAGTTATCTAGCAAGAAGCCTGAACTATTGGACGAACATTTGAAATTAAACAAGCCTCTGTATGTTTATTTGGGAGTTGCTGGTGGGACAGAAACTCTGCCTACACCTTAAAACCCACCTATAGGAATAGATGGGGTGATTCCACTTTCCCTGTCAGTATAACATGGAACACCCTAGTGTCTGACCCATACGAAATCTGTCTTGTTTTTGAGGGCATTGTTAGATGTCCTATGTGAATCTGTGTGGGAGACTCTGGAACACACACACCTCTAAAGCTTGACTTAAGTGATTCCATGGAAGAAAAATATTGCATTAGACCAGTATAGCCTAAGAAAATACATTAATCTCCTGGAATGTAGAAGATTTCAATGGCAATAAACTCTTGTGAGCAAAAAGAAAAAAAACAAAGAAAAGGAATTGGAGCACATAAGGGATTCAGAACAAAAGACTTAGGCCGTAACTCTGTGGTAAAGTGCTTGCCTAGCATATACAAGGCCCTGAGTTCAATCCCCATTACCTAATCCCTGAGACCAAAACCATAGAGATCAGAGATATGTACTTTGTTTACAGGTAATTTTTCAACAAAAGCTAAGAAAATTGGTCATCGACTCAGAAGGAGAAACAGAGTAATGGCCAACCTCAAAGTTTCAGGAATAAATAAATAGAGCTCTTAGACTCTTAGATGGTTCCATAAGGAATATAAAATATGTACCTGGTTTTGCAACCTGGAAGCAACAGGGACCCCATGATTGTCACTTGAGTGTAGTATGAAGTTTCCAGCCCGGACTAGCCCCAAGTCTGAATCAGCAGCCCCAAAGAAACACACAGATGCTAATAATAATTTTATGCTGATTGACCTAGGGCTCAGGCACATCATTTGCTAATCCTTCACTTTTAAATTAACCCATGACTCTCACTCTGTTCAGCCATGCAGCTTGGTACCTTTTCTCAGAGCAGCATGGTTGTCTTTCCTCTCTATCTGCTGGAGTGTCATCTGGTGTCTCTCTGAAGTCTCTGCTCTGCTCTTCCTATTCCTAGAGTTTTCTTAGTCTAGTAGCTCCACCCATACTTCCTGTCTGCCTTCTGACCAATCAGCTTTCTATTAAACCAGTAGGTGGGACAAATATTAACAATGTACCAGAACATACTCCCACAGCACTTGAGAATGGTAGCAATAGAAGATGGCAGTGGGTTGAGGTCTCAGGAAATGAGGGGCATGGGAAAGTGGAGCTGTTGAGGGTATGTGACTCAGGCAGCCCAGCTGGGAAGGAAGAGGAAAAAAAGGAGAGAAGGTGGTAACTGACAGAAGAGCATGTACTTGAAGACTTTTACTTAGTATTTTTGTGCATAGGTATATGGGGAATGCAGCCAGTTAGCCTGATAACATTGGTTGCCCAGTTCCTGGTGGTGTGCATAGACATGCGCACTGGCCACTTCCTTCTGTGCCAGTTTGGAGTCTGCCATTGCTCCTGGTGATTGCTGATGCATGATCCTTGCGATGTTCAAGGCCAATGAGAAAGAGACAACACAGCTAGAAGAGTCTCCGGCTGCCAATGAGAAATCAGGGAAATAAATCACACATATTTGTCACATCTGAAATAAATGAGCCTGCCGCTTGCTTTAAACAAGTCTGTCATTTTCTTCTCATTTGACTCCCCAAGTCTACACCACTGACACCACACCTTCTCACTCCTCCACCATGGGGCGTCCAGACAGAACGGCCTATAACACACAGGCAGGTTCCTTGTTCTCAGTGCTAGAAGCAGTTGAATCACGTGTGGTAGCCCATGTAGAAACTGACAGCGTGATCACTCCGTGACATGGTTAAGGGTATAGTGTTGTTGTAGATATGAGAGAGAGAACAGCTAGAGGTATCTGGAAGAGTCCAGAGTGAAGAGAGCAGACTGGACCTGGCCCTAAGAAAAGCGGGAGGGAGAGGGGAGAAAACGAGAGAGAGCTCAAGCATATTGAAAAGCAGGACTATAAGGGGGGTGTACCAGTGAGCTCAAGAGGAGGAGGGGAGAGAGCTAGGATGCTAGCTTGGACTTTGAAGTGAGTAATCGGTACTTGTAATGCTGGGAGAACCTGGAAGCCAGCGTGAGCCTTGGTGTGCTAATAGGCACCACAGGTAGCCATATGTCCCTTCTGCCAGTGATAAGGGAAAAAGACTCCTTCGGGTAGAGGAAATGGGTTTCACAGGTTCCTGAGGAAGGCTGGCTTTTATCTAACCACCAAAAGCCCTCCTATAGTCCAAGGCTACCTTTTGGAGTTTGGGGGATCAGAGATTCCTTTGGACCTGACAACAAACACCTGTAACCCCAGCATGTGGGACATGGAGGTAGAAAGACTATGAGTACAGCCAACACAGCAAATTCAAGGTCATGAATACATGAAACCCTGTCTCAAGAAAACCAGGAGAAAGACCTGCAAGACAGTTCAGCAGGTAATGGCACCTGACACCAAGTCTGACCATTTGAATTTGATCTCTGGGACCCCTGTGGTTGAAATTGGGAACCAGACTCCTGCTAGTTCTCTGACTTCTGCACATATTTGTCATGCACTTCAGTGAATACCACACACATACACACATAAACACCAAATAAATAATTTAAAATCTGAGGGAGAGAAGGAGAAGGATGAGGAAGAGGAGGAAGAGAGAAAGAGGAAGTTGAACAGAGAAAAGTGTTTCTAGTTTTCTCTACCAGCCTTTGCTGAATGGTGGATCCCTGGATTTTACATAAATTATCCACAATAATAGTACTCTATGCCCATACTGTTTGCAAGATGTGTGCTTGAGGTACAATAATAACAATAGCAACTACTTACTGAGTGCACATTTATGCAAAGCTAAGAGCTTTACATAAATTATCTCACTGAATCCTCAGAACAACCCTGCCAGGTAGACTTTATTATTTTCTTCAATTTGGAAATGATGAAACCTGAGACACAGACTGCCTAATTAGCCCATTCAGGTCATCTAGCAAATAAGTGACAGTGTCAAGAGTCAAAACCCAGGTTCATCCTGTCTGACACCCATGCTTCTAACTATTAAACCTGGAGCTGGAACCCCAAGGTGGATTGTTAATCACAGCCATCAGGATCCTGAGGATAGTCTTCAAAAATGCAAATCCCCTTACCCCACACAAGACTTGCAGACTTTTTTTTTTTTTTTCCAAATGGAAACTGGAACCCAAAGTCTATAAGCTCCATGGAAGATTCCTAAATTCATAGTAGTAGTCTTAGGAAGTACTGCTCAATATTTGAGGGCTTGCTCACTAGTTTTACCCATGTTGGATTCATCTTCTTCACTGATAAGAAAGCCTAAAATGTTTGGGAGGAAGGAGCTTCCAAAGGTCTTGAGGAGACCTAGTAGGTGAGGACATGATATATGATGTCTTTCTATATGCTTCATTGACATTATTATGAAATGTGCTTCATTGACATTGGTTAATAAAGGAATTGTTTTGGCCTATGACAAGGCAGCTTGGAGGCAAGCAGGAAATCCAGGTAGAGATCATGGGAAGGGGTCAGGAGATACTACAGGTAGCCATCAAGGAAGCAAAATGTAATGGAACATAGGTAAAGCCACAGAACCTCATAGTAATACACAGATTAATAAAAATGGGTTGAGTTATGTTTTAAGAGTTAGTTGATAATAAGTCTGAGCCACAGGCCAAACAGTTTGTAATTAATATAAGCCTTTGTGTGATTATTTGGGACTAAGCATCTACAGGCAAGTTTGGACCTTGGAGCTAGGCTGGGCCATAAACTTCTGGCTACAAGGATGGGGGCCAGTGTAAGTCGCAGCTAAAATTATCCCAGTTACTGTCCTGGCCTCTTTTTTGGCTCTAACAATTATTCTAAGAATCATAAAATGGACATAAATGTGCCTACCTACAAGGGTTCTTATGAAAGTTAGATTCTGCACCAATTAGTTATAAATTTTATGCTTTACAAAAGTAACAATGTCTTAGCAAACAATGGCTGACAATAAAACTTTCCCTCAGGTTAAAATTCAAAGGAAGGTAGTCTGGAGCCAGCATGAGACCACTCATTATTAGACAGGAGGACTCGGGCCTTTGTCTGCTCTCCCTCCCATCACAAAGCCTCTTGGAAGAAAATGGCTAAGGAAGCTATAGTCATTGAATACAGTTCTGAGTAAGAGATGTAAGGATGCATATCCCAGCTGAGTCAGATTCCATTAAGGTTTATAGACGGTCCTTAAAGCACTATCTTCTTTTGCTGCATTGACCAGAACTTCATCAAGAAACCCAACTCCAAACAGACCAAGGGGCGGAGTCAGGTTACCCCATTGGTTCTATCTTATCACCAGAATACTTCTGTTATAATAAAATCTGCTTCGAAACAACACTGAGGAATAGAGAGATAGAAAGTTGGTAAAATGTATGCCCTGAAATCAAGAGGACACAAGTTTGATTACCCAAGATCCATATAAGTAAGTTGGGCATAGTGGTGCACACTTGTAGTTCCTGTCCTGGGAAGATGAGATGGGATGATCCCCAGAACTCATTGGCCAGCCATCCTGGACTACTAGGTAAGTTCCAGGCCACTGAGACCTTGTCTCTAAAAACAAAGTAAGGCTGGAGAAATGGTTCATCAAGTAAAACCGTGCCTCACAAGCATAAGGACCAGAGTTTGAATGCCCAGAACCTATGTAAAACCCAGGCAGGCATGGTGACACTTAGGAGACAGAGACAGGGAATGCCCAGAGCAAGATGACTAGCCAGACTAGCCAGAACTATGAGCTTTGGTTCAACAAAGCTACATGGACTCTGTTTCCATGTAGAAGCTGGAGAATGTAGTATGAGGTTTCTGGCCCAGACTTTTGGGCCTAACCTCAAGGTTTAGGACCCACAGACCCGCAGCCCGGCAGTCCCGCAGTCCCGCAGTCCCACAGTCCTACAGAGACACACAGATGCTTTCATTAGTTTTTGGCTGATCGGCCTAAGGCTCAGGCATATAAGTTGCTAACTCTGTACCCTTCATCTAACCCATGATTCTTCCTGTTCAGCCATGCAGCTCAGTACCTTTCTTTAGAGCAGCATAGTTGTCCTCTGCTTCTTCCAGCTTCTCTCTCCTGTTCTCTCTGGCATTCTTCTCTGTGCTTCCTGTTCTCAGAGTTTTTCTAGTCTGGTAGCCCTGCCCACACTTTCTGCCTGCCTTTGGCCAATCAGCGCTTTTTATTAAACCAGTAGGTGGGACAATTACTTACCATGAAACAACACAAACCCTACAGGAGAGCAGTTGAGAAAGACACCTGATATCAACCTTGGAGCTCAACACACAATCATGTGCATCACACATACATACACACACACAATCACAACACACACATACATATGCAAAAAACAAGGTGGACCTCTTGGATGAAAGTCATCATCAAAGATTAACTGAACTGTTTTTAACACCAAAATTCAAGTGACTTTCAACAGAAAGAAAGGGGGAAAGAGGAACAAGGAGACCCTGGGCCAAACATGGACAAAATAAATCTAAATGTCCAAGCAACTATTTTTCTCATATTGGAAAAACTGTGACAAGAAATCATTTATGGTTACCTAAAAACATTAAGCTAAAACACAGCAACCCCTCCCCCAATAATAAAGATCCTTAACAAAGAGAAAACTGTGGGTGAAAATGAGGTAGAAAGCGAGAAGTGACTGTATAAGACACAAGTGACACGAGAGACTCAATAACTGTGCAAGGGTGTGCATCTGGCATGTGGCAAAAGTGTAATAAGTGATAGCTGACAGGTAAGTGAATGGCTCACTTGAGGTCCCAGTTCACCAGTCATTCAGGATTTCTAGAGAGTGTGCTCTATTCCAGGCTCTGTGCTAGATACTGCAGATGTTGCAGTGAGCAAGTTGAAGTCTGTGCCATTGTGTTAGTCAGCCTTCATCATGGTTACAAAAAAAAAAAAAAAAAAAAAAAAAAAAAAAACCTGAAGAAAACAATTTAAAAGGGGAAATGTTTGTTTGGGTTCCAAGGGTCAGAATTTGTCATTCCACAGTCACTTGGCTCTCATTTATCAATTGTAGTGAGGCGAAGTATCATGGCAGAGAGCATATGGTGGAAACTGATTCCCATGGTGTAGGAAGAGCATTCCCTCTTCTCAGACTTTACCCAGACCCTGGAAAAGGAATGCATAAAGATTACTGTTGAAAATGCAGCTGGAGAGATGGCTCTGCTTTTCCAGAGGACCCAGGTTCGATTCCCAGCACCCACAAGGCAGCTCACAACTGTCTGTAAGTTCAGCTCCAGGGGATCCAGCATTCTCATGCAGATATATATGTAGGCAAAATGCCAGTGCACATAAAATAAAAATAAGTTATAAATAAAAGAAAAAAGAAAAATATGCACACAGAAAACAGTGAGTTTGTTCTATGCTGAATACAACCTTTGTTTTGAACCTGTAAGAGCTACTTTTCCTAGTTCTTGCTCATGTATAGCAAGAACTATATGATCTATATGAAGAATATGTTGATCTCATTTAAAAAAAAAAAAAGATGAAGTAAAATGATGGTCACTATAGACCAGGAGAGGCAGGTAAGGGGAGGAGGGGTATGGACAGAAATGAGGTAAGAGACTCAAAAGTACTCCAAGGAAGAGAGACAGACAACTGGTTGACCTTGTTGCTCAACTACTGCAGGTGGAAACATCTTAAGAAATAGTTCTAATGAAGTCACCGCTGCCTTTGTGGCATTGTATTCATATGAAAAAATTCCTCTCTAGTCTTGAGTAGGGAAAAATTAGGATTCTCTTGATCTATTACTTTGTCTAGAATAAAATCTGGAACTTCGTAACCGCTGACATTTGCCCCTTTGGCTGCTCAAGATTAGAAACAAATGTGAGCTGGCATAAATCTCCTTGAGCTAATGCCATGCTGTAGTTATTTCTCCTTTTCCCTCTATTTTTGCCAATTCTTTAGACTTTCTATCTTATTCTTTTGTATATGTCGCGTTTTTATAATCCCTATCAAAGCACCAGTGGACGGAGGTGGAATTCTCACATATAAACTTCTTGTTCAAATGCTAATGACCTGCAGTGCATATGCCATCTAGTGGTAAGAAAAAACAACTGCCAGGATAAAAACTGATTTTTTTCCCCCTGCGCTTACTGGGTAAGGAATGTAGAGTGAGACCAGACAGCTGACTGGGGTGCTTTTACCCTACCTGGATAGAAATTGTGGATAGGTAAGAAGACTTCCTAGTTTGGGCAGTCCTGGACCCTTAAATGCCTAAGGCATATGGGCTAAACCGACAGTCCCAGAAGCTGTTGCATGCTTATTAACCCAGTCTTTAGAAGCCAGAAACTTATGGCTCTTAGTTAGATGTGTTGGAGGTTTAATGCTCTGGGCTTTGTCCACTTAGCAGCTATTGTAATCCTTGGCTTCCAGCAGCAGTGAACAGAATGGCAGTGCCTTCTAGTTAAAGCACTTGAGTGCTGGGAGTCTCAGCTCCTACAGTGCTTAGTTTTACAACTCTCCAGCCATGGGTGTCAGGACCCTTAGCCCATAAGGGATGACAGCTTCCCAAAACTCCTCTGGCAACAAGAACCCAGGGTTTCTCTTTTATTTTCTTTGTACTTACATCATCCCTAGTCATCTTTGTTGCCTCTGGCCCCCCATTTCCTCCCCACCCACACCCCAGAACTTTCTAGTTGCTCTCTCCCTACTGCTGCTGTTACCACTGCCACTATAACCACACTGGCCGTTGCTATCAGTTGTGGTCACCGTTACAGCCTCTGCCAAAGCTACCACTTCCAAGGCCTTCCCATCACTTTTTGCCAACTCAGCCCACCTGAAGAATAAAGATCAAAGTCAGCAAGAGTCTGGGAGAGGTGGTGATATGTTTGTAGAGCAAGTATGAGTTAAATCCTCAATACCCACATTAAAAAATAAAAAGTCATGTCTACTACTATTCACTTTAGATTCCAGTTCTAGAAACAGGCAAGCAGATAGATCCCTAGAGCTCCATTGGCCAGCTAGCCTAACCAAAGGCAAGAAAGGACCACTCAGGAGAAGTCATTTAATGCACCTAATGTTCTAACACTAAGGACAGCACAAGAAACCGTGTCTCCAGCTGTCTAACACAGTGACTGGAACTGCAAAGACAGTCAGAAAGGAACAGGGTGGCAAGAGTGTTCACATCAAACACAGCACAGTCCTTCCACACTTGTAAGCACAAGCCTTCGTTTGCATGAGAGATTACTATAGTTGATGCAAACATCCTCCCCACACCTTCTTCTGACTATATAGGCAGGCTGTTCAGCTCATTTTTTAAAAAGATTTATTTATTTATTTCAAGAATGAGAGCTCTCTATCTGCATTTACAACTTTGTGCCAGAAGAGGGCATTAGATCCCACTATAGATGGCTGTGAGTAATGATGTGGTTACTGGGGATTGAACGCAGGACCTCTGGAAGAGCAGCCAGTGCTCTTAACTGCTAAGCTATCTCTCCAGCCCTTTGTTTTTTAAGTCAATAGAAAGATTTTAGTGCTAAATCATCAAAAGGTCCATCAAAAGGCTGGATGACCTTTGACCTTTATTATTAGTGAGCAGACTAAGCTGGTAACAGGAAGAGGAGACCATGGGGGCAGTTTGGAAATGGCAGAAATGATAAGGGCAGCAGTGGCAGCTGTAAGGGAGTAGCTGAGGAGCCATTTGAGTTGGAAGCGAGAGAAAGGTGAAAACTACCACAGGTGCCGAAGACAGAACCATTATAGAGCAGAGTTGGCAGAGAAATGAAAAACAGCAGAAGCATAGAGATGGAGCTAAGGATGTCGCCCAGATGCAAGAGCACTTGCCTCACAGGAACAAAGCCCTTAGTCTGAACCCCAGTACCATACGGCACATAGGCAGGCATGATGGTACATGCCTATAATATCAGAACTCAGGGGTTAGTCGCAGGAGGGTCAGAAATTCAATATCATTTTCATCTATGTAGAGAGTTCAAAGCTAGCTTGGGAGATAGAAGACTTTTGTTTAAAAAAATAAAATAGAGTAGAGGATGCTAACTGGCTAGAGAGAAAAACTGAAGGCCCTCATCACTAGAAGATCTGGGAGCTGACAACTCAATAGAACCAAGGCTGGGGGCTGAAAAGATAGCTCAGTGGTTAAGGGCACTGATTGCTCTTCCAGAGGACCTGGGTTCAAATCCCAGCACCCACAGGGCAGCCTATAACTATCTGTAACTACAAGATCTGACACCCTCACACAGTCATATAGGCAGGCAAAACACCAATGCACAATTTAAATATATATATATATATATTAAAGAACCAAGACTGAAGAACTATGATATTTACAACTGTCAGTTGTGATGTGGGAATGCCTTTCTGTATGCTATGATTCTCAGTCTTTAAATAAAGGAGCTGTTTTGGGCCATGACAGGCACCATAGAAGAAGTAGGAGGAGGAATCAGAATAGGTAGGAAAGGAAGGGCGGAGTCAGGGGCAGACCGAGCTGAAGCCGCCCAAGGAGCAACATGTAAGGAACACAGGTGAGCCACGGGCCATGTGGCAGACAGATTAATGGAAATGGGTTGATTTAAGATGTAAGAGCTAGCTAGCAATGTGCCTAAGCCATAGGCCAAACAGCATGAAGTTAATATAAGCGTCCGAGTCATTTCTGGGGGTCTGAGCGGCGGGCGGCTGGGCAGATAAGGGGTCTCGGGCGGCAGGTCTGTGGGTCTGGCCGCCCGGGACCAAAGAAACCCCACTACTACACAGTTGGGAATCCCTAAGGCTTATTTAGTATCTGGATCACCAACAGACATTGCTTATTGCTTCTGCTCACTGCTATCAGAAGCAAGGCTTACAATAGCTGCCAGGTGTCAGGGTTTCTGGTGATTAAAGCCCAGAGCCAAACATCTGGCTTCCAAAACCTAAAAGCAATAGTCCCCTAGCTCTCAGGACTTGGAGCTATGATATTCTCAGCTCTGCCAGACTGCGCCTCAGGCCTCAGACACTGGAAGCGTTTCTACTCACACACAACTCCTAAGTGAATCCTGGCCAGCTGGCTGGTAACAAGAGACCAGGAATGCTTTTCGATGCTTTGTCCATGAAGTAAGGATTAAAGGGAATCTAGACATCATCAAGGAGCCAGTGACTGAGTAGCTCAACTCCAATACTGTCCAAGTATGAAGAAGCAGAGAAAATCCGGCAAAGATCTGCAAGTGAGAAAGACGGTGTTGTAGGGGGATTATGTTACATTGTAAATAATTGTGTGTCCCCCCCCCCACTAGTTAATAAAAACACTGATTGGCTGAAGGCAGACGGGAAGTGTGGGCGGGATACAGACTAAGAAAACTCTGGAAAAGGGAAGAACAGAGCAGAGACGCCACAAAGTTTCCAGACAAGCCAGAAGATGCAGAGGACAACTATGCTGCTCCGAGAAAACGTACCGAGCCGCATGGCTGAACAGGATAAGAGTCATGGGTTACTGTAAGGGTAAAGAGTCAGCAAGTTATATGCCTGGGCCCCAGGTCAATCAGTGTAAAATTCCTGTAAGCATCTGTGTTTTCAGTGGGACTATAGGACTGTGGATCTGAAAGTCCAGGCCACCAGGCTAGGCCGGAAAGTCCCAGGACAGAAACCTCATATAACACAGTGTCAGAAGAGTTAAGTGAAAGGTATCCGAAAGAGACCACAATTAAAACAGGTCAGATTCAGGCAAGTGGTCACTTGAAAATGGTTTAGAAAATTCCTTTCCTGGCATGATGTAAACTGTGTCTACTCCTTCTCCTGGAGTCCTAACAACAAACCTAAGTGTGATTCCATCCAAGCTCATCCTGGGAACCAATGGATGAACTGGGTTTACTCACAGAGACTAGGTGAGGGGTTATGCAGGACCGAGAGTGACCTAGAGCATCCTGCACTGGGAGACCTACACCTAGTGATGACTTCCCAGCAGCTACATGGATGAAGTCCTCTTCCATTAACTCAAGCAACTCCCCAGATTCAAGGTCAAGTGCAATTAAGGCAGAACTGCATACAACTAAATGAGAGAAGTAGCTAGAAATGCAGAGTCCAATGACCTTCACCCCTCCTTTTCCAAGGGAATATCAACAGTGACAAGCCCAGCTTTTTGGTGATCTGATGCAAGCAGGCACACTGATGTGACAACTATGGCAACTGTTTTGTTCAGAGGACAGCATATGACAACAGTTGTTTAATATGATTTGTTTGTGGGTGTGGCCAAGTAAAATTTAAATATCAATAGTGTTTTATTATTGCATTTTAAATTTTAAAATATTTTAATTTAATTTAAAATTTAAAAACAATTTTTAAAATAATAACTACATAAAGAAGCTTAGAGACTAGCGTCTTCATTTTACTCTCAAGAAAACAGGAGTTTATAAGCAATGAGCCCCTTGTTGAAGGTCGTTCAGTCCATCAATCACAGGTCTGGATGATTCTGAATCAATCCTCTTCCCACAGCGTCATGTTGCCCCTAATCATAAGTAGCAGGTGTTCATTTGGGCTTTCATTTTACACACAAGACTTCAAAATAAATCATATCATCACATAAAACTGCAAAGAATTACTCACTGGCTCTGCAGCTGTCCTTTCACAATCCCCAAATGTCAAAATTGAAGAGATGGTTATGGAGCCCCGGTTTCATTAAACTTCACTGACTGGCTAAAATTCAAAAGTTCAAAATGTGCAGGAAAGATTCTAGAAGCCAATTGTAGTAAATGAGAGGCCTCAGCCTATGAAATAGAAAAGAGAAATTCATTCATCTGCCATGTTAATCCAGCAATTGCTCTGGGCCAGGGGCCAGGGAGGATGGTAGGGCAGAAATCACCACAATGCTCTGGCCATCTTCTGAGCCACATACATTCTGCGTGTCTGCGTGTGCATGTGTGTACGTGTGTGTGTGTGTGTGCATGTGTGTGCGTGCATGTGTGTGTGCATGTGTGTGTGTGCCTGCGTGTGTGTGCCTGCGTGTGTGTGCCTGCGTGTGTGTGTGCATGTGTGCGTGTGCGTGTGTGTGCATGTGCGTGTGTGTGTGTGTCTGCGTGTGTGTGTGTGTGCATGTGCTTGCGTGTGCATGTGTGTGTGTGCGCGCGTGTGTGTGTGTGTGTGTGTGTGTGTGTTCCACACAGTTTGAACTAAAGCTGACCATACCTTGGACCTGGGGTGCCCTGGCCCACAGAGGTCTACAGTGTGGACTTAAGGAAGGGGGCAGACAAATGAAGGGACAAGAAAGACAAGGAGAGCAAGACAGTGTTCTGATCAAGCTCTGAGACTTCATTCTTCTCATCAGTACATAGAGTCCTTTAGAGGGAAGGGTAAGTCAAAGATTAAGCAAATGAGGAATTCATACAGCTGCAGGCTCTTCCACCAACAGGATGTCTTGTCAGGGAGACCTATCTAATCTTAGCTATTGTTCAACCCCAGGAAGATCACCTAATTCCTGGGAAGGGACTCAACTAATTAGGTTAACAGTGTGTGTGTGGGGGGGGGGGGCGTTGGGAAGGCTTCCTGGCTTCTGCAAAGGGATTCTTCTAGGGAAAAGGAAGTTTAATATGCTGGTCCCAAAATGGCATCGCCACTGCTAAGGCTTTTCTGGCTCCTGGAACTGGGGGGGGGGGGGTAGCCACAGGTCTGTATTCTCCAATTCAGTGTCTTAGAAACACCTGAGGTCAGAAACTACTGACAGTGTTAGGGATACTGACTTAGGTAGGAACTTTAGACCTTCCCATGCCAGGCAGCACTGGACCTGAACCTTACAGTCATCTCAGAGGGCTCTATTGAACAACACTGCCCATTCCAGAACGTTCTGCTTCTTTAGGGTCTATCAGACATTCCAGGTCTTTCAACATGCTGACAGAAACAGAGACTGATATGAGTCACTCATTTTTGGAAGGGACAGAGCTGCTACATATAACTGATCCAGGACTTACGTCCTCAGAGGTTCAAATGACACATAAAATCTGACAGCATCTGGAATTCAGTTTTTAAGCTGTTGGCTTTCTGTTCTGGCTAATGATGTCAAAAGGAAAGCAAGAAGAACAAAGGAATGTGATAAGATTTAACTTTGGAAGTCAAGTGGGCCTCCAAAGGGTCCCATCTCAGATTCCCAGTTACTAGCTGGGGGGGGGGGGGGATTTGGGCAAACAAGGGGACACCAGTTTTCTGTCCAGCAAAAAGAAGCTATGTGCTACAATTGTTATGTGAGTTACATGAGACAGTATCTGACTCATGTGAGAATAAATCTCATGCTCATCACTTGTCATTTTTTTGCTTTTCTTTCGGTTGGTTTGTGTTCCCCAAAACTGAGCTCAGGCCTTAAACATGGTGCACAAGCAATCTACCACTGAGCTCCACTGCCAACCCCATCTCCTTGCTCTTTAACATGTTAATCTCCACTCTGCTGTGGATAAAAGCTATGTCACTTTCTCATTAAGTGCCACATAAACATTGTGGTTAACTATTCCAGTCTATCTCTCAATGTATATTTGTTGTGAAAATTCCAACTGTCTGGCCAGTGTTCTGCATCACACAGAGATAGAAAACCAAGTCCCTGAAAAGAGATACTCACTGTCTCATGGGATAGATCGGTGCACAAACCAGTAATTGTATAGCAGAAGGATGATAAGTTAATTAAGAACACACAGGTAAGAGGGCACAGGGGAGGTGACAGTTCAGCCAGGACATACGGAGTACATAGAAGTAAGCATCCATAGCAAACCCAGAGGGGAGGGCTTGTGCATCAGAAATTTAAAAGGCACAAGCCACGGAGTTGGAAATAAAATATGTAAGGGACACAGAGCCTCTAGAAAGCAGTGAAAAGCATTGTGTTAGGCAACATTTTGTTAGACAAAGTTTTGCAAATAGTTGAAACATTTTAAAATGAAGGACGATTACTTCTAGCTCACTGTTTCAGAGATTTCTGGTCCATGGTTATATGATTCTGGGCCTGGAGTGAAGCAGAGCATCATGGGAGAAGGCATGGCAGAACAGAGCTGCTTGTCCCATCCCTGAGGACAGAGAAGGCAGAGGTAAGATATAACCCCCAAGAACTTGACCCTGAGATCCTTTCTCAAATCAGACTTCACCTGCCAGTTTCTACCACATCTCAGTAATGTTGCATTTTACTCAACCAGGGGACTACAACACTTGTTTGTAAGAGCTCTGGGGATGCAGTTCCTTCCTCAAATCCTATTAACTGGGAAACAAGTCTTCAACAAATGAGCTTTCTAGAGATCCTTCACATTGAAACTCTAACAGTCACCATGTGTGAGCGTTGAAAACATTTCTGTATAGTTTAGAAGAGGCAATATATGAGGTACTTCTTCATCTCTGAGACAACATACCCAGCAAAGCCACTTAAGGAAGGACGGGTTTGTTTGGGCTCGTGGTATGAGGGTGCAGTCCATGACGGCAGGGAAGGAACAGGGGCAAGAGCTTGAGGAAGCTGGTCACATTGCATCCACAGCTGAGAAGCAGACAGACAGAAATGCTGGTATTCACCTCACTTTTCCTTTGGCTGCAGTTCAGGCCCCCAGCCACCTACATGTGCAACCCACACAAAGGGTGGATGGATCTTTCCACCTAAATTACCCCAACCCAGAAACTTCCTTACAGACATGTCTAGAGGTCTGTTCCGCAGGCCAGGCTGTTAGGCTGGCAAGTGGCATTAACCATCTATGGGAACAAAGGCAGCAAAGAGTTTGATATTTTGAGGCCCCTTGTATTCCTTCTGACTGGATGCCTTCTTTGGTGGTGGTTGAAGAGTTTCTGTTCTCTCAGCCTACAAGTCTCAGATGAAGTAACGTCCCCCACACCTGATTTCTCAATCTAATGCATGTCTTCCATTATTCTCTCCTAAAGCATTCTGTTTCTTATCATACTTAAATTTTTATGATTTGTATATGTGGTATCTGTCTTCTCCGTTAAACTATAAATTCCATGAGGATGGGGTCATTCCACACTGTCCTAGGCACCTCCACAACGCTAGACATAATGCTTACATTTTGAATAAATGCTTGATAAATGAACCAGTGTAGCTAGATGATCAAGGCTGAAATTATCAATGTGTCGGCCGCCATGATGAGAGAAGATAGCTTCTCCAAGCAGATGTGAGATCAACTTAGTTCTGAATTCTAACTGTACTTCTGTCCAGCTTGGGCAGGCACACAACTCTTTATTCACCAGGTCCTGAGTCTTCCCTCAGGAAACTGTGAACCTCACGGCTGCAGCTTGGCAGAGCGGAGGTCTTCCAAGTCGAGAGGCTGGGGATGATGCTCGTGTTTGCACAAGGGTTAGCTGGAAGAAAAGCTACCTATCCTGTAGAGCAGGAGTTACAACCTACTGCAATTCCTTGCTTTAAAAGGACCTATCCCCCGCTCCTATGTGTACAATGCCCTAGTTCTTCATAACTTCTCAAAACTCTCCAGGAGCAGCCGGTGTTGGGGAGTTATTTAGGACCATTATTCGCTCCTTTTGCATAGTTTTTCCATTTCTCAGCAAAGCTCTCTAAAAGGTGAGTACTAGAAACCCAAACCTGGGGACACTTAAAATAGCTGAATGGAAAGAAAAAGCTTTGCTGTGGGACAGGCTGCACTGGGACCTGCAGATGTTCTCCCACAGCGACATCTGGCGGAAGGGAGGAACCCATATGGACAGCCGCAAGTCTGTGGTTCTTTTCCACCGACTCTTGCCTCCGCCCCTTGCAGCGAAGAAACTTGGAGCGCTACAGAACAAGCTAAAGTTACATTTCCCAAACGACCTCGAAGCCAGCTGATCCTAAACAAAGGTTCCAGTTCGCCTCCCCAATCTCAAAAGTGAGATGTTTTAATAAGGAACGTTTACTCTTCTTCACAGCTTATGAAACCCCCAAATGCTCCCGGCAAACCGCCTACTGCTCGCCTCAAGAGGAGGTAGGAGCCTTGAGGCCTTCTGGGAAATGTAGTTTTCAAGACGATTTCTAGAAGCAGGCGAACGAGTTTTAGTAGCCTGTTATAGGTGGGTTCCGTTGAGTCACATGGTCTCCGCAATCAGCTGTTACCTCTGAATGTGAGTGAACTGCTGATCCTGGGTTCTAAGTAAATACCATCCACCACTGCCTAGACTGAACTTCTAGACTGGCCTCTTCAGCTCCCCTGCCATTTCATATTTGCATATTCTCGCTAGACATAATGCTTATGTAATGTGCAGACACTATAAGACCTCTTCCTGCTGTTGTAACAGCTCCAGCCTATGCAGCAGCTGTGGAGACTTTCTAATTGCTTCATTACGTAAGTGAAGAAGCCTTTAATGATCTATCTTTGGGGACTTTTTCACTATCTATTCTTACTCTATCACTTAGTCTTCACCCATGGCTATGACTCCACAAAAGTGGAATTCCTAGATCCATTACGTTTATCAGTTTCGGATCCCAGGAATCCATGCCTGCCTCAATGCTTTCTCTAACTCCAAACTCCTACTTAGTATAATTATCTGATTTGGGTCGGCTAAGTTTTCCTTAAAGGGGAAACTGAGGTACCTAATCTAACATGTTGATAGCACTGACGTCAACGTCCCAGATTGCAGTGGGCGGGTAAATAACATAAATCAGTAATTTTAAAACTCAGGGGAAAAAATGGATAAAGGATAAATCACAAAAAGAAGAAATGAAAATGGCTATCTACCGAAATATGTGTGCTCTCTCCCCCAAGCCCTTGAGTTTTTTGAGACCGGGTTGCACTGTGTAGTCCTGGCTGCCCTGGAATTCGCTTTAACGGCCAGGCTGGCCTTGAACTCAGAGATCCCCTTGCTTCTGCTTCCTGAGTGCTGAGATCAAAGGTATGTGCCTAGCCACCCGTTCTCATTATGATCAGGAAAACATGTAAAGCAAGAAGACACAATGAGATACCATTCTAAATGAACCAGGTTGGTAAGACTGAATAGCCTGGCAAGTGGTGGGAATTGCAGTTGAAAACCACGCACGGTAGCACCCACGCACGGTAGCACAGGCTGAGGAAAGACGATCTTTGTTGCCTTCTATCTTTCCTTACACTGCTTATTTGTCTTCTAAAGACATGAGAATGAAAGGTAGAACAGAGCAAAATAGTAGGGGAATATTCTAGACTGGGAACTTTGTGGGAAGATAAAAGATACCATTTAAATTTAACAGAAGCATAACGATATAGAGAAGTAAGAATCATCATGAAAATCAGCATACTCTGAAGTGATCTGTTGAAATAGATGTGTTAGGGAGACGAGAGCGATAAAGCCTTTTCCAAAGGACTGTGATAGAGAGTGGTTGTTTCTGATGGAAAGCCAAGCATAGCCAACGTTTTCTCAGATTTCAAAAAATAATAATAATAGCCAACAAAAATTTCCTTGAGAAGTGGCAGGTGTAGGATTACTTACTGGAAATCAGTAAGTAATAATACAACTTCAAAAATTAATTTTTACAAAGAAGTTTTTGTTTGTTTCCTGGAGGGAAAAAAAGACATCCCCAACTGGTATGTTTGAGCATATCAGAATCCCTTACTGCGCTGCCTCTGCACTGGCAGGGACGCCCAAGCAGACTGAGCCCCCACTGTCACACAGGCTATTAAGCAAGCATTGAGCCCCTGGTGGAAACTGCACAGCCTGAAACTTCTCAGAAAGTATGCTGCCAAGCACTGGAAATGAGATTAGCTTGATTTTGTTCTTACAATGATAATGTTTTATTAATGTATATGTCTCATTCCTCTGTAGCATAAGACCCACTTATTATGCAAAAAAGACTCATATGCCTTAAAACATTTCCATATCATTTTCCTAAATCATGTAATATTTTTATATAATTAAGAAAACAGAAACAGTTAATAGGTAACTACAAAAGTATCATCTTGAAAGCCAGGGAATTTATTGCATTTCTACATGTATCTGTACCATCAATTTCTAAATTTTAAGAAAAATTGTCCATGAACAGCAAATTACAATTGCACTTACATGTGTCTCTGAAGAAAACTCATGCAGAGAATAGGCACATCTTTATATACACAAGGCAATATCTAAAACAAGCCAAAATAATTTTTGTATCCCACACAAAATTAATATTTTAGTAGTTGAGCTCAACATTCCCAAAGAATAAGAAACTCTAAATATCATAAAAAAATAAATCACACAGACATCAATTTTGAGTAAAATAAAATAATGAACCACAAGCCATGTGTGCACAGTTGATTTTTAAGTTGTATCAACTCATTACATAACAATATTTCTATAGACCAAATAATTATTCCAGAAAAAATATTATATACAGCCCCATGTCCAATAATTAGACTTGATTTAAATAAAAAAAAAGTCACTCTAAAATTGCAGTACAAATTGCAAAAGACTTCGGCTCAGTTCTATATTTAGTTCATGGCATAACAATTCATCAGCCCACACTTGTCTAAGGACCATATTTTGAACAGTACAGAGATGAAGCATTGGAAAGAGAATTTTCAAGGAAGTATAATACATATTACTCCTCGTCTCAAACTTTCGCTCATTTTATAGTATTGACTTTTACTGGAGCTGGAATGATGTATAGTTTAAAAGGTCAATTGTGAGTGTAATTTTTTTGTTTGTTTTGTTTTTATGAATAAGGATTCTCAAGACAGGGTTTCTCTGTGTAGCCCTGGAGGCCCTGGAGCTTGCTCTGTAGACCAGGCTGGCCTTAAACTCAAAACTCTGAAGTCCATCTGCATATACATCTCAAGTGCAGGCATTAAAGTGTTCACCACCACCATGGGGAGAGTGTAATGTTTATACATATATATGTCTCCTGTACTTTACTTCCCATTTCCAACTTCTTTTTCCTTAATGTCCCCATTTCTGAACAATAAGAATATTAGTTGTAGCAAAGCCTGGTGGCACTCTCTTTTAATCCCAGAACTTAAGCAGAGGCAGGTGAATCTCTGAATTCAGGACTAACTTGGTCTACAGAATGAGTTCCAGGACAGCCAGAGATACCTTCTCTCAAAAAATAAAAAATAAAATAAAATAAATAACCCAAGATACAAACATAAGTAATGGTTATCATTTACCTTAAGAAACAAAACTTTGATGAGAGAGTGTCTTGGAGTGAGTATGATCAAAGTATGCCAAAAAGCTGTATGAAAATGCTGTAATGAAACCCATTATTTTATGTAATCATTAATCTAACTTTAAAAAAAAAACTCTATGAGAAGGCAAAGCATTACACCTACATGTAAGTTCTGTGACTCCTCCTCAACTTCATTCCCTCCTGCCAAAAGGAAACCATGCCCTGAAATGGATGCACTTGTTCTATACATACATAGCTTTTTATAATTTCACAAGAGTTATCTACATTCTCAAATATGCATCTCATGTTTTAAGTCTTATGAAAATGGTACTAACGTCTCCAAAACTAGTCTGTGTGTTTTGTCATTTTATTTAAGCCAGGAGGTTACTATATAGGCCAGCTTCAAACTCACTACATAACTTAGGCTGGCCATGGCAATCTTCCTGTCTCACAGTGCTAGAATTATAGGCCTGAGCCACCACTCCTAGCTAAACATTATGTTTTGAGAATTGTCCTCAGCAACTCACACAGCAGTAATTCCAATTTCCTCTGTCCCACATTATCTCACAGTATGAATATACCACAATTGATTCACCATTCTCTTGTTGGTGGTCATTTGGGTTGTCTCTCTCTTTTTGTTTTTACAATGTCATAATGAATGGAAGTGTTTTATAAGTTTCTCCTTTAGGACATGTTCAAGAACTATGCATATACCCCTGGGTGGCATTTCTGAGTTAAGGGACATGTACAATTTCACCTTTGGATATTTCTTACTAAGGCATAAATATACTTCAAAGTATTAATTTATACTTGCTTCTGCAGAGTACAAGCATCCCCATTGAGTACTATGACCACCAACATTTGAGGTTACACTTTAATTTTCTTCCAGATGGATGTAAGACAATAAAATGGCATCTTACTGTGTTGTCTTGGTTTGCATTTTTTTGATGTAATGAGACTGGACATTTTTTGATAGATGCATTAGCCATTTTCATTTTTTCTTCTGTGAATCACCTGCCTATCTTTTATTCATTTTTAAGGTTGATTTTATTTTGATTTTTGAGACAAGTTTTCTCTATATTTTAGTCAGACTTTTCTGTCTAGCCTGTTCCTAAACAACCATACAGAGACTTATTATTAATTATAAATGCTCAGCCAATAGCTTAGGCTTTTCTCTAGCCAGCGCTTACAAATTAAATTAGCCTATTTCTATTAATCTTTATGCTGCCCCGAGGCTTATTTACCTCATCTATGAACTTTCCATGTTGCTTCTTTCACATCTGGCTCAAAATTCCTCTGATTCTTCCCTTCTTCCCAGCCTCACTGCCCTGAAAATCCTGCCTAGTCTCACTGCCCTGAAAATCCTGCCTAGCTACCAGCCAATTAGCTTTTTATTAACAATGAGAGTAACACATTTTCACAGTGTACAGAAGGATTATTCCACAGCACTATGTAGCCCTGGCTGGCCTTCAACTCATAGAAATCTACTTGCCTCTGCCTCCTTGGTGTTGGAATTAAAGGTATGTACCCCCATACTTAGATTCTACTGATTTTTTTAAACCATTGATTTGTAAATTTGCCTAATGTGGGTCTAAATCCTTTGTCAATCATATATCCTATAAATATTTACCCCATCTGTAGTTCTTGTTTAAGTATTTTAAAGTCTGTATATAACCAGACATTTCAAATTTTAATGTTTTACTTTTTTAAGTTTTTATAAATTATGTTTTTATTTATTTACACTTCATATACATTCTGTATGTGTGTGTTAGATTCCTGGAAATTGAATTACAGTTATGAGCTGCTAGGAGTGGAACCCAGGTCCTCTGGGAGAACAGTCAGTGCTCTTAACCACTGAGCCACTTATCCATAAATTATGTTGTTTTGTATTTTATCTAGTCCTTGATCTAACCAAAGAGTGTGACACCTATTACTTGCAAAAGTTCTGTTACATTCTTTCTCATAAGAGTTTCCTCATCAGGTTCTGGAATTCCACTTAAAAAAAAATTGAAATGAGAAAGTTTCAGTTTCATTTTTTCTATATTAATAATTAATCATGATCATTTTTAAAGAGTTTGATTTTTCCCATTAACTTGCAGTACTACTCAGTCATAGGTGGGCTTTGTGTGGTATACCAGTCGTCTAGGTTCATGACCATATTTTAACATCATTCTGTCTTAATGAGTTTACCTGATCTGAGACATTTACCCTGCAGAATTATCTTGCTGAGTTCCCATAGAAACATTAGAACTTTCATTGAAATTTTAGTAAAGACCTATGTGTTCCTGTGGAGAAGTGACATCTTTATGATATTATATTTTCCTGCCCATGTTCAAGTGCATTTCTCTTATTTGGGCCATCTTTAAGATCTGTCTATCATTTCCTGAAAGTTTTAAACATCTTTCGTTAGATTTACAGTGAGGTAGTTTATCATTTCTTTCTTAGTATTGCAAATGGAATCTTTAAATTTATATTTTCTTTTTGTGCCTGCACCATAAGAAAGCAATTGGATTATCTTTCTAAATTCTCATAGTAACTCTAAAAATGTCTGCTTGTAAGTTATCTCAGCTTGTTCTATTTAAATGATCATAACCTGTGAATGAGTCAGTGAGTGTGATACTGAATAACGGCCTTACCAGTGTACTTTATATCCCCAAGCAAACTGTGTTGTGTGTGCCTGTGGAGGCCAGAATTCAATGTCAAGTGTCTTCTTCAATGCTTTCCACATTGTTTTCTGAGACAGGATCTCTTACTGAACCCAGAGTTTACCAATTAGCTGGCCAGCTAGCAATGGCCAGCAAGCAATCAACCCATCTCTGTTCCCCATTCCCTCCATAAAAAGTGCCACCCATAGGTTCACAGGTAGATTTCCTCCCTCCCTCTCTCTGTTCCTTCCTTCCTTCCTTCCTTCCTTCCTTCCTTCCTTCCTTCCTTCCTTCCTTCCTTCTTTCCTTCCTTCCTCATTTTTGGTTTTTTTGAGACAGGAATTCTCTGTGCTCTAGCTGTCCCAGACTAGTCGGACCAGGCTGACCTTCAACTCAGAGATCTTCCAACCCTCTGCTTCACAGGCAGACATTCATTTAATGCCCCAGTTTTCAGTATGTCTCTATTCAAAATTGTACCTAGGACTTCAAAATATCTCTTTATTGAACATACTATCTTCCTCCGCTGTTAGGGAGGGTAATCACATGGTTTAGGATACATGAGAAGATCCAGAAATCTTGCTGTTCCTCAAGCAGGTGGTAATAATAAAGTTCCCATTTCAGCCCTAATCCTCACTCTCCTCTTTAGGAACATCAAATGAGACCCTGAATCAAGCTCTTATTCACTGTACATCCTCCTCCTTTTGAAGTTTAACTATCAACTTTCTCTGTTTGTCTAAGTCAGGGACTCTGGTATCACAAAATCTTCTAAACATCTATTACCTGTCCCTGCACTATCAGCAATTCTTTTGTCTCTACCATGTAAGCTCTTTTTTTTCCTTTGTAATCTCTATATTATTATCAGTCTTTGGGGATGAGGGAAAATGAGTGCATATGTTTTCAACATGGTTATCCTGTAGTTGAGAGATGTAAAAGGTACACACGTAGCTTGAAGGATGTGTTAGTTGGGATTCTCTAGAATAGCAGAATTTACAGAATGATTATCTTTATCATTATCAATTATGTATATGGGATTAATTGGACTCACAGGCTACAATCCAACTAACCCAACAGTGGTGGGCTATGAGCAAAAGATCCAAGAATCCAGAAGTCGCTCCATCCACAGTCTGGATATCTCCGTTGGTCTTCAGCAAATGCTGGAATTCTGAAGCAGGCGCTAATGCCTACGAAGGAGTGGACTTGCTAAAAAGGTCAGAGCAAGTGGGCAAAGCACAAGAGCTTCCTTATTCCATATCCTTATCTAGGCTTCCAGCAGAAGGTGTGGCCCAGGTTAAAGCTGTGTCTTCCTACCTCAAAAGTCTGGACTAGAAGTTTATTTACCCACTTCGAACCAAGCAAAAATAATTTCTCACAGATATGGCCTCCATTTCTGGACTATAGCTCATCCCAGATGTAGTCAAGTTACAACCAAGAAGAGCCATCACAGAGGAGAACCATCAGAAGCCACAGGATGGAGATTTGGAGCACCCTCTGGCTTTTAGGGCTTCTGTATTGTTGGATGATTGCCTACCATGATTGGAATTGATTATGTGGTGGATCAGGAGAAATGCTCTCTCTCTCTCTCTCTCTCTCTCTCTCTCTCTCTCTCTCTCTCTCTCTCTCTCTCTCTGTGTGTGTGTGTGTGTGTGTGTGTGTGTGTGTGTGTGTGTGTGTGTTCACTTACAAAAGGTGTTGTTTAAAATTTTTAAAAAATGGTCTGTGTTGAACAGGAGGAGAATCACCATACTCAGTTTGAAGCCATCTAAAACAGATCAAGTATAGATGAACTAAACAGGACAGAACCCCCTCACTTCATTCTCTTTAGTGAAGTTAATTCTCAGAAAGGAAGGGAAGGGAGGCACAGCTCAGCATGGCAGAGTTCATGCTAGCAACTCCCCACTCAAAGTCAAGGAAGCAATACAGGCATCACTGAAACACATATGGTCAAGTTCCTGGAGAGAATAGTTTATTTATTTCTCATCTCCAGAGACACCCCTCGCCCCACCCCCAAAGCCAAGGCTCTAGTAATCTAATAATGGCTACAGCCTCTCCTTGACTTCCAGTGTGCGGCAGATCAAAATAAATAAAAGCTGTGTCTCAAATAGCATAGGAATCTGCCTTTTACATTCCTGAAAGCAGACAGCATAGTCATCCCCTATATACCCAGAGCTCTGGAACCTGGCTGAGGCATTGTCTCAAATAACTAAGGAAATCCCCTTCTAGAAAGGAAGCCAAGCTGCAGCTCCTCGGTGCTCAGCATGAATTCTCCCCCTTCTCTTCTGATGGTGCAAATTGCAGTCATCCTGAGAAGCCAAGCTATGCCCAAAAGGTCAGTGAGTGAAGAATAGATTTTGTTCTGATAAACCAGCTACTGCTGTCCAAAGGGATGGATGTGAGTCTCTCCTGGAGTGCAGGAACTCACATCAATGAAGAAACTAGGCTCCGAATTCACTCCCCACAGCCTGCACCTGCAGCTCTTGGTATTATGCCTAGATAGCTCTGTCCCCACAAGGGACAGCTCTTAACAAAAGGATGGCAAATCTGGGCGCCTATCAGTCTGACTGTGGGGCAATTTAAAGGTCTCTCCAAGTTCCCAAGAAAGACCAAACCAAGCGACCTTTAAGGAGACCTAATGCAATGTCTCTGTTTAGACATTTTCCAACAAAATTTGGTTGGGTGCAAGGGACCACTTCGTACATAATGTTTACATGAAGTCTGGGGATATAGCTTTCTGACTGAGTGTATGCTTAGTGGGTGCATGGTCCTTGGCTTAATCTCCAGTACTGCCAGGAAAAAATTAATGTAATTCTAAAAATAATGCTTACATAAATCCCTTTCTCAGAGCCCACTACTGGAAAATCAGCCCGAGACAGTCCCCTGTTTCAGAATCCTTTCCTGGTTCTTTGCTACCAAAAGACTGAAGGAGTGAGGGCACAGAAGCATGAATTCTGTGGATATGAACAGGGAGTCCCTGAGTAAGTAAAGGTTAGAGACCCACATTGCTTCTGAAAACTAAGTGCAGTTCCCAGAGTGGGGAACAGAGAGGAAGTGGAGTGTCTGAGGAGATAGGGGTGGGGGTGAGGAACCAAGAGATCCTCCATCTTAGAGTCAGCAGCCATGTTAGCAAACAGGTCAAGGAAAGCTCAGGCTAAATCCCCTTCAGTTCCGAGAAACTTGCAAAAGATGTTATCAAAAGGGCATCCAGGCCAGGACCCTAGCCTAAGTGCAGAAAGTTCCAATCCTGCCCTGTGGCCAGTCAATAGAAACCCAATCCTGACCCACCCTGACTAGAGGCCAAGTTAACTCTTTGTTTCTTCATTTTTACCCCAGTTCATTGTTTTTGCCTATAAAAGATACATGTTCTCTCAACTCAGGATCTCCTCCCAGACTCGAACTAGTGCCCTGCCTGGCTTGTTTTGTGCACTCAATAAACCTTGCATTTGCTTTGGATTCCTCGGACTCCGGTGATCTCTCTGGGGGTCATTCTCTGGGCAGAACAGGGGAACCACGATGAGATGGAACATGACCATGGACACAGACTGACAAAGACACCAAGCTTTCAATACACTGGCTCACACAAACACTGTGTGGGTGTGAGGTCTGGGGCCAAGGGAATCTAACAAAAAGGCTGGCTGGGAGCCTCACTGCTGAGAAGGAGAGCAACATGGGAAAGCAAATGCTCCTGAACCCACCCGAACTCAGTAGCAGTGGGAGGAGTTCTGAGCCAGAGGAGGCTAAGGATGATTTTGACCACTGTGAGCCCATGCCACATACGCAAACACACAATCATACCTCTCTCTCTCTCTCTCTCTCTCTCTCTCTCTCTCTCTCTCTCTCTCTCTCTCTCTCTCACACACACACACACACACACACACACACACACACAGAGAGAGAGAGAGAGAAAGAGAGAGAGAATTTAACTGAGAGACTAAAAAAGAATAAGACATGCCTGGAGCTCTGAGTTTTCATAAAATGATAAATTTGGAATCATGATTGGAGGAGAAGGTCTAAGACTATCCCAGACAAGCACCCCAAAGCATGTACAGCACCAGACCAGCTTTTCCCAGCCTGTGCCAACGAATGGACCTCTGTAGCAAGCATGGCAGATCGAGCTAAGGCAATGCAATCCAAAACCGCAAGGGGGGTGAGGATTCCACCACCCATGACTCAAGCACGTGCTTTCTCTTTCCTCGGCCCATGAGAGAAGCAGGGCAGGACTAGGACTCCCTCTTCTTTATGTAGCCCGTGCTAATAGCTTTGACTTACCCCACCTTCCTCAAGCCTGCACCTCTGGCCCAGCAGTCTCCTTTCCCTGTGTACCCAGAGTCCCAACAATGAGATTCAGGCTGGGAGCTGGAGGCTGGCCTTTGACATGGTTCTGTGTCTGCATAACTCTTGCTGCTTTTGAAATCCTTGAAATCTTGCTGCTTTTGAAATCACAAAACCGATTCTCCACAGACTGCTGGAGGCCCGATCCCTGTGCCTGTCTGTATCCCTGTTAGAATTTCCCTGTCTCTTCCCGAGTTCAGCCCTGCCTCCTTCCTCCACCTTTCACTCTTTTGTACCCTCAATTCCCTTTACCCTTTCTCTTTCCTCATAGTCCCAGCCTCTTTGAATCAAACTGGCCTGTGTCTCCAGAAAAAGATAGCACAGTGCTGACAATAACTGACACACCACAATGCGGT
This sequence comes from Phyllotis vaccarum, assembly GCA_033318265.1. Taxonomy (NCBI): domain Eukaryota; kingdom Metazoa; phylum Chordata; class Mammalia; order Rodentia; family Cricetidae; genus Phyllotis; species Phyllotis vaccarum. Next base: position 188,088,119 of record JARWLC010000001.1, on the reverse strand, counting down.
TTCTGCTGTTGAGTTCTTTATTTCTTTCCTATTAAAAATAACCACATAGTGAGTGTTATTTTAGATCTTTATCTCTGAGTAATTCCGTCGGGCTTCTGTACCCCCTAGAGATGGCATTTTAAAGACTTGTCATATATTTGCAGAATCATTTTTACAAGAATGTTGAACACATAACAGGACTTCAAATTCCTACCAACCTCGGGTGTAAAATGGGGTCACATATACTTCTCTGGAGCCCCTGAAAACATTCACACTCTGGAATATCCTGCAGATGTTTTATGCATAGAGGACATACCTAATCCCCTTTCTTACACTTCAATATTTTAATTTGCATATGGAGCTAATAATACGTTGAACTAATCATCAAAATCACTTTATATCAAACACATACTAAGTGCTAGCAATGGCCTTAGGCTAGATTCTGCAAGTTTTCAAACACCATGAGGCAGAATACGTTCAAAGATCATTCTAACCCCCATGTGTCCTCTACCCAAAGCTAAGAGACTTTCAACTCTTTTCCAGAAAGCCTTCAGTCTCTGTTGATGGAAGCCTGCTTCTTTTCCCAAAGTCTCAAACATCCTATAATGCTTAGTCATGGTTTTAAAGAAGGGGACTGGGTTTTCTTCAGCTTCCTCCCTTAGGGCAGAACTCACGGGCCATGGTGCATATCTTTGTTCTTTTACTCCATTTGTAACAGGTTCCATATGCTACTGCCTCTGTAATATCCAAACATCAATGTGAAAATGCCAAGTGTTTCCCATTTGCTTACAGGTCTTGGTAGATAGCCACAATTTATTTATTTATTTATTTATTTGTTTGTTTGTTTGTTTGTTTGTTTGTTTGTTTAGCTACAGTTGAGTATCGGGGGGCTATTTTGAGATTTACAAAGAGAACTTGAATCAAGGCCTATCCTGGCTCCATTCTGTTGCTGGGATAAACACTCAGATTAAAGAAAAAAAAAAAAAAGTTGGGGAATTGGGAAGGAAAGGGTTGATTTGGCTTAGACTTCTAGGTTACAGTCACCATAGAGGGAAAGCAGGACAGGAACACAAGGCAGGAGCCTAGAGGCAGAAACCATGGACCATGGGAAAATGATGCTTCTGTCTTACTCTGCCTTGCTTCCTCACAGACTCTCATTCTTAGCTATCTTTCACAAAGGATCACCTGCTTAGGATCAGTGGGCTGAGCCCTTATTCATCAATAAATAAGTCCGTCACAGACCTGCCCATAGACCAACCTGATAGACAATTTCTCAGTCAAGACTCATTTTCAGGTGATGTTATAATGTGTCCCATTGACAATTAATGCTAATTAGGACAATTTTCCTGATTCTTTAGATATACTTGAAATCTCACAATCTAGTATGAAATATAAGCAGGCCAATCAAATAATTATAATGCAGTATAATAAAGGCATTTCTGTAGTTTTAGGATTGGCAAATGTGATGGAGCCAGAGGACAAATAAACATTAGGCAATAAACAAGGGCAAGAGACCTTATTAACTGTGTATCTGTCAGCTAAGCAGCATAACTGACGTGGGAATGTCTTTCTATATGCTGTGAATAAAGGAACTGTTTTGGCCATGGCAGGCACCAGAGGAGTAGGCAGGGAAATCAGAGCATAGGTAGGAGAAAGAGGGTGGGGTCAGAGAGAGACATGAGCCAACCACCCGAGATTCAGTATCTAAGGTGACACAGGTGAGCCACGGGCCATTAATGGAAATCTTTAAGATTAAAGAGCTAGCTAGCAATGTGCTCACCATAGGCCAAACAACATGTAATCAATATAAGCATCTGAGTCATTTTTAGGGGGAAAAGTCAGCTGCAGGCAGATCCAGACTATGGGGCTAGTCAGGCCAGAAACTTCTTACTACACATAACAAACATGGCAATCATCTCAGTTACAAATGAAATACTTGGAGATTTTTCACTCAGGTGACTGGAAGTTTGCTGGGCATTAACCCTGGTCTTGTCTAGGCTTAGATGGGCTTGAATACAAATTATACTTGTTTTTGGGTTTTTTTTTTCCAAGTCTGTTTTATGCATTTGGGGACCCCTTAGACATGGATAAATAATTATTACAGGAAGGGAGAAGAACAAGCATGCAAGAGACCACATCCAATGTGCAATCACCTTTTAAGCCTCTGAACATATTGTGTGCCCATGAAAGCCAAAGGCAAGGTACAAAAAGGAAATATGTCAGGGCTGGAGAGATGTATGGCTTAGCAGCACTGGCTATTCTTCCACAGGTTCCTGAGGTCAATTCCCAGCAAACACATGGTGGCTCTCAGCCATCTATAGTGGGATCTGATGTCCTCTTCTGGCATAGTCAACAGAGCACTCGTATACCTAAATAAATAAATAAATTTAAAAGGGCATATGTAACTCCTATGGAGATGGAGGGAGAGACAGTGAATGAATATTTGCTGAGTAACAAAGTAATCTACCACAAGCTGGATCTTGAATAACTGAGAAATGTTCTAGTGAGAGGTGGGAGGAACCAGTGGTCCAAGGAGAGAAACCATATCAAGGAAAGGTAGAGGTACACAGGACCTAAAGTACATGAGGAAATGTGGGTGCCTCAAATGGGAGCTCAGTCAGTGCAGGCAGTGGGAGGCAGAGGAAGTGCAAGGAACTGAGACAGGAATGGAAGACCAAAGCTGGTATCCCAGAGCAAGAGGAAACCTGAAAGACCCAGATCGACTGATGCAGAGTAAGAGTCCTGCTCTCCTGGGACTAGGGATAATCCTGTCTTGTCTCTTAGGGCCATTGGTATCTGGTAATGGAAAAATGAACACGTGAGTAAATGAATGAACAAATGAAACCTCCCATCATCCCTCTGTGCTATATAGACAATCCGTACTTTTACTTTGCCAAAGGGCTTTAAAAGTCACACTAAAGGGATGTGGCTGTGGCTCCACAATAGAGAACTTGCCTAGCATGTGAAAGCCTCTAAATTTAGTTTTCAGTGTTGCCCCAAATAAGGAAACTAATATAAAAAGAAGGTCCTGAGAAGATGGCTCAATCAGTAAAGTGCTTGCCGTGCAAGCATGAGTTCTGAGTTTGACACCCACACATAAAAGCTGAAACTGGGTATGTATCCATAATGCCACTGCTGATGGAGCTTGCTGGCTAGCCAGTCCAGCCTAATCCACGAGTTTCAGGTTCAATGTGGAGAGCAACTGAGGAAGGTGCCTGACATTTACTTCTGATCTCCACATGTACACATGTACATGAACTGAGAGAGAAACAGAGACAGAGACAGACAGGGGCAGAGAGAGAAAGAGAGAGAGAAAACACACACATAGAGAAAGAGAGAAACAGTCACACACAAAAAACAATAGACACACACATGATGTAGGAATGCCTTTCTGCATGCTGTGAATATCAATCTTTAAATAAAGGAGCTATTTTGGGCCATGACAGGCACCATAGAAGAAGTAGGAGGAGAAATCAGAGCATAGGTAGGAGAAGCAGGGCAGAGTCAGAGGCAGATCGAGCAAGCCACCATAAGGAGCAACATGTAAGGAACACAGGTGAGTCACGGACCACGTGGCAGACAGATTAATAGAAATGGTTTGATTTAAGTTGTAAGAGCTGGCTAGCAATATGCCTGAGCCATAGGCCAAACAGCATAAAGTTAATATAAGCATCTGAGTCATTTCTGGGGACCTGAGCAGCAGCAACAGGTGACTAAAGGGTCTGGCACACAGGTCTGTGGGTCTGGGCCTTTGGCCTCCCGGGACCAAGAAACCCCACTACTACACACACACACATAAAGAAACAGACAGACAGACACAGAGTAAGACAGATAGACAGAGACGGATGCTGAGAGACAGAGAACACATACTAACTCTTATTTCTCATTATTTGTACTGTAGTAAGTGTAGTAAGAAGTTTCTGGCCCATCAGGCCTGAGGTCCAGACCTGAAGTCCTGCAGCTGCTTAGCCCCAAATAATCATACACAGGATTATGTTGATTACAAGCTGTTTGACCTACGGCTCAAGCTTATTATCAACTAGCTCTTAAAACTTAAGCTCTTACAACCCATTTCTAGTAAATCTATTGCATTGCCACATGGATCATGGCTTTACCTGTACTTTTACATCTTGCTTCTCGGGTGGCTAAATTGTGTCTCTCCTGAATCTTCCCTCCTCCATTATCTCTGCTTGGAATTCCCATCTGCCTCTAAGCTGCTTTGCCATAGGCCAAAACAGTCCCTTTATTATTCAATGATAATTCACAACATACAGAAAGACATCCACCATCAGCCCAGAAAGGATCTAGTAAATCCTTCTTAGATCCCAGAAAACTGAGAATCCTTTCCTCCTTGCATTCCCAAATTACTATAGTTTCTGAGAAAGGACATTTATTGAAAAATATGGTGAAAATAGTATGAATATTCATGTTTGGCCTCAGAAATAGCTACTTTTCGTTTTGATGTACTACTTTTCATGCAATACAATTATATAGAGTAATACATTCTGTCACAGTTCAATTTTAAAGATGAGCTCAAAAACTAATCTACTGTATCCTTTTTAATGACTGAATAGTATTTAATTAGATTGCTATATGTAACCTGAAGTTTTTGGCCTGTCTGGCCTGTGGTCCAGACTTTCAGACACACAGAAACACACAGATGCTTGTATTAATTCTATGCTGATCAGCCTATGGCTCTGGCATATTGACAGCTAACTCTTGCTCTTAAACTAACCTGTGATTCTTATCCTGTTCAGCCATGCAGCTTGGTACCTTTTCCCAGAGCAGCATAGGTGTCCTCTGCATCTGCTGGCTTCTCTGGCATCTGTATGACATCTCTGCTCTGCCCTTCCTGTTGCCAGAGTTTTCTTAGTCTGGTAGCCCTGCCGACACTTCCTGTCTGCCTTCAGCCAATTCGTGTTTTTATTAAACTAATAGTCAGGACAATTATTTACAATGTAACAACATAATCTCACTAGAGCTATATGTTATGGAATATTATTTTAACTATGTAAAGATGTATTACACTTGTTTATGCTACAGAATATTACTTTAACTGTATAAAAGTGTGTAACATTTGTTTCATCTTGACTGCCTAACGTATCCAATGGATCTAAATTTAAAGCTGAATGACCAATAACTAGGCAGGAGAGGAATAGGCAGGGATGGTGGGCAGAGAGAATAAATAGGGGGAGAAATAAAGCCATGTGAAAGAAGTACAAGATGAAAGAATGTGGGAGAAAGAGAAGCAGAAGCCCAGAACCAGCTAGCCAAGCAGCTTCCAGCCAGCCAAATGACATAGGACATATAGAAGGAAAGATTTAAAAGGCCCAAGGCAAAACTTAGATAAAGAGAAACAGGTTAAGTTATAAAAGCTAGCAAGAATCAAGAATAACATAAGACCAAATGTTCTTAACTAATGCGGAGTCTCCATGTCATGATTTGAGAGCTGGTTGGTGGCTCAGAGGAGGACTGTTACATTTGGCACCCAACATGAGGCCATATATACACATAAGACCCAAGAAAGATGAAAGGGAAAAAGTGTGAGAGAGAAGGATACAGCTCCTTTAAGAGGCTCTGCCATACAGCAATTCCCTGAGCAGCGGCACACTAAGTAGAAATAGCAAGCTAAGTAAAAATGCTTGCCACAATGCGGGTACCCTCTTCCTAGAGCTGGAATGGTTGAATACAGTTCTCAGTCAAATGAAGCTTGAGACTGGGGCTACAGGCTTAGGCTTGTCTTTCATGGGCCAGAGCAGGGGCAGAGCTAGCTGCCAGAGATGCCAGCATGATGCCAATCAGTAATCTAAATTCTGGTTCACACATCAGAGAACTCTGCAACTGCAAAGCTGTAGGCACTTAGTAAAACAGGTTCAGACAGAAAACACCTCCAGTGTGTTTGAAAATGTGCATAGGCTTAAGAAAGGAAAGAAAAAATACAATCATAGAAAAAAGTAATTTATAAAAAATAAAGTCTTTAAAGAAAGAGCAATATATTAATATATATACATATATGTAAGAGAATATGATATAAAGGAGAAAAGCCAAATAAAGATGAAAAGTGAACAGATAGTCTGGATCCTGTATGATATTGTGTTGACTTTGAATTTTTTTGAATGCTGATGAGTGAATGACATCTGCTGAGAGACATAGGATTGTAGCAGGGACTGCTGAATTAAACCAGCCTTAATACTTTAGGGATGTCTTAACTTTAAAATAGAAGTCAGAAAATGTATTGCACAGGGGAATAGGTTATGTTTTTGTTTCCCCAAGAAGCAAGAGGCTTGTGTATTCATTCGAGGTTAATAAAGATCAGCTTTAACCAGGAGAAACTCCCTGAAAATCTTGGCTACAGATACAAAGAAAGAAACCTATAAAAACTACAAGATAGGTAATATATATTTTTACCTGCTCAAACAGAAAACAGAAAATCATCTTTGGCTGGCTTGTGTACAATGCACAGTCCATACTTGTGTTAGTGCTGATATGTATGTTACCTTTGAAAATCTGTGTGTTTTCAGAGCAAGGGGACCAGACACCAATGAAAGTGGGTGGCCCAAGTGATCTAGCCTCTCAGAGTACTTCTGTTGCAGTTTCCTGAAGTAGGGCTATGATCTGGTACCTTGCAAATAATTGTCCCTCCTACTGGTTTAATAAAAAGCTGGTTGGCCAGAAGGCAGACAGGAAGTGTGGGCAGGGCTACCAGACTAAGAAAACTCTGGGAACAGGAAGAGCAGAGCAGAGATGCCAAAAGAGACACAAGCAGATGCAGAGAAAAGAAAATAACTGTGCTGCTCTGAGAAAAGGTACCAAGCCACATGGCTAAACAGATTAATGGAAATAGATTGAGGTAAGATGAAAGAGCTAACAATATGTCTGAGCCATAGGTCAATCATCATGAAACTAATATAAGCCTTTGTGTGATTATTTGGAGCTAAACCAAAGCAGGGCTGCGAGTGGGTCCAAACCTCAGGAACCTATTCTAGCCAGGACTTCAGACAAACCTTGTGCTTTCCTATTGCACAGAGACTGAACAACAAATGTTATGGCTAGTTTTCCCAAGACTTAATCATTATCTCTCTTTTTTTTTCAGGTTCCCTAAAGATGCTGTTACCCACAGTCAGTAGGAAATAGTTTAGAGAACACAATGACCACAATCCCTAAAGGTGAGGTGGGTGGTTTTGGGTCTTTTGTGGGTTATGGATGTTTGTCATTGTTCCATGGGGATAAAGAAATTTAGGATAAAAGGAAAACTATTAACCTCAAGAATTTTACATTGGTATGAACTTTGGAATATTGATACAAATTTAGAATTATTTTTGTTATACTGTATTATGTTTCCACTCTTGTTTGGGGTATTATATCTATTCAGCTCATTTTAAAATGCAATGTGTAATTAAGAAATACAGATTGGAAGTTAGGCATCTATAAAATCAAACTTATAGTTATATTAGGTATATTTTTAAGGTTAAACATATATTTTAGATAATAGGTGATCTTCAAACACTTCAAAAACCTACAGAATATGGCATTTAAGATGCTTAATAACCTGAGGCTTTTTATGACAGTGAGACACATCTGCTCCTGGCAGCACCAATTCACTTCAGAGAAGATGATGGGCAATGAAGAAACTCCATTACTATCATTGTGGCAAAGTTAGCAAATGGGCAAAGAAACTGTCTTTGCCTCCACTGTTCACAGTGTACTGCCTACCTGGACATGCAGGACATACAGCAAAGTGACTGCTGAACTTTGCCAAGAACAGGCAGAACAGTCCTTCAAAATTACTGCTTTATATAAAAGTCTTTCAGATATTCTAGGCCTGTAGACTAAATATAGATTTTCCAATGATGGAAAGAAACCTTGGGTTACTGTACAGGTAGTCAGATAATGGTCGTCTCTATAGTTTTGGAAGTGACTTGCATTGTACTTTCTGTTTATTCAGGTACTATATCCTTCTGGGGTCTTTGATGGCATTAAAGACTACATAGTTATAGGTTGCTTGTGACTTTGTGAAAGGAGCAGCCAGTGGCAACTGAATTACAAAGTGTCAGACTATCAGGAGGCAACTCCCTGATGGATGAATCTTGGATATGCAAGGTCCCGAGACCACAGAATTCTGAATGCTTTTTGCTTCTGTTGTGCCTTTACATGTTTGGTTCTGCTATCTTTCTTTGCTATCTGGCATATTGTGAATGGGTATGGGAAGATCCCCACCACCTATAATATAGTGTTTTTATCTCATGGAAACATCCTGTTCTGCTGAGCATCTAAACCTATAGATTATTAGGAAGATGATTCCTTCCTAAATTGCACTGTCTAACTGATAATAATAATAATGTTAGTTTAAATACAGTTTTAATAATAAAAAATTAAACAAGGAAGTATCAGATACCTAGAATACATGAGTTTCTATTGAGGAGCCTTATAGACTGTGGCATAAGTTAATGATTAAGAAAAACAGTTGAGTCTCAGTAGCTCAGCTAATTTAAATTTTTATCTTAATGTTGGGAGACACATTCACAGGCTTTGGGGTACAACATAGCTAAAACAAAGCTCTGGAAAATCACTTAAAGTTGGACTAAGATCTTTTTGTCAAATAGCTTTGAGGTAAAAAACCCAAGAAGGCAATCTAAAGCTTTAGAAAGGCACATAGTTGAATGAGAAACTTGTTAAGGTTAGGGAACAAGAGCAAAGCAGCCCAATTATTATTCGCTGATGTGCCTTTCTTGCTATGAATGGCTGATGATCAAAAGTGGTGATTAATTCCTTATATTCATTTCTGTTCTCAATCTCCTGATATATATATATATAAAAAACTGGTGAGTAGCTATGTACTCTAAAGATTCAAAGTAATGCTGACTGATTTGTTTTTATGTATAAAAGTTGTGTGTGATTCATTTAAGATTTTTTATAAGATTAACCTTTAAAAATAAATAATAAAGTAATTGGTCCTTTCTTTGTAACTGCAAAATGAAGTCTGCCAGTAAAAGACCTGGTTGAGAATAATATCTTGCTTGCCTACGTGGCTAATCTGTAACAAGTTGCTTGGGTACAAGTGTATGTGCGTTCTTGGGATATTTTTTTTTCATCTGAATATATAAAATGTTTAATCATGCAAGGAATATGAAAAGCATGCTGTGTTTATTTGTATTCATTATAATCATTCATGCGAAAAACAAAATATAACCACACTGTAATTTTATATCGCCTGAAAGACTTTGCTGGGTATATAAACTGTAAGGAAAAAAATAAAGGTAGAGTTAGAATGAGTTAGAAGAAAAACATCAAGAATAAAAATTAAAAGCGAAGTTCCAAGAATGAGAGCACTAGAAGAAATTAGAAGGGAAACATCAAGAATAAGCGAAAGAAATCACCAGGAAAATAAAGAATGCAATCGAAAAAATACATAAAAGGTCTGAAGGAGACCATCAAGAGAATCTGTGTCTTTTTCCTTAACCACTCAGATAAAAAGTCTAGTTTGCATCCACTCCATGGATTCCCTTTAAGCCCTGTGCTGATGGGGGATTGGTACCCAAGCAGTGGTAAAAATTGTAGTTTTCCTTAATTTTTATAGAAAGTAAATTAGATACAAAACTTTTGTCTCACCAAAATGAGATAAATAATGGACTATTTTCTCTGAATTTGCCGAATACAAATGTGTGGTGATACAGTGTGTACTTAACAAAACTCATCTGGAAATCAGAGGACTGAGCCAAACCATGAAGGTCAGGGAGCGGTGATCTATGCCTTCAATTCCATCACTGGGGAGGCAAAGGTCCTTCTGGATCTCGAGACCCAACAGCCAGGAGAGTGGCAGTACACACCTTTAATTCCAGCACTCATGACCCCTCACCTCTGCTCCCAGTACTTGGGAAACACACACTTTAATCCTAGCACTAAGAAAGTTGAAGAGAAAGTAATTTAACTAGGCATAGAAAGAATAATAGGCTGGAGGAGGAGACAGGAGTTTTTCCCTTTTGCCTGAAACCCTGAGCTCTTCTTTTGCAGCTGAGGATGAAGAGGTATTCAGCCCAAGGATTTGGGAAGGCAAGTCTAAGGAGTTGGTGAGGTAAGAATTGACTGTGGTTTACTTCTCTGTCTCTCTGATATTTCAGCTTTTCCCCCAATATATCTGGCTCTGGATTTTTATTTTACTGCTAAGTAGAATTTGTACAATACAAATGGACTGGATATTGTAAATGTAATTCTTACTTAATAATTGTTTTGTTATTTATAGCTTTACCATGTTAAAGTTAAAACCCTGTGGCAGTGAGGTTTCTTGGTCCCGGGCGGCCAGAGGCCCAGACCCACAGACCTGCCACACCAGACCACTTAGCAGCCCGCCACTGCTGCTCAGGCCCCCAGAAATGACTCAGACGCTTGTATTAAGTTTATTCTGTTTGGCCTATGGCTCAGGCACATTGTTAGCTTGCTCTTACATCTTAAATCAACCCATTTCCACTAATTTGTCTGCCACGTGGCCCGTGGCTCACCTGTGTTCTTTACATCAAAACCCTCTCTTTTTATTTAGACAAAAGGAGGAAATGTTGTGGGATATTATTTTAACTATGTAAAGATATGTTATATTTTTTATGATGAATTTGTTTAACAGTGTAAGAATGTGTTTATGCTGCAGAATATTATTTTAACTGGGTAAAGGTAAGTTACATTTGTTTCACCTTGCCTGCCTAAGGCACCTGATTAGTCTAGTAAAAAACTGAATGGCCAATATCTGGGCAGGAGAGGGATAGGTAAGACTGGTGGGCAATAAGAATAAGTAGGAAGAGAAATCTAGGCACAAAAGAAGAGAATGCAAGAGAAAGAAATGCCTGGGGTCAGCCAGCCAGGCAGCTGCCAGCCAGATAGATAGAGTATGACATATAGAAAGAAAGAAAGGTTAAAAACCCTGAGGCAAAACATCGATGAAGAGAAAGAGATTAAGCTGTAAGAGCTAGCAAGAAACGAGCATAAGGCTGAGCACTCATAATTAATAAGAAGTCTTCCGGCTGAGCACTCATAATTATTAATAAGAAGTCTTCCTGTGATGATTGGGAGCTAGTTGGTGGCCCAAAAGAAAACCTATTATAGCTATATCATTTTATCTGTCTCTAATTCTAAAAACTTAGAATAATTCTCTATAAATTTTTACTTATCTGAATATTTTTTTCTAGGCATGTTACTAGAGTTAGAATTATTTATTCCTGTATTTATATATAAAATTATTATACACATTGTCAAATTTCCTGCCAGAATGTGCTTATACACATTCCCAACAGTGGTGTTTTCAAATTGCCTTTTCTTATGGTTGACAATATTGAGCATATTTTAAAATCTATTTTAACTAATACATAAAAATACAAGAATTGTATTTGGGCTGGCATTTACCTTTCTCCTCTGGTAGCACACAGAATACTTTCTGGTACCAAGAATACTAGTTAATAGGGGTGAATACTAGTTAGTAGGGATGATAACTAAGTAGGGCTTTAGGTAGGTACCAACTCTACTCTGTATCCAGAAAGTTGTATAGGTGTGGTTTTCTGCAGTAGGGTGTATCATCAGGTTATGGAGAGCAACCCAAAGCCTTGGCAATGCATGGGTTTCTTGGGGTGTTTATTGGACCCCCTTGGCCAACAACTTGATTAGATGTAACTAAGTGGGATTATGTTGTTACATTGTAAATAATTGTCCCACCTACTGGTTTACTAAAAATGCTGATTGGCCAAAGGCAGGCAGGAAGTGTGGGCAGGGCTACCAGACTAAACTCTGGGAACAGGAAGAGCAGAGTATAGATGCCACAGAGACCACCAGACAAGCCAGAAGATGCAGAGGACAGCTATGCTGCTCTCAGAAAAGGTACCGAGCTGCATGGCTGAACAGGATAAGAATCATGGGTTAGTTTAAGGGTAAAGAGTTTATGTATATATTTAAAATATGTTTATATTTCTATATCTTTATATCATGTATTGAATATAAACATATATTAGTATTTATATATTTATAAATATTTATATTTATATATTTCTTTCATATATAAGTATTTTAAGAAACTTCTTTTATATTGGGTTTCTGTACTTACCTCTCAAATGGCCCTTAGTTTTAGTTGTCCCTCCCCACATTCCCTTCCTTACCTCCCCTCTTTCTTCCCCTTTCCTGTTTGATTCTCCCATTATATGCCCCCTCCAATCTATCAAGAACTATGCATTCTACTTTCTCTTCCTAGGGAGATCCATGCTTCCTACCTTCCTTATTATATACCTACCTAATCTCTGTAACTATATGAATTATAGCTCTGCTTATCAAAGACAGCTAACATATAAGCAAATCTACATATAAGTAAATTATAATGAATTTTATTCTCACCTGGCACCATGTTGTGTTTGCTTATGTGGCTGCTATGTGCCAGGAATCCTTACAATTTGTCTTTTGGGGTCTGAGTTACCGCTCTAGTTTCAATTATTTACTGTAGATTTCATGATTTTATTTTTTAACAGCTTAGTTATATTCCATTGTATAAATGTACCACATTTTCTTCATTCATTCTCCCATTGGTGGACATATAGGATGGTTTTAATTTCTAGCTATTATGAATAGAGTAGCAATAGACATGGTTGAACAAGTGCCTCTGGTGTAGGGTATAGAGTCTTTTGGGCATATTCCCAGGAGCTGTAATAGCTGGGCCTTGTGGTAGAACAATTCCCAGCTTCCTGAGGAATCACCACATTGATTTCCATCATAAGTGCACAAGTTTACACTCCCACCAACAATGAATGAATGTTCCCCTTAGTCTATAGTCTCCTTGGCATGAGGTTTCATTTATTTTTTTGATCTTGGCCATTCTGACCAAGATGGTATAAGATGGAATCATAAAGTAGTTTTAATTTGTATTTCCCTGATAACTAAGAATGTTGAACATTTCTCTAAGTGATTCTCATCCAATGTGTTTCATCATTTGAAAACTCTCTCTTTATAACTATATTCCATTTTTAATTGGGTTATTGATTTTCTTAATGACCAGTTTGTTTAGTTATATATATATATGTAACTGTATATGTGTGTGTGTGTGTGTGTGTGTGTGTGTGTGTGTGTGTGTGTGTATATTGTGTATTAGTTTTCTATCAGATGTGCCATTGGTAAAAATCCTTTCTTGCCTTTGTCCAAGTGATGGTGTTCTTTTTCATACGAGAGAATTTCAGTTTCATGAGGTCCATTTATTGATTGTTGTTCTAAGTGCCTTTACTATTGGTTTTCTGTTCAGAAATGTGCATCTTGTGCCAGCACATTCAAGATTAGTCTTCCCTTTCTCTTCTATAAGATTCAGTGTATCTGGTCTCATATTGAGGTCTTGATTTACTTGGAGTTGAGTTCTGTGCAGGGTGATAAATATGTGAATCTGTTTGTGGTCTTCTGCATACAGCCATCCACTCTGGCCAGCACCATTTGTTAAAAATGTTTCCTTTATTCTAATAAATAAGGAAAGGAGGAATGTGGATCTGGATGGATGGGGAATCAGGGGGGATCTGAAAGGTGCTGGGAGAGGGGAAATCAGAATCAGAATATATTATATAATCTATTTTAAATAAAAAAGAAAACTAGAATCAAATTAAATTTTATGAAGTGCATGATACAATAGAATATCAATAAAAGATTTTATGGTGAAGATATACAAGAATTATACATAAGAATGAGGTATCATATATTTGACATATAGCTATATTGCATAATGCAAAAATATCTCTTAAAATGTTAATTGTTTATGACAAAAACTTTAAAAATCCTTTCTTTGGGACTTTTGACATGTCTACTATACTATTGTTATTCTGTAGTAATCATGGCTCTCTCACTGTATCCAGCTGTAACTTAGTGCACATTGGTCCATACTTCCACCCACTGGTGCACAAATGAAGGAAACTCAGGGCCAGATCTCTGGGAAAGATAGAGAGTAAACACCACAGACAGATCTCACCCAGCTGTCTTCAGCTTCCTCAGCCTCACTCCTCCTGGCTTCTTCTGCCTGCTCTGTCTTTCTATGCCTGCCTTAAATACTTTCTTTGCTCAGGTAAGGCGTGGCACTACCACTGCCTGTCTGGGAGCCTGGAACTCCTTCTGTAAGCTAAAATGACCTCAAACACAGATATGATTGGATTAAGGGTGTATATCACCACTCCCGAATATTCCCTATGCTGGGATAAAAGGTGTGAGTTACTACTGTCTGATCCTCCTAGACTAACTGTGGGTAGATATCTCTGACAGTTTTATTATATTTGAAACAAATCCCCAAATATCCCCTTTTGTGTCAAATTTTAAAAAAGAAGCTTATAGCTAACATAAGAAAGAACATATACAATAGGTACAATAATTATATAAAATAGATACAAGCAATAAATGAGTAATATTCAGTTCATTAACAATTCACAATTCAAAGAAAATATTTCATTAATTATCCTATGTTGATGAGTCCAAAGGATTATACCTAATTCAGTTTCTAACTTGTATTGCTAACTAAAAACTATTATTTTGATGTCTCTTAAACTTACACAATTTAACTTCAAAGTTTCTTTTCTAAAACTGTCACTAGAAAAGTATAACTATAACTACTTCATCTTGAACTACCTCAGAGACCCAAGAAGGAAATAATATTTACCCAAGTAAACAGGAAGTGTAAGCAACTTCCAAAAACTAGAAATGACAGAGGTGACACCTATCTGCCTGGACAGTCACCCAAAGATCCTTTATAATGTTGGGGCATCCGTCTTCAGCCTACAGGCCCAGAGTCTCTTTTCATTTCAGTGAAGTAGGAAATCTGCTCTGCCCATTCTGGTATAGTTCAGCAGTTGCTTCTCCTGTGTCTTGAAGAATATCTGACAGTTTTCTCTGAAAAGCAGGAACCTGAAGGACCATCTCAGCTTGTTCTGTCAAGGTTCAGAGGTCACTTTCCTATGGAAACTGCATATCTAGTTTAAACAGCATACTGTCAAGCAGTCAATACAAGAATAGGCTCTTGTTCATTGGCTAACAGTTGCCATCAAGAAAGTAGACTCCATATGGAGTTTCTTCAGTGCCATTTTTCTCTTAAAATAGATTGGTACTGCCAGGAGCAGACTTGCCTCACTGTCCAGAAAAGTCTAAGTTCTTAAAATACTTTGAATGCTATAGTCTATGGATCTCTGAAGTGTTTGAAGAAGACCTGTTGGTCTAAAATATATTTGTTTGATCTTGAAAACATATTTAAAGCTAGTAAATCCTTTTAAAAGAAGATTCAATAATATATCCTTATATCCTACATATCTGTATCCCCATTTTCTTTATATTTTTTAACACAAACCTTGAATCTAATTGTTCTAGTTTAACTTTTTTTTAACCATAACCATTAACAATTTTTAACCAATTAACCTAAACAATGACCATAACCCATTCCAAAACCCATTGAATGACCAAAAAAAAAACCCCACCCTACCTCTTGGGAATGTGGGCACCATGTTCTTAAGTTTACTTCCTGCTGTGTGGGGTGATGGCATCTTTGGGAGATCCTGAAAAGAAAAGTTTTGTTAATTGTCAAGTCCTGAAATAGGTAGCTGTGTCATTTGTTGTCCAGTCTCTGTATAACAGGAAAGTGCACGGTTTGTCTCAAGTCCTGGTTGTAGTAGTCTGTGAAGCTGGTTCATCTCAGTGAGCTGCCTTGAATTTGTCCCGAGCAGTTTGTAGTCCAAATCTGATCTTTTATTGGTGTTTGTCAGCCTAGTGAACTCTTACTTTGTCAGAGTCCATGTGAAATCATCATTGTGGGGCCCCCATTTTCCTTTTGGATACTTCAAGTTTGCAATTAGGCATTGTCCTGGGTCACTGCAGAAAACTGATAAGAGACTAAAACCAAACACAATGTGCAGGAAACTAAATATATAAGTATTTTTTCAGCATAGGATTAGTAACAATAGAATAGTCCCTTATTTTTTGTTATTCTTCTGTCCCATATTAGATAGCTCTTCTGATATGATACAGAGATCTTGTATTTTCCTTTAACAAGTATGCTTGAGTTTAGAGAATGGGAGGACCACACTCCAACTCTAAATCCAGCTTTAAATTATAATTAAACTGAGACTTCAACTTCCAAAAAAAAATAGAGGTTAAGCAATGAAATTTTACCCTATGAAGTATACTGGTACCAATAGTTCGATATTGTTTTGCTTGTAAATTTTTCTGGATAGCCTCACTTCTGCTTTAGACATCTAGATGTCCAAGGTCTTTTTACTTCTTGAAGATTGGTATTTCTAGTTTTCTGTAAAGACAAAAACAGGAACATGCCCCCACCCTTTGTTTCTTCTTACAACTTAATTGTAATATGGGTGGATGAGCTATCAATTCTTAGTTTCATGTAGTTTCTCTGGTTCAAATTGAGTCTTTATTAATTTTTATGGTATCCATAACTTTTCTTCACCTGTGGAAACAAAAGGAAAACCCTTCCCCAAAGTAGCACATATCCTGGCTTACATTCAGAGGTCAGTACATCTTTGAAGTAAACAGGCTGATTTAGTTCAGCTGTTTTTTCTATAGTCTAATGCCTTTCAGCAGCTGTTGTTCCTTTCTCATTAGCATTGAGAAAATTCAAAGTTAATAAAGCATTATGTAGTCTATCTCTGGGGGTCTTTGTTATTCCTTTCTGTTTATTTAGCATATCCTTTAGAGTTTGATTTGATCTCTCTATGACTGTTTGCCCTGTAGGATTGTGTGGTATTCCTGTAATATGCTTTATATTATAATAAGCAAAAAATTGTTTATTTTACTAGAGACATATGCTGGAGCATTGTCAGTCTTAATTTGTACAGGTATTCCCATGATGGTCATAACTTCTAGCAAATGTGTGATTACAGAATCAGCCTTTTCTGAACTCAAAGCAATCACCCATTGAAGTCCTGAAAATGTATCTATTGTATGATGGACATATCTTAATTTCCCAAATTCTGTGAAATGAAATACATCCATCTGCCAGATTTCATTTCTATGTATGCATTTAGGATTACTTCCTGCTGACAACGGAGTTTGGTTATAGAAAGAACAGGTGGGACACCTTTTTACAATTTCTTTGGCTTGTTGCCAAGTGATAGAGAAATCTTTTTTTAATTCTTTGCTATTGATGTGATGCTTTTTATGAAATTATGAGGCCTCTAGTACATTTCCTATTAATCATTTTTTAATTTCATCACTACCTTGTGCTAAAGGACCTGGCAGACCCACATGGGATTGAATCTTTGTTATATAAAAGAGATTATTTCTAGTCCTGATTATTTCTTGTAACAGAATAAATAATGAAGTTAATTCTGACTCATCATTAATAAAATCAGCCATTTCAATATGTACAACAACTCTTTCTGCATACTGAGAGTCAGTGATTATGTTAAGAGGTTCAGTAAAATCCATTAATACCATCACAATAGCATATAAATCTGACTTTTGAACAGAATTATAAGGGCTTTGAGCCATTTTACTTATATGTTCTGATTTGTAACCTGCCTTTCCTGATTTGTTTGCATCGCTATAAAATGTAGGGGCACCTGAAATTGGTTTATCTCATACAATACATGGGAGAATCCAATTAGTTTTCTTTAGAAATTCAATTCTTTTGCTTTGAAGATATTTATTGTTAATATCTCCCAAAAAAATTACTGCAGCCTCTTTCCCAAGGTTTACTTTCTACCCACTATTGGTCAATTTCTTCATTAGTTAAAGGTACAGCAATTTCTGCTGGGTCCACTCCCGTCAATTTACAAAGTCTTAATTTTCCTTTAAAAATGAGTTCAGAAATCTTTTCCACATATGTCTTTAATTTTTTACTTGGTTTATGTGGAAGAAATATCCATTCCAATATAACATTTTCCCTTTGCATTAAAATTCCTGTAGGAGAATGCTTAGAGGGCAAGATAACTAGAATGCAATTAAGGTCTGGGTCCACATGACCACATGTGCATCTTGTAATTTCTTTTCCACCAAAGTCAATTCTTTCTCAGCTCAGGTAACAATTCTCTCAGACTATTTAAGTCCTTGTCACCATTTAAGGTTTTGAACAAATTATCTAGTTCATCATTTTTAATTCCAGTAGTCGGTCGTAAATTAGCAATGTCTCCTAGTAGTCTTTGAAAATCATTAAGTGTCTTTAATCTATCTCTCCTGATTTGTACCTTTTGGGATCTAATTTTTTGTGGGCCTATTTTGTAGCCTAAATAAGTAAGGTAATCCCCTCTTTGTATTTTTTCTGTGGTAATTTGTAATCCCCACGTAGACAATTTTTTTTTCACTTCTTCAAAAATTTTTTCTATCAATATTTGAACCAGCCAACAAGATGCTGTCCATGTAATGATAAGTTATAGATTGTGGGAATTTGTTACATATTTGTTCTACTAGCATTTGTACAAAATACTGGTACAGAGTGGGGCTATTCAGCATTCCTTGAGGGAGGACCCTCCACTGGTATCTCTTTACAGGCTGAGAATTATTATAAGTGGGCACTGTAAAGGTAAATTTTTCTTTGTCTTGTTCTTGTAAAGGTATTGTGAAGAAACAGTCTTTTAAGTCAATAACTATAATAGGCCATTCTTTAGGTAACAAAGAAGGCAGAGGAATCTCAGACTGTAGAGAGCCCATTGGTAGATCACCTTGTTTATTGCCCTTAGGTCTGTTACCATTCTCCACTTTCCAGATTTCTATTTAATAACAAATATAGGAGAATTCCAAGGGCTGGCTGATTCTTCTATATGCTGAGCATTTAACTGCTCCTGTACCAGCTTCTCTAAGACATGAAATTTCTCTTTGTTAGAGGCCATTGATGACCCCATATAGGCTTCTCTGTTAGCCATTTTAGAGGTAGTGCTGCAGGTGTTTTTGAAAAATCAGTAGTTGTTTTGCCTTGTTTCTCTATAACCTGAATGGTCTGTGACTATTTCTCATAATAACTTCTAATGTTTTTTCCAGAACCATGTGCTAGTTTATGGCTTGTTTCTCTGTTTGGAGGAATGTTAATCTTTGTGTTCCATTGTTGTAGTAAATCTTGTCCCCATACATTTATAGCAATGTTAGCCACATATGGCTTTAATATTCCTTCCTGTCCTTCTGGTTCTATACACTCAAGCTATCTTGCACTCTGTTTTACCTGGAATAATGACCCAATACCCAAAAACTGAACATTTACCTCCTGAAGGGGCCAACTTGGATGCCATGACTCTTGTAAAATTATTGACACATCTTCCCATGTCCAATAAGCCTTCAATAATAACACCATTTATTTGTACTTTTAATTTTGGCCTTTGTTCATTGATAGAAGCCTACCAAAACATTCACTTTATAATTTTTCCTGAGCTTTTTTCTTTTTCTATAGATTTTCTTTCATTCAGTGTAGTATGTCTTTTTAAAATAGGTTTTAATTTTTTAATTGTTCTGGGAAGGTGTTTCCTCCACAATGGCAGGGTAAGATTGGATTGGATTTGATATTGGATTTTGAAAGCCCCCTTGGGGTGTTTCCCGAGGGCAGAAAGTTACTTGATATGAGGGCTTTTGAAAGGCCACTTGGGGCATTTCCCAAGGGCAGAAAGTTACCTTGTCTATCCCATGTTGATCTACAATTATTAGTCCAATGTCTTCCTTTTCTACACCTTCTGCATACTCCAGAAGGGAGGGATATTCTCTTGGGATTATTCCTTACAAAAGCACTGTTTCTGAGAACACCTTGTTTATAATCTCTTTTTATGTGACCTTGCCTTCCACAATTGTAACATTTAACATTTTGACTTTTTATTATACCTCTAGAAATAAAGCTCTTCTACCCAGTGATTATCACAGTCATAAGACTCTAGATTAATTGTCTCACAAATCCAATCCTCCAAAGGTGCTGACCTTGATTTTTAAAGATCTAAGTATTGTTCTACATTGTGCATTAGCATTCTCAAAAGGCAGTGATTCAACTATTATTTGCCTGGCTTCTGAGTCCAGTACCATTCTGTTTACTGCTGCAGTTAATCTGTGCAAAAAGTCTGTAAAAGTTTCTTTTGGGCTTTGAATTACTTTAGTGAATGATTCGATTTTCTTTCCTATTTCTTCAATCTGGTCCTAGGAATTTAAAGCTGCCATGTGGCATACATCCAGAGTATGTTCATTGTATAAAGACTGCCTTTCAATATCAGCATAATGTCCCTCCCCAAGATGTTGGTCTTGGGAGACTTCTATGCCTCTGGCCCTGCTTCTTTGTTCTATTGTTTTAGCCTCTTCCCTCCACCATGATTTCCATTGCATAAGTGGTTCTGCCTCTAACACAGCTGTAACCATATCTAACCAATCTTTAGGGATTACCCAGTTACATCATGACCAGTTATTCAACATTTGTTTTACAAATGGTGAATGCATCCCATATGTTACAATTGCTTCTTTTACTTTCCGTAATTCTAGCATTTCTACTGGAGCCCAACCAGCTTCTGTATCATCGTTATCATTCTTCATTTTTTAAAGGTTACTGGGTATATTAATGTTACCTGTTTCGTCTAATTTTAGTTGACCTTGCTGAAATTGGTTCTTCATATTCCTCTGTTTGAATCTGAACATCTTTGTGTTCTCTCTTGACAGGCTTTTTTAAAGACATTTTTCTTTGCATTTATATTAATTGACTTTTTAGGTGATAAAATAGAAATCAAAGAAACAATTTTCATAATAAACAGTGTGATAAACATTATGATAGTCCCATCTACCTTATTTATCTTTTCCTTCACTGGTTGTGATAACAAATTGTCTAGCAAAAGATCACAGAAGAACCAAGCACCCTCCATTGCTTTAAACAAATTTCCTCTTTTAAAAAAATTGATTTACTCACCAATGTGTTATCTGTTGATGATTCAATTGACTATGAAATGGGGCAGCTACCTAGTGTGATAGCAGCCCAAGGAGGGGTCCAAAACGGGAAAAGAAACAACCTACCAGGAGAAAGAGGCCACTGTCTGTAAGACTTACCCAGATGAAAATGAAATGGAAACATATGTAGCCGGTCTACTGGAGGCTAACTCAGAACAGAAAGCCTAGCCAGCTGGTAATTACTCCTCTGGCCACATGTTTCTCTGGCCAGCAAGTGCCTTTTTTTGGGTAGTGAGGGAAGGAATTTGTGCCCCAAAGTTGGATGCCAAGTGTTACATGAATGAAGGAAACTCAGGGCTAGATCTCTGGGAAAGGTGGAGATATCAGAGAGTAAACACCACAGTCAGATCTTACCCAGCTCTTCCAGCTTCATCAGCCTAGCACTCCTCCTGGCTTCTTCTGACTGCTCTGTCTTTCTATGCGTGCCTTAAATACTTTCTTTGCTCAGGTAAGGTGTGGCACCACCACTGCCTGCTGGGAGCCTAGAACTCCTTCTGTAAACTAAGATGACCTCAAATACAGATTTTACTGGATTAAGGGTGTAGGCCACCACTTCCGGATATTCCCTGTGCTGGGATTAAAGGTGTGAGTTACTACTGTCTGATCTTCCTAGACTGACTGTGGGTAGATCCCTCTGATATCTTCGACTATTTTTTTTTAATCATATTTGAAACATATCCCCACACCCCACATTACCCTACCACCTCTGGTAACCACCATTATATTCTCTGCTCCCCCTCCCTGTCACCTTACTTTCCCTTTCCCAGGCTTGTGTCTCATATGACCCCTCACTTCTTAATTTCTTTGAGATTATCTTTGTAGATCCCACACACATGAAGTCAGGCTCTATTTGACTTTCAGTGACTTATTTATTCACTTACCATAATCTCCAGTTCAATTCATATTTTCACAACTGAAAGAAATATTTCTTTTCTACATACCATTCTGTTATAAATATTTACTGAAATTTATTTTTCATCTGTCCACTAATGGACTAGAAATAAAATGAGGGGATTATACTAATAGAGATAGAAAATTCTCTTTATTTCCAGTTTATAGATCTTTCTTCTTGGAAAAAAAATCCGTAAAAATAATTAAAACTATTATTGAGTTTAATAAATAATTCTCATATAATTCAGTGGTCTTATTCTATTGCAACAACTAGTCAGAAAATATGTGCAGGAAATATGTACACTGTGTGAAGATGTATTGCTGTGATTGTTTTCATGAAAAGCTGAATAGCCAATAGCAAGGCAGGAGAGTATAGATGGGATTTTCAGGCTGAGAAACAACTCAGAGAAGAAAGGGCAGAGTCTCCAGTCAGATGTGAATGAAGCATGATGGACGTATGAAGATGAGGTAACAATCCATGTAGAAGAACAAATATGGGTGAATTTAAGTTATAAGAACTAGTTTGGAACAAGCCTAAGCTAGGGTTGAGCTTTTATAATGAAGAAATCTTCATGTCATTATTTTTGAGATGGCGTCTGAAAAGTAAGTCAGACTATATATGGCATTCAACATGGGGCCTCGAGAAAGGCTAAGAAAAGTTAAGCTAAGAAAGTTCTGGACAAGGAGCCACATGGCTTCCTATCCCCACAGTGGACTCTATCGCCAGTTACCTCA
This sequence comes from Phyllotis vaccarum, assembly GCA_033318265.1. Classification (NCBI taxonomy): domain Eukaryota; kingdom Metazoa; phylum Chordata; class Mammalia; order Rodentia; family Cricetidae; genus Phyllotis; species Phyllotis vaccarum. The sequence continues at coordinate 188,065,628 of JARWLC010000001.1, read as the reverse complement.
TCACAGCCAACTACTAGTCAGTCTGGGAAATGTACTCCAGCTGATGCCCAAGAGGAGTAGAAATGTGGTGAATGACTGACTCCTCTCTACTACCTGTTCCAACAATATGAGAACTAAGCATTAACTACTGGAATTAAATCTATAGAAGCAATCAGCATCAGTGGCTGTTCAATCTTGATAGAAAGTTAACTGTACAAACCTGATCAGAATGGATTTAAGAGAGAACTGAAGACAGCAAGCAACTATTTAAAACAAAAATTGGTCTGGGAGCTGGGGAAATGGATCACTTAGGTAACATGCTTCCTATGCAAGCAGGAAGATCTGAATTCAAATCCCCAGAACCCATCCAAAAAGCTAAGCATGGGGTAGGGGGCTGGAGAGATGTCTCAGCAGTGAGGAGTACTATCTGATCTTCTAGAGGACCTGGTTTGACTTCCCAACAGCTACACGGTGGGTCACAACCATCTGTAAGTCTAGGTCCTGGGGATCTGATTGCCTCTTCTGGCTTCTTTACTCCCTGCATATACATTAGCATCCAGATATATATGCAGGTAAAACACAGGTACTTATAAAATAAATAATTTTTATAAGATTTATTTCTCTATTTATTATGTATACAGTGTTCTGCCTGCACAGGGCACCAGATCTCATTACAGATGGTCGTGAGCCACCATATGATTGCTGGGAATTGAACTCAGGACCTCTGGAAGAGCAGCCCTTGCCCTTAACCTCTGAACCATCTCTCAAGCCCCAACCAAATAATTGTTTAAAAATGTAAAGCCAAGTTTATGGCACATGCCTATAAACCTAATTTGAGGGTGAGTGACAGGGACAGGATGATCCCTAGGCTGCTGGCTAGTCAATGTAGACAGTCAGTGAAGTCTGGGTTCAGTCAGAGACCCTACCTCAAGATGAGGTAGAGCAATAGAGGAAGATAGTCAATATCAAACTGGGGTCTCCATGCACACTTGAACACACACATAGTTAAAAACGAAAGTTTTCAATAGATTTTGCTGTAAAGAGAAGGCAACGCAATGAGTTAGTTAGTAGCTGGAAGGATTATGAGATAATGAGTTTCACCTTTTGTTTTCAGTGAAGAAATAGCCTCATGTTTTTGTGCTGATGGGAATGTTCCAGTGGAGAGGAAATCTGATGATACAGGAGAGGGAAAATTGTTAAGTGATGTCCTTGAGTAAGCAAAAAAGGAAAGGATCTAGTGATAAGGAAATGGTTGGTCTTGGGAGAACACAGACTGTTTCCATACTGTATCAGCAAGGAAAATAAAGTATATGGATAGCCCCAGGAGGGAGCAAATGGGATGTGTGGTAATGTATTGTGTAGGCTCTAAAGAAATAAGACCAGAGGACAGAGCCAGGCACAAAGTTAGGCAAAGAAGTTAGAGACTAGTGACACACACCTTTAATCCCAGCCCTTGGGACCCCATGCTTCTTCCAGTACTTGGGAGACTCACATGCCTTTAATCCCAGCACTAGGAAAAGTTGAAACAGAAAGTGATATGGCTGGGCAGAGAAAGAAATAGAAGACTGGAGAAGACAGAGCTGGCCCCTTTCCTTTTGTCTTGTGGTTTGCTTCCCTTTTGGCTGAGGACTCAGAGGCATTCAGTCTGAGGATTTGTGGAGACAGATTCTACCCCTGTCAGCCTGAGAATTCAGTGGTGAGAAGCAGCTGTGGCTTGTTCCTCTGTCTCTCTGATCTTTCAGCCTTTCCCCAATATCTGGCTTCAGGTTTTTACCAATTAGGATTCATGCAACAGTGATGGGCTGAGGTACTGAAGTTCCTCCCTAATCATTTGTGGTTTTCAGGGAAGTAAGAAGCCACATTATCATCTAAGAGTGAAATTGAAGGAAGGATTGTCAGGTGTTTGGGCAGAACAGTGACCTAGGGAGATGAAATACTACTCAAGGAAGTAGGCTTCCTAAGGAACAATCCACCATGTCTGAAATAGTCTAGTTTGAGTCCATAGCCAGGAACATCTGCCATTCTCATTCCATCTCTAGACCTCCCCTTGCCCTGATCCAGCATCTGAACTGGATAATTACATTAATAAATAACACTCTTAGCACACAGAAGACCCAGTCCTTATGGTAAGTATTTCATGTGTAACAATAACGGTAACTATAAGCAAGCACTGTTCTTACAGCCACATTTTATAATGAGAAAACCAAAGCACACTAACAGATACCTAAACTGATTATGAATTCAAGTCAGTAGCTTCGGGGTCCTTCTGATATCTACACACACAGTCAACTTTCTTACCCAAGTGTTCCACATCCACAAATTTAACCAACCACAAATCAAAACTATACTCCCAAATTACATTTGTTCTGAGCAATACAGACTTTTCCTTCATCATTATTTCCTAAACAATTTAATTTAATAACAGCTATTTACATAGGACTTGCTATATATTAGGTGCTTTAAGGAATCTAGGGTTATTTAAAGTATTCAGGATGGTGTAGGTGGATCATATGTAACTACCATGCCATTTTAGATGAAGTTTGGGTACCCAAGGGTTTTAATAGCTGAAAGCTATAAGGAATCAAGTTTCCCATAGATACCAAGGATGGTATGTGTGTGTGTGTGTGTGTGTGTGTGTGTGTGTGTGTGTTGCTCCTTACTAGAAGTAATCAGGAAGTAATAAGAGCTAGAGAGCAGTAGTCATAAGAGGATAGATAAGATTCTCAAAGGTCTATGGCTCAGTAGCTGGAAATAAGATTATGAGCACGGGACAGTGTTGCACAGTTTGTTGGTGACTACCTGAAGTCTCAGAAGTCCTAGAAGCAGAGATTAAGCCATTGTCATGAGCATAAGGACAAAACTGGAAAGAAAGGAGAAAAGTCCTCATGAATCTTCCCTGCTGTCCTAACGCTTTATTGCTCAACACATAATGCTTGACTTAGCTTTCTTTGGATTTCCCTGTATGTTTTATTTATTTTCATATCAGGTTGCATGTGCTGCGGCAGTCATGATAATGATGCTAAAAATGGCTTCCAATCAATGAACAGTGAACTTTATGAAGGGCCTTATTAATGAAAAAAAAATCTACTCAATGAGCTGAGAACTAAACACTGTAATGGCGTTAAATCAAGTCACTAGTCACAACATTTCTGAGGGTTATAGATCTTTAATTCTCATTTTCAGATAAGAATGTTGAATCTAAGAGATATGTTCTCATGTGGCCAGGGCCACATAGATAATACATGGTGGAGGTGGAGCTTAGGAACAAGCCTGGTGGAGCCCGAAGACTGCTGGCTGTGTTGTGCCAGCTTCTTTTCTATTTGAAGCTGAAGCAGTAGAAGCACTAAGGAACCCTATAGGGCCGCAAGGGCCTCTGGGCCAGAGCCTCTGGGTGAGAGGAACTCCCTTTAATGAAGGCAATTGAGAAACAATCCTCCTCTTTATTTCCTGGTAACAGGGGCTCAGAAAAGCTAATTATCTTCCTGTGAACCAGTTAACTATTCAATTTTCTCCATTTGGGTAATTAATTATCAGAGTCAAATGCAGAATCCATCTAATTTTAGAAATGTGCAGCTGTAGGGTCAGCTCAGGAGCAAGCTCAGCTGGGAGAGGAAGAGGCGCTTCTGCCGAGGCGTACGGGAAGAGGAATATCAAGAGACCTTGGGCAGGAGAAAGCAGCTTAAAGCAGGATGTCAGGGATTCCCTTTGCATCCAAGAGCTAGCAGTCAGTGTCCAGGGCGTAGAAAAATAAAGGGACATTGCATCATCAGTTTCTGTCGCCGCCCCCCTTCTCTCCGAGGAACCAGCAGGAATCTGACATGCCACTGATCCCCAGATTCTCATTTGAAGCCTGTTCATAAAAGGATAGATAGAAGAATGAGAGGGAGGAAGGGGCACACACACATATGTATGTATGTGTGTGTATGTGTATGTATATATATACACACATACATATGACATATATATTATATATACAGAGAGAGAGACTGAATCCCACCTCTGACTATCAATATATGTTAACACCACTAACATTTAGGAGCCCCAGGTATAGCTCATACCTCATATTGAGGAGGTTAGGCACGTCCGCTCTCTTTATCACGGGTAAGAAATGGAGGCTTAGAGAGCAGATGGAAATTGTCCGTAGTCTCCTGGTCAGGATATGGCAGAAACTGGGACTTGCACTCAACTTCTAGCCCTGTGAACTCACTGCCTTCTAAAGTGCCACACTACATACACAATTTTCACAACAATACCAGGGGAGGTAGTTAGGAGTCTTTGGCATCACGAGGGTTGGAGAGGCACTTGGTTCACTAAAACAAAGCTAGTGCTGGTCAAGAATATTCATCCCCAGCAAGCTCCTCCGGAGCAGGAGAATGTTCCTTCTCTCGGCACATAAGGATCTAAAATGTTTACTACTCCTCACTGTGCTCCAGGAAGTAGAGCTGACAATGAACTTCATTTCTAGGGCCAGTTGCTGTGGGAAAAGGCTTAGGTGATGATGGTTACATTGAACATGTAGTGTATGCAGATATATGCTAGTCCCTTTAATGTGTACGTTTTCACTTAAGCATGTGATGATCCAAGAGTTTCCCATTTCTACTGTACAGACAGGTCAACTCAGAACGTAGTTCCTCTCCTTTTGATTCAAAAAGCTAAATCCAAACCTTGGTAGTTTGATTCTGAAACCTCCTTCTAAGTCAACTAGGCCTTGGTAGGAGGAAGGGAGATGGCGATAGAGAAGGAGTGTGCTCAAGAGACCACCCCAAACCCTGGACATCTCCTCCATGGTCATTTACATAGGTTCCTGGGTGGATTCATTTCACCTTCTTTGCTACCCATGTCCACTCACTGTGAAGAGCCCCATCTCCCTGCAGTAGGGGGAACCCCTTAGATCGACTCTTAAATACCCAACTTAAAAACCTGACACTCTGATTTGATGCAAGTCTCTGAGATCTTCTGCATCAGGCACATGCTCCTTGGTGTTGTAGACACCCATTCTCTAAGATGTTGGGGTTTTCTCTAAGGCTGTCCAGGCAGAGAACTGCTATCCACATCAAATCAACAGTCCTTCAGTCCTCCACAGCCATGCTATTCTCACACCATCAACCCTTTGTTTTTTCTACTGGAAAGCCAATTTCCTCTCCAGCTGCCATCCTTAAAGATGCTCAAGGCCCAAAATGGGCTTCCCAAAATTAGGCCTGCCTCTTTATGCCAGGTGTAATGGGAGTTTCCAAGTTCAAAGCCAGGCTCCCTGCCCCAAGCTGCTGGCCCAGCGCCTCAGCAGGTGCAGCATGGTTGCTAAGCAACTTCTCCCAATCTCTGTATGTTCCTATCATGTGATTGTGGTTGCTACGGAAACAAGTCCTCTGGCATCCCATGTTGCAGCAAGGCCTAGGCAGTGGTATATTATCAGAGGCCTAACAAAAATACTATTGTCCCAGGTGACTCCCTAAGTCTGATATAGGTCCAGTTAGCTATCAGATGGATCTTGTATTTCCTGCCAGGTATTAGCTTTTAGAAAAGAAAGTCTAAAGTGGAGAAGTATTAGTGATTTGTTGGGGACCTGTGGAGTCAGTTCCCTTGGGGTAGTAGTAATTAGCCTTCCAGGAATGTATTAATGGGTCAGATTCTGAAGCAATTTCATATACCCATTTTCCCTTCCCTTTACTCAGAATTGTAGCATAAGAGCATTTGTCCTTTGCATAAACTAGAGAGTTGTACCAGGGTCTAAGAACTACAAAGGGAAAAAAAAAAAAAAAGCCAGACAGGCCCCATTTCCACCTCCACACTCCTGCTGCTAAAATACCAACAGAGAACAGATGTCACATCAAGCATGCTTCAAACCCTCCAGGGCTCAGTTCCCTGGGTCTTCAAATCTAGACTTCCAGTAGATCTTTATATAGGATTAAACTCAGGGAAAAAAAAGTAGAAAATGATGGGGGAATGATAAATGGACGGGCAATTGGAGAAAAAAGTATAAAAGATTTTGCACACTAGTAAGGAGGTATAAAAATGAAATGAATGATACAAATTTGGAAAATATGGGATGGAGAAATTAGGACAAAATGATCACAGAGTTAACAAAGCACATAGAAAATAATTGAAATGTCCCAGCCAAAGAGCAGCCAATAGAAACATTAGAAATACTTCTACCCCAAGTCACACCTCAGGAAGTACCAGAGCACTGATAACCATAGAAGATCCTAAAAGCTTCCAGAAATTAATAACAATTTTAATAGAAAATGCCCAAAGTCATAATAGCATAAATGTCTCAACCTGTGTGGATAGTCTCTAAATACTCTCAGAAAAAAATGATTTCTTCTGCTCATCTTTTAAATTACAGCTTTTCTTCATTCCTTAAGGATGTCTTTATTTTCCTTATCCAGTTGATTCCCTTCATAATACCTTGTCTTTTTGTCGTAAGATCACTGTCTAATTTTACCTGCTTCCTATGTGGTTTTAAATTTCTCCAAAATATACTTATGGGTCTGGGTTTTGTCTTCCCTATAAGAGGGTTTCTCAAAAGATTCAGTGTTCTGATTTTATTTCTTTTGTTGTGATATATATACTGACAAAAATAGCAGCCTAGGGGAGAAAGGATCCATTTGGATTACAAATCCAAGTTAGAGTTCATAGCAAGGAAGTGAAGGCAGGTACTTGAAGCAACTAGTCACATCCACATTCAAAAGCAGAAGCAGAATGCTGGTTTACTGTTCAACACACTTTCTCTACTTTCATACAATTTGAAAGGGAATGATGCTGCTCACGGTGGGCTGACTCTTCCTACATTAACTAAGACGATCAAGACAATTCTCACAGACATGCCTCAAGGCCAGCCTGCTGTGGAAGATCCCTCATTAAGACTCTCCTCTTAGGGGATTCAATATTGTATAGACAATGAAACCATCACACTCAAGGATACTTCACAGCTGTTGGATATTTTGATGTTTGAGTTAGGATGAGCTGTTTATCTTATTTGCTTCATCATACTAAAAAAAAAAAAAAAAAAAAAAAAAAACCAATCGGAAGCTCTTTGATTTTGCCTTGGGTATATGGGCTGATCTTTATTCTAAAGTGAGTCTCCTGGGTTTATTGTGACGTTCATAGACTGAACAGATTCTCCAGCAAGAAGAGCCCCCTGCTCCCCTCTTTGGGTGATACTATCCTGCCTACCAACACTGAGCACTTGTAAGAGAAGATAAAGGTATGAGTTACATAGTCAATGTCTTATATTATCAATAAGTGTCCCTGCTTCAATTGTAGCTGACACCAACAAATCTGGAAGCCTTCTTTTACCTCTTCCAGAAAAATAAATCTGGAATTTTCTGCAGGAATTGAATAAGGAGCCCCGTGAGTCTGTATGCTGGGCTCTGAATCAATCTTTCTGTCTAACCCCAACCAGCCACACGAATACCGGAGCCTTTGAGGATTTTTTTTTGCCAGTGATACCAGTTTGCTGTTTCATGGCTCTCCCATTGCCACATTAAAATTCTAGTCTCTGTTAAGTAGGCTGCCGTTCATTTATCTGCTTTCTAAGTTTATTTGTTTGATGGTGTGTGTATGTGTGTTTGTGTGTGTGTGCGTGTGCGTGTGTGTGTGTGTGTTCATTTTCTGAACCAGTGAGTTTAGGGGGCGCTATCAGATGCATAGATAGCTCAAAATTAGCTGTGTGAGCAGAAAATCTACCCCAGTAGGGGTCAAAACTCAAGAAACCTGCATCCCTGGGCTCCCTGAACACCTTATAGGCAGCTCCACTGAAGAGTCTCTGCTCTCCAGTTTTTAAAATCTGTGTTAATGCTTTCAAGTATTGTCTTCTCTACCCTCTTGGTCTTTGTAGATTTAACCCTCTTTAAAAGGTCTGTACTTGGTAGGATCTTGGCAGACAGTATTAGTCTTTATCTTGAAAAACCATCTGAACCAGAACATTCAGACTGACTAAATTCAAATGCTAACTCTAGTGTACTAGCTGTTTAATCATTGTTTATTGCTAGTAACACAATGCCACAGATTGGTGGCCTTATAAAGAAAAGATGCTTATTCTGCCTTTTGGATTTGGTTCAGAGTTGAGCAGCTATATTTGAGGATAGCCCTTTTCCCCATCAGAGTCCCAATGCAATCCAGGGCATCAACATGAGATATAGGGAGCATATAAAAGATTTAGCCAAACCCTTAGTCACCCCATTTTTGAAATAGTCCATTAACCCATTAATTTGCTCATGAAACAAGAGCTTTAATGGCTTCTTAAAAGTTCCACCTTTTAATATTTCATAAGAGGGTTTATATTTAAACATAAGGTTCAGATGAGAACAAACTATATCCATATTATAGCAAATAGATAAATTTTAGAAAATCTCTGTGCCTCAGTTTCCCCATCTATAAAATGGAGATAACAATAGCAAATATTTCATACGACTATCTGAACTCAGAATAATGCCCAGTAGACATCAAACCATTCTCCCCAAGTTCATGATTATGATTATTTAGTATTTATTATGTGCCAACATCTGTGGCAAGGGTTGGGTTTGGAAAAGCCAAGAGGAACATAGCAGTTTAATTTCTACTCCTTCTGGCCTCACACGGGAATAACCAGTTTTCCCACTCAGGTATATACCATGTAAATATGTCATGTACCTAAGTAAATTATCAAACAGGTGGAAGTTCTGTTTGTACAAACACAGCTGGTTACAGTGTAAATAGACTATTCAAATGGTGTGAGGGCCAGTGAGGCAGGGCAATTGCTTTCAAATACAGTTGACTCTCATAAGCATAATGGTTGCCTCATTGCCCAAATGACTTATCCACATGGTTACTTCGAAACACTGAAGTCATGTGCTTGTCCCTTGTTTTGATGGGCAAATGACATATGCTTTGGGAAGTGAGCCCACTCTGACCCCAAGTACCCTTTGCAAACTCTCCCCTACCCTTTTAAATAAGCTTCGCGATGGTTCCCTTTTTTCTGGTTAGCCTGGCTTTCATCATCTTCCCTCTGCTCTCAGATCATGCTGAGCAGGCAGCAAACCTGCAGGTTTTGCAATCCAGAGCCTGCTGTTCAGCTTTAAAACAAAAAACAAAAACAATTTATGAACTTTCTCTCCTGACAGAGGGAGGAAGGGAATCCCCTCAACACAAAGAAGGCCAGCCAGCTCCAGACCCAACTCCTAATGAGCTAGACTTCTTTAGTGTTAGTGCAATTGCCGGCTGATGTATTTCTACCATAGATGACCCACGGAGCTAAAAATAACTAGACTTGGATTTTTGTTTTTGTTTTGGAGACAGGGTCTCACTATACACCCCAAGCTCTCAATCCTCCTGCCTCATGCTCAGTCTTCCTAATGGTAGGATCATAGATGGGTACCACTACCCCAGGTATAGACATCTATAAAAGGGCAGCAATACGGCCGATCTTAGAAGATAGATCAGTCTTCCTAATGGTAGGATCATAGATGGGTACCACTACCCCAGGTATAGACATCGATAAAAGGGCAGCAATACGGCCAATCTTAGAAGATAGAATTATTCAGACTATGTCTTAATTGGGGATTTTATTGCTGTGACAAGACTCCATGATCGAAGCAATTCTTATAAAGGAAAACACTTAATTGGGAATGGATTATAGGTTCAGAGGTTTCTTCCATTATCATTGTGGTGCCTGAGAAGGAGCCGAGAGTTCTACTCCTGGATCAGCATGCAGCAGGAAGAGCTCTCTTCTGAAACACTGGGCCTGGATTGGGTATTTGAAACCTCAAGGTCCACCTCTAGTGAGCCACTTCCTCCAACAAGACTTTGCCTTCTAATAGTGCCACTCCGTAGGAGCCTATGGAGGCCATTTTTATCCAAACCACCACATGCTGGTAATGTCTCCATGACCTACCACTGTGTTGATATTTTTTTTCAACTTGACAAATGCTAGAGTCTTCTGAGAAGAGGAAACCGCCATTGAAAAAATGCCTCCATCAGATTGGCAAACTCTTTTATAGCTTCTGCTTCTGCCTCCAGATTCCTGTTCCTGCTTTGACCTCCTGCAGTCATGGATGGTTACCTGGAAGTGTTAGAGGAAATAAGTCCAAATTGCTTTTCATGCTGCTTATCTCAGGAATAGAAACATGATGAAGGCAACCAGCTTCTTCCTGGACAGTTCTCCTTTTAACAGCTTATATTTGATTGACCTCACCTCTGCCTTCAATTCACAGTTCCCTGATTCCAGGGAAGAGCTTCTTACTAAGTAAAGGCCTAGATTGCCTCACTGTGCTTCACCCTGAGATTATCCTGAGAAATTTATAGACATATTCTTCTTTGGCTCTAGCAGTGAGTACAGTTCGGTACCTAGATTTTGAGTTTTGCTAGATGATGCTTTCTTTCTGGCATGGCTGCAGAGATGTACAGAGGGGTGGTAAGATATCACAGCTTAGCAACAGGACACTCACAGATCCACGGATTGTGAATCAAGGGTTTATAAAATGCCTTGTGTAAGGACTTTTCTTATTGGATGATATATATCGTGTTTTCATTTCCCAGAATTCAGAGTTCTGCATCACTGCCTTTCTTTATCTCTAGTTCCGTGACTCCACTAGACATGTCCCCATTAGATATCAAGGAATGGAGGCCACCTATTTCAACCCTAACTTCTCCAAGATGTGGGCTTTGTTCACTAAGTTATGGTTTCCTCTTTGCATAGGATAAGTTTTCTGCATGGTAGCCCCTCATAATGTTGAAGGGCAAATTCGTTTAACTTTTTGTGGCCGTTCACCACCCCCTCCTGATAAACAAAGAATGTGCTTAAAGTTCCAGGATCTGCCTCATGCATTTCTGAGCTACATCATACATAGCAACCCCCCATGACCTATAAAAGCTTTGTTGGATTTCAGCTTGGGGCTCTCTCTGTTCCTGAGTGTTCAATGAGCTGAGCCTTGAGTATACTCAGTAAATATTAAAACCCTTTGCTTTTTACATGAGAGATGTCTCTTCGAGTCTTCCTTCACGCGGTGAGTTTCTCCACCCTTTACAATACATCCTGTGACAAACCAATGTCAATGACTCTACAGAAGCATCCCAGACCTGTCTATGTACCACATGTGGGCATAGATTAAATCAAGCTGGTAGATGATCTCTTCTGATCCCAGGAGAGATGTTTGTTATTGGCTTTAAGCAGTCTGTTTACACCTCCATATTCCATAAAAGGTGAAAATATGATTCTTCTATGGAGAACAGGATATATTGAGGAACCAGGACCCACTGGGTACCTCTTCAGAGTGAAACTTTTAGGAACAACAATGTCCAATAACGCTTGACTAAAGATCTTGGAGTACAAGGAAATGCTATTCACTAACTCACCCTGGGAACAAAGTCAATGGGTTCTATCCATGTCCTGAGCTTAGTCCAGCTGTCTGGAGGCTTCAGGGCACCACATCTTTATCCAGCTCCAAAGTTGGCAGGTTAAGGATTAACCTGATTGGTCCTGAGTGGCAAGGAAGCAGTCAATTGTCTTTAACACAAAGTTGGAAATAGGTCCACATGAGTTATGTGAAACCTTGCATATTGCTTCAGCCACAGCCATTTTATCTTCAGGGTGATTTCTGTGTTGGTTGTGGGTGGTGAGGATCACTTCTTCATTCCTATTCCTGATTCTTACTGTGGGCCTAAGATTCAGATACAAAGCTTTCTACTTGTTCTCTCTTTGAGGGGGAAATTTTTTCTCTGCATTATACATGGCCAGGAAGCTTAGAGACCTGTTTTCTTCTGGGCAGTATGATGGTTTAACTTATCCCTATCTGGATTTTGAAATCTTGGGCAGAACGATCCAAGAGCAAAATCTATGACTTGATAATAGAGGTCTTCTAACCAAACTCCCTAAGGGAACTGCTAAATATACTCTCTAAGTATCCCATACCCCTTCACTACCCCCCAACCCACCAACCCATCCCATCACTACCCCCTACTGCCGCAGACTGTACCCTGTTATTTTTCCAATACTCTACTATTAGTCATTTTTTGAAGTTTTGTGGACTTTCCTAGAGTCTTTATATAAGTGCCTCTTATAATGTTTAGGTTACCAGAAATCTGTACCTTTAATTCTCCACCAAAGACTCCTACCTAATTCATTAGTTATGGCTCTTACCCTGTCATACCTGTCTCCTAGGTCTAGTGGCTAAGCTTCTTCAAAATGACCATGGGCTTTCCTCCATAATTCCTGGGCAAGCTTCAACTTCTGACCCTTGTTGCCTTCATTCAGAAAGTGAGCATCATCCTTTGAGAAGTGTGAAAGATTGAATCGGAGAGTCAGGAGAATGACTTGGGCATGGAGAGACACACAGAGAAATACATCCAGCAGAATGGTAAGGCAGCAGAGGCATCCATCAGAAAGAGCCTGGCAATTAAGGCCTGCTGGGAGTTAAAGTATGGGGTCAGAGAAGTCAGCACGATGATCAGAGGGAGAAGCCCGGAGACAGGCATGCAGGCAGAGAAGACCTAACTCAGGAGCATGGTGAAGTGACAAAAAGCAAACATGTCCATCTAGTGGGGGACCACACCACACGGTGCTGGGAACACAACAAACACTCCCTGTTCACTCACAATGGCTGGGCTGTAGGAAGAAGTCCAGCTCCTGTCTCCCTGGCAGTCCCTCCAAGCTGTTGACATGCCAGTGTGGATGGGCAGAGGGCCAGGATGCTAGCCAGAGTGAAGGGTGAATCTCCTTCTTAGAATATGTTAGTTTTGAAAGTCTCATTTTCCCATTTGGCTGAGAGGGAAAGGGCCTTGGTGATTGAGTGGCCAGTCCATCAGGAGAAGCCAAAGGTGGGTGGTAGGGTCAAAATCTGGAAAGGAGCCCAGAGTCTCTATTCTGCTCCGTACATTTTCCCTTGCTTTTGCCATTTTGCACTATTGGAGTGAGGAGTAAGAATGGGTCCCCTAGCAGAGGTTGGAGAAGAAGAAAGGATTTTGTACTAGTCAGGCTACTGGCTTCCAACTGTGATTCGAAAGTGAAAAGAATTCTTTAGAAGAGCACCAAGTAGCTCCAAGAGGTGATTGGAATGCTGGCAAATGGGCCTCAGAGAAGCCAGATAAGATTCTAGCACAGGCAAGTCATTTTTGTCAGCGCTGTGATGCTGGATGTGCCCTCTTTCGTGCTTGGCACTTGCTTCCTCCAAATGGAATTGGTGCTCAAATGTGCAGGACCCCTGAATGGCAAATGCCTCTTCTAAAGTAAGCTATGTCTCCCTTTATGCCAGGCTGAAGAAATCCCCCACATTGCTCCATCTAGTACAACAAAAGGCCAGAAGTGCAGAGAAAGTAAAACCACCCATTCTTGTCTTCACATATTCCCATCCAAGACTGGGGCAGTTGGAAAGGGCAAGGTGACTGTGACAGGCAGTTTTCAGGTCTGGGGACTCCTGGGTACCCTCCAAGTTTCTGTCAGGTTATCTTAACTTGTCTTAGCGGTCAACTCTTTCCAGAAGCACACCAGGTGAGGCTGATGGGTAAGTAACTGTTAGTCAAAGGAGTGTGAGTGATTTTGATTTATGGAATGTAAGCTCAGCCCACTTGAGTCACTGAAACTGATTCCCTGTGACTACAGAGGTAAGCAGAGGAAAGAGTGGGGTACATGCTAGGCAGTTTGGGATGTTATGCTAGAACAATTAGATGAAAGTGACATATCTTGAACTGGAAACAGTGATGTCCGTACCTGTGCTTTGGGAATGAGATGGACATGTCTATTAGTGCTTTGCCACTAGTACCAGGGAAGCTACCTTAAGCCCAGGTGGATAGCCATAGAGTTTTAGCCTACATTCTGAGAGGAGAGCCTGGGTCTGTGTCAGCGGGGAAGCTTGAATCCAGCATGCTGGCTGCTGACAGTGTCCTTGACTGTCCGTCCAGACACCACCTGCAGTGTGTCTTTGCCTTTGGACATTTATGCAATAGAACATATCAAGGGCCTACTCTGGGCTCTGTCCTGAGGTCCTGCCCTTCTTTCTAGGGTTTCCACTTCATTGTACTTAAGACAGAATGGCTAGCACTGCAGGGGACTGAGCCTGGCTGCTGTACCAGATCTGATTCCTCAGAATTACGTAAGCCAGAGCAGAATGCTGGCATCCAGGCTTAAGGCAACACAGATTCATACAAAGGGGTGCTCCTGTGATCTTTGTATCACATATCCAGTGGGAATCGCAAAACTAAATCAAAGCCAAATGCGCAGCAAACTGTTTATGCACACCTTGTGAAAGGAAAAGAAACCTGGTTTATTTACCCTTGGACTGCTGTCATCATGTCTCTGTGACACTGTGAGACCAGGCTGCCTAACAGTCATCAGCAGTGGAGATATGATGCAGAGAAGGCAGGAGCCTTGGCAGCAGCGTAGTAATTTGTGTTCCTGACTTGACACATAGTACCCCCCTGGTTCTGGTTTGGTTTTTCTCTTCTATGAGACTGGGATGTGTGGGGATACTAGACACTGTTTCTGCTACTGATGTTGCTGTTGAGGGGGTTGGGCCACTGCATTTCTTTCCCCTATAGATTTGATTCCAAGAAAGTGATCCCAAAATACACAGCAAAGAAATGGTTTGCTGCTTTTGTGCAGAACATGGCCAATACTTAGAATTTTTTGCTAGCAGAGAAGACTTTCCCGTGTGATAGTGTCTGTGTTTAATCAAGGATTGAAGGAATGCATGTGTTGAACCTTTATGGACATGTAGCGCTAGCTACTGAAATATTAAATTCATTTCATTCTGAAAACCAGTGCTCAAGAATATGGAATTTAAGTGACAGAGCACGTGTTCCTTCCTCCCTTTCCCTGTTACTTGGTGAGACAATTGGGCTGACCCTATAGATTCTTTTCTCAGGCTCTTCCATCAACTAGACTGTGGTGAGGTGCTGCATAGTAAAGCTGACAGATGGGGAGACAGCCAGAGTGGTTCTTTTTCTCTGCCACTTCTGGGCCTTATGTGTATTAAGAGGTTTCTGACCCAGACTTCCAGGCCTAGCCTCAAGGTTTAGACCCACAGACCCGGAGAGACACACAGACGCTTACATTAATTTTAGGCTGATTGGCCTAAGGCCCAGGCATATAATTTGCTAACTCTTTACCCTTAAACTAACCCATGATTCTTATCCTGTTCATCCATGTGGCTTTGTATCTTTTCTCAGAGCAGCATAGTTGTCCTCTGCATCTTCTGGCTTGTCTAGCAACAAGAACACCAAATCTAATTTCCTTTGTATAATTTTTTGCACTGTTATCTATAACAACTTGTAACCAACACTGTAAACAATCACAAACATCCATAATCTATATTTTGGGAATGTGGGTGTTATTCTGTAGGCTACTTCCTGCTGAATGGGAGTGCTGGCAATACCATGGTAATCCAAAGAAAAATTTAGGATTATGCACAAGTCTTTAGTGGAGTAATCTGTAAGGCTGGGTCAGCTCAGCCAGTCTCCTTGAAATTGTTCTGGATACAGAGCTTGGGAAACTTCAACAGAGGTGCTCTGAAATGCTGAATCATCTGGTCTGTACATTTCCATTGGAGTTTTTCAAGGAGTCTTCCTCTATCAAACTGTATGTTTTTCATCCAGGAATAAATCCACAGCCTTTCATTTTCTGTGGAAATAAAAAGAAAACCTCTTCTCCAAAGTAGCATATCTTTGGATATCAGTTTTAAAGTCAACTAATTTACAAAATACATAGGTTGAATTAATCCAACAGCATTTATAATCAACTGTCTTTTAGCAGCTTTTGCTACTTCATTTTCAGTCAAGAAGCTAAATATAAGACAATCACATGCAGTATCCAGATACTTTTTTATTTTCCATCTTTATGTGGCTTTTTTTTTACTCTATTTCTTTTTTAAGGGCTTTCTCTACCTTTTCTCTCTCTCTAAACCTATGTATGTATATATATTTTCAACACACTCTAAACCACTTAGACTTTTTAAAAAACTGTCTTTACTGTATATTTATTTGTTAACTTTTTCTGTCTGACCACATCTTTGCTTGGCTAGGGTGATTGACCCCACCCAGATGCTACTTTTTCTTTCTGTTTCTGAACACACCTTTAGTCTGCCAAGGTCCTTGACTAAGGATTAAAGGTTGGTAGGATGGATGGATGGCTCCACCCAGCTCCTAGTGTAACTTCATATAATTTATTTTTTTAGCCCAGGTACTTTGGGGAATTTTAGGGTCCATATAATCACCAAGTAAAGCTTTGCCACCTGCTGCTCATTAACTCCATTTAAGTATTTGGCAGCAGGGCCTCTTAAAAGACTCACAAGTATTTTGCCTCTAAGGCTGAATCAGGAAGCTTCTCTTTAAAAAGCCAAGCCACAGTTTGCTTCCAGCAAACAGAGCTGATCCAAGAAAACATCGTCACTAGGAAGTCATCTTTGATTCTGTTCCCTTTTTGTCCTTATAAACAGAAACCTTAAATACATCATTTACAACTTTTTGCTTACATTAAGGGTACTGTGAGACTTCAGGAACCGGCTACTTTACACCTTAAGCTGCACTCCAAAAGTCTGCCATGGTAGTTCAAGCCCACAGGCCTCACCAGGGTGTCTCTGTACCACGGCTCATGTGAGAGGCACAACTCAGAAGCTACTTTTGGCTTCATTTCTGTGCTCTAGACCGTTTTTAAGCTTTCTATGGCTTTATGTGGGTATATTTTACCCACATTGGGCTGCCATTTGTAGTAAGATGTTTCTGTTCCGGACTTCCGGGCCTAGCCTCAAGGTTTAGACCCACAGACCCAGAGAGGCATACAGATGCTTACATTAATTTTAGGCTGATTGACATAAGGCCCAGGCATATAACTTGCTAACTCTTTGCCCTTAAACTAACCCATGATTCTTATCCTATTCAGCCATGTGGCTTTGTACTTTTTCTCAGAGCAGCATGGTTGTCCTCTGCATCTTCTGGCTTGTCTGGCAACTCTGGAGTCTCTGTGGCATTTCTGCTCTGTTCTTGTTCCCAGAGTTTTCTTAGTCTGGTAGCCCTGCCCACATCTCTTGTCTACCTTTGGCCAATCAGTGCTTTTTATTGAACTCATAGGTGGGACAATTATTTACAATGTAACATCATAAATCCACTACACTTATGCATTCCAGCCTGGCTTCAAACTCACTAGGTAGTTGAAAATTACCCAAGTCCTTCTGTTTCTACCTCACAAATGCCGAGATAGCAGGTGCATGCCAACACACACAGCTTTTATGGCACTGGGAATTGAGCCTAGGAATTGTTGAGTGCTAGGCACACTCTTCCAGTTGACCTGTATTTATCAAGGCCCCTGGTGGAATCTTGAGTAGCACTTACATGGCTCCAATGCCCATTAGACCTCATTATCACGGTCCTAGCTTCCTCCAGTGACTCTGAACCCTGAGTTGCAGTAGCAACTGTCTCTCCAGTTTCGTGTGACAGTGGCTTCTGGATACTGCTAAGATCTGAATTGTTTCACTCTCTCTGTTGAGCTCACCAGCCTTATTATGGCCTGTATAATCAATGGTTTTCATTAAATCCCTCTGTCTTAAATGATTCAAATGGTGTTGTTGTCCTGGTAGGATTCTGCCTGGTCTATGCAAGGTTAATGGAAAGGTCATGAATGTGATACTTTTGTTTTAATTTTAGTCTATTATTTCATTGTTTGAAGATAGGTCTAATACAGCACAGGTTGGCCTTGAACTTGCTATGTAACTAGGGCTGGCCTTAAATGACGTATTTTCTTTCGTCTGCCTCTCCAATGCCACATAAGTGCATCACTTCAAGTTCCATTTTAAAATATACACAATATCCTTTCTGCTTCCTAGGCACTGCTAGGGAATTAATTCCCACAACTCACTCCAATAGTGCAAAATGGCAAAAGCAAGGGAAAATGTACGGAGCAGAATAGAGACTCTGGGCTCCTTTCCAGATTTTGACCCTACCACCCACCTTTGGCTTCTCCTGATGGACTGGCCACTCAATCACCAAGGCCCTTTCCCTCTCAGCCACATGGGAAAATGAGACTTTCAAAACTAACATATTCTAAGAAGGAGATTCACCCTTCACTCTGGCTAGCATCCTGGCCCTCTGCCCATCCACACTGGCATGTCAACAGCTTGGAGGGACAGCCAGGGAGACAGGAGCTGGACTTCTTCCTACAGCCCAGCTGTTGTGAGTGAACAGGGAATGTTTGTTGTGTTCCCAGCACCGTGTGGTGTGGTCCCCCACTAGATGGACATGTTTGCTTTTTGTCACTTCACCATGCTCCTGAGTTAGGTCTTCTCTGCCTGCATGCCTGTCTCCGGGCTTCTCCCTCTGATCATCGTGCTGACTTCTCTGACCCCATACTTTAACTCCCAGCAGGCCTTAATTGCCAGGCTCTTTCTGATGGATGCCTCCGCTGCCTCGCCATTCTGCTGGATGCATTTCTCTGTGCTATCCACATCCAAGCATTCTGCTTTTGCAATTTGTTGCTTGGATCTAAGCTTCTCCAAGGATGATGTGATAAGATCTGCTGACTGTAGTGGGATTCAGGTGTCAGCTGATAAGGTCCTAAGATGCTTATCCAGGGTCCCGAGCTCCTGGAGGGGATGTGGCCAACCCCATTGATAAGGGGCTTCTGGGACACGAGGAGTCTCTTCCTGGTTCCTGGATGCTGGAGAGACAGGATCGGAATCCATCGTCCGTCCATCGCTCGTCCACCTTTACAGACTCCAGTCCCTGTTCAGGCTCCGCTATAAACTGTTACCTGTACCGTGAGTGTTGGTTTATATTTTAATAAATATCTATCCTGCACTGGTGCCTTCTAAGTAAACTCCGCCTACAGCTGACCACTACACATCCAGATCTCTCCACAGGCCAATTGTTGATGGTTTCTTCGTTCAGAAAGGCTAATCATGTAGCAAACACAAAACGAATATGCTCTGCTTTAACCCAATGATTCATAAGCAACTTGTCAAGGTTAAGCATGCCGTCTTCACTCACGGGTCTGTGCTTCGTCCTGCCTTCCTTAATTCAGTGGCTGTTTTCCCTCTCTGCCCTCGAGGATGAGTCTTTAATATGAAGCCCCTCTGTGACCCACTCGGCTGATTCATATCATTACGGTCATTCACCCTGTCTTCTGAGCTTCTCCACACAAAACGTTAAACATGAAACCAGCTGTCCAAACTCTGCTCAATATGCTTTCTTCCCTCTCATCATCTTCACACGAGTTTATTTATATTTTGCTGTCTCTATTTATAGCTTATTTCTTCTATAGTGGCCCGGCCTGGGATGTTTTTACTTCTCTATTTTGCTGAATGTGAACCTTCTTGAGGCAAAGATAGATATGGGAATATGAGGGTGGCAAGGAACACTGTCCAACAGGATCTATTTTACGTTTCTTGCTGGATGAGAGTCAAGGGTTTCAATACAACTGATAATATTTGATTTTCTGAGGGATCTCTCAGGCGTTGTG
The DNA here is from genome assembly GCA_033318265.1 of Phyllotis vaccarum. Lineage (NCBI taxonomy): Eukaryota > Metazoa > Chordata > Mammalia > Rodentia > Cricetidae > Phyllotis > Phyllotis vaccarum. The sequence goes on along the minus strand of JARWLC010000001.1, from coordinate 188,046,232 downwards.
TTAGGCCTTTGAGTTTACCCTCATTGATGGCCCTCTCTCATCCCTAAGCCTGAAAAATGTATCCCGTAAACAACATTGCAGTTTCGTTTTACAAAGACAATTCTTCAGGATAGGGGAAAAAGTAGGGGCTGGAGATAGGGCTCATAAGTTAAGAGCACTTGCTGTTCTTGCTGAGGATCTGGGTTGGGTTTCCAATACTCACACTGCAGCTCCAGTTCTGATGCGTCTGTCACCCTCTTCGGGCCTCCGTGGGCACAGCACACACTTGGTGCACACACGTATGTTCAGTCAGACACTCATGCACGTAAAATTAAACATAGTAAACTTGCCCATTTTTTTCTAACAATCATTACATTTTGATTAATCTTTGAACCTGCTTGTAGGTTACATCCATTGATCAACATAGCTTCAAAAGCTACAAAATCATGTATATAGCTGATGATATGACACTAGACACGTCTTTTCCTTTCAGTGGGCATGTTTTAATTTAAAGGATGTTCTATCTCTTTCTGAATACATACCAAATTGTTCTACATTGACTATGGTGGTTTGGATGAAAATGGCCCCAATAGACTGGTATGAAGGCACTGAAGGCAGTGTGGCCTTGTTGGAATAGATGTGGCCTTGTTGGGGGAAGTGTGTCACTAGGGGGCTTGGAGGTGTCAAATGTTCAAGCCAGGCCTAATCTCTCTCTCTCTCTCTCTCTCTCTCTCTCTCTCTCTCTCTCTCTCTCTCTCTCTCTCTCTCTCTCTCTCTCTCTCTCTCTCTCTCTCCTTCCCCCTCCCTCCTTCCTGCTGCCTGCTGATTCAGACATAGAATTCTCAGCTCCTTCTCTAGCACCATGTCTGCTTGAGCTCCACCATGGTTCTCTCCATGATGATAATAGGAAAAACCTCTGAAACTGTAATCTAGCCCCAATTAAATGTTTTCAAGAATTGTCATGCTCTTGGTGTCCCTTCACAGCAATATAAACCCTAAGATATCAACTCACCACCAAATCTGACCACATCAGAGCAAAGGTCCTGTTGGGGGGAAATTCCTCAGCCAGCAGCCTAGGTATACATCTCTCACTTGAGTGGACAAGCTGGGGGCAAGAATGACTTTCATAAATTTTTGTGGCTGGCTGGGAGTCAGAAAGTACCTAAATCAATGGTTCTCAAACATCCTGCTCGAGAGCCTAGGACACACAGTCTCTTGTTAGTTTCTTAACCATGAGTCACAGAGCTCAGTTTTGGGAGATGTGAAAAAAAGTAACATGACTTTTCCTGAAGAACAGAGATAGGGCACTAACCAACCCAGAGTCTGTCCAAGTCCAACTTAATGAACCAATGAATTTTCTGAGGAGACTTCTAAGAGCATGGGTGACTGACTCAGAGATACCTACATCACCGGTAAATCCCAGGAGCAAGTAACAGATAGCTACATCAATGAAGAGTCACAAACTAGACAACAGTTTATCTTGTATATAACATCTGGGAAGGAAAAGACTTCATGAGTCTCTTGTAACAGCTTGTAAGCCTCAGGAGCCCCCAACTCCTCCCCTTCCTTCCAGCAGAGAATATTGATAGCTCAGATCTGGTGAGGGTCTCCTGAAATGATTACGGCCACTCTGACTGAAATGGCAATAGTCATGCTCAACCCAGAGGACACTGATATAGGATAGCTAAATCAAGTGTTGTAGAGACTATGGTAGTGGGGTTCCACTGTCCTTTCCCTATGATGAAGTATGTTCAGGGGAAAATGCCTCTGCAAGATTAGTTTCTAAGAGTGCTTCTCTCCAAAGGGTTTCAACAACTAGAGTTCACAGTTATGACCTAGGTACTCCTTTGCCTGGTGTTCCCCGGGGCCTTGGATCACTGAGCTACTTTTACTGCGAGTCTGTGGAATGAGCTCTTTGTCTCTTGCTCTGCTGGTATCAGTGATGCTGAAGGACTCCCAGGCAGCAATGACTCAGCTAATTTGCCTCTTAACAGGCCTGAAGCAGTGTAGCAGGGGCAGAATGGTAGGGAGTCACTTTTGGAAGCAAGGTTTAAATCCTCTGGTCATAAGGAGGCCTGGTCTCTTGCCTATAAAATCAGATAGGGAGTCAGAGAGTTAGGGTCTGTCTGGGCCTGCATTTACCTCAGGAGTGTAGCAGAGATAATGGAAATCCTGCCTGCTCAGAAAGGATTTAAGAGGTTTGCAGAGTTTTTACTGCAGCCTAGCCTTCAAGACTCTCTCACCAGGCAGCCAGAATTAGTGATGAGAAGTCCAGCTGTCAGGTGATACAAAACAAGAGTTATATGATGTTGCCATAAAGACTGGGACAAGAAGCAACCTTCATAGAAAGTTGAGGAAACAGCAAATCTCTCCATCAAATGAAACCAGATCCAAAGCAAGAAGCAGCCCCGTAAGTCAGAGCCTAAGGTGGGAAGGAGAGATGCAGAAATATCCTCATCTATTCATCACTTGATGCTGGCCACAGGAGATGCACAGGTCAGTCTTGGCCCTGGAGGAAATCCCTATTTGATATTGATGGGCAGCCATATATATATACATACATATATACAGGGACTGCAATCAAACATGGTCAAAGCTGTGACAAGATAAACATGGGGCCTGTGGAGAGTGGAGTGAGAATCTAATGCTGTCTTCTGTGAAGGAAAGTCTATCCTTTGTAGTAGAGGTAAGATGCAGAGCTGTGGCCAGGGAGGCAGGGTATAGAGAAGCCTGTTTGGGTCACTGTGGATCATTGCATGGCCTGACCGCTGATGAGCTTCTGCAGACAGTGAAGAGAGGTAGAGAGAGGCTATACTATGATATTCTTGATCTTACCTATAAGTCAATGCAGATTGTCACTCCACAGCCTTAGCATCTGCTCTAGTCAAATGACACTTCCTCCTGAGGAGAGGAGATGATGACAGCTGGCTTCTGTTGTTGTCTTCTTTTAAATGTAGGACACTAACTCGGCCTGACAAAGAAGGAAAGAAAGCTGACCCAAGAAATAAGAAGAGCCTGAACTTGGTAGGTCCTGGTGAGTCCGAGACTCTTTCTAAACCATACAGGATTCTAGAGTAAGGGCAGTGTGACCAGCTTTGGATTAGTTCCTCCCCAGCTGATTCTGGAAAGGCCTGCAGCTGAGTCCCTAAATGTAAAAAAAAGAATAGGAATTAGGAGATAGTATGGGTGTGCTGAATATGAAGTGACCTGAAGGGATCACTGTGGGAGATTATGTTGTTGCATTGTAAATAAATGTTCCACCCACTGGTTTAATAAAAAGTGCTGATTGGCCAAAGGCTGACAGGAAGTGTGGGTGGGGCTACCAGACTAAGAAAACTCTGAGAACAGAAAGCACAGAGCAGAATGTCAGAGAGAAGCTAGAAGATGCAGAGGACAACCATGCTGCTCTGAGAAAAGGTACCGAGCCCCATGGCTGAACAGGTTAAAAGTCATGGGTTAGATTAAGGGTAAAAAGTTAGCAAGTTATATGCCTGGGCCTTAGGCCAATCAGCCTAAACTTGTAAGCATCTGTGTGTCTCAGCGGGTCTGTGGGTCTGTGGGCCTAAACCTTGAGGTTAGGCCCGAAAGTCTGGGGACAGAAACCTCTTACTATAGATCACAGCTTTAACTAGGCATAGAGAAAGACACTTGTAGCCTCAGCTACCTGGATGTTGAGGTGTGGGGATATTTTGTAATATAATAAAAAACATTCAGATATATCAGAGGGATCTACCCACAGTCAGTCTAGGAAGGTCAGACAGTGGTAACTCACACCTTTAATCCCAGCACAGAGAATATCCTGGGAGTGGTGACCTATGCCCTTAATCCAATCCGAGTTTGAGGTCATCTTAGTTTACAGAAGGAGTTTCAGGCTCCCAGGCAGGCAGTGGTGGGGCCACACCTCAACTGAGCAAAGAAAGTATTTAAGGCAAACATAGAAAGGCAGAGCAGGCAGAAGAAGCCAGGAGGATCGAGGCTGAGGAAGCTGGAAGACAGCTGGGTGAGATCTGACTATGGTGTTTCTTCTCTGATATCTCTGTCTTTCCCAGTGATCTGGCCCCAAGTTTCCTTTATTTGTGCGACACTGAGGCCAGCCTGGGTACACAGCAGCAGCCACCTCAAAAACAAAACAAAAACATGGCACAGCTTATGTGCAGAGTTTGAACACAATTTGTTTACTGTATGTCCTTGAGCAAATTATCTGGTCTCTGATCCACTGCATCTTCTGCTATAAGATAAAGACTCATGCATCCTCTTCACAAGATTGTCTAAAAGTGTAATGCTCTGGGGCTCAGTGAATGTTCAGTTAAAGGAAATTGTCTTCATGCCTCAAGACGCTGTGTTAAGAAATCCAGAAAAGGAATGAGTGGGAGACTTTATTCAACGAGTGTAGAGGGCACATACATGCTTACATACGTAGTGTGTGTGTGTGTGTGTGTGTGTGAAGAGCTCTTTCAAGTCAATAAGAGAAAGAATTTATTAATTGCCTATAATCTCAGTACCTGTGAGGCAAAGGCAGGAGGATTTTACTTAAGTTCTTGGCCAGTCAAGTTGAGGGAGTGAGACACTGTCTCATAACCAAGAGAAAAGAAAAATTTACAAAAGATGTAACTACTAGAATGCATTTTGATAACTATTAACCACAAACACTGTATATATGCAAATATACACCAATTCTAGGGGATCTGGTGCCTTTTCTGATCTCTATGGGGACCAGGCATGCACGTGGTACACATACATAAATGAGACAAAACACTCATACACCTAAAATAAATATCCTAAAACAAAAATGAACAGAAGTACCAAGGAGAAAATGCAAGAAATCACATAATCATAACTCACAATCACACCTACACTGTGATTAAATACTTTCTAGGTGCCCAGGACTATTATAGAACACTATGTAAACAGCATTAGTTTCTTATTTACATATAAAGTTGAGACTCAGAGAAATGGAGTTATTTGGCTAAAGTTAAAAAAAAATCATTAAAGTAGTACTGGGTCCTGGGGAGCTAGCTTATTTGATAATGCATGTGTCATGCAAGCATAAGGACTTGAGTTTGATCCCCATAACCCATTTTTTAAAGCTAGATACAGCAACAGGCTTGTAATTTCATTGCTGGAGGGAAGAGGCATGCAGATCCTTGGGGTTTGCTGGCCAGGCATTCTAGCCTATCAGCAAATTCTTAACCTGGTTACAAAAAGGTGGACAGTACATGAGGAAAGACACCCAAGGCTGTCTGTTCTGTGTCCTCAATGCCCATGCACATACCTGTCCAAGTGTGACCACACACACAAATGTATCTGTACACATATAAATAAGGATATATCCCCAGAACAATAACAAGTGACACTGTATTTGAACCTGGACCATCCTTGTTCCTTTGTGTTTATAAGAAAACTTATGACCCTGTGCTGACTTACCCTTTAGCTCAGGCAGATACACTGTTTTCCCACTGACAACCACAACAATGAGTTGGTAAGCACTTTCCCATTCATTGTTACATTTTTCCCGATTTTCTGGATCCCCTACACAAAATGAGTCACATGCGCACTCTTTGGGTGCACTCACCGATCTCCTGCCAAATCTCCCATGCTAGAAAACATGGGCTTCATTTTTTCCCCTAGGTTTTCAGGGGCTGTGTCAGATTTAAAGTGTAAAGGGTTCCTTGTGCACCCTCTTCCAACAAGCAGCGCTAGCAATTGCAGACACATTCCATATAAGGCTTGGGACCTCAAAGAAATGTCTTTCCCTCACCATTTTTCCAAAGTATCGGTTTAGTTCTTTATTTTTTGAAGAGAGATTCAGAACTTTATTTACCAGCTTTAGATGCTTTGGTAATGCTCGAATACCTAAAATTGACCAGTCTATAATTGAATTGAGTTATTTGGAGGATGTAAAAATACACTGTGCAATTTCATTTTATGTGCTGCTATTTTTATGTAGGCCAGAAAATGGGAAATAGAAAGGGAGGCTGCACTATGCTACACAGAAGGAACAAAAGAGAGAACACACGGGAAGGAAGGAGGTGGGTTGTAATTATCACTTACTTTTGCCAGCTACTATATTAGACCTGTCATTTAGATTATCTTGTTTAATCTCTACATCTGTCCTGAGGCATAGATTTATAGCAATTCTTGTATTAGGAAACTGAGGCTCAGAAAGTATAAAGATAATACATGCTCAAGGGCACAAAGCCAGTTCATTCAGTGCTGGATTGGGATGTTGTCCTCTTAGACTCTTAACACGTGTGTGTGTGTGTGTGTGTGTGTGTGTGTGTGTGTGTGTGTGTGTGTGTGTGTGTGCATGTGTGTGTGTTGTGTGTATGCGCATGTGTGTGTGTTATGTGTGTGCATGTGTGTGTTATGTGTGTGCTTGTGTGTTGTGTGTGTGCTTGTGTGTTGTGTGTGTGTGTTGTGTGTGTGTATGTGTGTGTGTTGTGTGTGTGCTTGTGTGTTGTGTGTGTGCTTGTGTGTTGTGTGTGTGTTGTGTGTGTGTATGTGTGTGTGTTGTGTGTGTGCTTGTGTGTTGTGTGTGTGCATGTGTGTGTTGTGTGTGTGTGTGCGCATGTGTGTGTGTTGTGTGTGTGCATGTGTGTGTCCGTGTGTGTGCGCGCATGTGTGTGTGTGTGTGTAAAAGATGAGTTGATTCCAAAACTCAAACTGAAGCCTAATAGAGAATGGGAAAGACATAAAAGAGAATGGAGATAGCCAGCCTGGAGGAAAAGAGGAGCGTGGCTAGAGCGTGGCTAGAGCGTGGCTAGAGCATGGCTAGAGCGTGGCTAGAGCATGGCTAGCACTAGAAGAAATGTGCTCACTGTTGTCAGGGGTGTGGCTTCTGAGCCTTTATCTAGAACAGGGCAGGAGCAGGCAACTGAAGCCAGTGCTGATGGTGAACTGAATGAGTGAGGGTGAAGGGGGTTGATCAGTCAAAGAGCATGCTGGTTCAAAAGCGGGTAAGTGAGGAGGGCCTGAGAGAAGGCAAAAGAATGTCTGGTCTGTCCCAGAGATGGGAGCTCTTGCCTCCTGTGAAGCAGAGAAGGCCCTATAGGGGCAGAGGAGATCCTGAGCTCTCAGGTTGGTTGATTCTTCTGGTTTGTAGGAAAATGGCCCTTGTCAAAATCCCCCATCAATAAAGATAGATTTTGCCCATCAAGATCATTATTAATAGTGCTATGAAATGCTGTCTTCTGGACATGATCTGGCCATTGCATTTATGATTTCAGCTGTAGTTACCTGGATAAAACCACTACAGGATGAAACCATTCAGTGTTACATAATGGACTGGGAAGAGATTATGATACCTGGTTGGCAGTTATGGTTTCTGGGAATGGACAGAGGTCATTTTCTTCAGTGGGATATCTACTGTTGAGTTGCTCATGTTTCCGTAATTTATTTTCCATTCATGCTCACATAGCAATCCCTAAACTCAATGAATCACAAGAAAACACAAAAACAAACCAAGCCAACAACAAAGACATGAAAATGAGGGGCGGGGCTTGCTGAGAAGGTGTTCAGCAGAAGTTGTAAAGGGTTGAGAAAAGATAGTGAGGTTGGTAATGGCAGAAATATGCTATACACATGTACATAATGGCTAACGTGTTGTTAACTAATTAAAACTAAGATCACATCTAATGATTTCAGGGAGGTACTGAGTATTTTTATATACTAAGTATGACATAGCTTTAAAAATAAAATGGCATGCAAAAGCCTTCTGTCACTGTTCCTTCAGAGTTTGTATTGAGTCATGTGGTCATGAAAATGGATCTGAATTAGACCTTTTAATAAGTGCTGCAGAACTGTATAAATGAGAGTGTATCAAGTAAGGCTTCCTTGAGAAAGAAGTACTTGTGTCATAATGAAAGTCAAACAGAGGAAGTTCACTATTTGCAAAAGGGATATCGTGATGGTTGGTTTTAATAGCAACTTGCCACAAATTAGAATCTCCTGAGCAGAGAGCCTCAGCAGAGGAACTCTCGGTGGCTTTAATCAATGAGAGAAGACCCACTGTAAGTTGAGGTGGCCCTTTCTGATGTAGCAGACCAGATGGAAAAAGGACACGGAGCTGGGTGGTGGTGGCGGTGCACACCTTTAAGCCCAGCACTTGGGAGGCAGAGGCAGGTGGATCTCTGAGTTTGAGGACAGCCTAATCCACAGAGTGAGTTCCAGGACAGTCGGGGCTACATAGAGAAACCCTGTCTCGAAAAAAAAAAAAGGAAGAAAAGAAGGAAGGGAGGGAGGGAGGGAGGGAGGGAAGAAAGGAGGGAGGGAGGGAGGGAGGAAGATACAACAAAAGAAAGATCATCTATCTACCTTCTGCTGCTTTGGGCTCCTTTTGTTTCTGACTTAATTTATCCTGTTGCTACTGCTGCTGATTCCTTCACTAACACCAGAATCAATATTTCCAGTTTCCTACCATTGATTAAGAACCAGGGGAGTTAGCATCATCTTGGGTCTGCTGAGGCACCACACCTTGTGGACTAAACAACTACTGATTTCTCAGGCTCTCGTGTGTGAGACAGCTGTTGCTACTATTTCAGATGTAAGATGATTTAATAAATCACATTTGTATATATTTAGTTGCTATTCTGTGGCTGTTAAGAGACACAATGACCGAGGGAACTCTTAGTTTTAAAAAGTATTTAATTGGAGTTTGCTTATAGTTTTAGAGGGTCCAGGAAGCAGCAAGCATAGCGCTAGAGCAGTAACTGAGAGCTCTATATCCTGACCTGCAGAGAGAGAGAGAGAGAGAGAGAGAGAGAGAGAGAGAGAGACTAACTAGGTCTGGTCTGGGCTTTTGAAACCTCAAGCCTACCCCAGTGACACATCTCCTCCAACAAGGACACACCTCCTAATCCTTCCCAAATAGTTACACTAACTGAGAACCAAACATTAAAGTATATTAGCTCATGGGAACCATTTTTATTCAAACCACCATTCATCCTTCTATAATCTATATATATATTAATATAATATATTTATAATTATATTCTGTTCATCTATAGATTTCTGACTAATATGGATGTTATTGGAAATAGAGAAACCATTACATGCAAAAGTCCTTTGTCTTGATGGTTCGTTCTGGAGGATTGAAACTTAGCGCAGGATCAGGCTTTCCACACATTTCACAGACTATTTGATGACTCTACTCCTAACTAGAAACTTCTCTAACATTTAGTGAGTCAACATGTCAGCTAAAAAAAAAAGTGTTTCTGCCTTTAAGAATCAAATACATTCATTTATTCACACACACAAATATAAATACTCATTTATCCAGTCAGATCTCAAATTAAATACCTTTTGTGTATGTACTCATTAATTATCTATTGAAATGTACCTAATATCCATTGTAATATTCTGTGTGTCCATTCATTCATATTCCAGATAATCATACATTATACATAATCTATACATCCACCCCTATTTTATCTCTTTGTAAACTTACATATCAATGTATCTGCCCAATCATCCACCTATTTGTCCATGACTTTTCCTATACATCTGGTTTCAAGGCCAACATTCTCCAACTACACAGCCAGTTATATAATATCTTCAAATCTCTACCTGGGCTTATCTATTTTTAATTTTTAAAAGCCATCCCCCTGTGGGGTGTGTGTGCGCACCTGTGTGTGTGTGTGTGTTTATGGCTGTGCATCAGTCTGCATGTGAGAGTGCTTGTGTCAGAGGACAAATTTGAGAGTGAGTTCTCTCCTCCTACCATGGAGGGCTTAGGAATCAAACTTAGGTTATTAGGCTTGGCAGCAGGCACCTTTACCTGCTAAGACATCTGGCCACTTTTTGTCTTTCTCTCACATGTATAAAGTAGCTTGTAATTATTTGGGGACTTCTTCTCACTTAAACCAGAATAATCACTTCATTCCAAACATAGCTTATTAGCAACTTTAATTCCTTTTTACCCAGCAATATAATTTTTTTAGAATTCCAGGAACTGGAAAGACAGCTCAGCCACTGAGAGCACATACTACTCTTATAGATGACCCATGTTAGGAAGTTCACAACCATCTGTAACTCCAGCCAAAAGCATTAAATGCCTCTGGCTTCCAAGGGTACTTGTACTCACATACACATATACACATATGCACATTTTTTTTTAAATCTAAAAACTTCCAGGAATTAAAATGTGAACATTTTTTACTATTATTATTATAACATATATGAACAGGTTTGTACATTTATCCGTGTTTACTTGTATATGTATTCATTAAATTACTCATTCACTTCTCCAGTTATCACTTATTACCCATAACAACCATGGGTGTCCTAGTTTTATTTATGTGTTCAATAACCCATTCATCCATCAGTCATTCATGTATTTATATATCCATCTATTCAACATCTCATATGACTATATAAGCTACCTTTTTATGCTTTGCCCCTGACCATTTAGTTAGCTAAACTGTAGTCTTTCAAGATCCACGCACATATGGCCACGCACATGAACATACACACACACTACAATTTGAACATACTTAACAAAAAAAGTCAGCCTATCTGTGTCTTTGTTGTTTGTCCTCAACCATCTTCTTTTCTGACCTTATCTCCAAATGACTTGAAATTCCTCGTGCCTAATCCTACCTCCACACTCCTCCCACCCCCCCACCCTTCCCACCCACCCCCCTCACCCCCCCCCCCCCCCCCCCCCCCGCTCCATTTTGCCTGCAAGTACTTTGTACCGACTAACTTTAATGGGCCTTGCCTGGATCTTAGTTCACAGAGCCCTGAAGGTGTTAATTTTTAGTTGATCCTGTACATATCCTGAAAATTTAGGCAACAAACAACCCCACAGTATGTGAGCATTTGTGTAGGGATGTATTGGGTTAGAGCTGTGTGTCTCAACAGTGTTTCTAAGACTCCCTGCCACCAATTCCATGAAAAGTTTTTTTTCATAAAACCTATACTCCTCACAATTTATGTTTCTGTTGTCCCCCACAGAAGACAAATGGTACAGGACTGTAAAATATTTGTGATTTGATGGTTATAAAAGCATTTTGTAAATAGTTGAATAATGAAATGTGGCATTAAAAGATCTTAAAAGTTGCCACTATGTAAGGGAAAATAAAATAAATATGGCTAATTTTATTTTTAACAAGTTTTGTTCTCCCTCAGACATTCCCCCCAAGGTGCTATAATAAGGAAAAAAAGTGTGCACTACTGATATAAATGCATAAAAGTGGCAGTAACTATAAAATCACCACTCCCAAGCACAATCTAATTGTAATTCAGAGTTGTCAGGACTGCTAATGGTCTCACCACAGGCTGGGACATAGATAAGGTGGGCTGTGGTTACATGAAGTCCCAACACTCAACTAAAATGCCACCTACTGCTCTGTTGCTCAGGAAAGCACATCAGAATTCAAATTAATGGAAATAATATTATTATAAAGGTAACTGCTCCTGTTTATTTTTTTAAGATAAAGCAGGGACTGGGGGTATGGCTCAGTCTATAAGGCAAGTACTTTATAGATTGAGTAAAGTAATTGAAATCAGATCCAAAGCACCCATGGAAAAAGCTGAGCACAGTACATCAATAATCTCAGAGCTGGGGAGACCGAGACAAGAGCATCTATGGTGTTCACTGACCAGATAATCTGGACAAATAGGTTCAGTGAACCTGGTCTCACATAATTGATGATGAAGATGGTGATAACAATGATGAAGATGATAATGTAGAGAAAGACTAAGTACTATATCCAACATCAAACTCTGTCACCTACAAACACATGTAGACACCCTCAAGCACATGTGCACACACATATACTACATAATGCATGGGAATCTGTATGCACGCATGTGTATACACATACAGAGAGCGTGTACACACAGATAAATAATTCAGACTGTGGTATTTATTAGTTGGTTAATACCAAATTACTGGGCATATGCCATATGACTGACCATATCAAGACATGATCACTGAGAAATGTGGCCAAATGATCACTAGATTCCTACATTTCTTAAGGTCATTAAGCTATCACAAGTTCACCCTAGCATGAAATTATTTAGGCATGCACACAGAAGATTCTTAGTTTGATTCCTCATAACACTGAGTCCCTCGTTCACACTTCTCTTATCTTTCATGACTGCTATTAGACTTCAAAATTGGCACTGTAATGACTACCCAAAGTTGTCAGGGACTCTAGAGTTACACTTCCTGCCCAGGGTTAACCTTAGCTGAGTCCCCTAATTTAGTGACTCTAAAGTCTAAAATGTGTGTGTGTGCATGAGAGAAGGCCAGAGGAGGTGGTCAAGTGTCCCATTCTGCCACTTTCTACCATATTCCCTTGAGACAGGATCTCTCACTGAACCTGGAGCTGGTTGGTAGCCAGGAAACCCCAGTAATTATCCTGTTTCTACAACCTCTCCCCACAGTGCTGGTTGATTTTCCCTGACCCTGCCTGGGTTTTTAGATGGGTGCTGGGGATTTGAACTCAGGACCTCATGCTTGTTCCATAAATGCTCATATCCACTAAGCCTTTTCCCTAGACCCTCAAAGTTTAATATACATCTAAGTCAAGTATACTGAATTGGAATAGGACCATTTCCTTCAACTTAGCCAGGTAAATTGTGGCTGTTTCTATTTTTAAATTAATATTACATATCTGCATTAATCAGAATTCTTCAGATAAACAGACAAATAGGATTCATATGAGCACATGCAAGAAGGAGAGAGAGAGAGAGAGAGAGAGAGAATGAATGAATGAATGAATGAATGAATGAATGAATGAATAAGTAGGGATTGGCTTACTTGATTTTGGTAGCCCAGAAGTTCCATTACCTACCATCTCTAAGATTAAAAAAAAAAAAAAACCCAGAAAATCCAACGTTGAAATTCAGACTGAGCTCAAAGGCCTGAGAAGCAGGGAGCTGTGGCGGTGACTCCTAAGCCAAGCCTGGAAGCTGAAAATCAAGGTAGAAGAGGCTGTGGCTCTGAGTCCTTGTCCTAGTTTGCCTCCTGTTGTGATAAAACACTGACCAAAGGCACCTTGTGGGGGGAAAGCTTTACTTGGCCTACAAGTTCCAGCCTACCACTGAGGAAAGCCAAGGCAGGAACCTGGAGATAGAAACTGAAATACAACTTAATGGTTTGGTTTCCATGGCCCAATCACTAATGAAGAAAATGCTCCCACAAACTTGTCTCTAGGCCAATCTGGTGGCGATATTTTCTCAGTTAATTTTATCCCTCTTGCCAGATGACTCTAGCTGGTATCAAGTTGACAGAAAACTGGCCAGCGCAGTCTGAGAGCATACGACGATGTTCCCTGTCCTCTTGCGTCCTCTTGCTTTACTTGGATGGACCGTCCAATGGATGGAACCAATAAGGTGCTCACCAAACATTGGTAAATCTCCTACAGATTTCTTATTCAAACACTAATGTCTCCTCAACACATTTTCAACAGACAGACTTAGCAATAATATTTGTGGGGTGGGTGTTTGTGTGTGGTGTATGCATGTGAGTGCTAATGTATGTGCAGATGTTTTGGGGTACATTCAGATGAGTTTTTGTGCATGCATCTATGCATTCCCATATGGAGGTCAGAGGTTAACATCAGATGTTTTCCGCTATCACTTTCTACCTTACCTTTTAAGACAGAGTTTTCCAGTAAACCTAGAAATTATAGATTTGCTAGACTAGCTGGCCAATGAGCCCCCAGTACTTTCTGATTTCAGTCTTTCAATAGTGGGTCTACAGGCCTCATGGTAAGACAACACAAGTTTGGGCAAGCTTATATGAGTATGATTTTCATTAAAATAAGTAAAGTATGGCTCAACTCATATTGCCAAACAATAAATATGTTAGTTATCTGTTGCATAGTAAATTGCTTCAAATCTTGGTGGTCTAAAACAGCAACAAACATTTATTTTCTCACACAGTTAGTGTAGGTCAGAAATTTGAAGATGGCTTAGTTGGGCACCTATGCAATCTCTTATGTTCTTATAGTGATGATATTGTTTAGGGGTGTAGTATCTCATCTGAAGGTTTGAATCAGTGTGGGGGGATGGTTCCAAGACAGCTCACTCACATGCCATTGTCAAGAGGTTTTTGTCTCATGTACCTCTCTTAGGACTAAGCATCCTCATAGCATGGCCATTGCAAAAGATCCCAAGAAGGTGTTACAATATCATTTCTGAGTTAGCCTTAGAAGTTACACTGTCATTTCAGCAATATCCAACTGTTGCCAATCCAACTGTATTCATTACACAAAAAGATAATGTTAATGTATCAAATTATCTTTTGGGCCACTAACCAGCTCCTAGATAATGACAGGGAAACTTATTATTAGTTATGAATGCTCAACCTTATCTTATGCTTGTCCCACTGGCTCTTATAACTTAAATTAACCTGTTTCCCTTCATCTATGTTTTGCCTCAGGACTTTTTATCTTTCATTCTGTATGTCCTATTTCATGTCTGACTGTCTGGCAGCTGCCTGGCAGGCCGGCCCTGGGCATGTGCCTCTCTCTCTCCCTTGTTCTTTCCTTTCTTCTTTCCTGAGCCTAGATTCCTCCTCCTATTTATTCTCTCTACCAGCCAGCTCCTCCTATCCCTCCCCTGCCTATTGGCCATTCAGCTTTTCATTAGACCAATCAGGTGCCTTAGGCAGGCCAGATGAAACAGTAACACATCTTTATATAATTAAACAAATGTAGCATACACAAATTTAACATACCTTTACACAGTTAAAGTAATATTCCACAGAATAAACAAATTTAACACATCTTTGTCTAGCTAAAGTGATACTTCATAATAAGACAATGCAATGCAGAGAGTCAAATGGCAGTAGATTGATACTTTGGAAATCTTGGAGAATGGCTACCACACCAAAAACATGAAAACAAATTCATTATTTTTCAAAGAAACTGCAGTCTATTTTTTTCTAAGATGTAAAATTGTGTTGCTCTTTTGTTGTTCATTTAGCTTCCCTAAACTGGTCAGCAGTGCCGAAAGTAGAGCTGCACACATTAGGGAAAGGACTCCAACGCAGCTCGAGGCTTAGCTAAAAAGTCTCAGCCTTGGCAAGTTTTTATGGCTAAAATGGTCTAGCTATTGTTGCAGGAATGTGCACCACTGAGTGAGAATCAAGGACTTATAAGGCTGTTTCAGGGTGAGGTGATAGCATTTTCAAAACTTCCTGCCCAAGAACATTTGAAGTATTTCTTTCTGTAAATCATAGTTACTGAAAGAGCCCAGAGTCATTTATATGTGTAAATATATAATGAATAAAATGAATAGAATAAAAATACTAGTAGTGTTACTCAGAGATGAGTATGAACTCTGAGCTACTTTAAGAGTTAAAGCAATCAGATCCCTTCTTTAGAAATTGAGACTGAGTCTACAGAAGGTGCCAGAACAGACCGGAGGTCTCTCAGGTCCAAAGTGAGATCAGCCACGTTAGTCTAACCAATGTAATTTGTATGTTTCAAAAATAGCAAGTCAGTGAAGAGGGTACATAGGGAAATGGAGCAGAGGACAGAATGTAACTGTAATGTAGCAATAAATACTGAGCAGATACCATGTGCTAAATACTATGTGTGAATCATTCAGTCCACATAACTCTAATAGTTGGAATAAAATATGTAAAGCAAGAGAATTTCTTAAGGTAACAGAGCTTGGATTTTGATGAAATATTCAGCATTACAGAGCCTGTAGGTATAACTATTTTTGTCTAGTTCTGTCTTAAGGAGTTGGAATTCTAAAAGGAGGAACCCTCAGTGGTAGATTGACCCCCAGTGACCACAATACACACAGCTATTAACATCATTTCCTTGGTTCTAGGTACCAGATTCCAGCAATCACATTTCAATTCTAACTCCTATCCCCAAAGAGAGAAAGCAAGGTTAATATAGGATAAGATAGGATAATAGCCCATACAACAGGAACAATTTCTAAGGGAATTTTATAAATATATATATATATATATATATATATATATATATATATTTTTAGGTGCAGAATCATAAAATATTTCACACATACAGATAATAATATACAAGATTAGCCCAGCCTGAGTAGGGTGAGCATGTATGTATAATGCTAACATTTGGAAGGTAGAGGCAAGGAGCTAAGGTGTTCAAGGCCAGCTCAACAACATAGCCAGTTCAAATCCAACAGTGGGCTGCGTAGGATCCTGTATGCCAAAAACAAACGAACAAACGAAACCGAAAGGGTTTGGGATGGTGGGTTAATTGGTAGGTAAAACAGTTGGTTTGCAAGCATGAGGACCTGAGTTTAATCTGCAGAGGCCACTTTAAAAGCTGGCCATGGCGGCATGTGCTTGCAATCTCAGCACTGAAGAGGCAAAGACAGTAAGAGCCTCCATTACCTGTCTAGCCTAGTCAGTGATCTCCAAGACAAATAAGAGTTCCCGTCTCAAAGGAAGTGGACTGAATTCTTAAAGATAATACCCAAGGTTGTTCTCTGGCTTCCACACATACATGAATCCACACATGGATGAACACATACGTACGTACGTACATACATACATACATACATACATACATACATACATACATACATTTTCTAAAAGGGGAGGGTTTTAGAGCACTTTAAAAAGGTGATAGAACACTTGCCTAGTATATATAACATCCTGGTTTCAATACGCAATATTGGAAATGAGGGGTGGGAAGTGTTTACCCAAGATTAAATTTTATTAATATTTGGTTGTTTGCTTTAGAATTTTCTCCAGACTCTGAGAGGTTAAAACATAGGAACTTTGTCCAAAGACAGACAGATCTGAAACCAGCACCCCTGTAAGTTGCTTGCAAAGGGCAGCATGAGTGGAAATACCCTTGTGGTCACACATGCTATTTCTTTGGAGGATAATTCAGGTGACAGTTCTAATGTTTCATATCTTGCTGAGCTCAAGGACAGTGTTTTGCTACGTTCCTTGAGCAAAGACAATCTCACTACCATGTAGCACTGCTTTGTGATATTTGACTTTCAAGATGTTAAAATTGTTTCTGCATCTGCTGGACTAATTCCCATACTTGCACAGACTGCAGGCTTCACAAGGGCAGAACATGAACCAACTTTTATTCACTATTGTATCTCTAGACCTAGGACAGTGTTTATTGGTAATTGGCATTTAAAAACAAAGAACTTTCAAGGTATGCATTAAATTTTGAACACCAACCTCTTTAGACTCTAAGAAATAAAAATGTACAAAGACTGAATACGAAAGTCCATAGCAGTACTTTTCATAATAGCCAAAACGTAGAAACAATTTAAATACTCATCATATTGTGCGACTTTTCCTGTGGAGATATAAGAAAAACGAAAACAAAACAAAACTTGAGATAGGTTACCAACAACAAAACAAAGATTCTACCCAAGTCTATCTTAGCGAACCAGTAAATGTATTAGAGTTTCTTACAGAAGCATGAACGAATTGCTAATGTGGTGATATATTGTTTATCATCTAACAAATAAAGATTGCCTGAAGATCAGAGGGAAGAGCCAGCCACAGAATTATCCATAGAGGTTAGGCAGTGGTGGCACACACCTTTAATATCAGCACTTGGGATTCCATGCTTCTGCTCCCAGTATTTGGGAATCATACATGCCTTAAATCCCAGGACTGGGAAGGTTGAGACAGGAAGTGATATGGCTGGGCAGAGAAAGAAAGATAGGGTGGGAGAGGACAGGAGCTCTCCCTTTCCTTCCCTTCCCTTCTGGCTGAGGACCCAGAGCATTCAGCCTGAGGATTCGTGGAGACAGATTCTTCCTCTTTTGGCCTGAGGATTCAGTAGTGGTGAGAAGTTTCTCAAGTGACCTTTTCCTCTGTCTCTCTGATGTTTCAGCTTTGCCCCAATATCTGGTTCCAGGTTTTTATTATAAGACAAATTAGGATTTGTGCAATAGTTTTAATTATTGTTTTCCTTAGTTATAATAGAAAGTAAATTAGATTTAGAAAAAACTTTAGACTCACCAAGATAAGATAGATAATTAAGTAATTCCTCTAATTGGGCCAACTGCAAATGGATGGGATTTTATTACTATAATTCTTATTTAATAACTGTTTTTGTTTTACTATGTTAAAGTTAAAACCTTCCTTTTTAATTAGAAAAAAAGTGGGGGGTGAGAAATGCCATGGAATAATTCCCTTGTACACTGAAAAGATAACTTGAATTTGTTTAATAAAACACTGATTGGCCAGTAGCCAAGCAGGAAGTGTAGGAGATAAAACTGAGAATGCTGGGAAGAGGATGGGCGGAGTCAGGAGTCACCAGCCAGATTCAGAGGAAGCAAGATGAGAATGCTGCACTGAGAAAAGGTACCAAGCCATGTGGCTATGTTTCAAATTTAATAATAATAATAATAATAATAATAATAATAATAATAATAATAATAAAAACAGTCTGAGATATCAGAGGGCTCTACCCACAGCCAGTCTAGGGGGATGAGATAGTGGTAATTCACACCTTTAATCCCAGCACAGGGAATATCCAGGAATGGTGACCTATGCCCTTAACCCCAGCAAATCTGAGTTTGAGGTCATCCTAGTTTATAGAGGGAGTTCCAGGCTCCCAGACAGGCAGTGGTGGTGCCAGGCCTTTAATCTTAACCTGGATGTGAAGAGAGTATTTAAGGCAGACATAGAAGCACAGACCAGGTAGTAGAAGCCATGGCATACAGTTAGTTCCAGCACTTGGGAAGCAGAGGCAAGAGAATTTCTGTGAGTTCAAAGCCAGCCTGATCTTCAAAGCAAGTTCCAGGACAGCCAGGACTGTTCCACAGAAAACTCTGTCTGGAAAAAACAAAACAAACAAACAACAACAAAAAATACTGGAAGAGATGGCTTTGTCCTCTGTTTTATTAAATTTGAAACATATCCCCACATGGCAAGACATAGAGAAGCACTATCTATGGGTTAATTTAAGTTGTAAGAGCTAGTTAGTAATAAGCCCGAGCAATAGGTCAAACAGTTTATAATGAATATAAACTTCTGTATGTTTATTTGGGACTGAATGGCTGTGGGACCAGTGGGACAGAAACATCTGCATACATTGTATCAATGAAAAGCCCACTCCAGCATGCATAAAAATGTGAAATATGCATCCCTTGCTGAACAGGCTAGAGAATATCTCTCCCCCCCCCCCGAAATTGTTTACTGCTTGTATAATCTTGGGTAAGGGTCTTATGTATCTTGTAAGTTTCATGAGTCTGAGACTTGTTTTATTTAATTCATGAGTTTTATGAGCTTCCTTCTTTCCTCTAAAATGGAATCATTGCACAAAAACATCATAACCAAGCTTAGTAGTACAGGTCTTTAATCGTAGCTACTTGAAATGCATAAGCAGGAATATCAAAAGGTCAGTTCCAGCCTGGGCTACTGAGTTAGCTGGAGACTAGCCTGGGCAACTTAGTGAGTTCACCCCCCCCCCAAAAAAAAACATAAAAAGAGGACGGAGGGCAGGGTGGTATATGGTAGAACACCATGGTTCTACCACATTCTCCATGGTAGAACACTTACCTAACATGTACAAAACTCTGGGATCAATCCTCCATTCTGCTAAATAAATACGTAAATAAATACCAACAATTTAGTGAATGTATAAACAAAAAATGGCATATCCATTATGATTGTTAGTTTCAATGGTCAATTAACACAATCTAAAATAACTTGTGAAGAGAGTATAAATGTGGGATTCTCTAGACTAGGTTAACCTGCAGGTATGTCTCTAGGAGATCATCTTGAGTATACAAATCAATATTGGAAGACCTGCCTGCTGTAGGTGGCACCATTCCCTAGGCAGGGGATCTTAAGTGTGTGGGAAATGAACTGAGTACAAGCACTCATACACTCATTGTTCTGTTGCTGATTATGGATATAACACAGACCAACTCCTTTAGGTTCCTGACACTGTGATTCTCCTGTTATAATGGCTATAACCTGGAACTGGGGCCTAAAATAAACTCTCCCCCCAATTTGATTTTGGTAGGGCATTTTATTGCAGCAACCTAAAAAGAAACAACAAATTAACAAAACACTCTACAGTATAGATGAGTCATAATACTTCATATTATATGGAATATGCCAGGCGTAAAATACTACATGGGGAGGTGGGTGTAAATCAATGGCTGTGTGTGGCAATGAGGATCAACTGAAAAATGGGAATTTGGCGGGTGATGGAAATATTCTAAAGCTAAATTATGGGATGGCTGCTTGACTGTATAGATTTACTAAACATCATCAAACTGTTCACTTTTTCAGTAGGCAAATTATATAGTATTGAATTTTGTCCCACAATGAAGTGGCTAAAGTGGTTTTAGGAAATCAATCTCCTTCCTTAGACATTTCATCCAAGTATTCGCTCCATCACCTTTGTGCGACATCTACCTAGTTCTCCTAATTGAGTCTATCAGCTCTTTACTGATAGATCCAATTTTTAACTTGACACATAGAAAATCATTTTTCCCGGCCTCCATTGTGCCTTGGAAAATCTATGCAAGCGAGTTCTAGCCCACAGGATGCAATCAAAAGGGATGGGCAGTATTTTCAGAGCGGTTGCTGAAGACAGCCCTGCATTTTGCTTTTTTTTTATTTTTATTTTTATTTTTTATTTATTTATTTATTTATTTATTTATTTATTTATTTATTTATTTATTTATTTATTTATTTATTTTTTAACATCATCCTTTTCCTTCCATGGACCTCAGTTGTCATCCTGGAACACGAAGTGAAGAGTTATAGGTAAAAAAGGTGAAGCAAAAATATTGAAGGCAGGTTTTCAATGTACTGTAACTGTAGTGCTTATACAAGAAGAAAATAAAGTTTGACATTATTATTCCTCTATAGCCATTTAGCTTATTTTTAGAGTTATTTTAAAAACACTTTTAATGATGTGTTTGAGTGTAAGTACCTCAGTGGGGAGAAACATTAGATTTCTCTGGAGCTGGAGTTCCAGGTGGTTGTGAGCTACTCAAAATGAGTGCTGGGAACTGAACTCGAGTCTTTTGAAAGAGCATTTAGGGCTCTTAACCCCTAAGCCATCTCTCCAGTATTCCTTTGCAGCCATTTTTATTATATATAGCCAAATTTAATCCTAAGTACTATCCGTTGTAGTAGGTGTGAAATGAGAAAAGAGTTCTCATTCTCATGTGGTCAAATTTAAGAACTATTAAAGTTTTACAGACTTTAATAATGCAACATCAGTTGAGACTCTGGGGTTATACTAATAAGTAGTTCCCAGGCACACTCAAAAAGCAAACAAACAAAAAAGGCTACAGTATGCACAGCTCCTGAAAAATACTCACCCTAAAGCACGTGGTTGAGCATCTCATGCAATGAATGATTTTTTTAAAATTTTATTTTTGGCTTTTCTTTTTTAATCCTTCCCTTTTCTAGACAATTATCAAGACTACCCTTAGATGTAAGCATGATGAAAGGACATCTTAATTTGAAATGCTTTAAGAATTCCTATAGGATACATTTCAAACTTCCTTTTTTCAGGCTTCAAAAGTTTGTTCCCATTTACTAGGACATGAGAACTCATATTCCACTAAAATTAAATGCATACAAACCAAAGTTCTGTAGAATATGAAACTCTGAGAATATTTACTAAGAATATGTTTCTGTTTTATGCTTACAAGTCAGGTCAGTACTTCAAGTATTTTCATTTTCGACCACTATGCAATTCCATCTTGGGGAACATTGATCAACTCCACAGGATGGGTTCCTGGATGAGCCGAGTCCCAGGTGAGGCTATGATGGCTCAAATACACCCTTTGCTACTTGTTGCTGTTGACCTGTAGTGAATTTGGTTGTGTTTTCTTGACACAAACTAGAATCATTGGCAAAGAGTGACCCTCAAGTGAGGAAATGACCCCATTGTATTGACCTGTAGACAAGCCTATAGGTCGTTCATTTTCTTATATTTTTTGTTGTGAGCCTTTAATGGCTGAGACATCTCTCCAGTCCAGGGTATTTTCTTGATTGACAATTAATGTGGAAGTGCCCAGTCTACTTAGGGAAATGCCATCTTGAGCAAGCCAGGATGAGCAAGCCCTCTATGGTCTCTGTTTCAGTTCCTGCCTCTAGATTCCTGCCTTGAGTTTTTACCTTGACTTCCCTCCATGATGGGCTATAAATTATTAGCTGAAATAAACCCTTTATTTCCCAAGCTGCTTTTGGTCATGGTGTCTTATCATGGGAAACTTAATTTTTTTCCTTTAAATATATTTATGCTTTGATAATTTCAGACATGTATATGATTTATTATTATTATTTATCATATCCACCTCTCGCCAGGATTCCTTTTTGTGATCTGATCTTTGCCCTCTCACTAGCCTTGCTCTGGCCATCTCTCTCTTACATTATGGACCTTACATTATGAACAAGCATTGAGAGTGAACCGAATTTCCGCTAACCTTTCCATCTCTGCACATGCCACTCACCCTTCCTGGAGCGCTTTCTACCTGATACTTTACCCCCTATGTAATCGCTGCTTCTTTCAGACCAGGCTCAGATATCAGCTCAACACATTCATTCATACTTTGAGCAATGCCTACTATGTGCCAGACACTATACTAGTGCTTGAGTTACAAACGCAGCCTCTGTCCTGGATGGGACACACGGAATTCAATGGCATCAGATAAGTCCTGTGTTAGTCAGTTTGTACAACTGGATGCCACAATCGACCTGCATATCTAAGCCACTTGACACTGCTTATTTCTTGCTCACAGAATCATCCAGCACAGGTAAACAAAGGGTTCTGCTCTTCGAGGACAGTCAGGAACACAGACTTTTGCCATGTTCTGGTTCTCCTCTAGACAATCATGCTCATGGTCAGCAGATGAGGGAAGAAATCGAGCTTGGCAGATCAACAGGGGCATTTAGGGGATGCCCAGAAATGATAGAAATCTTATTTCTACCAAGATTTCATTTTCTAGGGGTCAGTCAGATGGGCCTACTTGATCCGCGAGAAGAGTAATTTTTCTATGAGCTTGTGAGGTGAATGAAATGATCCGGTGAAAATAGCCTCTTTCTTCCTTCCATAGATTTAGAGGCAAGAACAGTGGCAACAACATTCATGCTCTAACTTAAGAAAAAGAGAAGTAAGCGGAGGGGGAAGGTTGAGAGAATACAGCCCGATCTTCCATATCCTACTTATAGAGTTATTATCAGAAAGTTCTAGAAGTGCAGGAAGCATTTCTTTTGAGTTGTGGTATTTTCCCCCCTCCTGGAACACTCTGGAAATGGGGCATTACTATACGGTACGGAGTTCTTCTATCTCTAGCCTCTTCTTTGTATTAGGCCTTTGTAGCCTTGTAGTGTCACCGACTCTGCTTGCAGCTGCTGTACCAAGCAGCTCTGAATCGGATCCACCTGACTTCACACAAGTGGATTCTGATAGTGCTCTGGCTCATGGCCCTCCTGCCTGGGTCCCTGTTAACACTGTATTTGGGGACACCGCATAAAGTTGCTTGGCATCTAGCCATCAATAACTGATGTTAATCTCTGCCCAATGAAAGATGAGCTGTGAGTCAACTCCCTTCCTTTTCCTGCCCCACAGGTAATACTGAGACTCGTGTTAAATGGCTTCTTAGGAATTATCCCTGAGCAGAAGCCATCAGCCATACTTAGAGCAGGCCAAACTAATAGTCATTTTGGAACTTGCTTTTCATCCATACCTTACACTTATGCCTCACCCCTGCACTCAGCAAAGAGTAGCTCACTGCTGCCTCACAGGGCCTTAAGCTGCTCCGAAAGTGCTTAAGAGCCAGATTCCACTAACCGTTCTTAGTTCTGCAGACCAAGTATTTCAAGGCTAAGCTTGTATCTTGTCTTGGGAACTTAGCCTCAGGCACTTCTTCTGCTCCCAGGAATTTGAATTCTACTCAGTCTTGAACCCATCACAGACTCTTAGTCCTTGTCTTTACTGCCCAATATTGTGTCTTTGGGTCTTATTGTTAATTCCCAGCAGATACCTTTCCTTTCTGTGCAGCTCCTGCCTTTTCCACGGGTTCTCTCTTGCCTTTGTGCCTTGGCATATAAGTGTGGCTCCCTCTGTCCAATTTTTCTTTCTCTCAGTCTCATCTCAGGAATGATAAGTACACAGATGTCAGCCCCTTGAGGATTATTGAGAGCTCCAGAACCCTTGATCCTGGTATTTGGGCTGAAGGGGTCTGATAACCAGCTTCCTGGTCCTTTAGGGGTTGTAGCAGCTGATTTTGAAGGTAAGTAAGCTATCCCTTGAGAGGCCAGAGGAAGGAAGGCAATTGGCTACCAGTATACTTGCTCACCAGCTTGGCAGCATTGGAGATGCTTGAGATATATGTCTCTCTGCCTTGTCCCAAATTAGACTCCAAGTTCCTATGAGACGGGAATGTTGTCTGCCTTAATATTCTGTTGTCTCTAAAACAATACCTATGACAGAGCTTAATATGTAAGAAAGATGGAAGAGGAGAAAGCATGGGTGGTGAGACATCTTGGCCACCCTTGAAACAGATGAAAGAAGGTGCCAGGTGAGATGCCTATGCGATTTGGGGCTCCTACCAGTGCATTTTCAAACTAGCCAAATCTCTGGGATCAAATAACACATGAAGAGGTGTCTTAGCTAGGATTACTGTTGCTGTGATGAAAGCCCAGGCCAGAAGCAACCTGAGGAGAAAAGGCTTTATCTCCTCACAGCTCCATTTAACACCAAAATGCAGTGAGGGCAGGAACTCACACAGAGCAGGAACCTGGAGGCAGGAGCTGAAGCAGTTGCTATGGAGGGGTGCTGCTTACTGGCTTGCTTCCCAGGGCTTACTCAGCCAGCTTTTTTATAGAACCCAGGATTACCAGCCTGGGGTTAGCCCCACTCACAACGCGTGGGAGCTCTTCCATCAATCACTATTTAAGAAAATGTCCTACAGACTTATCTACCACCCGATCAGGCTCCCTAGTCTGATGACTCTAGCTTGACACAAAATGGGCAGGCACAATAAGTAAGGCTCAGAAGAGGGCCACAGATGAAAGACACAAGAAAACTGGGATCTCTAAGAAGCTAAAAATATTCTCTCTGGGGGTACAGAAAGGCTCTGTTAACATTGTGATTACCCTTGACACACTCAAACCAGACTCATCTTAAACACTTCTGACAAACTGCTCTTAGAATCATCAGACTTAGATCATTCCTGCCTTAATTAAGGTAAAACTTCTAAACTCAGAGTCCAACCAGTTGTTTTTCCCCCTTAAGTATGCACTGGAGAAACACTACAGAATGGGCCAGTCAGGAGTGAACAGGAAAAGCTATCACTGGGTCCCAGGGTAGGAAGGATGCTCTGAGTAGGCTGGGTAGGCTCCAGATCTCTCCTGTCCTAATTGCGTCTCCCCCATCTCTGGTCTGATTTCCTTCCTCTGTCTTCTTACAGCATTCATTATTACCGTCCCCTGCATTCATTTATTTATTTTATTTATTGCCTCTCTTTTGCCTGCTTGGTGAGAGCAAAGGCTTTGTCCTATTGACCGCTATGCCCTACGTCTCAGATCAATGTCGGGTATTTAGTGGGCACTTAAAAATTAGCTGCTAAAAAACGAATTACCGAAGAAAACAATTGGTTGAATCTTTGCCATATGCTAGGCCCTGTCCTTGAGGATGCCACAAGGATGGTAATGGAGATAGGCCCGAAAATAAACACACCATGGTTCGACTCCTGATTTTACTGAAGCATATCCAATGCGCTGCAGGATCCTCAGGGCTGGAAAACTCCCGGGGTATGCAGGGCCCTGAGAAGAAGCTCCTTAAATGCTAGGGAGCCAGGCTGAGCTGCAGGAGAAGCAGCTGGAGACAGACGATCCGGCTCCTTGATTCCCTCGCCCTCTCAGCATCTTCTTTTCCTGTTCGCTGGGATTCTTTGCTTTCCTCGCTTGAGCTTACAGGATCTGAGCACCAGCGGGATGCTCCCGTCGTGGGACCCCAGTACCTTGTCTCCCATTCCAGACGACCCTGCTCCGGGTTTTCCAGCTCACTTGTCCACTACCTGAGAGACCTCCACCTGCAGGTTGAGCCCTGGCTACCTGCCCATTAGCCAGCGCCCGGGTCACCGCCCCCCTGTCTGCAAGCTGAGGAGTGCGGCAACCCGCCCCGCCCCCCTCTGCCCGTGGGACCCCCCCCCAACCCCGCCCGGACGGACCGCTTCGTTCCGGGGGGCGGGGCCGCGAGCCGCGATGTCTGCAAGGCGGGGAGAGCCAGACTTGGAGGCGGGGCGGCCCCGACATTAGCCAATCAGCGCCGCGATCACATCCATGCAAATACGAGCACAATGGAGCGAGCCCATCACTCGCTCCTGCAAGCAAGCTTGAAACGGGCTTCAGTCTGAGCGGCAGCCCAAATGACCAATGATTCTGTGTTTTGGGGCAGCAAAGCCCAATGGCGCGGCGAGGAAGGCGGGTCTGAGCTGGGTTAGGGTGTCCTTGCAGGGTGTCTGAGCTAAACTTCACCAAATAATAGCTGTTTGTATTTTGGCTGCTGCAGGAGCCATTTTAGGTAAGTTCTCTTAACTTTTTATTTTCCTGCCTGGCCCCGCCGGGCTGGTATTGTCCGCGGGGACCCTGTCTCCGCCCCGCTGGCAGGGATGGGGCTGCCCTATGAATGGACCGGGGCTTAGGGGCTGCGACCGTGCGAGGCCCGGCCGGGCAGGGGTCCGAGCGCGGCCGGCGGGCGCGCGGCCAGGCCGAGGGCCCCGAGGCCTGAGGCGAGGGGCTTGGCGTCCGCCCTGCTGGGCTGCCGCTCACTCCGGCCGCCCTCCGTCCTTGGGAGAGCGCCGCTGCGGGCCGCGCGCCCAGGTTCGGGGTCCCGCTTGAGACCCCGAGCGCGGGCCTTTGCGGTGGGGCGGGGCCTTGCCAAGGCTTCCCGGGGGACCCCAGCGGCCCGCGGCGCGTGAGGGCCGCCCCCGCGCCCGCTAGCCGCTGACGCCCCCGCGGAGAAGTTGCTCCGTTCGGCGTCCTGCGTCTGTTTGCAGGGGTGAAGGAGGGTGGGTCGGTGCCAGGCTGCTGCTCCGGGAGGGGGCGGGGGCCCCAGCGCGTCCCCGGGTCGCGCGCCCCTCCCGCCGGCTCCTCACGCGCTAGCGCGCACTCGCCCCGAAAATTGGAGCCCTGAAGACTCCAAGCCACCAAGCCACCCCGCTGCCAAGTTTGGTGCGTTATTAGATTGCATGTTAGAGCTTGCAAAGAAAAGGACGGGGAGGGGTGTGGGGGGAGAAAATTAAAAATCTGTCCCCTTCAGGTATTTATTTTTCTTCTCTGTTGAGAAGTCACGGAGAATGTTCTTCCTAAAATTTCTAGGGACCATGCCTGTCAGATGTGCAGAAGGGTTGGTAGCTCTTTGGATTTTAAAACGAGGTTATTAGGAAATCCCCGCACTAGTGAGAGATAATTGAAATGTGAGTTTGTTTGCAGCTTCAGTTTTATTTGATCCAATTAAAAATGCATAAGCAAGCACTTTATATTTGTGTACATAGAGTATTCCTAGTTTCAGTTATGACTAATATGACTGTGGTTTCACGAGTGTGGGATCTAATAAGGCAGTATAATTCAATTTTGAGCTCGTAGGCCCGTGTTCTCCAAATTAGGCTTTATAGACCATTAGTAATCTGGCCAAGGTTTCTAGTGAATCTCTGGCATCTCTGAGCATCTTTCTCTAGGTCTGTGTGTGCATTTCTGCATTAACAGATTCATGAACAGAGAAAATAGATATTTTAAATATTGACAGTTTTCAGAGTGTTTGAAATATTTTGCCTAGGATTTGATTATTTCCCAAATGGTATATAAGAATATCATGCCAGTAGGCCCCCATATTGGCATACTTCATGGGGATCTGCTTATGGTGCTTTTGGAAAAGTCTGGACAGACACCACTCTGTTCCCAGAGCTATGAATGCTCAACTTACTGTGTTGGGGTGAGTGGGTCTGTCCCATTGGCTGTGCGTGGCACAGTAGTTTAGCTGGAAGCCAAGTTGGAAGATCAGGTTGGCAGTCTCTGAGAGAGTTTTTGTGAACTTTGTGGTTCTCTGGCAACAGAAAAATTTCAGATCTGTGTATGATAAAATGATTAGGCATGAGTTGTCATGTAGCATGGTTTATGCCAACCAGAGCAGGTGGTTTCACAAAGGCCTGGGAAAATGTGGAATGGTATGATTTAATTGGGGCTTCCTTCATAGATGAGTTATTAGTCTTTCTGTATTTAAAACTTTTTCTTGATAAATGAAATTATTAAAAGTAACCTGAAGGCTAGGAAGATGGCTCATGTGAAGTGCTTGTGGTGCTAACATTGAATCTCCAGCATCCACATAAAAACAAAAATTGGGCATCTGGCTAGCTCCTGTAATCTCTGGGGCTTGCTGGCCAGCCTAGCTGAACTGTTAAGTTTAAGAGAGACTGTCTCGAAAAATAAGGTGGTGAGATTGAGGAGAAAACATTGGCCTTTGGCCTCCATGTGCACAGGCACACATGCACAAAAAACTACTAGCTTGAGTACATCCCTCCCCTCACTTGGTTGCTTCAGAATCTGTTCCTGGTGTATGGAGTCTGTCTTGGTGTGGGAAAGTTAGTTTTGTGTTTCTGTTACAGTTGCCCTGGAGTCATGGTTTAATTTTTCCTTGTTTTCCCATTTGGCTTCTTCATTACAGCACTGCAAACTGGATATGATTTTACCCCAACTTTCAAATATCTTTATAATTATTTTTAATATTCATAGTAGGAGACCCTCCTCAGTATATAATTTCAGGCTAGAGGTTGAAAAACCAGTTAGAAGTGGAGTGAGAGAACCAGACTTAGGCTTTCCATTTCAAGAAATCCATTATTGAGATTTTTTGTTGGTTTTTTTTTTAACTTTTATTTTTAGCTCTTAAAGTAGAAAAGAAAATATGTAGCAGATTATATCTCTTTAGGAACTACATCCAATTTATGATTTTGCCAGCTGAATATTGCAGAAGATTTGTCAGAAACAATATGCCCCAAAGCCATTGTATCTTGGCGATTTCTTAGGTTTATTTAAATTTTAAAAACATTTTTGGTTTTCTTGGAAGCGTGGCTTAATCCCAAGGCTAGCTTGAAATTTATGCTGTCCTATCAAACTATGTGACTTTGTAACCTCACACTGTCATTGCCTGTGCTCTCTGACTGTCATGGTAAGGACCAGGGAGTCTCACCTGTGCCCTTTGAACGGGCTTTAGGACTCAGAGCGTTTCCTGCAAAAATAGCTTTGGGACAGGACAGTGACAATATTCACATCCCCTGAAGTTTCCCACTTTCTCCAGCAGCTGCATTGCTTACTGCAAAGCTTGTGATAGTTGTGTCCTTAATAAATATTTAGGGAGTTTCTTCCACCTGCATTCCTCATAAAAGCTGGGATTTAGTTCAAGTAAAAAGCTACAGTGGATTTCCTGGGGTCACTTGCATCCTTTACCAGGTTATAATACTGCAAACTCCGGAGCACATCAAGTAATAGCTGGGGCTAAGGTGCCTGCTCTTTAAAAGGATCCTGTATTTACTGTGGAATGTGGGATACTTGTGAGTCTAACAACAGAGAACTATCACTGATTGAATAGTTGTGTGCTGCCCCTTGCTTCATGAAGCTGGGTGGCAGCTCAGCAGAACAAAGTAACATGTTTAATGCCATTAGACTAGAAAAAGTTAGAGGCAGAATTTGAACCCAGATCCTTTAGATCCAAAGCAACTCCAAAGATTGCTTTAGAAGCTTGAGTGTAGATGTGCTGCTAGGTCAACAAATGTAGTTTTTCTAAGTATGCATCCAAGTTTTACTTTTCTGTTTCAAGAATTTATCACTGAAGTGGGGGGTAGAGGATACAGTGAAGGCTGAGTTGCTCTCCTTCCCTGTAATACACTTAGGAATTTAGGAGTAGTCTGGTGCACAGTAATCATGACGGACAGAGGGAGAATGCAGCCACTTTTCCGTGCTAGAATGTTCTTTTCTTTCATTTATGTTGTGGAGGCGTTGATACCTTCATGAGAAATTCTGCTGCTTCCATAAAAGTCCTGAAGGTAGTAAAAGAGAGTTATTTAAAAATATCCATTGCTGTTCTCATCGTGAACTAAAGTGTTTGGGTAAAATCCAGAGAAGGATATTTTGTCTGTAGTACCTGTGTTGACCAGTTTCTATAGCTAGCTTATGGTGGAGTGTATGTCACAATATTCTTTATGTCCTTTACCATTTACCATTCTTACTCTGTCTTGGGAACTTCAGAATGTGTAAGACACGGTTGACATAGTTTAAGCTTCTTTTGGAAGTTTTTAAAACTCTGAACATTTTCTCTCTTTGTAATCATGAATGTTTAATTTTTTTTTTTTTTTTAAAGATTCCTTTTGTGTGTATGAATGTGTACCATGTGAGTACCTGGGAGTGTTGAGCCACCTGTGGGTCCTTTGGGACTTGAAGCCAGGTCCTCTCCACGAGGAACTAGTACTCTTAACCACTGAGCTGTCACTCAAGCTTCTGGTTTAAAGTGTTTTAATGAGGAAAAAGCCCTAATCTCTCAGCAGATTTACATGGTTACATCCATTACTTTAGAACTTAAGACAATATTTGAAAATTTTAGGAGCATTAGGAAGTAGAATATTAGAATCTTTTCAGGATGAATTTGCAAACAAATAGAAGGTTATAGATATGTATTTTTATAAAATAAATATAAAAAGTTTTATAAATCAGAAGAGATTTTCTTGTGTGTTCTTTAAGGTTATATATAAAGATTGTTCATCCATTTAGTTTTATAGGTAATTTTTTATCAAGCTGTTAACTTAATATATTTTGGATTTATTTGCATAGTATGTGGTCATGTTTATTTTTTGAAACATATATATGTATTTGTTTGGTTTTTCTTTTCTTTTTATTTATTTTTGAGACAGGGTCTCACTATGTAGCCCTGGCTAGCCTGGAACTCATTATGTAGACCAGTCTAGCCTCTGACTCATAGAGATCTATCTGCCTCTGCCTCCCAAGTGTGGGGTATAAAGGCACATTACCATGCCTACCTGGAAATGTAGAAGTATTTTTGAATCCCAAGATTGTTTTATGTAAAAGAGCTGGCTTCAGGTGGAGAAAAGGTCTTTTTAGTTTGGTGGTAACCTTTTCATCAGTCAGTGATTTGTTTTTGGAGGCCAAAGAATAGTATGCAAATCTATTGTCATTTGTTGTTCTCATGATACCCCCATTTTTTCTAATCACACATCAAAAGTTAAATTAAGAATCATTGATTTAAATCATTCCAAAATAATTGTCTTGCATGTGCAGCCTCTGCCTCCACCAGCTGGATGGGGAGGTACTTGTGCAGCATTCCTAGGGGGCCTCCCTAGCCTTCTTCCCTCCCTGTGCTCTTCTGGAAGATGTTCCATGCTGGTTCCCCTTCTTAGAGCCTCCAGTGTCAACCATCTGCCTCTACAGGCAGGGCTAGCAGTGTGGTTGTGGCAAAAGTACATGGCACTTTCTTTTTCTTTTTTCCTTGATCATTTTGTTATTGCTTCAGTCTATATATGAGGATTTTCTTTGTTCCCTGAACCCAAAGTAAACAGCCCAGGGACTTGTCTTTATTCACACATTCTTAAGGAAGGAACAAGCCAAACAGGTTCTTGTTATAATTAAAACAAAATACTTTTTTTTTTTTCATATCTCAAGACTTCTATGTAGTGTCTTACAACTTCTGTGAACATTAAGTAGGGTTTTCTGGAAATGTGTATAGTTGATCATGCATATCTATCAGATTCTGTAAAATCAGTTGTTACTGTGGAGAAGTGGAGAAAAGCTTTTAGGTTCTTGGGTCTTATTGTGTGATTTACTTAAAACAAATCGATCAAACAAGTCTAGAGCAGTAAGAGACTTAAAACAGCTCTGGAAAGACATTGAACTTTGGATTTTCATAGATTTTCTTATAGAATCAATTTATTGGGTTGGGACACAAGTTGAAGAGAAGAATCAGTTTATTTTTCCTGATATGTGATTAGATGGTTTGGTAAAGGTCCTTGATTCCTATAAGGCAGTGGTTCTTAACCTGTGGGTCACAACTTCTCTGGAGTTAAAGGACCCTCCCACAGGAATCACCTAAGACCATTGGAAAACATCGATATTTACAATTCATAGCAGTAGAAAAATTAGTTATGAAGTAGCAACAAAAATTTTCTGCTTGGGGGCCACCACACATGAGGAAGTCTGTTAAAGGGTTGCAGCGTTGGGAAGGTTGAGGCCTACTGGTATAGGGCTTTGTTTCTGAGTGTACATAGTAAAGACATGTGCCTGGGCTGTTGTTTGCTTTGAGTTCAAGAAAATATAAGCTAAGTCCAGTTCATAGGTTTTGTTTGCTGAAAGAAATTTTACGTAATTTAACAGACACTTTATTATTACTTGTGTAGTTTGGCTTAACAATTCTTGCAGTGTTAGCAGACCAAATTAAACTATTAGGTTCCCATGAAAGCATTAAGTCATTATCGTAGCTGGTCATATGACAGAATTAGCTCACACCATAAATGATGACATCTGTATTGGTTACTTTAATGTTGCTGTGACAGACTGACAGATATAAGGGAGAGGGATTTATTCTGGTTCAGCATAGAGGGGAAAGCTTGATGGCCAGGCTGTGGTTGTGAGGCATGTGAGGGGTGAGTTGGTGTGATTCAGGAAGCAGAGAGACATCTTTCTGCAAAGCCCAGTAGGCCCACAGGACAGCTTGTTTCCACCCCCTAAGGGTGCCTCATCCTTCCAAAGCAATGCCACCATCTGGGCTCAGATTTTCCACACAAATGGTCTATGGGACAGTCCTGCCATCACTAGACTGTCTTTTAAAGCACATTTGGTAAGATACCATGTTAAGGATTTAAGAGTATTCTACTTAATGGAACTAACAGTTTGGTCTTGATCTATAAAAATACGTTGAGGAACTCATAGAGATTATGAAAGATTAATGACAAACTTCAGAAAGATGATTTTAAAAGTATAAAATGAGTCTTTTTAGATCTGACTACTTAAAATAGCTCCTAGATTTGTGCAGGTCTGAACTGTTACGTCTCTTTGTTGAGCTGTGTACAGTACTTGTCATAAGCATGTAGACACTTGTATGTAGTTCCTTAGAAAAGATATTTTATCTCTTAAACCTAACAATAAAGGTATTAACTTATATTGTTCTGCTTGATGTGATTGTTTTTTTCCTCCCTGGAATCCATGTTTTTGATATTTTCTAGTAATATTAGCCTATGGCTGATTGGCAAAGAACAAAAATGAAAACTAGCCCTTTACTGGTAGAGAGCACTTGTGCCAGTGTTGAGCTACTTCAGCACTGGCAAGAAGCTTGTTAGAAATTTCAGACCAGGGGAATAGGTAGTGGCGATCCAGGAATTTATCAAAGATTTTTATGAAGATTGACATTTGAGAAATTATTCTGAAACAGCACTGCTTAGTAGAACTTTGTACTGTGATGGAAATACAACATGAGTTACTAGCCATGTGTACTTTTAAGCCCCTCATATGTAACTGAAGAGAATTTTAAATTTTATTTAATATTAATTGAAGTTTTAAGTAGTTAATGCTACTGATACAGAATAGCACAGCTGTAGACTCTTAGTCTTTGACACCCTCCCCCACTGTAGCACATTTTTTTTTTTTTGCTGGAAATGCAAATTAGAGATAAGACTATTCTTAATGAGGGTGAGCAAGTGGTATAATCAAAATTATATTTTCTGTTTTTATGTGATTGTTGGTTTGAAAGTTCAGAAAATAGGATCAGAAATGAGCCCTGATGTGTTTCATGAGGCATGAGAAACAACAAGGTAGCTAGTAGACTTGCTAGCAAAGCCTCTTAACCTTTCTATGACTACTGTGCATGTTCTCCTTCAGCATGGCTTCTGGTGTGTTTTCTTAAGATTTTAGGCAAAGAGCATTTTAAATATAGTACTGTAGTTTTCCAGTTCTCAGTAAAAATAGTGCTGGTTATGATGGTTTCTATCTCATTAAGTCATAGGGTTTCTATTTCAATTATATTTTTTATAAGCTAAGTACAAGGATAGTTTGTAAAGGAAACCATTTTTGATCATATTCCCCAAATCTCTTTTGAAAGGCTGTTTTTCTCTGTCTCCTTTGCAGCATGTTTTAAAAAGTAATTTGGAAAAGAGATTTATTTTGCTCATTCAGGATTATATATACCTCTCCCTGCCCTCTGTGCTCGTACTTCAAATTTTAAACTTTGGAGACCCAAGGATAACATTGATTTTGGTATATTGATCACTATTCCCAGCAGAATTGCAAATTATTTTGTGAGTGGCAAGTGGATAGAAGTTTGATTGTATAGAAGTCAAATTTGACTGTGAAGATCCATATGTCAAATCAATCATCTTTTTAAAAATGCTGTCTAGCCACAATAAATAGGTCTAATCAGATAGCAGCTTTATTAAACATATTTACTAAATTTTAGTTCACAAGTAGGAAATTGTTGGTCATTTGGGTAATGAGTCTTACAGAAAGAGACAGCAAGGCACATCATCAGTTGTCTCCCACACAGAACTGAGCATCCTTTCAATGGAGTCTGCAAATTCTGGCGTCCTGCTTTCCCTGTAAATGGTGAGGTTACATGTCTGTCTCTAGCTCCAGCATTCTGAATCACTCTCAGTGGTAGAGTTAGCTGCATTCTTAATTCCAGCACAGTCCTCTGCTTCGTGAGAAGTGAGGATATTAAAGCAACACATTTGTGCTTGTGTATCTAGGTGTTTGCATGTGTGCATGCATTTTTATGAGTTTGTGGCTACATGCATATGTACAGGTATCATTGCATATGTGCATCTCCATGTGTGGAAGCTGGAGAGGTTGACACCTAAAGGCTTCCTTGGTTGCTCTTCATCTTGTTCATTGAGATGAGGTCTCTCGCTTGGCCCCAGAGCCCATCAGTTTTGCCTAGCTACCTAGCCAGCCTGCTGGCAGTCTCTGCTTACCACGTGCTAAAATTACAGATCAACTACTACATCCACCTGGCATTTTACTAGGTGCAGGGCATCTAAGTTTCTGTCCCCATGCTGCTTACATAGCGAGTATTTTATACTTTGATCTTTCTCCCAAGCCTACAAGCACTATTTTTAATAGTATAGGGGGAAACAAGTATTTCACTTAGTGAAGGGGCAGCAAGCAAAACCTTATTCTTTCCTAGCTCCTTAGCATGTCCTTTAATAAAAAACCAAGTCTTTTCTCAGTAATGGACCCTGCTGTTTAGTCACTTCATGATTACTTTTATGTGAATTACTCACCAGTCATTGCACATGATCTTTATCTCACATGTGAGAAAAATAAGAGGGGCAGGTGGGATAACTCTGTACTTGACAATGTTTGCTGCACAAACATGAAAATCTCTGCTGTGCTTAGAACACTAGTGCCAACATATAAGCGGGGTGTGACAGCGCATGTCTGTAACTCCAGCACTGGGAGTTAGGCACACAGGGAAGACTTGGTGATTAAAGTCCCTTCCATTGAGAAGCAATCATTATACAATTACCATTTGCTGTAAAGGCTGCTGGCATAGGATTAGTATGTAGATATGCTATGTTAAAGTAGCAATGACCCAGGCCTAAAGTTGGCATAAATGACCTTGAGCAGGGTCTTACTACTTTTCTCAGGTATCACTTGAGAACATCAAACAAGACTTTTAAATACCCCACCACCCTAAATCCTCCTGGTCTTCAGTAAGACACCCCTCAGGAACCACCTATTGATAAGGGAGTGACATCAGAGTCTATTTACATCCCCAAACAATGTGCTTCAGTAATCCACTGAAGAGACAGTGCCTGCAGAGGGGTAGTCTGCCTGTACTGAGGTTCTTGAGAACCCCACACACCTGCTTTAGGGTACATCTTACTTTTTTCTGAGCGCCCCTCTTTCTCCTAATCTTAGCTTTTAAGCTAGTATTAAGATATCATTAATAAAGTACTCAGTTGTTCATTAAGAAAGAGAGAGAGCCAGCCAGCCAGCGCCGGCTTGTCTTGTGTGGTTTCTAGGCTCAGAGTGCCCATCAGCAGGCCCCTTAAAGAGCATAGCAAGCAGTGTAGCACAGTGTTATCTGTTGTGAATATGGCACCGATTAATGCTATAACAAATCACTTCCCATGTGACAGGGTTATGGTGTGGTAGGGAAGAGTGTTTGTTTAACTGAAAATGACCTGAGTACCAGAGTAGTACTAATTGGGGGACTTGTCATTTTGAAATATGCTGCTTCAGTTTCTTTCTGTTTATGTGTTTTTAAAAGACAGTCTACTTGTATATCCTTGCCATTCTCTCTCTGATCTATATCAGGGGCGTGCCACTCTGCCTGGATAGCTTTTGCGTAACTTTTCTTTTAAAAGGATTAAAAGTCTAGAATCTGTGAATGTGTTGGAATTATGTAGCTCTCCCTCCCTCTGCCTTTCCTCTCCACCTTCTGGCAAGGTCTCAAAGATTCCATACTAGCCTGAAATTTGCCCAATTGTTCAGAGTATGACCTTGAACTTTGAGACCCCTCCTTCCACCTGAGTGCTGAAATTACAGGAGTATGCAAACATGCTCAGTTTCATGTTGTGCTGGGTATTGAACCCAAGGCTTTCTTGAATGTTAGACAAGCACTGTACCAGCTGAGCTATGTCCCTACCCCACTATGAGGTCATGAAGAATTGGGAAGCCCATTGGTGAAATTTTTATCTAATAGTTTGACAGATTCCATGCTTAAAACATTTGTAGTATTTCTTGCTTCAGCTTTGTTCCCATATTAAGATGGTGCTACATGACACGCACTCTACACAAACATCAGTTTTCTGGCTTCCCGTTACCTACTCTCTCCCCTCTTACCTGCTCTCTGTCTATCTGCAGTGTTTTCTGACAGCAGGGTTTATTCATGGATATTCATGGTCGAGTGTTTCCTTTTGCTGCTATCATTAGTGTGGTTCTAACAGTTATTTCTAGCTTGTGATTTAAGAGGATTGGATATTGCAGACATTGGCATTATAACTAGATTTTCAGAAGTAAAGAAAGCACTTTCTTAGTTTTCAGTGTGTGGAAGAGTTAGAATGTGGAGTCTAACCTCATCTTCAGAATAATGAAATGGGGTTCTAGTCATGTTAGGATTTGTGAGTCTTTAACCCTGGCTGTGGTGATCCTTAATTCCCTTTTTACAGTATAGGACCACTTCCTTAATCTTCACAGGTTAGGGTTTTGAAAACTCACATTTATTTTTGAAAATGGGGGCTTGGGGGTTAGAGAGATGGTTTAGTAGTTAAGAACACTGGCTGCTCTTCCTGAGGACCTAGGTTCTGTTTTCAGCTTCCATGTGGCTCACAATCATCTGTAACTCCAGTCTCAGAAGATCTGACACAATTTTCTGGTCAGTGTTGGCACCAGATGTGAATTTGGTACACAGGCATAAGTGCAGGCTAAACACCCATACACTATAAAATAAATTAATTAAAAAGAATATGGGAGCAAGGAGTGCTTTGAAATGAATAATATTTACACTAAAAGTTAATTAGCATATGTATTAGATGCCATTCTGATTTTTAAGCATGCATGAATCTCCTTTCTTCATGTTGCCAGTTGCCCTGATGCTACCACCCCAGTTATTTTCGACTTTCATGTGCTGCGTGTCCTTTTGCCCCACCTTTCCTTATCACCAAAGTTACTCCCTCTTGGTCTTCTTACATTTTCTAGACTTTATCCACATATACATGTTTGTGTTTGTGTGTGTGTGTACATTATAGGCTAAGATCTGCATATGAGAGACAGCATCTATTTTTGTTTTTCTCAGTTCGGGTTTTCCAGATCTATCAGTTTTCCTGAAAGTTTCATTGTTTTTTTTTTTTTTTTTTTTTTAACAGATGAGTGGTAGTCTATTGTGTATGTGTACCACATTTCATTATCCATTCATCTGTTGATGGACATCTAGGCTGGCTATGTTTCCTTGCTGTTGTGAGCAGCATATGTTTAGGAATGGTATAGCTGGATCATATTGTAGTTCTATTTTTAGTTGTTTGAGAAACCGCTATACTGATTTCCATTCTGGCTGTATTAATTTGTACCCCCATCATCAATGGATAAAGACTTTCCTTTCTCTATACCCTCCCCAGCATTTATCAGATTTCTTGATGATAGTCATCTTGCCTGGGGGGTAAGTAGTTAAAAATGTTCTTTAAAATGTTGGAGATGTTACTACTGAATCTTTACAATATCCAACACATATCATGATTCCAAAACCAGGCAGTGCTCCCAGGCTCTTCACATAAATTAACTCACACAATCAAGTCCACAATAGAACTTCCACTTCAGATGGGAAAACTGAAGTATAGGAAGTAAGTAGCAGAGCTTCAAACCCAACTTTATGGCTATAGACTTCACATCCTTAACCACCATTCAGTACAGTCTTTCTGACAATGGGGCGGCTATCCTATCCATGAAGTTCATCATGGCCTTTTGAAACTCCCAATAGTTGCTAGAGATTGAAGGATACAATTATGGCAAAAGGCTATCTTTATCATGTTTGGAAAAGCAAAGTTTCCGAAGACAGCAAAAAGGGTAACTGATTACAAAAGGGGGGGGGGAGGTTTTGCAGCACAACACAGGCCAGGCTGAATCTAGTAGTAAGAGGTAACCCTGGACTTAACTTTGATTAAGGGCTCATGTTCCATATGTAATAGTGGACACCAAGACCCTAGAGCCCTGTGGTACCTAAAAATACAGAGTTCGAAAGTTGAATCATTGGGTGCCCAGGTTTCTAAAGGAGAAGACAGAGTAAAACCTACGAAAATAGTACCTCCAGTGGTGACATCTCCAACATAGCAAAGAGCTGTAGGAAGTGGGAAGTTAGTGGGGATTGTTTGTTTATTTTAGGGGAAATGGACGTTTCATTCAATAAATGCTCATTGACCCTTTTACTACAAGCCTGTGAGATTCCAGACCCGAGCAGTATATATAGCATGAATAAAGTGACTAACTTTCCAGTGGTGTGTACAAAAGGATAATCTTTTAAAATGCACATGCACAGGCCATACAGAATCAAATTACATTGAGTTTGAGATTGTTGATTTCCAATGTCCTGGTAATAAATAATGAATCAGGACTGGTCTAGCCAGGGGCCACACAGGAAGAGACAGCCAACCTTTATTCTTTATTTATTTTCCTGTGGTGTCTGACTTCTCTATGACTACATAATCCTTTGTTCAAGTGGCTCCTATTTGAATAGGTAGATTTTTATTGTTAGGATTGCCCATGGCGTGAGAGTAGGTGAAAGTAAAACTTGGTCATTTTATTGTCTTGTAGTTCCGGTTAAAGTTAAAATGAATCCGTTAACTGTGACTGTGGCACAAACTTGTAATTTCAGCACTTGGAAGGTTGGAGTGGAAAGATCAGGAGTTCAAGGTTATCCACAACTGTGGTCTCAAATGGTTGGGTAATATCTGTCTTGGCTCTGTATTAACAGTTAGGAAAAATCTTCCTTTAGGTCCTAGCATTTGTGTAAAACCCACCAGTGCTGATGCTCTGTTTAGGATACAGGATCCAGATAAAGTGGCACGTACAGTTTCCAAACAGTACCTCAGTTCTTATTTATCTTGTACCTGGGGCTTGTTTACAATTTTATTATAGAGGCGGACTTAGTTTTTAACATATGAAATATCTTCTTTGCAAAATAAATTGTGATGTGGGTAGTATTTAAATGAAGCAATTTAGGTCAAGTTGGTCTTCTCTATCCTAATGGAGAATTGGAGCATGGAGAATTAAAAACTTGTTTTTACTCGAAGGCATTTATGTACCCCCCCCCTTTGTGTCTTGAAAGATACAAAATATACAAAATAGTATCTGTGATGGCTGTTCTTGGTTGTCAACTTAACTGCACCTGGAATTAACTGAACTAACTAAATCCCAAGCCTCTGGGTATACCTGTGAGGGATTTTCTTTTTTTCCTTAATCAAATTATTTGAAGTGGAAAGACCCATTTTTAATCTGATTTTATTTATTTATTTATTTTGCCTGCTTACTCTTGCTCTGGCTACTAAGTTTATTCCTTCACTGGCACTAGAGCCCTCTTCTTCAGGATTTCAGTGTGCAATGACGACTGAGACAGCCAGCCTCGTGAACTACTGCATTCTTGGACCTTCTGTGGGTAGACAGACATTGTTGGACTAGCTGGATCACAGCTAGTAAACCATTCTAAGTTGTGTGTGTGTGTGTGTGTGTGTGTGTATGTGTGTGTGTGTGTGTGTGTGAGTGTGTGGTATGTGTGTCGTTCTGTTCCTTTAGAGAACCCTGACACAAGTCATCCCTCTTCTGGGTAACTGGTTATTTTAATATTTTGCCACATTTGCCTGTTAACTTTTTTCTTTTGCTCTACTATGCAAGAGTTAGCTTGCACTCACACAGAAGGCCTTGCAGCTGTCCTAGAAGTCCTTCTATAGAGCTGTAATATAGGAAACAGGTAAGTGGCCCTATTGAAACTTTTTACATAGTGAGTTTGTTTTTAATGGCACTCGCTTCTACTCCCCATTAGGATCTAGTCAGGTATCCTGCACTGATTGAGCTAGCATATGTCTTTATTATTCAGTAGTGATTTTAGTTTGATCTGGTATCCTAGGATTTCAGAAATGGAAATAAAAGTGCCATGGAAAATGGTATGGTTCGGCTTTCCCCATCTCTCCTTGCTCCCATCCTTCCACACTCTGCTGCAGGCCAAGAATTGGCTTTAGAAAATGGAGGCAGAATTCTTAAGTGGAAACTTCAGTCTCTAAACACTTGCTTGTTCATGTCTTCCTGAGAGAGGGAAAGGCTTTGGTTTAACAGTTATTTCTATTTGGGATTAAAGCTGTTGAATTATCTGTGTGCTTAGCTTTAAAAATGCAGTATTATCAAAAGTTTGGGAAAAGATTTTCATAGCTGTCTTGGTCATCATTAGAAATGGAAAGTTTTCCATCTTTTTCTTCTAGATTTATTTTTATGTGTCTGAGTGTTTTGTCTGTCTCTGTGTATATGTGGTGTGTGTGTGTGTGCGCCTGGTGCCTGCAGAGGTCAGAACAGGACACTGGATCCCCTTGAACTGGAGTTACAGATGATTGTGAGCAACCATGTGGATGCTGGGAACTGAACCTAAGTCTTTTAAAAGAAGAACAAATGGTCTTAAATGCTGAACCATCTCTCCAGCCCAATTTTCTACTATATTCTTGTGGACCACTGATTGTCTTGGCATGTTTTTTTTTTTGGTTTTTTTTTTTTTTTTTTTTTTTTATGTAGTTCATGAGCTTTTAGTGGCTTTTATTTTTATTTACTTATTTTTAAATTTTTATTTGCATTGGTATTTTGCCTTCATGTCTGAGTGAGGGTGTCAGATCTTGGAGTTACAGACAGTTGTTAGCTGCTATATAGATGCTGGGAATTTAATCTGGGTCCTCTGGGAAAAAAGTCAATGTTTTTAACTGCTGAGCCATCTCCTGCCCTTGTTTTTATTTCTAAATTATTAGGTCTCTTTTATCCCCCTTCAAATATCCCTTTGTATCACATATTTTTGTACTTGCGAAAGAGACAACTTTGCCTGGTTGTTTCTAGTGGTAATGTTGTCCATGTTTCACTTCCAGTTTCCTCTGTGATACAAACTTAATTCCAACCACATACTGAGCAGCTACACCCTCCTGTCAAAAATCATAGGTGTGTGGGTTAATGTTGGGGCCTTCGATTCTAGTCCATTGATCCACGAGTCTGTTTTTGTGCCAATACCAGGTTGTTTTTATTACTGTAGCTCTATAGTATAGTTTGAAGTCAGGGATGGTGATGCCTCCTGAAGTTCTTTTATTGAGCAGGATATTCCATATGAAGTTGAGTATTGTTCTTTCATGGTCTTTAAAAAATTGTGTTGGGATTTTGATGGAGATTGCATTGAATCTGTAGATTGCTTTTGGTAAGATTGCCATTTTTACTGTGTTGATCCTACCTATCCAGGAGCATGGGAGATCTTTCCATTTTCTGATATCCTTTTCAATTTCCTTCTTCATTGACTTAAAGTTTTTGTTAAACAGGTCTGACAATT
Organism: Phyllotis vaccarum; assembly: GCA_033318265.1. Taxonomy (NCBI): domain Eukaryota; kingdom Metazoa; phylum Chordata; class Mammalia; order Rodentia; family Cricetidae; genus Phyllotis; species Phyllotis vaccarum. The sequence continues at coordinate 188,004,236 of JARWLC010000001.1, read as the reverse complement.
TTTTGGTTAGAGTTATGCCAAGATAGCTAATGCGATTTGCAGCTATTATAAAGGGTAATGTTTCCCTTATTTCTTTTTCAGCCCTTTTATCCTTAGTATATAGGAGGGGGAGATATATATCTACATATATGTGTGTGTGTGTGTATTTTTTTTTTTTTTTGAGTTAATCTTGTACCCTGCTACCTTGCTGAAGGTGTTTATCAGCTGTAGAAGCTCCCTGGTAGAATTTTGGGGAGTCAGTTATGTATACAATCATATCATCTGCAAATAGAAGTTTGACTTCCTCCTTCCCAGTTTGTCTGGGCCAGAAACCTCAATGTTACAATCCTGGACATTTATGCCCCTATACAAGGGCACCTACATATGTAAAAGAAATACTACTAAGCTTAAACCTCACATCAAATGCCACATATTAATAGTGGAAGACTTTAATACCCCACAGTTGAATCTTCTACTCCAGAGATTCTCTCTTCTATCTCTTGCATTCTGTTGGTTATGCTTGCATCTGTGGTTACGGTTCGGTTCGTTTCTTCAGGTTTTATATTTCTAGCTTTGCCTCGTTTTGTGCCTTTTTTTATTGTTTCTATTTCAAGTTTAATTCCTGGAATGTTTCCTTCACCTGTTTGTTTTCTTTTTCTTTATTTTCTTTCAGGGATTTGTTAATCCCTTCCACTTTTTTGTTTGTATTTTCTTCTATTTCTTTAAGGGAATTTTTTATTTCCCTTTTAAGACTTTTATTATTTTCATAAGGTTGTTTTTAAGGTCGTTTCTTTCTGTTTCCTCTTCATTGCCATGCTCGTCTTGATGTTGTACATCCACCATCTTCTTCTGGTGATGCCTTGTTCTTCTTTATGTTGTCATATGGATTCTTGCATTGGAGTCTGCCCATTGCTTCCTCTGTTCACTTTGCATCAGCTCTTAGTTGGTTCTTAGTCAGTTGTGGGCCAAGGTACTGAGGGTCTCCAGTTGTCCCTGGGCTCTCCCTCTTTGTCAGCTCTTTGTCAGTTTTGTGTTGGTTGTGGGCTGTGGCTCTGGCTGTGGGTTGTCACTGAGGTCTCTGGGATCGCCATGCGGTCACATGTCAAGCTTTTTACATGGGTGTCGGGGATCCAAACTCGGGTCCTTCACTGAATCATCTCCCTAGCCCTATAGAGAGTTTTTTTAAAGATCCCTTTTAAAGCTGCATCTGGCCTTATAGGAGGGTGAAAAGGGCTTTTGTTCTGTGGCTTTGGTGCCAACAGCACACCCTTTTCTCCTTCAAAGAAAACAAGGGCGATTGGGGGATGGCAGCAAAGGGAGTAGATAATTGAGAGAGGAAAGTTTAATCTTACATTTTATTTTGGAACTTAAAATATTTAAATTCTCATTATTTAGCTAGTACCATCTCTAAAAATATTTGAGAGGGACCTCCTGGCTAGATATTTGAGTTAGTGTTTTGTTGCTGTGACCCGAATACCTGACAGAAACAAAAGCAGAGGGATTTATTTTAGCTTGCAATTTGAGAGGCTGGGGACATGCGGGGACACACCCTGGTCATTTGCTTCCTTTCTACTGCTTCCCACCTTCCACCATCTGCTTTCACTGCCACATTTTACAGATCCACCAAGGGATTAATCCAGCTGGTGTATCAGAGCCCTCGTGGAGTCCTGTCTTCAGGAGACCCCTCACAGACCCACCCTGATTGTGCTGCACCAATCACTGGTCAAAGTGGCAATGAAGATTCGCCATTGCAGACTTTGTTGACAAGAGAGAGGCCACTAACGAAATGATACAGGGGAAATAATGTTTTCACATACGAGAATGAAAGAAAAGTGGGTCCAGAGAAGAGGTGTTGTGTTGAAACTCCTTCCCTAGAGCATGCCAGGAGGACTCTGATGTGCAGCAAGGAGGCCAGAAGTTGAAAGACCAGGGTCTAGCTAGGTCTGGCCCAGTGCCAGAAAGGCAGGCATACAACCAGATAAAACCAAGGCATTTGTGTCCCATTGCAGAGCTGTGAAATAAAGAGCAATAATTGTTTCAAATGCTTGGGTTGATGATGTTTATGACTTTTTTCTTGTTTAAAAACTGTATACTCAAAAAAACTCAAAACAGTGTTCTTGTTTGTTTTTACCATAAAGGTGCTGAGAGTTCTCAAAAAGCCTTGGATTTAGATGTCCCATGATTCATTGCACCACAGGCAACTGTTTGACTTCCTTGGCAGAATGTTCATAACAGCTTTCTGATTGAAATCCTTGCTTGGTTTATCCCTACTCCCAATACCATTTCAACTAGAAGTTTTGTGTGTATGTGTTTGTTTTATTGTTTTATAAATTGATAATGTATATATAGCTTGTATTCTGCATTTACAGGGGAGAAAAGTAGATGAAGGTCCATAGACAGTGTCATATCAGGAAGTAAGAATTAGTTCAGAGTGTTTAACCATTGCAGTGTATTTGATTCTTTTGGTTTCAAAGAACGGGGATTAAACCTGGCTAGCTTTGAAAAGTAGTATGAGATGAAATAGTAGATCATATTCTTATTTATTCTGGGGTTGCTTCCTACATCAAATTCTATCTTTTGATTTGGGGCGTGGGCATTTGATTGCTATGTTGGTGGATAGGATCAGGCAGAGTGTGTGGAGTGTTTGTCCAATAGGTTTGTTCTTCAGTACTTACCATGAAAAGACAGCAGCTACAGCCCCTTCAGACTGGGTCTCATTGTGAGACCACAGCTCTCAGCAACGCTAACCTAACTAAGTTAAGTGAACCTAAGTGAATGTCAAGTTTCTATTTGTATGCAACTGAAATATTGTGGTCTGTTTTCCAGCATTATTATAGCAATGTGGGGTCCAGGACAGATCCAAGGGCTTTAGTAAGCAGATTTTCTTAGATAGCTTTTTAGCATTTTGACATTTGCAAAGATTTCTGTGATTTGGCTCCACCCTCCTTTCCACACTCACTGGCTATCTATTGGTCTTGTCTATGTGTTTCACTTACTTATCCATGCTGTACACAAGGCTCTGCATAACTTCTCCAGGCTTAAGTCAGCTTCATAACATCTCTCCTTCCTACTCATACTTCGTAATGTTTTGTTCTCTGTACATTGTGTTTCAGATGTGAGAGAGTGTTTTGTCCAACAGGTAACTTTCTCTTTAGTGATGTCATGTTCTTGTTAGCATGTTTAGGCATTGGCTGCTGTCACTGGCTTATTTGTTCAACTAGATACAGCAAGAGGTATGCTGGGAAATGTCTTTAGATGTCTTGAGTGCCTGTAAGTGGTTCCCCCGGAAATAGAGGGTATGAATATGGGGAAGGCTTGGTAATGCAGACTTTTCTACATTGTTAAGTGTTCCCTAGACACTAGGTATTAAAGCTTGTCAGCTTTCAGGCTAAGCACTTTGTTCTAGCATTACTTTGACATGCTTCTAATTTTTAGGGGCTGCATTCCATTGTTGTTTCTTTCTTCAAAAATCCCAGCCTTTTAGCAACCTCTTTCATAGGAAAATCTGAGAGAAGAGACCTAGAAAAAAAGAAAACCTTACTCATCATCCTTAACATCCTGTATTGGGAAAAAAAATAGGTCAGCTTATTGTGACGGTTTATGTACAAATCTGGACAGCTTAAAATTTGCTTATATCAACTTAAAGGCTATGATTAGAATTATTTAAGTATTTATTTGGATACGTTTTGGGTACAGTAGTAAGTGGTACCTTAAAAACACTTATGGGAGTGAGTTGTTGGGGCAGGGCTGGAGAAGTGGCTTAGCAGTTAAGAGTACTGGCTGCTATTCCAGAGGATCTGGGTTCTGTTTCCAGCACCCACATGGTAGCTGACAACTGCCTCTAACTGCAGTTTCAGTGGATCCAACACCCTTACACAGACATGTGCAGGCAAAACACCAATGTACATAAAATAAAAATAAATAAAAAAAATTTACAGTCTTCCTTGCTAGTATATATATTAAATTACTAATGGTCTTTTTTCAGTTTTCTCCTTAAAACTTTTATCAGTGCTGATGGTAACATTGTTTTGTTATGGAAGGCACATGCCCATGTTATAAATGTGCACTCTGAGCCAAACTGTCTGTATTTACATCCTAGCTTAGGTACCAAATTAGTCAGGGTTCTTTAAAGGAACAGAAATGAATCAGTTTATCAGAATGGCTTACAGGGTATGTCCAGTGGCTGTCTCTTGACAGAAAGATCAAGGATGATCTTATGGTAGTTGTGCCAACTGAGTGTCTCAGCAGTCCCAGTCTGGTGCTGGAGTCCAGGATATAACACCAGCAAAGGAATGCTTTAGCAGCAGGGCAGCAGGATAGATGAATTTGCCCAGCAAGAGTGGGAGCAAGCAGACAAAAAGTAATAAGCTTCCTTTTTGATTTTTTTTTTTTTTAAATGTGTGTGGCCGTTTAAAGGTGTAACCCAGATTTAGGGTGGGCTTTTATACCACATATAATCTAATCGAGAAAATCCTTCACAGGCATGCCTAGCTGCTTGGATCTCAATTAATTCCAGATGTATGTAGTCAACTTGACAACCAAAATTAACTGTCATAGTTTTTTAGTCCCGCCGCCCCGCCGTGTAGTCAGTGCTGGAATTAGAGGCGTTTGCCCCTTTGCCTGGCCGGCTGTGATGGAGATTGGGGGTTGAGGTGCTTGACTTTTCAGTCCTTCCGGTCTTTGGCTCTCAGTGAACTTGTAATAGTTCCTATCTTGGCATCTTAACGGTGAATGTTAGAAAGACAAATCCAACCTCAGATTCTTAGAAGCCAAAGGGCTTTTACTAACAACACCATCTAAATCTAGTGTGGATAAATATAGCTACTTCTGTATTAGTTAAGGAAGTAACACCTTTGCTTAGAATATTAACGGCAGAGAGGAAACTGAGCTAATTAATTCCACCTTGCTGGTGGTGGTAATGTTCCTTTCTGTTTTCTGGGGTAGAATAATCTGTTCTGTTCCCAAAAGACTAAGATCTCAGCAGAAAAACAGATACCCATGAGACTGATCCCCAGATGACTTCCATACAATCAAATAGATATTAGCGTATAGTTCGTTTTCCATTATGTGTTAATGCTAGAGTTATTCTTTGCCTGAAGCATTATGTGTTGTTCGATTTTGTAGATTCTCTTTTTGCCTTTATCACTAACCAAATTGTGTTCAAGTTACAAACAGCAGACAGAAGAGTGACAAATAGGAGAGGGTAGATTGATAAAGAGATCCGAAGGTCTTGAAAGGTTGAGTATTTTGGATTCATCATTTTTCTTGCCTTATGAGAGATTCCTTGGTGCCTGGATTATTGAACTAATCTGTATTTTATTAGTGACTAAAGCATTTGAGGAGTTGTAGTAGTGGAGTTTCTGGGTCCCAGGCGGCTAGAGGTCCAAGACCCACAGACCTGCCGCGGCAGACCCCTTAGCCATCCAGCCACTGCTCAGGCCCCCAGAAATGACTTAGTCGCTTATATTAACTTTATGCTATTTGGCCTATGGCTCAGGCACATTGCTAGCTAGCTCTTACATCTTAAATCAACCCATCTCTATTAATCTGTCTGCCACGTGGCCCGTGGCTCACCTGAGCTTCTACATGTTGTTCCTTGGGCGGCTTCAGCTCATCTGCCTCTGACTCCGCCCTGCTTCTCCTACCTATTCTGATTCCTCCTCCTGCTTCTTCTATGGTGCCTGTCATGGTCCAAAACAGCTCCTTTATTTAAAGACTGAGAATCATAGCATACAGAAAGGCATTCCCACATCAAGGAGTGCCTTCTAATATTATATGTGTAGCAGATTGGCATTATGTACAATTTTAAAAGAAAATTAGGTGATGTATTTGACCTGCAGGTTTGTGATACTAAACAGGCCCTGCTAAGTGGAGAGCAGTGGACAAGGAGCAGCAATTGGCTTAAGTTTACTTAAAAAAAAAAAAAAAAAGCCATGGTGGTATTTTTACTGTACAAAAGGTGATTCCTTCAACTTGTACCATTATATTTATTTATGTGACTATTGGAGATGTGGAAATATACTTACATATTGTGTGTTTAAAACTAAGAGTTTTAAACTCTTAGTTGAGTTTCCTTGAATAACTTCTCTGGGTAGAGGTTGGGAGACTTTGCTTTTGTTGTTAAGACTCTGGCTTCTTCTCCTGCCAGAGCTGCTTTTCTAGTTTTTGGAGACCACGAGCATCAGCCTCTTGTTGATTACATGCCTAGCTAGGCTCTCCTCAGTTTGGCATGCCTGTTGGATGGTGGCCAAATTTAGGGTTTTTAGATTCTTTTTCTTTTTTTAGTCCTTATGAATATTTTTAATTTAAGAAAAATGTAAATCACACAGAAAAAGAATAATACAATCAATCTTACCTATCCCTTCTCAAACAATTGGTTCCATCAACCCATATCTTTACCTATTAATTGTTTAGTGTGCATATCTGCCAGGTATAAAGTTTATAAAAAAAATCATACTGTCATACCCTACAAAATTAACCCTGCTCTCTATTATCTAAAACTGAAAATCTTTTTTTCTTTAAACATGGCTTTTTACAACTAATTCTTTGAGTCAAAATAAAGTTCATAGAAAGTGTTTGATTGGCCTCTCTTCAGGTTTTGTTTTGTTCTGTGTTTGTTTTTAATTGATGCTAGCCTCCCCCATTTAGACATGAATGCAATTTATTTGTTGTGGAGACTGGCTGCTTCTCCCCACACATTGTAGGTTTTGCTTGTATATCCTGGTATTATACTATGTTTGCTACTCTTTCCCACATTACTGATAGAGGGTGATTTGGAGGTAGGCTTACTTTTTATAGTCATTCATTATTTTTAAAATTCAAAGGTAGAAGAGCCATGAAAACCCTGGCAGACTACTGAGTCTGTACCCTACAGCCCAAGAACCCTGTTTATCTTCATAAAATAGTTTCCCTGCACACAGCCACAGAGGTAGATCTTAGGACACATCATTTGTAGCAGAAGGCCTACAAGTAGTATCTTTATTATTATTTTATTGTTTTTTTTTTTTTTTTTTAGTTATGTATGTCTGTGTGGAAGTATGTGCACAGGAGTGCAGATGCCAGAGGCCTTAGATGCCCCTGATCTGGAGGTACAAGTGGCTATGAGCCCCCTGGAAGAATAATGCATACTCTTAAGCAGCGAGCCAATGCCTAGTGTCTTATTATTTTTGTTTTAATTTTTCAAGTTAGAATCCCTGTTAGCAGCCATAGTAGCCTGGAACTGACTAGGTAGCCAATGTTGCCCCAGTTTCCTAGTGCTGGGATTAGACAGTGTGCTGCCATCCTGAGCTGTCTGTAGCTGTCATCTATGTAGCACATTCATAGGTGGGCATGTGTAGTGAGCTTTCTTGTCAGACTGTCTGGATTACCAGCCCCAAACATGGAGGCTTAATGTTAATTTTGAAAGCATGGTCTTGGCTTAGGTTTTTTCCCACCTAGCTCTTATAACTTAAATTGATCTGTCTCTATTAATCTACATTCTATCACATGCTCAGTTACCTCTGCTCTGTACCATATGCCTGACTTCTCACTGGTGTCCCTGCCCTCTTCTTGCCAGAGTCCTCTCTCTGCTCAGAAGTCCTGCCTAGCTATTGGCCAGTCACCTCTTTATTAAACCAGTCACAATGACATATCTTTATACAGTGTAAACAAATATTCCACAACAGGCATGTGTGTCATGATGTGTGTATGGGGGTGAGGACAACTGTGGGTGACTGTTTGCTTCTATTATGTGGGTCCCAGGGATTGGCAGAAGTGCCTCTACCCACTGAGACATCCTGCTAGCCATGGCCTAGTGTTTGATTTGTTTTTATTAATGTGTATTGTTGAAGTAATGTTCTCATATTTTAACAAACTAAAGTAATCCTTTTCCCTTCTTTTGTCAGATGTGATTATGTGATTCTGTTTTTACCTTATTACTATGAAATATTAATTCAGGTGTGACTAGTGAATAATTTGGGTGGTGTCTTCTAATTACAGAATAGTTACTGCCTTTTAAAGCTTTATGGTTTGTTTGAATTATGCTTGCTTTGTATTGATTTGATAAAAGGTTAAGCTCTGTGGATAAGAAAATTACTAGATCACCCAGAACTGTTGCCTTAATCTGTTGATTTGAACACATAGTAGTCATTGATGGAGATACAAACTATAGAAAAAGATGAGAAAGCCTCGTTGGTCTGATGGTGAAGGAGATCAGCTAGTGTACTGTTCCTTACAGTGTTTGTGTGCATGGGCACACTTAAACAGAAAGGCTTTGTGGGATTGATTCTGTTGCTATGTTGTGTGGAGATAGGCTTAAAAATAATACTTCTTAATTGTACTTAGTCTATAATTTTGAAAAATATTTCAGTTAATTCTTCCTCAGCATTTTTTCTGAAGATGTGTTTACTTCTGACAGAAGTGGATTTCCCTGCAGTCCAGCCTTCTTAGTGAATCTTGGTTGGAGAAAACACTCCATTTTTTTCCCCTATATTTACTTATCTACCTACCTGTCTAACTATTGAGTCAGTTGATAAATAGTCAAAGTGTTCTAACTTACCCAGAGAAAGAACTTATTTAAATGGGGAAAATGCTCCACTTTCTGTGGAGGATTTGTTTACAGAGGTCTTTTTCTGTACGCATTTTAAGGACTGGGGATTTAGAATTGTAGGGCTTAGAAAGAGTGTGGACTTTTTAGGAAAGGAACCTGAGGAAATTTTAAGCCTCTATTCCACAATTAAGGAAGCAGAATTCTTCATGTCTATTCACTACTGCTGTGGGCCTTTTAGAGAATATAAAGAAAGATATGAGATAGCAAATTGGAAAGAATGGTCCTAAAATATTGACATGATGTGACTACTTTTTGTGAGCTCTTAAAAAAAGCCATGAGACTCAAGAGAGAAGACTTTGAAAGATGGCCAGTAAAATTATATATTTATCTGGACAACATTGTTACACAGCTGTAATCCTTATACTTGGGAGGCTGAGACAGGAAGATCTCAAGTTTAGAGTTAGCCAGTGTTGTATAGCAAGACCCACATCTCAAAGAGACAGAAGATGTTTATGTGTGTCTATAAAAACTGAAAACTATGAAAAAATTAGTTGTGTATCTTGATATGTGCACCTCTTTGTTTCTCATCACACGTATTCAGTGAAACCAACTGTCCACTGGCTATGACTACCTAAGGAATTGTTTTCAAGGCACAGCCTCGGAATCTGAAGTCAGATCCTCACCTTCACACAGCAAGTCCTCATTGACCAATCCTGTACTCTTGTATTTGTTAACACTTGAATAGCAACTTCTGAGAAGTTTTTTTGTTTGGTTGGTATGGTTTGGTTTGGTTTTTGGTACCATGCAGTTATCATTGTTACAGTCTGAATCCGATGTTCCCAGGCACCATATGTTTTAAATATCTGGCTCTCCGCTCTTGGTACTGCTTGGGGAACTTTGAGGAGACGAAACATCTAGAAAAGTGAGTAAATAGGGGCCAGCCTTTGAGTGCTTCCAAATTTTCTCCCTCTTTCCGCCTTCCGTTCTGTGCTGTGGGAGCTTCTGTCACACCTTCCAGCTCCTCAGTGCTATTCCCTGCCGTGGAACCCTAGGAGACTTGCAGAGGTGGAGACCTGGAGCCAAAATAACTAATTTCTTAATTGTTTCGCTCAGGTTTTGTGATTACATGGATGCAAAGTGACTAACACAGGAGAAGTGGTACCAGAAAAGTGGAATGAATGAATAGTCAGTGTGACTAGAGCTGACCTGAAGAACTGTTTTTTGGAGTTTTTCGAGGAATTTTGAAAGGTTTGTAAATACAAACCAGGAAAGCTGTAGAATGCTATCAGCAGAGCTTAATGGGAGATTCTGGGGGGGGGGGGGGGGGTTCAGAAAACTAGAATACTGATAGGGCTGTGGACAGTGAAGGCCTAGCTCAGAAAGATTCTGGTGGGAATTGGACTAGAGTTCATTTTTGCTAAATTCTTTTATATTTTGTTTTGCCCTGCTCTCAAATTTTGAGTGAGGATGAATTCAAGGATTAACTTGGTAGTGGAAATTTCCGAATAGCATGGCACTGCTGTGATTGTTACTGATTGCTTTTAGCCGGGTTTAACAGTGAGAATTGGAAGAAAAACAGAGGCAGAAAGACATGAAAATGCCTCGTTGGCCAGAAAAGCAGCACCTTTAAAGTTGCTGATAAAGGTAGTTCCTAAAGAGATTTGTGGCCTTAGAGAGAGAAGCTACATAGTCTGGGCCCTGGGGGGGGGGGGGGGGGGTGCTCCGAGGAACCTTCAGGAATAGGGTATGGCCTTACTCACCTAGATGCCCAGGGTGGAAAACTGTAAATTCATTTTAAACACTTTGCTTTTAAAAAGTGAGTGTTCCTGGTGTGCTTTACTCATGAGGGATCAGAGGCTACTACAGCCATGGTCTAAAGGGGCTGAAGTTTGCTCAAGCTGGTGTCGGAACTTGGTGTCATCTATGTGGTAGTCAGTTTGTAGGCATGTAGAATATAAGAGTTACTGAGTCTTAGAGGCTTGCACCAAGATCATTAAGGAAAGTCTAGGAGGCCAGGCAGTGTGTAGCTGGGTCAGATTTCCCTGACAAGACATGGTGTGAAGCTGTGGAAGTGAAGCCTGAATTGCAGTGAGGAATCCCAGGGTGGGTGTTGGAGATGCCAGAAATGTGGGCTCCTGCTGAGGGCAATAGAACTGTAGTTAAGTTTATTTTTTAAACTCTTGATTTGAGAGTTTACTGAGAATGTAACCGGTGTTTTCTTTGTGGCTCTCTTGGCATGAATTCTATTGTTCTTCAGACTAGTTGTCCCAAAAGATGGTGTCATGTGTCAATCTTGTTGATTGTTATGTCTAAGTAAGTAATTATGTAGATGTTGGAAGTCAGCAAGTATACTATGAATTTAAAACGAGTGACCAATCTATACCAATATGGATGTAAATTCAATGAGTTACATGTAATGTAGGGTGGAATTAGATTTTAGTGGCTTGACTTAGTTTCACTTACAGAGGTGATGTCATTGGCTGCAGTGCTGTCATAATGCCTAGAGCTTCTGCTTTTAGATTTGGAGAAACACATCTTTCTTTAGATTTCAAACTCTGTCGAATGGGGCTTCTGTTTAGCTGCTTCCTTGTCCTCCCAGAACAGTCTTTATTTGCTTCTTGCAAAACTTTTTTGGGTGGGATCCTCTAGCCATATCGTTTAGACTGCCCTGGAATCTGTGACGCCCTCTGCTTTTTCTGAGATCCTAGGCATGCACCACCCTGCTTTACTTTGTAAGAGCATCATTGTCATGGAACATCTTTGTATCTTGTTTGCCTCTTGACTTCAGAACTCTCTTCTTTACAGGTTCAGGAAAGGAGGAATTGGGAATGAGAAGTTTGAGAACTGTTTCTCATCTTTAAAAATTTAGAGTTTAACTGTTCTTGTCATCTGTTGAAGCAACAGTTCTTAGGCTCCACGGCCCAAGGTTGAACAGCTTATGGGAGATCGCAGTGTTCAAATCCATCAGGGTAAAGCATCGCCCTTGATTTATATAGGTGGTTTGATAAAGAAATGAAAATATTTAAGTCTCAGGATTTCACCTGTAAAACTAAGGAAATTTGTGTCAGATTCAGAATCTATTTCCTTTAAACAAAGACAACTTGGGTAAACCTTGAATTATTAGAAATTGTACTTGAATATAGCAGAGCTGTAGAAATTGGGAAAACAGTCTCTGCTGCTGAGAAATCTACAGACTAGTTAGGATTGCTGCTAACTCATTTGCTTTGTTACCGTAAATTTTTAAATGGTTTAAAAATTCAAAATTATAGTGGAAGACTTTATGAACTTGAATGATAAGAATTATAGTTGCCTCCCTTAAGCCTTTATCCATGCTTAGGTATTAGATGACTTTGTATAGATAGTTTTTTTGTGTGTAATGTTATTGGAAAAATCCTTATTGTCTGGGGTATGTTCTAGTGTCCTCCTCAACGATAGCTGTTTTGTGCTGTCCTAATTGCCTCCTGTTTCGTCTAGTCAGGAGTGAAATTATCCTCTTCCACAGTTCTGCTTTTGCACATGTCCTAGCTGTAGTTTTCTATTTACTAAATTCTCCTCAGAGCATTTTTAATTTCTAGCCATGTAGTCATGGCTTTCAGCATCTGTCTTGGGTTGTCGTATAAATGAAGTCATTGAATATACACTCTTAGCTGTCTCTTTCAGTCAGCACAGTACACTTAAAGTTCGTGTGTCAGTGCTTTTATTTTATAACTGTTTTAAAAATATGTCTAATAGTTATATTTTTCAATGTGTGTACATACTATAGCATGTAAGTAGAGGTCAGAGGACAATTTGTGTGAGTTGGTTCTCTTTCGAGCCATCATGAGGGCCCCATGGGTCAAACACAGGTCATCGGGCTTGGCAACAGATGCCTTTACCCTCTGAGTCATCTTGGGCCACCTGTAGCTTTTTAGAATTTATATCTGAAGTTAAGAAAGTTTTGTACTTTTATATGCTTTGTTGGTAAACCAAAGAGGAAATACTTTTTTTGGTGTCCTGGCATGTTTAAGTTACTTTGTGTACGTGACTTATTTTGATGTAATAGAATAACTTTAAAAACCCATGTAGATTTTATACATATACTATACTTGAAACAGACCCAGTAAGATTTGATAAATTGCCCACATTGTACTTGTATTCATAACCTAAATAACTTCACTTCCAGCCTATAGATGTTACTGTTCTACAGAAGGCATTAAAGCATTAGAAGACAAAGGTACTATGTTACTTGTGGGTCCTTCAGAGATTGACTAGAATGTCATTGTAAACTCTTTGTCTTCCCACATGGGATTATCACTTGAATTTTCAGAACTCCGAATCTTGAGTGGGTTTGACAATCAAACTGTTTTCTTCAGTTCTGTGTACAAATGTGTTCATTTCTGGTCATCACCAATTGGCATTACCGTAAATAGTCTAAAGATAGGAAGGAAGAAAAGGCAGGTTTTAAATGCCCTAGTGATTTTGATAGCTCTGGAAGGGCCTAGTCATTTCTGATGTTGTATTTAGTCTCAAGCATGTGGATTTTTGTCACCAGAATAGTAGTAAGAAATTATTTTCTCTGAAGAGATGAGCTGGGATTTGAGATTGAGATTTATCTACATATTATGCAAATAGTTTTGTTAAAGCTTTTTGGCTACAGAGCTGGAGAGTTGAGTTAGTGATTAAAAGTGCATACTGTGCCTGAATTTAGTTCCCAGCACCTACACCTGGTGTGTCAGAATCTGTAATTCTAGCTCCAGAGGATCAGAAACTCTTTTTTGGTCTATGGGCACCTGCACTTACATGCACGTACAAATAATAAAAAATAAAAATGAAAAATTTGACTGTGCACATAGGTATGCTACATTCAATTCTTATTCTGTGAACATATTACTGAAGTTTCTATGCACTCTACCATGTCTGATATTACTGAAATGCTTCTATATACTTGTGTCATGTCGAGATATAGAAAAGAGTTTTAGCAACAGAGGACACTGGATAAAGTCAGTAGTAATCAAATTGCCTGAGGACCTTGATCTACTTAGAAAAACCTTGAAATTCACAGTTGGACTATAGCAAACCTCTTATCTAATACTTTAGTCCAGTAACAACAGTTTTGGGATTCCTCAGAAGGTCCCTGTTACTGCCTTTACTGCTGGTTATTTCTTTTCACAGACAGGGATTAAAATCATGACTCTTAGTGCTCATGGTATCTACCTTCTGGAAAACAAAGCTTCTATTTAAAACGTGGAAAGTTTTGAACACGTTTTGATGAGCGGTTTTTTAAAAAGATTAGTTTAATTATTTGTATACATATGTGTCTGTCTTTGAGTGTGTGCACATGAGTGTAGGTGCCAGCAGAGGATCCCCTGGAACTGGAGTTACAGGCAGGTTCAGTCACCCAGCAAGGTGCTTGGGAACTGAACTTGGATCCTCTCTACAAGAGCAATAAATACTCTTAACAGCTCCGCATCTCTTTAGCCACGAGTGTAGTTTTGAGTTAATATTGGTGATAATAATATATACTTTCCTGCAAGGGCTGTCAAAGTTTGGAAATGGGGTATTACTAGTGATTCCTCATGGGCTACCTTTGGCAAGTGTTCCTAATTACTTACTAATCCAGAAGAAGAGGCACATTTTTAATCTAAGCCTCAGAAGTTTCTCAATTCCACTTGTGATAAATTTATGTATGATGTTAATGTTCTGTTGATTTCCTAAATACATGCAGCAACAGTTAGAACAGATGTGTCTGCCCTGTTGGTTCTTCTTTAATCCTACAGATGCAAACAGTTGCTGATTGTAGTCATGAGTTTATCTTATCTCTGGCAGGTAGTGAAAAGCATCAGCTCTCTCCCTGAGTTATACACAAGAAGATTAATATACAAACTGTATATTCTAATAGGTGGGGCTACTTGATGTAGCTTATAGAATACCCGATATCCATTTCCATCATCAAGGGGAGGGGAAAGTTCAATGGTGGTGGGACAGGGTCTATAATCTTAGCATTCAAGATTCAGAGATAGGAGGATGGAGAGTTATGGTCCAGCCTAGGCTGCATAGAGAAATTCTAAAGTTTGGGATGTCACTCAGTGGTAGAATACTTGCATAACATTGTAAGACAGTTAATCCTCCAGCACTACCTATTCACAGATTGTTTAAACCCTCCAGTATATTTGAAACTGTGCTACCTGTGATACAAATAAGATACAAATAAAATTTCTCACCCACAGATCAAATCCAAGGAAATTCTTTAAAGTAGAAAAGCCTTTCTTCACATCAATTTGGATATGTTATAGTTGCACAAAAACATTTCCAATGACTACTTGTCATTTGAACACCCTTCCACTGTTAGTTAGCTGGCAGTAAGCTTAGAAGATAATAAGAGCACCAAAGCACAAAAATATATTACTGAACTTTAAAAAATTAGTCATTTAAAACAAAGAAGAGTTGTAAAATAAAATTGAAGAGATTTTCCAGAAAGCACAGCAAGGGATGAAGGGAGAAAGATGTAAGAATGATATAAATGAGAACAAGTTAGAAGTATGTCTTGGACTGTTCATATAGAGCAGATATTCCATTCAGAGAAACCAGGAGGGAGGAAATTAGACAAAATAATAAATAATACAAAATCTTTCCAACTGGAAGGACCCACATTTCTAGATTGTAAAAGAATGTACTGACATTGTAAGAGATATTGTGAAAACCAGCTGTTTTTGAAGGCTTTGGAGAGGGAAGCTCAGGAATGAGAGAGGCTTAGATCTCATCAGCAGAGTCGGAAGGGCTAGGAGAGTGCAGCCGTGCTCTTGGAGCCCAAGGAAAACGCTCTTACCTGATGTTCACTATCAGTGAGACTTACCACTCATTCAGCTTTTTCCCAGGGGGTTACTGGGAAAATGATGGGATTTGGAGGAGTCAGAGACTGTAACCTAGAGCCAAGTTTTGACGGCTAAGATACTATATAAGGAAGGGTGAAGAATTTTCCAGGCAGAGATGGCCTGAGCAGGACTTGAGAGACCAGAGCAGATGTTAGGACCTGCAGCTAAGTGTTCAGCACTACTGGATTATGCTAGAAAATGATGCCAGATCAATAGTCATGGATTAGAGGACTTACTGCTTATGCAGGACTCTGCTCTACATTTAAGCTTTGGTTTTGTTTAAGAGGGAACAACACCCCAGTACCTACCAAAGAACTAACATCTGATTTTGTTATTGCCAACCTGTGGGTTGAGACCCCTTTGAGGAGTCAAATGACCCTTCCACAGGGGCCACATATCACAATAGCAAACTACAGTTATGAAGTAACAATGAAAATGATTTAATGGTTGGGATCACTACAACATAGGGAACTGAATTAAAGGGTCAAAGCCTTAGGAAGGTTGAGAACCATGTATCAGCATTTCAGGGGAAAATAATCTTAGTAGTTATAAAGTGATGTAGTGAGGGCATAGACAACATGGAATATAGAGAGACCTTCAGGCAGAAAATGATGCCCAAAGAGTAAGGATAAACGAATGTATTCTGGGGAGGAACCAGAGGTTCAGGCATTATGAAAAAGTTACAGGAAAGGGAGAGAATTGAAATAGAGTTTGGGGCTATAGAAAAGGATGCTGAACACTGCCCTCCAACAAGGGACAGGAGCACAGGCGTGTGTAGAGGTGGTATTTGAGGTTAGTTTTCAAGACTCATAGGGATGTCTGTGTGATACCTAGAAATGGCTGGGATTAGGTTGGATTAGTGTACAGTGGTCATTGTGTAGAGAAGTTTGGGAACTTAATAGAAAATTCAGGAGACTTTGTGGGATTGAATGGATTAAACCCTGGAAATAGTGACATTTGAGAGGAGGAGCCTATAAAGAAGCCGAGCATGAAAGCCTGTAATTAGAACCGGAAGATGATAATCTTCAAGAAACCAGTGAGAGCCAAACCAAATCCAAGCAAGAAGGGGAAGTGGCCAAGTGCCCTTCCTAACCAAGAAGCTGTTAGCAGTTACTAGCTGCTAGGAGAGAAGTCAGCTTTCTCCAGCGGAGTGACTGGTTACGTGTGCTGCAGTCCTCGTGGCCACAAAAGGTTGTCCAGCACAAACAGCTTTTTCCCTCTCTCCCACTCCGAGTTTTGTTTTTATTATTATTATTAATGTACAGAACAGTATAAAATGTTTTAAACACACCATCTTTATCCTAGTTTTTTTTTTTACTAACATCTTGCATTAATGTGATACATTATTAAAAATTATGGGTGAATATTCATTTAGTAAGTCCATAGTTTATAGTGCACACACTATGTGTTGAACAGTCTTCTCTTTCTTTCTACCCAGTAGAATGAGAAGTCTGAGGAAAACAGCTTTAGGGGATGCATGGAAGGAAGGAAGACTGGTGTGTGGAGTTTGTTAGAGTCACTTGTGTTTTGAGTTGAACTTGTTGAAATAAGAGACATAGAAAGTGTGAAATTAGTGGGGATTTTTTGTTTGTTTGTTTTAGAGGAAATGAACCTTTCATTCAACAAATGCTCATTGAACCTTTTACTACAAGCCTGTGAGATTCCAGACTCCAGTAGTATAGCAGAATAAAGCGACTAACTTTCCAGTGGTGTGTACAAAGGGTAACCTTCAAAAGCAAATGCCGGAGAGAAGCGAGTATCAAGAAACAGGATTACAGTAAGATGAGAGACTGACGAGGGGGTTGCTGTTCCTGTTAAAGACACCAGAACAGGCATCTCTGAAGAGGCTCTGAGACTCTACAAGGAAGTGAATGTAACTGAGGGGCTGTTAGTTCAAAGTAGTAAATATAGCAAGCTTGAATATAATACTTTATATAATGGAAGTGCCTCACACTGGAAGACTGAGTATTTCCATCCCAATAATTGTTTACTGCCGTTTTTTTATTAATTTATTTTTAATACATGCCTAAGGAGTATAAATGAATCTGTGATTAAAAAAAGTTTATTCATTTTAAAATCTTAAAACTCTCAAAATTCAGCTTTTCCTCCCTGTGGTCATTTTACTTTGTCCTTTATCTTTCTTTCCAACCTGCTTCAAAGCACCTTCATCCTGGAAACTCACTCTGTCATCTTTGTCAGGGACTAGTCCTTAGGAGTGCCACCAGCCTTCCTGAAGGGTTGGTTCACTGAGTGGCAGACACCATAGGTCGCCATCCTTTTTGGTTTTCTCAGACCCTCTCATGCAGCTGTCACCATTGACAAGGATTCTGGGCCTAATCACTCTCAGAAGTTGGATTTAAACTCCGCTTTTAGGTGCTTCAAACTCTTGATATTTAATAACACCTATAGACTGTTTCACCCCTAGTAAAACGTAAATAACCTTGTCTAGTTTGTGTTGTGGGGGTAAATAGGCGATGTCTTAGTTACCTTTTATTCTGACTAACAGTTCAAGGTACATCATGCCAGGAAAATCAAGGCAGGAGGGGCTTGACGGCTGGTGGTCACATTCACAAATCAGGAAATTGGGAAGGATGAAAGCAAGCCTAGTGCACATTTTCTCCATGTTCCGCAGTCCAGGATTCCCTGCTCATGGAATAATGCCACTCACAATTAAGATGGGACTTAACCACATCAGTTAATGTAATAAGGTGGTAATTCCTCATAGGTGTACTCAAAGGCCCATTTCCCAGGTGATTCTAAATTCTGTCAACAGTTGTCAGTTAACACTAATGATCATAGGCTGGAAAGGAGGAAGCTGAGGGAATTTTCACTGGATTCTCTTTGTGATTGAAAAACCAGATTCTTAAACTGTGGGGTTATGTAATGAATGTGTGTTGGGGAAGGTCTCAAAGATATTATAGCATTTGAAATTTTGGAGGGACTAGAGAGATGGCCCATTGGTTAAGAATACATGCTGTCCTGCAGAAGTTTTAGTTTAGTTGTAAGCATCTACATCAAGTGACTCACAACTTCTTGGAACTCCAGCTTCAGAGGATCCAACACCTTTGATCTCCTGGAGCTGGAACCTACAGACCTACATAGGATGATGACAAATTAATTCAGAATCAAATGTATAGTCTAGAAGTACCTGCCCATTTGCACGCCAGCCTCACTCCAGTGATTCCAAACACAACACATGTTTTACCCTTAAAACTTAACACAGTGCCCTCAAATACTTCCCCAAACATCATGGCTGAAATTGAAGACTGTTGTATTATAATACTGTGCTTAGATATGGTTTCCTGCTCTTGTAGAAGCATAGTGGTCTAGTTACAGAAAACAAAGACAATATTTTCCCATTATTC
This sequence comes from Phyllotis vaccarum, assembly GCA_033318265.1. Classification (NCBI taxonomy): domain Eukaryota; kingdom Metazoa; phylum Chordata; class Mammalia; order Rodentia; family Cricetidae; genus Phyllotis; species Phyllotis vaccarum. The sequence goes on along the minus strand of JARWLC010000001.1, from coordinate 187,985,514 downwards.
CTCAGTATATAAGTATCAAATTAGCAATCTTTGGATTGTATTATTAGAATGTTCGGTTTTAAAAATTGTTGTTTTGATCTGAGTGTGATGCTACATAACTTTAATGCCAGCGCTTGGTAAGGAAGAGATCTGAGAGTTCCAAACCCACCAAGGCAGTATAGTGAGACCCTATCTTTTTGTTTCTTCAATTTTAAAAATACTTATTCATTTTTGTTGATTTATACATCCCAACTGCAGTTTCCTTTCTCTCCTTTCCTCCTCTTCCTCTGCCTCCTCCATTTTTCCTTAAGAAAAGGCCAGCCTCCCATGGATGTCAGCTATGGTCTATCAAGATGGAGCGAGACTAGGTACCTCCTCTTCTATTAAAGCTTGACAAGGCAACCCAGTATGAGGAAAGGGTCCCAAATGCAGGCAGCAGAGCCAGAGATAGTCCCTGGTCCCTGTATTAGGAGTCCACAAGAAGACCAAGACACAACTGTAACATACATGTAGAGGGTCTGGATCAGTCCCATGCAGGCTTCCTTGTTTTTCTTTAGTCTCTGTGAATCCCTGTGAGCCCGGGGTAGTTGATTCTGTAGGTGTTCTTGTAGTGCCCTTGGCCCCTCTGGCTCCTCCTGCAATGAGTGCTTCCTCCCCCTTTTCCTCATGGTTTTCCAAGCTCTACCTAATGTTTGACTGTGAGTCTCTTCATTTGTTCCTCTCAGTTGCTGGGTGAAGCTGTTCTGATGAACACTGGGCTGGCCCCCAATCTATGAAGATGGCAGAATGTCACTAGGAATCATTTCACTGACTTTTCTTTTGCCAGTTGCATTTGGTTCTGTCCTAGGTCTTTGGGTTGTCCAGCCTCTGTGTCCTGACCCTCCAGCGTCAGCGATGTTAAGACCCTATCTTTAAAAACAAAATAAATTTATTTTTAAAATTTATTTTTAAATTTAAAATATTTAAATACCTATGCAATAATGTTGAGTCATGTGAACCTGATGTTTTTCTATTTTTATGTGTGCATAGTACAGCATTGAAGAATTTGAAAATGGCAGAGACACTACTGAAAAGAATTTTTGAACTAGAGAGTAATGCAGAAAATCCTTACTGGGACCTGGCACTCACTTTTTCTTTCTTTCTTGATAGAAGCATTGTTGCACGGTGAGCATAGGAAGGAATGGGAACTTTTATGGTGTTTGCCTTTTATGTTACTAGCAATATATCTTTTCAGAGATGTAATTACGTGCTGCATTTACAAGTATTGGGATCCAGTGGGGAGGATCCTAGAGGACTTCCAGTTTTCATGTGATTTAGAAGTTAGTTTTTTCCCTGAGACAGATTTCCTGGTTTACACACCAAGGACTTTCAGAAATGTATTATTATGCTTTTTAACTAAGTGTTGAGATTCTGAAATTGCTATTTTGATTTGTTTTTCTCGAGTCTCAATCTAATCACAACTTCCGAATGATGGAGACGTATAAAAAAAGGGGCCATAAAAGCCATTTCTAATGTGTGCAGAAGCATAGACCATTCCTAGTACACTGAGGGGTTGTCTGCTTGATTTGTGTTTTAATGCATCATCAGCCTTCAAAAGTGAGGTAGTTTAAGAGCGGATGTCTATAAATTGTGAGGTGCTTAGGAATGCTTTGTTATGTTAGTAACATTTGTTATTTTATAGGCTTTTTTGGTGCTAGCGGAATTTTTCTGTGTTTTTAATAATTGCATTTTAAGCAGAAGTTTTAGGATATGTTTAGTATTTATGGTATAATAATACCCTTTTCTTAGCTGAAATTACTTTTTAAACTTAATTTCAGAATTTGTGGTAGTTTATGAGGAAGATTGAGAATATCAGTTTTCTGAAATGACCAAAAAATACATGCTGGTGGTGGCAAAGAAGGATGATTTTCCTGGGTCTAATAATTTGAAGTTGAAATTAATTAGTTGAAATTAGTATAATTTACCTAGAACTATAATGAAATGTAGGAAAGAATATTATTTTAAGTTTTACCTGCTGTGAATTAGAACTATTACTCTTTCTCTGGGATTTGATAGTCATGTTGGGTAATTGTTGCCTCAGTACTGACTCTGACTTACCTAGGAGGACTCCCCTTTCCCGACTGAGCCAACGGTCTGCTTTCTAGCTTGTTACCTCCTTGGCCATGGTGCTCTTGGCAAATAGCAGCCCAGTAGATAAGCCAATAGAGCAGATTCTCTTAAACTTTCTTTGTCCACTCATGACTCCAGAGTGAAGGTGTATAGAATAGGTACACAAGTGAAAATTTACTGATGATATTATTAGGAATTTACTTTAAAGCCATTTTGTAATATATATAATTTTACCTCTTAAAGGAGAAAGCAGGTTACATGTCCGTGAGATGGTTGTACTTGTTTACTTTTACATAAGAAATTAAATCTGGCTGAATATATGAGACTGAAAGTCATAGAGCATCTTCAGTGTTTTCAGAGGTGATTTTTCTTTGTCAGCATGTATACTTGTATGTATGCATGTGTATATGTGTGCAGACACATGCATGCCATGGCATGTGTCAAGGTCAGTGGACAAATTTGGATGTTAGTCCTTACCTTCCTTCTTATTGAAGCAAGGTTTCTTTTTGTTTGTTCTGTGTGTCTGTGTCTGTGCAGGTTGTTAGCTGCTATACTGCATTCTCCAGGCTAGCTTTGGAGGGTTCCCCTTTTCTCGACCTCACGTCTTGTCATAGGAGCGCTGGAATTACAGCTACTGCACCCAGCTTTCAGAGGTTTTGGGGTTCAAACTCAGATCCTAGTGTCTGCCCATAAGCATTTCATCCACTAACGCCATCACCCTATCCCTTGAGCAATAGCTTGATTTTATAATGGTCATTGTTGAGAATACTGTAAATGCATAGTACAACATGACAAATATTTAGGGCCATTGCAGAAATCATTGAAATTTTTATCCTAATCACAAGCCAATATTTGCCAAATCACTTTTTTTGTGAAACTCGAGTCAGCAACTCAAGCAGGACTTTGAAAAATCAAATTCTAATACAATACAAATCAGATTTTATATACTGGGAAATGATTGTAGGAAAATACTAAGGTTTTATTTTTCTGTAATAAAGGCATTGTGCTTTGATGTAAGAAGACAGCTCTGTACAGTTGGGAAAGCACTGTACTGCATAACATCATAGCTGTGTTCATTGGTGCCGAATGATGTGATGGTACGTGAGGTGTGAAGAGCAGATGTGTGTTCTAGACCAAGACTGCAGTGAAGTAGGCAAGTACTGCTAGGAAATCTAGCTTCATTATACTTTTGATTCCAACTAATTTTTGGTAAGTTGTAATTTTAAAACTTTACTGTTGCCAGACTTTTTGTGACCTCTACATTCAGTTTTGTAACTCTGTAGATAATCGTAGCCCACAGCTTACAAAGCTGGATTTCAAAGAAAACTTTAAAAAAAATAATTTTTGTCGTAAATTGATCAACTGTGGTCATATATGTTTTGAACTATGAAGTGATGTTGGGATTTATGAATATAATATAAAATTAAATTAAGCTAAGGAACATACATTTAACACCTTAGATACTTACTTTACTTTATTTTAAAGGTCTACTAATGCCCACACATCACATCCATATGATGTAATTAATTCTGATGTGATTGTATGTTAAGTTAGTTGTTAAGTGTTAGGCTTAGAGCCAAAAGCCAGGACTCTATGATACCTCTACTGTTTGTGTGTGAGGATGTGAGATCCATAAGTGTACTTAGTGATGCAAACAGGACCAGGGTTCCTGGACCAGGTTTTTTTTTCCTGTCCTGGAAACCAGTTGCTCACAAGTCATATTGAGAAAGAGCTGTAGTAGAAAGGCTGTTGTACTTGGAATGGGGATGATGGCTTCATCTTTGAGTAGAATGAAAGCAGGTACCTTAAACAGTGAATGATTGTAATACACATTTTCACGTAATATATTTAGATGGTTTTAAAACATCTGCTAACATAGGAAAACTTAGAATGAGATGGAAGAATGCCATCCCTACCTAGAGTCAACCCCTGACCCACTCTTAGACAAGGTTACTTAAACCATTGAAGTCCCCCTTTCTCTTATTGTCTGTATTTCTGTTAGAATAATTTGTCTGTATTATGTATTGACGTTTTGCTGCCCCCAAAGGACGAAGCTTACCCATTACCCTTTTCTCGTCATTCCCATCAATAAAGTTATACCATTTACTTTCATTTCTGCTTTTAGTTTCCTGATAGCGTTAATATGCCAGCACCTTTTAGAAATTACGTGATCTATAAAAACAGTATCTCTTTTACTTCATCCATCTAGAGCAAGAAATTGGGTCTGGTGAGAGTTAGGAGTAGACTTAGAGGTCTGGGCATTATTGGACAGTTATCTGGAGGCAATCTTAAATGTTTTATGTTAGATTTATCATAATCTTTCCCTTTTTATATCTTGTAGAAATAAATATCTTACCTTAATTGATGAAAATGAAAATACAGAAGAAAGAAAAGCAGGTAAGTAGTTTCATTTTTAGCTGTTTATCTGTTTGTTGTACCCTACATCTATTGAGGAGGACAGGCTGGCTGTGTGGGCTCGCATTTTAGCCTCTGGTAGTATCCTGTTGCCTCTGCTTTCAGTCCTCTGCAGAGTAACAGAGCCCTAGGTGACTAATGCATCCATTTTCCCTTTTGCTGCAGTTGTCCATATAGGAGTGATGCAGTGAAACTGAGTGAGTGTTGAAATTAACCTCATATAAATGCTTCTTCTCTTGGAACAGCTTTCCAGGTCTCTCTGAGTGATGTGACCAATTCTCTATAGTTCTTACGTTTTAATCATTTTTGAATATTTAGTTTGCTGAATGCATTTTCCCCGCATATATGTTTGTGCGTGTGCATAGGAAGTGTATATATATGTATATGATGCATGTAATAGCTTATGTGTGGAGTTCAGAGGACGAGTTTGTGGAGTTACTTTTCTTCTTCTATCTCTCTGGAAGCTCTGGAGCTTCAAACTCCAGCTCAGGGTGTCAGGCTTGCTCTGCAGGTGCCTTTACCCATGGAGAAACCTCATTGGCCCAGAAGCACTTTTAATCTATAGAATACTTATGACTATGTCCAGTGTGACACATCAGTGTAGTGTATAGGTAACTCTCCTCAGTTGGTACTTCTGTTTCTCTGATGGCTTGGAAGGAACCTAGAGAATACCAGTCGGTGTGGTTTAGAGAAATGAGATGTGGAGATGTCTCCTCCACTCTTACACATTCTTTCTGATGGGTGACCTTTTTGTGGAATTGAATGATAATCTAGCAATGGAGGTGGTGGTCTGAATTCCTGTCTTGAACTGGGACCTCCTGCTTGGTGGTTGGGTGGGACTAGCCACCCTTTTCTTTTTAGTCTCCTCCTTTGGAACACTAGTTAGAGACAGGGATGTGGGCTATCACAACACTACCCTCTAGATGGCCTTTGTTGGGGAGCTTGATTTGAAGAAGTTATTCTCATCCATGTCAGTTAGTCACAGGAAAAGCAGTACTTCTGTCTAAACACTGGACCTTTTTTTCCTACAGTGAGCTGGAACTTGTAGGTAAGCAGTACAGAAAAGCTTCACCTACCAGGAATTTATCCTAGGGTTCACTGACAGGCATCCAAAGCCATGTTCAAGTTCTTCTTTATGATTACTGCTGCATTTATGATCAGGAAGACGGGGAAGAACCACACATCTATCAAAAAAGGACTATTTAAATGCATTGAAGAATATACCCCAAACCCTCAAAAGTTGTTATTTATGATATGTAGGCAGGCTTAGAATTGTTAAGCAATTTTCATGTTTAATTTTTGAACATTTCTTAAAGTGAACTATTATTTATTTTTAGTTACTTTTTTTTTTTTTAAACTTAATAGTAATGGTTAGAGACAGAATGAAATTTTTGTTGTTGTTTGAGGAGGATTTTTTTTGGTTTGGGTTGGTTTATTGGTTTTTCTGTGTTTGTATTTGAGATAGTCTGTGTAGCCCAGGCTGGTGCTGAACTTGAGATCAGTGTGCATCAGCCTTGTGAGTGCGGAAATTGTGTCCTGCTGCAGAGTGAGAATTTTGCTTGGCTATTACTGTTATCTGTGTTGGAATTGGGGTAAATAAATAGGAACTGATCCTGTGTCTTGTCAGTCAGTATTTGACACGAGGTCATTTGGACAAGTGAACTGAAAGAAATTGAATGCATGAAAATGGAATAATGGGGCCAAAAGAATCTGGAGGCTCTGTGACCGAGTAGGTATCACACAGTTTAAGATGGGTAGAAAGGGCTTCAGTCTTCATAGAATGGGATTAAAATTACCCTTGTAGCTACATCATCACCTACCGACAACTGGATAACCAGAAGCCCCTCCTAGTCCACAGCTAACTGAGAACTAACTAAGAGCTAACTAAAAGCCCCCAGGTTCACAACTGAAAGAGCAGACAGTGAACTGAGGAAACAATGGGCAGACGCCAGTGCAAGAATACATATAAGAATATAAAGAACAACATGACACCCACAAAGAAGCTGATGACTATAAGACATCAAGATCCAAGCATGACAGTGAAGAGGAAACAGAAGGATACTACATTAAAAACAACTTTATGAAGATAATAGAAGCTTTAAAAGAAAATATAAAAAATTCTCTTAAAGAAATAGAAGAAAATACAAACAAAAAATTGCAAGAGATAAACAAATCTCTGAAAGAAAATAAAGAAAACCAAGAAAAAGAAAACAAAAGGGTGAAAGAAACATTCCAGGAATTAAAAATTGAAATAGAAGCAATAAAGAAGGCACAGACTGAGGCAAAGCTGGAAATAGAAAACCTGAAGAAAAGAACCAGAACCACAGATGCAAGCATAACCAACAGAATACAAGAGATGGGAGAGAGAATCTCTGGAGTGGAAGAGTCAATAGTGGAAATATATATGTCAGTTAAAGAAAACACTAAAACCAAAAAAAATCATAATAAAAAATGTCCAGGAAATCTGGGATACCATGAAAAGACTAAACCTGAGAATAATTGGAATTGAAGGAGAATACCAACTCAAAGGCACAGAAAATATATTTAACAAAATCATAGAAGAAAACTTTCCCAACCTAAAGAAAGAAATGCTTATAAAGATACAAGAAGCTTACAGAACATCAAATAGTCTAGGACCCCCCCCAAAAAAAATCTGCTCGCCGTATAATAATCAAGCTACTAAACCTACAGAACAAAGAAAAAAATACTAAGAGCTGCAAGGAAAAAGGCCAAATAACCTATAAAGGCAGACCCATCAGAATAACACGAGACTATTCAATGGAAACAATGAAAGCAAGAAGGTCTTGGTCAGACGTTATGCAGACAGTAAAAGAGTATGGCTACCAATCCAGACTACTATACCCAGCAAAACTGTCAATCACTATAAGTGAAGTATACAAGATATTTCACAATAAAACCAGATTTAAACAATATCCACAAATCTGGCCCTACAGAAAGCTCTAGAAAGACAACTCCAACCTAAGGAAGAAACCAGGTACACTGTTTAAACCACGAACAATCGATAATACCACAAAAGGAAAACCCCCCAAAAAAGGATATACACACAAGCTACCACCAAAAATAACAGGAAATAACAATCATTGGTTGTTAATATCCCTTAATATCAATGGACTCATTTCACCTATAAAAAGACGCACTCTAACACAATGGATACAAAAACAGAAGCCATCCTTCTGCTACATACAAGAAACACACCTCAACTTCAAAGACAGACATTGGCTCAGAGTAAAGGGTTGGGAAAAGACTTTCCAATCAAATGGACCTAATAAACAAGCTTGTGTAGCCATCCTAATATCTAACAAAATAGACTTCAAACTAAAATCGAGCAAAAGAGATTAGTGCAGTCATTTCTTATTCATCTCAGGAAAGAAGAAAGAAATTGAGAAGGATATCAGAAAATGAAAAGATCTCCCATGCTCCTGGATAGGTAGGATCAATATAGTAAAAATGGCATTCTCACCAAAACCAATCTATAGATTTAATGGAATCCCCATCAAAATCCCAACACAATTTTTTACAGACCGTGAAAGAACAATACTCAACTTCATATGGAATAACAGGAAACCCAGGATTGCCAAAACAATCCTGCTCAATAAAAGAACTTCAGGAGGCATCAACATCCCTGACTTCAAGCTATACTATAGAGCCATAGTAATAAAAACAGCCTGGTACTGGCACAAAAACAGACTTGTAGATCAGTGGAACCGAATCAAAGGCCCCAACATTAACCCACACACCTATGAATACCTGATTTTTGACAGAGAGGCCAAAAATATTCAATGGAAAAAAAGATAGTATCTTCAACAAATGGTGTTGGCCTAACTGGATGGTAGTATGGTAGTAGGTAGAGAAGAATGTAAATAGATCCAAACCTATCATCCTGCAAAAACCTCAAACCCCAGTGGATCAAAGACCTCATCATAAACCCAGCTACACTGAACTTGATAGAAAAAGTGGGAAATACCCTCCAATGCATTGGCACAGGAGACCACTTCCTAAATATAACACCAGTAGCACAGACACCAAGAACAACAATCAATAGTGGGACCTCCTGAACCTGAGAAGCTTCTGTAAGGCAAAAGACACAGTCAATAAGACAAAACGACAGCCTACAGAATGGGAAAAGATCTTCACCAACTCTACATCTGACAGAGGACTGATCTCTAAAATATAGAGAGTACTCAAGAAACTAGAGCCCCAAACTCCAAATAACCCAATTTAAAAAAGGGATTCAGAGCTAAAAGGGAATTCTCAACAGAATTACAAATGGCTGAAAGGCACTAAAAAAAATTGCTCAACATCTTTATCAGAGAAATTAAAATCAAAACAACTTTGAGATACCACTTTACACCTGTCAGAATGGCTAAGATCAAAAACACAAATGACAGTCTATGCTGGAGAGGATGCAGAGCAAGGGGAACACTCTTCCATTGTTGGAATACAGTATGGCTATTCCTCAGAAAACTGGAAATCAATCTCCCTAAGGATCCAGCAATACCACTATTGGGCATATACTCAAAGGATGCACATTTGTACCTCAAAGGCATTATCTTAACTATATTCATAGCAGCATTATTCATAATAGCAAGAACCTGGAAACAACCTAGATGCCACTCAACTGAAGAATGGATTAACAAACTGTGGTACATGTACACAATGGAGTACTACTCAGCAGTTTAAAAAAAGGCATCCTAATATTTTCAGGCAAATGGATGGACTTAGAGAATATCCTCCTGAACTAGGTATCACAAGCCCAGAACGATAGACATGGGATGTACTCACTCCTAAGTGGATTTTAGACAAAAAGCAAAGAATACCCAAGCTGCAAACCACAATCCCTGAACAGTTTGGGATCAAAGGAACTTAAGAGAGACATCCAGAGACTCCCCTAAGAAGAGAAAATAGAGAAGATCACATTAGCAAATTGGGGTCATAACAGGTTGCAACCAAGAAGAGTTGGGAACAAATCTTGAAAGAAGGAGATGGTTGAGTGAGAAGAGCAAAGAGGGCGATGGATAAGATTCTCTATAGATGAAGCCAATGTGGGGTTGGAAAGAGACTGGATGCTGTGGAAATGTCCAGACTTGCAGGATGTCCCTGGCCAAGTCTCCAAACAATGGTGGAGGGGGGCTAAATGGGACTTATAATCAAATGAGTAAACACCCTAGGTGTCATCACAGAACCTACATCCAACAGGGACTGGAGGTGGAGGTGGAGATCCATGGCTGAGCACTGGGCAGAGCTCCTGGTCCAGCTGAGAGTAGGGGAGGAGAGTCTATATGAGCAGGGGAATAGGGATTATGAAAAAGGTTCCCATGGTGGTGGCTGGCTGGAGTTCTGGGGAGCTCACTGGAGATCCATTGGGAGGGGGAGCTGGGACCTCCAGGAGTGAGCAGCTTTCTACTGCCATGAGTGTGTGGAGTCATGAGGGATGAGATCAGACTGTTCCTGTTCATGGGCTGGCACCTTGGAGCCCATTCCCTGTAGAGGAACACCCAGCCCATCATTGACTTTGGGATGAGTGAATTGGCCATACCTGGAGTGGATGTGCCATGCTGGGCTGGGAGGGCTGGCAGGGAGGGATTGGGAGGAGGGAGGGGAGGAGGAGCAGGGGGATACATTGATGGAGATGACATTTTTTTTTAAATGAAATATATATATATATATATATATATATATATATATATAAAAGAAAAAAAGAAATTCCCCCTGTATCACTTAGGCTCATTTTTCAAGTGTGAGAAGTGATTAGATGAGGAAGTCCAGTACTTTGTATTTGGTGTGTCGGAAGTAAACAAGTCTTTAGTGTAACAGTAGGAGTAGACATCAAACTCACTTTAACCACAATTCTGAAATGTTAGAAGTAACACAAAAAGCATAGGTTGTAGCTTGGTGGTGGGGCACTCACCCAGCATGGGCAGGGTCTTGGGGATAATCCTTGCACTGGAAAAGGAAACAAAGAGAGTGGAAAAGTCTATTTTTAAAAAACATCCATTCTTTCAGAAATTTTTTTTCTAGTTTGTTTTTCCACTTCTCTGAAGAAAAATGGCATGTAAATGCATTCTGATCTTTAAAATTTCTCATATCCTTGTTCAAAATTTTATCAGGAAACATTAAAATGAGATGACAGAGTTTTTACAAGTTAATCGTAATTCAGCAATAAATAATCATGCTTCTTATTAACTAGAAGGGGCATAACAGGTGGCATGCCAAGAGCAGAGGCTTTAGAAATTGACTTTGCATTGCCAAAGGAAATGTTGGGGAACAAAATTGGACTCTGAAAAATAAATCTCTTGCAATATTTTTATCTGTGTTGGCAAAATTAACTAAACTGCTTCTAAGAAGTGTGTAGAATTTAATTACTAAGATTACTGAACAATACCAGGCAGGCAAAAGTTAGTTAGGGAAATAAGGTGGGAATTGTAATGACTGAAGCCCAGTTTTAAGAGGATATGACCTCACCTTAGTGAAACAGATCTGTGCTGATTCTTTTTTTTTTTTTTTAATCTTAGCTCTTTGCTACTAAGAAGTATAAAATATGACAAGCATGAGATGCAATATACAAAAGTAAGGGTAAAAATCTAGATTAGGTTAATCCAGTTTTTAAAAATAGAATATTAAATGTTGGAGCCAGAAAGTAATGTAGACCTGTTAATTTGGGGAGATCTTTGCTTCCATGAACAAGAGCTGAGTAGGTCTAGCCTTTATTTTTAGGTATTGAGATAACACTAAATTGGTGGATTCAAAAGAGCAATTCAGATGAGCGATGGGAATCTCAGACCTTGAGACAGTCTGACCATACTTCATCCCTTGGAATGAATATGAATATGAATTATTCACTAAACTATTGCTGAGTTTTCCACATTTATTTATGCAGGAAATAGTAAGTTCTACCTCAGGCCAGGTTCAGCAGTGACTTAAATATTATGCCCCGGAAGAACTAAAATTTTACATTGTGGTGGTGGTTTGATATTAGAAAATAGGGACACAGGTAATATTAGCCCCACCAAAGATTTTGAGTATTTTAGAAAGAGTGGGGTCTCTGGGGTCAGCTAAGGTACTTTAAATAATGAACAGGGAAGGAAGGGAGAAAGGGGAAAGCCTAGGTAGAGTGCTCAATTTGGGTGGTGGTAAAAGATAAGCTAGAATAAGCATGGTGGATTTAGCCAGCTGCCATGGTCCAAGCACAGTTTGTCTGGGTCTTCTAGTGGGAAAAGTAGTACTCAGATCTCTAGGAAGCTGTTTATCACTAGGAGATTGCCTCCACTCTGTTACGGGATATCAGCTTCCTAGGAAAAAGGTTATCAACTTAGTCTTCACTAGTCCATACGTATACATAGACATTGTGTGTGTATATGATTTTTAAGCTTAGGCTTACTTGTGATAATGGACTGAGATGGGCTTTTTTTAGTTTGAGAACTATTACTGTAGACTTAATTTTTTCATTTGTTCTTAAACCTTTTTAATTAAGATGAATTTAGTTCTTCTAGATTTAACCTTTGTAGGAAGATTGTGGGTCATTGAGCTTGGATCGAGGGAATACCACGTTTTAACAGTTAGCCCCTTTCTCTTTCATTGTTTGCTCTGCTCTTAGACCCTCATTCCAATTTAAGTTGTTGATGTAAAGCAAATTATAGTTGTTAGTCCCTTGTAGTATACCATTGTAGCTGGAAGTGTCTTGATCCTGACTGGCCCCACTACTTATAAAATAATTACTCAGAGGCTTATATTAATTACAGACGGTTCGGCCTGTGGCTGAGGCTTATTATTAAGTAGCTCTTACAACTTAACCCATTTCTATTAATCTATGTATTGCCATGTGTCTTGTGGCTTTACGTATGTTCCATTAAATCTTGCTTCCCCTGGAACCTCTCTCAGTGTCCGCCCTGACTCCCTTTCTCCTTCCTGTGTATCTGTTGGATTTCCCCACCTTGCTCTGTCCTGCCATGCCATACGCCACAGCACCTTCTTTATTAACCAGTAATAGCAACATATATTCACAGTATACAGAAAGACCATCCCACAGCATACAGTCTTCAGTTTGTCCCTTTTAGAGCCTTTTCGAGTTGAGACACTGACATTGGATTTAACACTCGGGTTTTTGTCTCTCCCTCACTCAGAAGTACATGAAAGAAATGTTTTTTGTCTTGGGGTTTTTGCTCCTCAGGAATCTTTTCCAAGTTCCTAGCATAAAAATGTTTCTCTGGATTACTGACCCAAATTTACATTTTATACTTTTATTATTAATATTTGCCTTTCACCCTTTATAATATAAGCAACTGTGATCTTCCCCTTTTAGAAAGTGCCAACTCTGTCACTCTAGGAAAAGTTGTTTTGTTTCTTAGTAGTAAAATTGGTAGGAATTGAAGGGGCTATCTCTAGATAATCACCTATGATTTTTGGTGGTAGAATTTCACAGGTAGTAGATAGGTGTTTGTTCAGTAAAGAATTACCTGACTTTTCCCAAAGCAGTGTGTACACTTGCATTTAATATGTTTAACCAAGTCTCATCCGGCTGGTCTGGTTCCAGGCTACATCTGTCACCACCTCTCCTTGTAGACAGATGGTGGTGTCTCCGTATGACCTGTGCACTGACTGGCAGCAGTTGTTGTAGTTATTGTCTCTGGATTTAGTTCTCTCTGCTACCACCCATTTCCATCTTGTTTGGAAAGCCTTGTCTATGAGTAAAGAGACCGTGTCATGAGGCACGAGAAGAGACGGTGTAACTCGGACCTAGAGCACACTAACTTGGGAGAATTCAGTCTTTGGGCTTTCCAAGCCTTTTTAGTAAGCAAATAACTGTTTCAATTTGTTCCCTCACCTATAAAATTTTTATTTCCTATTTCACACATACATAATGCTCTTTGATCAAAATTGCCTAGTTATTTTATCCCCTCCTTCCATCAAGTCATTTTTTTTCAAAGTCTTCCTAAATTCAAGTCTTTTTTTATTTTTTTTTAAGTTGCCTGCATGAGTATGGTAGGAGTTTACTTACTCTGAGCGAAGACAATGCACTAGTGACTATACCTCTCAGAAATATGACTCTACTTCCCTTCAGCAGCCATTAACTATCCTCCCTACAGCTCCTGGGGTAGGGTAGGGTTTATGCAGACTAGTAGCCAGCACTCTGAGTTTATAAGCGCAGCAACCATGTTTTGTCCAGGAGATAGTGTTTTGTAGTATTCTTCCCCATTCTCCAACTCCTACATGCTTTCTACCCCTTCTTCTACTCCTTCCCCTTGCAGGAGGTGATATAGATGTCCTGTTTAGAGCTGAGTCCTCAAGAGTCTCAGTTTGCTCATTCTTGCACTTCAAGAAAACTTGGTCTCTAAGGCCAGGTATCCCTGGTACAGAATTTATTAATATGCCCAGGACGAACACATAGTTGCTGCCCATAGGATTTAGGCTAGTTTATTAGCAGGACTTCACTTGCTGTAAAGATCCAGAAGGAAGCTTTTCTTTTCTCCAGTGTTTCTCCCAGTAACCTCAGTGCTGTGAGCCTCAGACTGTGAAAACACACTGGAGAGGGGGCAGGGTAACATGCAGCTGAATTTGCAATGCTTTTATTCTCACTGTGGGCCAGGAAGTGTGAGTGCACCTTGGGGAACCAGCACACTGGAAGAAAGCCACCCCACATGGGCAGGTGTTTGTGATATATAACATGCCAGGCCTCTTACAGGAGAGCAGACCCTCACAAATGGTGCTGCTAAACACCAAAATGCAATTTTACCATCTTCCTGGAAAGCTGGCCCCTTTTGGGCTCTCCCTAGGTCACTTCTTTGTTCTTGACTAAGGGAAAGAATGCTATCCCTGGAGCTAGCACTCACATTATTATTGGGCCATTGCCAGCCTTACCTTGGTTATGAAATGGCAGGTACCTTTAAAAATACCAGCCCTGAAGGTATGAGACGAAACTTCCACCCCCAGAGTATTGTTTCCCTAGAGTTGTTCACAGTGTGAGTCTATGCTTTTACTTAACGGTACCCAAGTGGCTTTGAAATTTACCTTTCAGCATTAACTTAGCACCTGTGACATGCTTCTTCTGGCATCTGCCACAGAAAAGCTTCCTCCTGTTTGGGTAATTTGATTTCTGCACATGGCCAGAGGTATTTGGAGTCTAGTAGCTAAGCTCAGTGAAATACAGAACAAGCCTAGTGTTAGGTACTATCAAAAGTAAAACTTACGTGCCAGCAAGATGCCTCAGCAGATGGGCTCCTGCCACCAACCCTGACAGTCCGAGTTGGATTCCTAAGGCCCACATGATGACAGAAGAGAACCAATCCCCAGAAGTTGCGCTCTGGTCTGTGTTCACAGTTGCATGCACACATAAATAAGTAAACTCCAAAAAAGGAAAACTTGGAATGATGTCACTTTTCTTGTTCAGAATCAGCCCAGTTCAGTATTGATACTCCTTGGTGACTAACAAGAGTAGGTTTTGAGGGGTAAAGGAGTGCATGAATCTTGTCTTCTCGCCCCAGAAAGTCACCTTAGTTCATGACCGGGAGATCTCAGCATACTTGCACTGTAGCATTGTGTGAGAGAGTAGTATAAATCCCATTGTAGGTCGTTTGGTGACATCTGAAGATTTTTTGTGGAAAACTTATAGATATGCTTGCTTTAGATAAAATATTAAAGATAATCTCAGATTTCCTCATAGAGAAAAGTCCTTCAAATTTTTATTCGTTAATTGTATGCTAAATTAAGAATTTGTGTGATATGTTTTTGTGGGTGTGCATGCCATGGTGCACATATAAAGGTAAAAGGACGATTGATTCTCTCTTTTCACCTTTACAAGAATTCTGGGAACTGAAGACGGGTCCCAAGTTGAGTGTAAGCACCTTTACCTACTGAGCTATCTCAGTGGCTCATATACTTAACTTGTGACATATCAACACCATGCCACTGCTGCATAAGGTCACAGGTGGCTGTTTCCTGCTTGCTAATATAGCTCAGGGCCTACTGTACTAGAACTGACACATAGTAGGAACTCAGGTACTCACTATCCTGTGACTACCCCATGTATTCAAACCTAATAGCAGTCTCTGTATGGAGTAGTGAAGGCGTAATGTACGTGTTCTCTCTTTCACAGCTGTCCAAGTTAAAAGCTTTGAATCACTCCCCAATGTCGGATGCCTCTGTTAGCTTTGATTACAAATCACCGTCACCATTCGACTGCAGCACTGATCAGGAGGAAAGAATTGAAGATGTTGTGAATCACTGTCTGCCCCAGAAGGACCTGTATACTACTGAAGAGGAAGCTGATACCCTTTTCTCTAGAAAATTGATACCCCATAATGGGGTGGAGGACAATGGAGGCAGAGGTACGGGAGTGAAGAAGAAACGGAAGAAAAAGGATCCAGGGGAGCAAGAAGGAATAAAGGGAAGCAAGGACAGGGAGCCCAAGCCAAAGAGGAAACGAGAACCTAAGGAGCCAAAAGAACCCAGGAGGGCCAAGGAACCCAAGAGGGCCAAGGAGCCCAAGGAGGCAAAGCAGAAAGATGGTGTGAAGAAGCCCCGGAAGCCCCGGGAAGCATCGGGTACCAAGGAGGCTAAAGAGAAGAGAAGCTGCGCTGACTATGTATCCAGGACTAAGTCCAAGAAGGCCAGGTGTGTATTTTCCTCCTTACCCCTGCCTTCATGGGTATGGTACAAGTTCTGTTTGATATTATAATAAAAACTCAAGAGTCAGATACTGGGGAAAGGCTGATGTTGTATGAGGTTTCTGGCCCAGACTTTCTGGGCTAGCCTGGTGCCCTAGACTTTCAGACCCAAAGTCTCATTATCCCACGGAAACACACAGACCCTTATATTAATTGTACACTGATCGACCTGGGGCCCAGGTATATAACTTATTAATGCTTTACCCTTAATCTAACCCACGACTCTTATCTTGTTCAGCATGAGGCTCGGTACCTTTTCTCAGAGCAGCATTTCAACTTCTTTCCTCTGCATCTGCTGGCATCTCATCGTGGTGTCTCTGTGGCATTTCTGCTCTGTTCTTCCTATTCCCAGAGTTTTCTTAGTCTGGTAACTCCATGCACACTTCCTGTCTGCCTTCAGCCAATCAGCATTTTTATTAAACTAGTAGGCGGGACAATTATTTACAATGTAATATAATCCCCACTGAAATATCAGAGAAACAGGACAAGCCACAGCCAATTCTCACCCAGTGAACTCTTCAGACAGAACAGGGTAGGTCCTACCTCCACCAGTCTTCAGACTGACTGGGCACACAGGCAAAAGGGAAGAACTTCTGCTTTATATTTCTTTTCTTGCCCAGCTATTTTCCTTCCTCCTTCAACATTCCTAGTGCTAGGATTAAAGGTGGGTGCCATCACCACTCCCCGGCTCTGTTTGGCTTTGAACTCACAGAGATCCAAAGGATCTCTGCCTCCCTAGTGCTGGGATTAAAGGCACAAGTCACCACTCCTGACCTTTATGGCTTGGCCCTGTCCTCTGGCATTTCAGGCTATTTTTATTGAATGAACCACCACACATGGGGCTATTTCTCTTTGCCATTACCCCAGTTTCTATGCCTGACTTGACTATACTTCTGCTAGTGCAGGTTTTGTACCTTACCCACAACAGTTTTTTTTGGGGGGGGGGGGAGTGTTGGTAACTCCTGCACTAATGGGATGAGTTTTCTAGTTTAATATTTGGAGTTATACTTAGAACATTTTGCTTTTAGGAACTCTTAGAATAACTAACCTTCAGAGTCCAACCATCCTTCTAGTGTGTGTAGCTCGTGTTTAGCTTTTTGACGTGGTGGCTGGTATCCTATCTCAGGTGTAGATGTGGTCTTTACATGCCCTGTGGATGGTCTACAAAAAATTAACCTCTTCTTACCTCTTAGTCACGTAACTTCTTGGTATTCAGTTTGTATTAAAAATAATCAAAGCCAGGTGGTGGTTCACGCTGTTAGTCTAGCCCTTGGGAGGCAGAGACAGGATGATTTCTGAGTTTGAGGCCAGTATGGTTTACAAAGCCAAGTTCCAGGATAGCCATGGTTACACAGAAAAAGCCTGTCTCAAAAAAAACAAAAGCCAAACAAAAAAATAATTTAAATGTTAACTTGTCTAACCTCCTGGGTCTGATAACAGGGCTAGTTAGATAGCAGTGATTTAGAGGCAGAGGGTGCACCGCTGAAGGAGTCAGTGGTATAGTAGTCCAGCAGGACCATGGGCAGACAGAACTCTCTGTACAAGAGAACTGGCTCTGTGCTCTATTGCAGGATCATTTCTGTTCTAGTTCCTTATTCCAGTGTCTGGCACAGTCCCTGGCCCTTCCATACCTCTCAGGCAATGCTGAATAAATGAAGCCAGAGAAGAGCATATTGACCTATTATAGATCACAGGCCTAGGAACATACTCACCATATAGTGTGTAATGGGAGAGAATATGTAGCAGCTGGTTGTATGTCTCATACAGAAAAATCAATGTTTGCTGTCTACATGCAAATATAATGTGTCTTAAAAATTATTTCTGAATAGCATTGTATTTAGACTTTTTGAGAAAATGTAAAACAAAAATTACAATCTCTAACTCAAAGAACTTAAGTTTCTGGAGTCTAAATACAGAAGTAAGGTGTTTGTCTGTCCTATGAGATCATGAAATCTTAGAGTTGGTGTGGATGTTGAGAACATAATAAGGCCACCAAACACCTGTGTTGGGTCAGAACACAAGGAGAGGTGTGTATAGAAAGTGTTTTAAGTGCTGAGTACTGTAACTTCAAGTTTGCTTGTGGCTGGTTTGCTTTTCAGAAGAATGGTTTGTCAGGACCAGATAGTACCTAATCCAAATTTAAGTGTTGCTTCATAATGTTAACTCCCATGTTACAATAATGTTTTCTGACCCTGCCTGCTAGAGGTCCAGGCCCACAGACCTGCAGTCTCAGATAGCTTAGCCATCCACCACTGCTTAGGCACCCCAAAATGACTCAAACACTTATATTAACTTCATGCTGTTTGGCCTATGGCTCAAGCACACTGCTAGCTAGCTCCTTCATCTTAACTAAACCCATTTCCATTAATCTGTACTGCCACATGGCCCATGGCTCACCTGTGTTCTTCCATGTTTCTTCTTGGATGGCTGGCTCAATCTGCCCATGTCTCTGCCCTCCTATTACCTATTCTGATTTCCCTGCCTACTTTTTCTATGGTGCCTGTCATGGGCCAAAACAGCTCCATTATTTAAAGATTGATATTCACAGCATACAGAAAGACATTTCCACATCACCTTCCCGTTTCTGGCTAATCAAAAAGGAAGATTTCAATTTTAACATAGCAAAATTATACATAGCAAAATAGCTATCAACCAAGAAGTACAGTTACAATATCTAGTCTTTGTATTTAACAAAATTAAAGAAAACACTCTATCATCTGCTTTATACTTGTGAATCAAAAGTTTCACATCCAATATACCTTTTAAAATAACTAGGAAAAACTATACCTATAACTATCTAATCTTCAACTACATCAAAGACCACAGAAGAATATAGTATTTACCCAAGTAAACAGGAAGTTCAAGCAACTTCCAAAATCTAGAGATGACAGTGATGACATCTATCTGCCTGGACAGTTACCCAAAGTTCCTTTATAAAGTTAGGGTATCCATCTTTAGCCTACAGGCCCAGAGTCTCTGGTGTACCTTTCTGTGAAGCAGGAAATCTGAAAGAATGTCTTTCTGTATGCTGTGAATATCAATCTTTAAATAAAGGAGCTGTTTTGGCCCATGACAGGCACCATAGAAAAAGTAGGTGGGGGAATCAGAATACCTAGGAAAGGAAGGGCAGAGTCAAAGACAGACCGAGTCAGATGCCAAAGAAGAAGCATGTGAGGAACACAGGTGAGCCACGGGCCACGTGGCCGACAGATTAATGAGAATGGGTTGAGTTAAGATGTAAGAGCAAGCTAGCAATGTGCCTCAGCCATAAGCCAAACAGCATGAACTTAATATAAATGTCTGAGTCATTTCTGGGGGCCTGATCAGCTGTGGGTGGCTAAGGGGCCCGGAGTGGAAGGTCTGTGGGTCTGGACCTCTGGCCACATGGGACCAAGAAACCTCATTGTAACAGAATGCTCTGCTCATTCTGGTATAGTTCATCAGTTGCTTCTCCTTGTGTCCTGAAGAATGTCTGACAATTTTCTCTGCAAAGCAGGAACATGAAGGACCATCTCAGCTTGTTCTGCCAAAGTTCAGAGATCACTTTCCTATGGAACCTGCATGTCCAGTTTAAGCAGCATACTGTCAAGCAGTCAATACAAGAACAGGTTCTTGTCCAGTGGCTAACCATTGCCACAAAGAAAGTAAACTCCATATGGAGTTTCTTCGATGCCCATTTTTCTCTTGAGGTACATTGGTGCTGCCAGAAGCAGACCTATCTCACTGTCTAGAAAAGTCTGAGTTCCTAAAATATTTTAAATGCTATATTCTGTAGGTCTTAGAAGTGTTTGAATATTAGCTAGCCAATTGAAATATATCTTTGTATACCTAAAA
This sequence comes from Phyllotis vaccarum, assembly GCA_033318265.1. Lineage (NCBI taxonomy): Eukaryota > Metazoa > Chordata > Mammalia > Rodentia > Cricetidae > Phyllotis > Phyllotis vaccarum. The sequence continues at coordinate 187,965,496 of JARWLC010000001.1, read as the reverse complement.
AAAAATCCCAACATAACTATAAGTTTGGTTATCATAGATGACCATTAATCTGCATTTCTTAATTATACATTACAATTTTAAATCAGTTACATAAATATCATACCTTAAACAAGAGTAGAAAAGTACATACAGCATAACAAAATTGACCTTAAATTTGTATCTATAAACCAAAGTCCATACCACTGTAAAGTATTTTGAGATTAACATCTTTTTAAAATCATTCATATACCATATCTCCTTTTTCTTCTTAGAAAGAGATTAACTATGATCATTAACCATTTATAATGAAAACAAACATTTATAAGCAACATTGTGGGAGTTTGGGTGAAGTTTTCCATTACTACTTCCTGCTGATTAAGGGGCATTGGCAGTCTTGCAGGTTCTTGAGACTGGATCATCTTAGTCTGCAGCCCTGAAGCTGATGTGACCATCTCTTCCCATCAGAGAATTTTGAGGGGGTCTTAGTTGATGAAACCATAAGAGCCTGGAAGCAATCCACAGGTTCTCCATGGATACAAAAGCAGAACTTTTCCAAAGCAATAAATCCTTAAACCCAAATTTCAAAATCAAGATATCTTTAAAATATATATTCTTGTTTAACTTAGCAGCCTTTGCAATCCATTGTTATTCTGCACTTAGCTCATTAATAGTTAAGAAATTAAAAGAAAACACAATAATAACCATAATTCAGATTCTGTGTCTATTTTCCATCTTTATGTGGCTTATTATATTTTTATTACTGTTTCTCTTTTTAGGGTCTTACTCTATCCTCTTTCTTTTCTCTCTGAAGCCTATGTACATTTTACACACGTTGTAACCCATTTATAGGGTTTTTTTTCCATCTGAATCTGTTTTATTTTCTAACCAGAAGAGCTTTTAAAACGCTTGCACTCTATAAGAGCCACATAGTTTTGCAGATAAAGCTGAGTCAGGAAGTTTCTCTTAAAGGGCTGTGTCTCTGTTCGCCACCAGTCAACAGCAGACCTAAGAAAATGCTGCTACTAAGAAACCATCTTTGGCTCTGTTTCCTTTTTGTTTGAAATCCAGAAACGTTAAATCAGTCACATGCTCTCCAGTCTTCTGTGACTAATGGAAACTCTACAAGTTTTACTTCCCATTGAACATTGGAAGGATACTCTGATCTTCAATGTGTGGCATAAGAATTTTGTCTTCTGCCAATCATTCACCTGTACTTTGCTTTGGGGAGCTTACTTCTTTTTATTTTTATTTATTTTTAATTTTTATTTTATTTTATTTATTTTAGGTTAAAGTTCTGTTTGAAGAAGGAAATTCTTCCTAGACTAGTGGAATTACCAAAAACCAAACATGATAAGTCATGTTTGAGAACTGGTAAATAGAGGGGCTCTCTGTCCTCTGTACTTTGGAGGACAGTGGAAAGAAAACACATCTGGATTCACCATGTTCTAATCTCTCATGCTCACATTTTTTTTTTTGACTTCTTAAAGAATTTCATATGGAAGTATAGAAGAGTCAAAACAAGTTAATAATACATATACATTATTATTATTGAGGAAAGTAGAGAAAGTTGAAGTAAAGTTGAATATCAATTGTAGAGGCAAAATCAGGATTCTGATGAAGACCTGACAGCATTAAATTAAAGGAGTGTGACTTTTATTTAATTAAACCTGATAAATGAATGAGTTGGAGAAGAACTTGTTCTTTTGCAGGCTGTTAAAGGACAGTAATGTCTTGAGCTTTAGAATCCAGGAGGCATCCTTTGGAAATTGACAGGTAGATCAGGATGGCCACCTCTTTAGAAACGTGGACAAGTGCAGTATACACTAACTTGTAGACTACTGTTCTGTGTTGCCCAGGTAGGGGTTTGAGCTGTTTGGCCTTTTATTTCTTTTCTTTCATATCTTTGTAAAAATTGTTTTGTTTCCTTTAAGTTATGATTCCACCAGTCAGCATAACCAGTTTTTAGTTATGAAAAGATATTAATTGATATTTTTTTTGTAAAGTGAGTAATTAAGGTATTGGGGGGGGGGGAATTTACTCTTTTAAATTGGCTTAGGTACTTTCAAACCCGGGTAATAGTTGATGGTTAGAAATGATTCATTGGTTGTTTGGGTTGCTGTAGGAGCATGGGCCCTCTCCTTCAGTCCTTCCTACTACAACCCACCCAGTCTTCCTAAAGTATCACCCTTATTAGCTGAGTTCATGTTAAATCAAACCCTGTTTTCTCTGTCTTGATTCTAAATCAGCTGAGACGTAGTCAACAAAGAAGGCTCAGTGGCTGCTTTACACTGCTTTATGGCTGATGAGGCTTCTTGTTAGTTACTTCAGCTAAATGTGCACACCTGTAACTGTAGGCAGAGAATGGATGGCACCATTGACCCAGGAATACTCCCATTTCTGCACTTGCCAGACAGGTATGTCTCCAGTTAGAGAAACATTTCCAGTATTGTGCTTTTTTTCAAGAGTAAAGCATGTTTTTCCTCATGAAAATACAGGAACAGGAATTTCTGCTTCAGTTTATATTTGCATAGATTATTACAGTTGCCTTCAGAGCAAACCCTCTGTCTTTGCCCTTACCCAAGAACTTGGAGCTCTGCCTTCTACCTTTAATTCTAGCAACAACCTCCCCACTAGACTGCTCTCATAAACCCTTAAGGTGCCCATTTTTCTTGTTTCTGTTTCTCCAGCCATAATGTCCTTTTTCTTCCAAGTGTTCCTGAATGCAAAACACATCTCTTTCATGGAGTCTCCCCCCAAATTAGTGTGCTTATGTGTCCGTTCTGAACTTTTATAACTCTTGGATCCTCCATTTTTGTTATAAATTATAGGCTTTAGATCTCAGCAGACTGAAAAGGATCTAGTTCAACCCAGTCATACTGCATTCTGGGAAGTAGAGACCCACAGAGAAATGGTTTTTCTGAATTCATTCCCAATATACACTGCAAACTCAGAGCTCTTGATTTTGTCTTACATACTTGTCTCTGCCACGGACCCTCTCAATGGTTAGCTTTGGTTTTGTGTTTCTGTGGCCTGTTTCCTCAGTAAAAGTCAAGTACTTGAAAGCAGGACCGCCATACCTATTTGTTCCTTGTTTCCCCTGGGGCTGATCACCAGAGAAATTTGTCCCATACAATAGTCTACATATGTAATTTGACTACATTCAAGAATACTCCTCCCTGAAAATAAGATTTTTACTAGATGCCGTATGAACTTGTTAACATTTGGTGATATTTCTCCTATCCAAAGATAGGAGTTCTAAAATGAAGAGATACTCAGAGATTAAAAGCCCATACCCTCTTGCAGAGGACCTCACCTCAGTTCCTAGCATCTATGTCAGGCAATTTCTGCGTAACTCCACCTCCCGGTATCTGACTCCCTCTTCTTTCATCTTTGGGCACCTGTGCTCAAGTGCATAGACACATAATTTAAAAAATAAAAGCATTAAAGAACTAATAATAGAAGATAAGTGACCTGCTCAGGACAGACTGATAAGCTTCCTTGTCTGCTCTTCAGGTTCACGCGACTAATATGAGGAAGGAGAGTGGAGGATGAAAAGCCTTCATCAGGTGTGGGGATCGGCCCCTCCACACAGTCGCACCTCCCACACTCGTGGTGTTCTTCCAAGGACTGAAATGGCTCCTTTGATTTTCCATAGCACATTTTCCTTTTTAAGTGTAGTATTAATAGTGATTACTGTTTAGGACTCTCAGGATACAAATCTAAAACTCAAAGCAGGAAAAGCTTTATTAAAACATTATTTTTTTCCCCTTTCTGCAGATTGGCTTTGACCCCTTAAGTATAAGTTTAAGCAAAAAACACCTCCAGGAAGCTGCGTTAGGCCTTATTATTTTCTTGGCTCAGAAATTAAAGTTTCACATAATATAACTTGCTTGTATTTTTATTATAGTACTTTTATTCCAAGGGGGAATAGGAAGGATTACTTTTGTTAGAAAACATACATAGATATGTTCGTACAATTTTGCATATAGTGTTGTACTATGTATACACATATGACAAATAGCTGTGGATCCTGTGGAGTCACAAAATTGGTAAGAGATCCCCAGTTCCCTGGGAAAGCCAGATTTAGCAATTGAGAAAGGTTTCTTTAGAGAACAGTCTAGTACAGTTCTTAGCAGCAGCTTTTGCATCTTATGTTTGCACAAAGAACTTCCTTTTTCTTAAGAGGCTTTCTTTTGCAGAAGTCTACTTCCTTCTATACAGCACAGCCTGACCAGCATTGAGGTTGTATGTGTGGTTTTCTGGCATTCCTACTCAGTACGGAGGAAGTGAGTACCTGAGGAATTTGTGTGCAGCTCTTTAGATTGTCTGCTTCTGAACAGGAGGTCAGGCATTAGGGCTGAGCTAGGTTACTATTAGAAGCTGGAGTGGAGCTCTGTTGGTTAAAGGGAGAGCCTAGTCTGTCAGAATGGCTTCCCTCCCTCCCTCTCCCTCCCCCCTCCCTCCCCCCCCCCCCCCCCCCCCGTGTATGTACATGTTACATATGCCTTTGAGTGCACAAATACACATGTCTATGCACACACAAGTAGAGACCACAGCAGAATGACAGATGTCTTACTCCATCACTCTCTGCCTTATTGTTTTGAGGCAGGATCTTTCATTGAGCCCTCACTGGCCTTTTAGAGTAGGCTAACCATCTTTCTCTGCCCCCAGATGTTGGAGTTGAAGGCTTACACAGTCATGTCTGTCTTTTTACATGGGTTCTGGGGATTCAGACCCAGATCCTCATGCTTGCAAAACAAGTGCTCTTGCCCTCTGAGCTGTCCCACCAGCCTCTATAGTCTTTGAAAAGCAAGAAATTAATCAGTATGCTGGCCCAAGTGGAGGACTGTCTACCTGGTTCTCCTGTTCTCAGACTTTGCTCTGTCCAGGGAAAACTGGAACAGTTTATAAGAAATGTAGATTTTCTGACCGAATCCCAGAGAGGATTTCTTAGGTGGAGCCCTGAGAAAGTTACAATCCTGGAGTCTTCTGGTAATGAAAATGCAGCAGGTTCTTAACTGTCCTTTGAGAAATGTAGTCCCAGATGGGTGGAGTGGAACATATTTAAATTTATATTTTTAACACCTGATAAGTATAAAAAGCTGAAAGAGAGGAAATTTGGTTGGTTTGATCAACTCCTCTGCTTTAACCCTTTCTCCACAATTTGTTTTGTTCTGTCAGCATAAAAGCAGATTTTTCTCCCAAAGCCTGTAAGTTTAGCAGCATCAGGGAAGAAATGTTTTGCCACCTTTTTCTCTTCTGTGTTGGTTGCTTCTAGAAAGCTCTACAGTGACTACAGAAACATTGGAGATACCCTGAGTACTACTGTATTAGCTGCCAGTGTGGAGCAGAAAGAGCAGACAGCTGTCACTGTCTGAAGGCCAGCCCTTTTGCTTTGTTTAATATAGATAACCTGCTTATTGAAGGCAGTTTTAGGTTCAGTAGATGCTATTGGTAAAGTGGTTTCTGTTGAGAAGTGTGTTTTGGGTACACAAGTGCCATAACGCATATGGTATGTGTTGGGGACAGACCAAGGATAATTTCTTCTGTTGGTCCTTACCTTCCATCTTGTTTGAGGCAGAGTCTTGTACTTACTTGTTGCAAAAGCTAAACTTACCGGCTTCACAAGCTTCTGGGGGTAATCCTGTCTCCTTTCATCTCACTGTAGGAACACTGATCATAGGTGCTTACTTCTGCTTCTGTCTTTACATGAGTTCGGGAGATTCAAGCTCAGATCCTCACACTGGCAAAGCAAGTGTTCTACCATTGAGTCATCTCCCCTGTTTCTGTTTTTAAAAGTTTCAGTCATTTATTAGAATATAGAAGGTAAATAAAAGATGGATAAGTTACATGAATTCTGAGTAGGGACCTTGAAACCTACTGGGCTTTATGGTTAGTAGGCAAGGAATCTCGTGGCTTCTGGAGGTTTGGACAGTTTCCACTAATGAGATATATATATATATATATATATATATATATAGTATATATATGGCTCATATATATCTATGGCTCTGGCTCCCAAGTACTGGGAATCAAGTTGTGGATACCCCATACCAGGCCCATTGTTGATTTATTTATTTGTTCTTTTCAAGAGCGCCTGGGGTGCTTACTCATCATCATCCCCAAGGCCATCTAAGGTAAGGTCTGGTACATTAAAGACATTACCAAATCTATAAGAAAATAGATACTAAATGTATTGCTTTATAAATGTTATTTATCTACTAACCTACTGTATTTTTACTTCCTGCTGAGTCTTGCTGTGTTTATAGACATTTTCATTGAGAGTATTAGTATTTATGAATAAAGGAAAAGAAGGTGTCACAGAAGTAGCATGTGTGAGCTTGTTACTGAAGAGTTCTGAGCCAGAGACATTATATTCAGACAGAAGTATCAATAAATGAAGGCACCTGACAGAGTTATATACAAAAGGCTGGGAAGATTTAGAAGATTAGGAGTGTTTCAGTTCTGGCGCGTGAAGTCCCTTGGAAGAGGTAAGTATTGCAGCAGGAATTAAAGGAATTAGTAGATGAGAGAAGACTTACAGAGATGGAGCAAGGCGTTTAAACAGCTGTTCTTTGGAGGCTCTGTTAGGATGGTAGACCAAATACACTTCAGTTTTTCTTCTCACAGTCCATTCAAACAGTTGGGAGAACAAAGGGAAATATATTTGTCAAAGGTGAGAGATGTTCCTACACTTCTCAACAGGAAAGGCCAGCACTGCCTTACCCATATGAGTGCATAAATGGCTGTGGGGGAAGTCCCTGCTTAGATCACATGCAAGAGCTGTATTTGCAACTGATCTGGAAGTGCCTCTCCCTCATGATGGAGCAGGCAGCTTTTGGGAGTACTGGAGGCATCTAGACGTGGAGGAAAGAGTTAACATTACTGATATTGACTGTGCTCCACAAGAATGAAGCAGAGGAGCCATAATTTTCCTACCTTTTTCTTCCTGTACCCTAAAAGTGGGACAAGGGATAGTCAGTTGAAAGGACCTTGTGGGTGTGGAGGTCTGAGGCTGTATTCCTGTGTCATCAAGAAGTTGTATAGATTCTAAGTTAGTACTCTCAGATCAAGGATAGGTGTGTTATCTAAAAGACAAGAATAGTTGGGGTTAGGAGACAGCTTTGTCATTAAGGTGCCTGCTTTAAAAGCCTGAGGACCCAGCTTCAGAGCTTCAGCGCCTACGTAAAAGCTAGTGTGGTGGCCCTTGTCTGTAACCCCAGCATTGAGGTTTGAACATAGAAGGATCTCTGGAACTTTTTGAGCAGCCTTCCTAACCTAATCAATGAGCCTCAGATTCAGTGAGAGACCACCCCATCTCAGGAATACAAATTGGAAAACAACAGTAAAATATTCCTGAGGTTGGCTTTTCACCAGCACATATATATGCACCCCAAAAACAAAACCCAACTCTGAATGGTTTATAAATAAGAAAGAAATGGCCAGAAAACAATTTATGAAAATTAAAAAACAACATCACCTGAATCTAGGCATTGTGACTATAATCCCAGCACTTGGGAGGCCATGCAGGATTACAGTTCCAGGTTAGTTTGCTCTGCATAGTAAGACATGCATTAAAACAAAACAGAAGAACCACTGAGTACAGATAGGAATAACAGAGTTACAGAAAGATCTGAATTCAGTGACTTTGAGGGTTTCAGTAGCCATTGCTTAAGTATTCAAGAATGTCTGACAGGTATGGACTGGTTAGGTTATGGTCAAAACCAGTTTGGGAGCAGGATGTGGTGCATGGACCTGCTTGCACTGTGCATTTGAAAAGCTTCAGTTGCTTTTAATTGATACTACACTACCCCTTCATCTTCGAAGTTGAAGTTGTGGCTCTTCTTCAGCGTTGATTGTCACCAGCGTGTGTTGGTCTTTGTTTTGGTGCTACAGCTTTAACAGTGAAAATGTTCAAGGCAGTGTAGAACTGGCTCCACTTTGTCTATGGCAGATTGCATCTGTACCAAAACAAGTGTCTTTTAACCAGTGTCCTTATTTTCTGTGCCAAGTCTGTTCTCTATTTATAGATGGAATTAAATTGGGTACTATGAAAGTTGAATAAAATGTGCAAATGAGCTTTTCATGGTGGTATTTGTGTTTTAGGAGTATTCTGCTGGTAAATCAAAGCCTTCGGGGATGCTGGGCTGAAACCTTTCTCTTTCTCTTGGGAGCTGTTTCTCCACTGGTATAGTGGTCCTGTGGTCCCATGCTGGAGTCCTCAGCCACTGCTTGCTGATGGATGCTGTGACTGGGGTCAGGAACTGTTCTCAGTGTCATGATTGTAATTCATTCTTGTCTGCTAAGGCTATAATTCTAACTCTATAAGGCTTTAATTCTTAAAGTAGGGTGAGGGACTACTTTGAAATAATATACTTTGATAGAATAGATACACTCTTTCAGTGCTTCAGACCCATGGGCACAGAGTACTAGACCTGTAACCGTATGGCGATATGATGTCACATGTATCTTCTCATCTCCAGATGCAGCACTGACTTTCTAACACATGCTTCTCAAAAAGACCTGGGTGCTGATGGAGTTGGAGAGAAGTATAAGAAATACTGTTGGTCCAGTGCTTGATATTGTGGTTTGTTTCTGTTTGGAAAACTATCTAATGTAAACCACAGTAATTAAAGATTCCCAGAAATCTTAGTTCATGAAGCTATGTAGAATACAAGAGAGACAGATTTAGAATTTGGTGTATTTTGTTGGTACTTCCTTATGCATAGTGTGTGTGTTCTTACAGTAGATACATGTTTTATTATAAAGTAAGTTTCATTTTCTTGCCCAACATAGATATTTTGACATTAAAAAAGAATCTTTTGTATCCTACAAGTTAGGTATTTTTCCCCCTTACTGGAAGCTCAAAAAGGGAAGATTATAGAAGTGAGGTTGCCTTGCTCAGCCTCCAGTGTTCTTAAACAGGAAACAGTAGGACTTTGTATTACTCAGAATTCGTCATAGGCAATGTAGATCCAATTTAAATTAGCTTAAGTTAAAAGCTGATAATTTGGGGTGTGCTGGTTTACAAAATCACAGTCAGAAGGTTGAACTGAAGGCTTGTCTCTAGTTGCTCTCTACATTCCCTGGTTAGAGTTATGGCTATCACAACTTTATGTTGTAGAAGAAAAGACATTAACTTCCCTACCCACTCCTCTCCAAAATTGTTTTTAAGATTTATTTTAGTGCTTGTGTATGTAGGTGCCCACAGTCCCAAGGAAGAACTTGAAAATTGTCCAGCTGTCATCTATGGACTAGTCAGCCATAAAAGAAATAGAATATCATATAGCTCAGCCTTAGCTGTATCTTTTTCTATCTGAGGACGGGTATTGAGTATACAGTCCTAATCTTCACACAAACAAGAAATAAAGTATCCATTTCATCAGTGCAGTAGGTATCGATTTTAAATTGTTTGGGGCCCTGGCAAGATGTCTTAACTTAGCAGGTAAAGGCACTTAGTAGGTCACCCACTAGCTATTCTCCAGCCTTCATACCTAAACCTGGCACATGTATGCACATATGCAGTAGGCACACGTGCACACACATGGATTGCTAAATTTTTAAAAGATGTTTTGGGACTGGGAAGCTGCCCCAGTGGGTAAGATTATTTGCTGTGCAAGAATGAAGACTTGAATTCAAATGCCTAGCATGCATGTGAAAACTGGGCCTGGCCTCTTGTGTTTGTTATCCCATTGTTGGGGGAAGGGACAGAGATGTGTGGATTCTGGAAGCTTATTGAACAGCCAGCCCAGCAGAAAACCAAACAAAACCAAAAATACAGTGGGCTTCATGTTCAGTAACAGTGTCTTAAGAGAATAAGGCAGAGAATAATAGAGGAAGACATGGCTGAGTCCTACTCTGGCTGTGGGTACATGCACATGTAAAGTAAACCATACACAGATGCCATTTAAAAGATTTATAGACATATTTATATAAAATAGCTAATGTTTATTATATGTATATGTTTTTTCTCTGAACTATTTGAGGATAAATTGCATGCATTGTGTCTTTTTTGCTAAGAACTTAACTTTTATGGTTTGGTTAGAGTAGGTTATATTGTTACATATCTTACCTCTAGTTACTCTTTATTGCATTATAATGAATAAGCAGTCTTATTAAGATTGTGCAGATTTCTCATTCCTTATATTGTCCCCTGGATTTATCTATCACCCGTTGGTGATTTCAGACTGGATCTTCCTACAGTACTTCCTCTTCATTCATCGTATAGCTGTGGTAAACAGGCTCTCCTGTTCTCCTTATTTATTCATTATATTTGGCTGTTGTCAGTAGAGGGTTCCACTGTTTTTAGTTGCTCATTTCCTCGCTGTCCCCATTATTTTGATGCTCATGTGGTCTTGGTTTGGGGCAGCAAGATTTCCTGAGGCTGTCTCCAGTGACTTCTTGGCATTCCACCTTCAACCTTGACATCTTAGTCTTTATTTTCTGATAGTGAGATGTTTCAGGCTCTCCTGTCCGCTCTTTTATCCTGGGGGTCTGCCATTTCTTTTGGGAGAAAGAAAGATCAAAGTGCTAGGTGAAGAAACTGCCCTGGAAAGAGTCCCTTAATGATTTCAGAGCTCTCATGGGTTGGTTGCTTCCAGAAAGCCTGACCTCTGACTGCCTCTTACCAGGGGCCGAGCATTCAGCATACCAGCCTTGGGTATGGTCAAATGCTGTGCCCATTAATCCATGGGGATGAGGTGGGATGGGGGGGGGGGTTGTTTGTTTTATATATGTTTGTATTACAATATTTATTGTATCACTTGGATTCATCCCTTTGAGCTTGTTTTTATATTTGAGTTTTTATTTCTTAGCAGTGCAACTTCGAACTTAGAACGTTGAGTCTATGTAAAAAAGGATAAATGAGACATTTTCTGGTATCCTCCCTCCTTCCAGTGTCCCTTTCCTATCCAGTACACGTAGTAACTTATTATGGCTTATACTTCTTATGACGCTAGATACACACATGTGTTTTCACTTTATCCTTAACATCAAAGAATGCTATTTTACACTATTTTTCTATTTAATGTATCTTAAAATCATTCCATTATCAGTTTGTAGAATACTTATTTTTATTTTTGTATCTGCATAGTATTCCAGTTTATGCATCCTAGTTTACCCAGTCTCTCTCTTTTATGTAGACATTTAGGTGATTATCAGCTTTAAGTGATACTCTTTGGGGGGGGGGGTTATCATGTAGAACCTCATGCATGTTTCTGTATTGTTGCAGGCATCATAAAGTAAATTTCTGTGAGTACACCACTGAATCAATGAATACATGCAAATATATATATATATATAGTTTTACTTTTAGTATACTGTATTTTAATGCAACTATACAGTGGATTTTCAGATCATATTCATCCTCCACTCTTCTCCAACTTTTTCCAGACCCCAACCTACATTCCCCTCCCAAATTTATATTCTTTTATTTTAGCCAGAGTCTAATTAGTGTTTCCCATATGTACGTGGGTGTGAGGCCATCTACTGGAGCATGAACACCTTACTGTGGGTACACCTTGAAGAAAACAGACTCTTCCTCCCAGCAGCCATCTACTGCTAGTAGCTCCTGAGCTAGAATGAGCCCCCTCCCCCTCCCCCTCCATGCTGGAATGTTTTCTGGCTTGGTCTTGGGCAAATCTTGTAAAAGTGTTCTATTTTCATTGCTGTTACTTTAACAAATAGTAGGAGAAGAGAGGTGTTTATTTCACCTCACAATTTTAGAATGCAGCCCATCATTTGTGGAAGGAAAAGTAGGAACTCAAGGAAATGACTTGAAGATAGGCTTGCGTGCTATTCCACACAGCAGCACTGCCTCAGGCCAAGGAGCTCACCTATATACAGCCAAAGGCAGGAGCCATGGGCAACACAGCTTCCAGGCTGGTTTGCAAGATGGCTTATTCTCAGGTAGCTTTCTTACAGAGTTTTAGGACCATCTGCCTAGAAATGGATCTACCTACAGTGGCCTGTGTCCTCTGATATTAGTACAAATCAGCCTGCCACAGACAAGCCTGCAAGCGGGTCTGATGTAGGCACTTCCTCAGCTGAAACTCTCCTCTCAGGTTGCTCTGGGCTGCCTAACCAGAACAACAGGCAGCCACAGCCCTATGGTCTCCAGAAGACACCATTTTATAGTATCACTCCTCGTGACCTTTACCTCTTAGGGTCTTTCTGTTGCCTCTTTTACAATGTTCCTTGAGCCTTGGGAAGGAGAGGCTATGATACAGATGCTTCATTTAGAGCTGAGCACCCCACAGTCACTTGCTCACTGCTCTTTGATCAATGTGAATTTCGGCATCAGTTACCATCTGCTGCAAAAAGAATCATCTCCTTTTGAGGGGTAAGAGCTTCACTGGTGTATAAATATAAGGATAGGTATTTAGAAAACAGCTTGATACTATATCCACTTAGCAAAATAATAATAGCAGGTCCTTCCTTGAGGCTTATGGCCTCACCAGCCATTCTTGGTCATTTTCTGAAACAGGCTTAAATTCCCTCTTGGGGAGCAGGCCTTAAATCCAGTTAGAAAGCCATTAGTTATCCCTGTTACACCATGTCACTGTTGTACCAGTGGCATATCTTGCTGGCTCTTCATTATTATATAGCTCACTGAGTTTATAGCTGGTTAAGGCTACTGATAACTTTTCTCTCCGAGCATCCTGCATAGCACCTTCATAACTAGCAGGGAAAAAGCTTTCAGGGCAGTACCAGCGTGATTTCTCCATATCTTGTGACCAAAGTAGGTGTGTCTTCAGAAGTAGGGTCTTACCATCAAGTAGTGGCAGTATCTGTATTGTTTGTAGAGGGGAGGTTTCTGAGATGCCTCTTGACCAACTACAAGAAGGGCCCTATCCCACAGCTGATACTGAACTTTTTGTTTGTTTGATAGCCTATTGCCTTTGGGAGGAATGTTAGTCTCCTATCAGGGTACCCTATCATTTAAATTTATTTAAAAAAAAAAACTCAAAGAATTGTGCGTGTGCATGTGTGTGCATACATACACGTGCGTGTGCACGTGTTCATGTGCATATGCATTCATGTATGTATATGTACAAAGATAAAGACTGTATATGTAAGTGTTCTTACAGCCTTTAAAAATGCCTTTAATATTAGCTGTTCACCTCCCACCTCCTTTATCTTCTCTCATCCTTCTCCCCAACTTAATCCATTATTTTCCATTCATACCACTTGTGTTCTATTAACCCCCTCCTTGCAGCTACCTACCTCATGACTCGATTTTAGCTTCTTGAATTGCATATGAACCCCAGTTTAAACCAAAAAAAATTTCAAAACTCGGATCTACATATTGTTGCAATGGGGTTTCTTGGTCCCGGGCGACCAGAGGCCCAGACCCACAAACCTGCACGCCAGCCGCCCGCTGCTGCTGCTCAGGCCCCCAGAAATGACTCAGATGCTTATATAAACTTCATGCTGTTTGGCCTATGGCTCAGGCACATTGCTAGCTAGCTCTTACATCTTAAATCAACCCATTTCTATTAATCTGTCTGTCACATGGCCTGTGGCTCACCTGTGTTCCTTACATGTTGCTCCTTTGGACTTCAGGCTTGGTCTGCCTGACCCCGCCCTGCTTTTCCTACCTATGCTCTGATTTCTCCTCCTACTTCTTCTATGGTGCCTGTCATGGCCCAAAACAGCTCCAATATTTAAAGATTGATATTCACAGCACACAGAAAGGCATTCCCACATCAACATATGAACTAGAATGTATAAAATTTGTCTTCCTGATGACCTCACTTAGATGACATTGTGAAACGCCCTCTTATTTTATTATTTATTCTTCAGTAGATGGACATCTAGGCTGCTTCCATTCCATAGCTATTGTCAATAGAGCAATGATGACATGGATGGATTAAGTATCTCTGTAGTAAAATATAGAATTCTTCGGGGACATGTGCAGAAGTGGTATAGCTGGATATTGTTGATCTTTTTTCTCACTAATGGAATGTTTCACTAATTTGTGCGTCATCCTTTTGCGGTGCCTGTGCTGCACATGCTACAGACGTAAACATTGTGTGATTCTATTAGCTATTAGCAGTCACTGTTTTTAAGGAACCTGATAATGAGTAGATATTTATTTGTGGACCAAATCTATCTAGAAAGAATAGAAATGTAGAAACTACTAATAAAGTGTTTCTGCTGATAAACTCCCAAGCCTCGGGATGTTAAAACTTACTACAACGGGGCAAATGCATTTTGTCTATAATCTTCCTGGAAGATGAATTCAGGGGATATTTTCTTGATATCCTATTTAAAAATCCCATTTTCAAGCCTGTAAAGGATTTCTTTCTTATTATTTGTCTTTTGGAAGAGCTCCAGGAGGAATTTTTACAATTTCAAATTGATTTCTTTTGTCAAAGGTAATCTTAGAAAGTCGTGCCTAAGATTCTCTCAGTGGAGTATCTTATTTATCCTCAAATAAACACTCAGATTCAGGAGACATTTTGCTGTTTGCGGAGATAGTCTTCAAGCTTTACCTCTTCCATCCTCTAGCTAAAAAAATCTAGAGGTGCCCAGTCTTAACTTTGGAAGTGCTTTACCCTCAGTTTCCTTATTTTTTCCACTGTACTTAAGGCTTTAATTTCTCATAATAAAAATATCCTATTATGAAGAGGTTCTATTCTTTAGTTATGATTTGAGCCTGGTTTAGATTTTAGTATAATTTTGCACAGTAAAAAGTTTCCAGTACTGTCGTCTATGTATAGCTGCTGTTATTGCTAGTTACTCTTACCCGTTTTTTTCCTTATTGTCTTTCAGAAGTCTATATATGCCTTTGTTCAAGCAAACTTCCCCAAATCTCCCCAATATCAAATAATCTTCTTAAAAAAAAATTATGTATGTGAGTGTTTTCCCTGCACTGTGTACCACATGTATATAGTGCCTCTGGAGCCAAGCAAAGGGCATCAGATCCCCTGCAACTAGAGTTATAGACAGTTGTGAGCGCCTTCATGTGGGTGCTGGGCACCCAGCCTCGGTTCTCTGGAAGAGCCCTTAGTGCTCTTAACTGCTGAGCCATCTCTTAAGTCCCCACAAATATTCCATCCATTAATGAAGTCATGTATCTATTTCTTAAAATTTTAAAGATTTGCTAAATTATTAATTTAATGCTTTCTGTGTTGTGTAAGGCATAAGACTACTCAAGAATACAGAACCTAATCAGATCCTCTAGGCAGAATAAAAGAAATCAGAGATGTATAAAATGTCTATTTAGCAAATGTTTATAGAGCCATCTGCAGAGGATCTGGGCCTAATATGAGGTCCATAGTTCTAAGCAAGATGTGATAATTAATGACTGACTTTGGTGAGATAGCAGAGTTTCAGTACTTAAAGCATTTCCAATCTATTTGTTAAGTGTAAGAAAGAATTTACCATACAGGCAGGTCAGGGTCTTGGTGGGTCCGTGCAGGATATCCTGCCCACTTCCGAGGAATCCTCCATATAACACCCTGAGCTGTGTGTCTTAGGGTTTCTATTGCTGTGTAGAGACACTGACCATGGCAACTCCTACGAAGGAAAATGTAGTACGAGGTTTTTGGCCTAGACTTTCGGGCTTAACCTCAATGTTTAGGCCCACAGACCCACAGACCTGCAGAGACACACAGATGCATATGATAATTTTAGGCTGATTGGTCTAAGGCCCAAGCATATAACTTGCTAGCTCTTTACCTTCATCTAACCCATGACTCTTAACCTGTTCAGCCATGGGGCTCGGTACCTTTTCTCACAGCAGCATAGTTGTCCTCTGCTTCTTCCAGCTTCTCTCTGGCTTTCTGCTCTTTTTCTTCCTGTTCTCAGAGTTTTCTTAGTCTGGTAGCCCCGCCCACACTTCCTGCCTGCCTTTGGCCAATCAACACGCTTTTTATTAAACCAGTAGTTGGGACAATTATTTACCATGAAACAACACAATCCCCTACAGGAAAACATTTCATTGGGCGCCCTAAATTTAAGAGGATTAGCCCTTTGTCATCATAATGGGTCATGGCAGCCTGTAGGCAGACATGATGCTGGACAAGGGCTGAGAGTTCTGCATTTTGATCCACAGGCAACAGGGAGTGAACTGTGACATTGAGTGTAGCTTGAGGATAGACACCTCAAATCCCACCCCCACCATGATATAGTTCCTCCTTTGAGGCCATACATACATACTCCAACAAAACCACACCTCCTAGTATACCACTTCCTATGGGGAGCATTTTCTTTAAACCTCCACACTGTGGGTATAGAGGAACTTGATAGCATTCAAAAGGGCAAGAGCAGTGCTTGTTTAGAGTCCCCAGTGCTCATTCTGGACGTTTTACATACATATTCTAAAGAAGAGGGTGATTAGAGCCAGATGGTGGTGGTGCACACCTCTAATTCTAGCACTCAGGAGACAGAGGCAGGCAGATCTGTGTGAGGCCAGCCTAGTACACAGAATAAGTTTCAGAACACCCAGGGCTACACAGAAAAACAGATTAAGAAGGCTGCTCTTCCCATGTACTTCAGAGGGCTATTGTAATTTAATGATTCTTAATATCTGTGAAGCAATCAGACTTCTTTGTTGATGTTAGCTTAAATTCAAAGTGAGGTTTTAAGAGAAATTCTTATTCCATCCTAGAACATTAATCATAGCTATGGAAGTTATTATGGGAGTGAATAAAGTGAATTCTGCCTCAACCCATGCTGATGTTTTTTCCCATGTTCCTGTCTAATTTTGGTCCAGTAAATACAGAGTCTTTACTAAAGTCCCCATTGGTCCTGGAATTCCAGACTTTTCAAAACTGTCCAACAGTTTTAATTCTGAATGTCTTGTAGCAAGGAGCAAGGACCAACCCCAGTGGAGAGAAAGAAGAAAGGAAAAAGGAAAAATGAAACCACTGTGGAGAGTCTAGAGCTGGATCAGAGTTTGCCGAACCCATCCCTGCGGAGTCCTGAGGAGACCCCCGAGTCTGCAGACAGCCAGGTACAGCTGTGACTGGGACTTGCTGGAGGTTACAGCTGCTGAACAAGTCTGGACATTGACTCAGTGCACCTCTGTTTTTGTCTTCAGCTTACTGCCCTTACACAGACCTGAGCTACACTTATACTGTCTTGGCTGGGTGACCACATAGACTATACACAGGCTGTTTCCAAAATCTGATATCAGAAGTTTAGTGTGTTTGCTGTCTTGTAAAGTAGTGTATCAGTCTTCAGAGGTAGTTGATGTGGACAATTATGAGTCAGTCTAGGTAAGGTTCAGAGACCTATTTTGGCATGTAGTTCTCAGAGTGCTAGGCTGGTATATACAGGACATCTAACTCAGTTCTTAATGCAGAATGCCCCTGACACTGGTGGAGATGTTCTTTTCTAAGTTGAGTTACCTTCTCTAGGGCTTGAATTCTAACATTTGAAAGTACTATTTCCTTCGATAGTCACAGCAGTGTATCTGAACTGGGACATTGTTCAGAATACGATCATGTTGGTGAGCCCCCTTGAGTTTTTCGTAGGTGTTCACTCCAGGCAGGCATTGGCTTGTAACATCCCGATCTCTCTAAACCAGAGTGCCTGCTGTTAGAGCAAAAGTCACCTCACAGCCTATAAGCTAGACCTGGCGGCTGTTATGTGACCGTGTCAACAGAAAAAGCAACCATATTAAGTTGACAATATTTGGTGAATTAAAGGTTTGTGAGATGATGATTTCTCCCCCACTTGGCTACATCCTATGCTGTATGAATTTAGTTCTTAAAAAAGTACAAAATTCCTTTTCAAAGTTGAGAAAATCATGCTTGTCCTATCACTAAATGTAGATGATGATATTTCTGTAAAAGTTTTTACTTTTGACTCGTAGCTGCTCTAATAAGTGTATTTGCTCTGCAGAAACGGCGCTCAGGACGGCAAGTGAAGCGCAGAAAATACAATGAGGACCTTGACTTCAAAGTAGTGGATGATGATGGGGAAACAATTGCTGTTCTGGGAGCTGGTCGGACGTCTGCACTCTCAGCCTCTACGCTGGCCTGGCAGGCAGAGGTACAGTCATCCTGCTTGAAAGAGGTGTTCTGTGGCTCTTCACTGGAGTCTGAGTTAGATCGCTTCAGCCAGTGGTAACCTTTCAGTGGTTCCCTGCTGCACGTGGAAAAATCATTCTCAGCAGCGTCCACATGTTCATACCCTCCCTGTTTCACCAGATAGCTATTCCAGAGAAACGGTTTTTCCCTTTAGTTGCTCTCCAGCTGAACAAGTGGCCACTTCATCTGCCCATCTCCAACCTTGGACCGTGCTGTTCTGCTTTCATGCGCTCTACCAACACCTTCCACAAGTGGACCACCTGCAGATAAGATCCCATAAGATGAGATCTCTGTAGGAAGGTCTTTCCTGCCTCTTTTATCTAAAATAGATCCCTCTTTCTCATCACAGCAATTGTTCCTTGCTAATTTCCTTCATGACATAACCACAGGCTATAGTTTTATTGGAATATGTGCCTAAGATTTTTTTAACTCATTAGAATATAAGGTTCTTGCTGGATATGGTAAACCACATCTCTACTCTAGCATGGAGGCTGAAGTACTAATTCCATAATCAGTTTGAGGCCAGTCTAAATTATAGAGTGAGACCTTAGCTCCAAAAAACCCAAAAGGACTCAGTAGGTAAAAGCATTTTCCACTGAGTCTGGCAATCTGAGTTCAGTCTCCTGAACTCACATGGTAGAATAAAACTTCTACAAGCTGCCTCCACACAGGTGTCATCTAACATACATAATTCTTTCAAAAGTACGAGTTTTGGGCTGCAGAGATGGCTCAGTAGTTAAGAGCACTGGTTACTCTTAGAGGACCTGGGTTTGAGACCCAGCACTGGGATGATGGCTCACAACCTGTAACTCGACTTCCTTGGGATCTGATACCTTCTTCTGGCCTCCTTGGGTAGCAGGTATACATACAGTGCAGACATATGCTTATTTACACACATAAAATAATAATAGAAAATTTTAGAGCAAATCTTATACATGTAAATTCTCGTCTAGATAATGATGTCAAACGAACTAGTAATTATGGTTGGAACTGTGGTTTGATGCATATTGCAAGCCTGCTATAAGGCTAGAATCTAGGATGTAGGTGTAAATAGCCAGATGATTCTTCATGCTACAGAGCTCTGTAGGACCTATGGCTTTACTAACACTGTGATCAGTGCAGCTTTAGGCATAATGGCCATACAGAAGCTAGAGTAGGTAAGGGTTTATCCAGAAGTTGAGGGCCTGATAGACATTTAGAACAGTCAGACATAGGTTATAATACGACCTATGTCAATGGAGATAAGACATAAGGGCTGAAACATAGAAGGAGCCACACTGTGCAGAGCCTTACAGTTCATCTAGCATGTGTGGCCTTTATACTGTGGATTGAGTTGGAGATGGAAAGCATCAGGGGCTTAAAGTAGAATAGCAGAATGACGTTATTTGCATTTTAGTCGTGTTCTCTTCTCCTTGGGAGCACTTGTGACAGCACTGAGACTTGGTGCAGACATACAAGTAATGGGGGTTAATTGAGGAGTCCGCCCCATGTCTGCTGTAGAGAAGAAAAGAAAAAGAAATGCAGAATCATGCTGTGGGGATAGGAGGAGAGTCGTTGCCTGGAACATACTCTGGGACACGGGCTGTTTGTCATTCTGGAGATCCTGGTGCTGACTGGCAAAACCTGCTGTTCATAGAGAGTAGCAGCAAGACAGGTCTTTTCCAGATGCTTGTGTGCTTACGCAGGCTGATGACTCCTGGCCTTCAGCCACCTCTCTATCCTAAGGCATCCTCATGTTACCTTACTTGTCTTTACTTCAGTCTTTACAAAGACAGTATCAGGCATGTATTGTCCAGATTTAACCATTAAGAAATGAGGCACAGAATGATCCAGGTCACAGTCAGGTAGAGATTGTCAGCTCCGTTGATTGTTTCCTTGATGTTTTGTCATTGGAGTACTTTTCAGATACACAGCTGAAAATGTTCTTGTAAGATTGCTTGAAATCATAGGAATGAGCTGCTTTCTTTGAACATTTTATGATTTAATTGGTAGTTAAAACACTGTAGAAGTAATTTATCCTGTCTCAGATATGGTTATAACTTCTCAACTACCTGAGGTAGCAGTTGCTACCCTGACAGATGATCCCAGAAATTTTACCAAGTCTTTTCCCTCTAAGTATATTAACAAAGAGAATTTTATGTGGAGAAACAGAGATAGAATGTGGTCTTGCATTAATTATGGCCCAAAACTTCACCAAATTTAAGCAAGAAAGAGCCTGATGTGTGCTTTCTTACCAGTTTTGCTGTTCAGAGAGGCAGTTGTGTGAGTATGCAGTCTAAAGTCTAAGGCCAAGTCTAGCATGCCCAGGTCTTGAGAGGGCAGCTTATCAGGAGGTTTGCAAAATCAGAGCCCTGGCTGCTGGGGTCCCGAAACAGCTTCTGCATTTGTTTTTACATGTGGATTCAGTTTCTCAAGCTAGCAAGCATCAGTGCATGGATTCTGTAGGATTCTGGGTATTTTTCTCAAGGCATCACTGTAGGACTTTTCTTCTGTCTTTCCACTAACCTTTCGAGTGCTGGGCCTGCAGATATTGACCCTTACTCCAGCACTTGAGAAGCCCTTTAGAATAGCTAGGACCTCATTTTAAAAAAGGAAGTGGAGGGAACCTGTTTAGTGACATCTGTCTAGCTGCTTGCTTGATCTCACTATGTGCAGATTTTTACAGGACTGTCTCTGTTTTGGTGTTCTAACTATTTGTGGAGTTTGTAACAAAATTTTATCCTTTGGAGCAAACAGGCTTTAATTTGGATGAAGCTGCAGCTGCTCATACCATCTATTGCCCATGTGACTTTCTGTGCTCTCCTCTTTTGTGCTCCCAATGCCCTCCTTCTCTGGCCTTTCTGCATGCATGGCAAGCTGGAGTCTCCTCTGGCATTTGTCATGCATGGGGCCTGGGGTGGTCTTCTATGGCCTTTCCCATGTTTAGCAAGCCAGATTTGGTTTCCTTTTTGAAGATGTCCCCTCAACTGGAGTCTTCTGCTCTGTGCTTCAAAAGCACTTTCGTATAATTAGCCCTGTCACTGCCCTTTGAATACATGCCAACTTTTTTTCTCTCCTAAAACATGAGCCACATCAGAGTCGGGTTTGTTTCTTTAAATGAACCCACAGCTTTCTTTAGATGAAACCTCTCCCAGTACTTTCTCCTTCTACTTTGTAATGTTGTTGTGTTTATTCCCAGTGTTGAGTCAGTTGGAACTCTTGAACCACTCACAGCTTGTGATAGGTTTTCATTGCCTTTGCTATATTGTTTTTAGTATCACCCTTGTTTGGCCTCTTAACTGGATAAAAAACTTTTGCTAAACAGAATCAGCTTTTAATTTTACATAATTTTCACTTAGGTAGAGCTTTGTGTTAGTAGTTAATATATATTCTTAGACTTCTTTATATATATGTATTTAATGAATGAATATATTCTTTTAATTTATTTAAAAATTTTTAACATGTCTACTTTTCCCTCCCTCCCTTCATTCCAGTCCTCTCCCAGCTTCCTCCAACTCTATTCCCCATCCATTCCTCAGAGAGGGTAAGGACTCCCAGGGTGAGTCAATTTGGTCTGGCATATCCAGTTGAGGTAGGACCAAACCCCTTCCCCAAGAATCAAGGTAGTGGACCCCAAGAAACCAGTCCATACACTAGGAATTAACTCTGGTCCGACTGCAAGAGACTCCACAAACTGCCCACCCCATTCAACTGCCATCCACATTCAGAGGATTTAGTTTAGTTCCATGAAGGCTCCTCAGCTGTCATTTTAGAGTCAGTGAGCTCCCTATAGCTTGAGTCAGCCGTCTCTCTAGGTTTCCTCATCATGATCTTAATCCCTTTGGTCATATAATCTCCCTCCCCTCCCTCCCTTCTCCCTCCCTCCCTCCCTCCCTCTGGCTGGGCCGAGAGCTCAACCCAGTGCTTAGTTATGGATCTCTACGTCTGCTTCCATCAGCTGCTGGATGAAGGTTCTATAATGGCAATTAGGGTGGTTATCAATTTGGTTATATAGGAAGGCCAAATTAGGCACCCTGTTCACTATTGCTTGGAGTTTTAGCTGGGGTCATCTTGTGAGTTCTTGGGTGTTTCCTTAGCACCAGGTTTCTCTCTGACTCCACAGTGGTCCCTCTGTCAACACGTCTATTTCTTTGTTCTCCCTCTCTGTCCCTTCCCCAGTTCAACTATCCCATTCTCTCAAATGTCTTTCCACCTCCTCTTGCTTCTGATCCAATTTACTTAGGAGGTTGTCTCTATTTCCCTTTCCCAGGGGATTCATGGATGTCTCCCTTAAGTTCCTCTTTATTACTCAGCTTCTCAGGGGTTATGGATCGTAGCCTAATTATCCTTTGCTTTATATCTAAAGTCCACTTAGGAGTGAGTATATACCATGTTTACATGTTTATCTTTTTTTTTTTTTTTTTCTTTTTTTAGCTGCTGAGTAGTACTCCATTGTGTGAATGTCTCACAACACTTTAGTCCATTTTTCAGTTGAGGAGCATCTAGGTTGTTTACGGGTTCTGGCTATTACAAATAATGATGCTATGAACATAGTTGAGAAAATGTCCTTGGAGTAAGAATTTACCTCCTTTGGGTATATGCCCAAGAGTGGTAATGCTAGATCAGTGCGTAGATTGATTCCCAGTTTTTTGAGGAACTGCCATACTATTTCAAGAGTTGCTGTACAAGTTAACATTCCTACCAGCAATGGAGGCATATTCCCCTTGCTCCACATCCTCTCCAACATAGACTGTCATTTGTGTTTTTGATCTTAGCCATTCTGACAGGTGTAAGATGGTATCTTAAAGTTGTTTTGATTTGAATTTCTCTGATGGCTAAGGATGAGCTCTTGGTCCACTTGGAGTTGGTGTCTTCTGTGTCTCAGAGAGTTGTTCTTGATCCAATGGGAACTGACAGTTTCTTTGTCTTAGGGATCTGCTCTTGGTCCAATGGAAGCTCTTGATCCATTAAGGGCTGGTGAACTCTGTCTCAGAGAGCCACTGAGGTAGCAGGGCTGTGAGCGGATCTGGGGGATGGAGAGGGTCTTGTGGTGTTTATGGGGAGTACTCGCCTGCAGGAGTCTTCCCTGCTGGCCTGGGATTGAGGTAGCAATGGGAATGAATATATTCAAACGCATTAGGTAAATAGCTATGTTTTCTTTTTGTTTGTTTGACTCCTGGCTTAAAAGACAGAAAAGATGATTTTTCTTTGCAAGGCTCATGTGTTCTTCATTACCCAATACTAGCATTATTTTTCCTAGTGGTGTTTATACTTCTTACTGTAATGCAGTTACTTGTGCTTTCAGAAAGACCTTCTTCCAGGTCCCTTGCTGCTGTTTGGTGTCTCTGCACCTGCGCACCTGATTCCATGCTATGGCCTCGGTTTGAGCTTTACTGTTGATCTCCTTTTCACTCTTAGCCAGTGTGCTGGCTGCTTTCATGCCAGCTTGACACAAACTAGAGTCATCAGAGAAGAGGGAGCCTCAGTTGAGAATACCTCAGTAGATCAGGCTGTAGATAGCTTCTTAACTAGTGAAGGGCCTAGCACACTGTCCATAGGACCACCTCTGGGCTGGTGGTCCTGGGTTTTCCAAATGAAAGCAGGCTAAACAAGCCAGTAAACTACCCCATGGTCTCTGCCTCAGCTTCTGCCTCCAGGATCCTACCCATTTTGAGTTTCTTCCCTGACCTTCTTCAATGGTAAATGATGTATGGAAAACACACACTTTCTTCCCCAAGCTGCTTTGTCGTGGTATTTGATCGACAGTAGTAACCCTAACTAAGATAGACAGGTCTCTTTTCTTCATGGAGTATAACAAGTCTCACACGTGTTCTCTTCAGGCTGTTTCCTCTTGGTTTCTGCCGTCATCCTCTGTTCACATAGTGAGGTGAGGGTTCACAAAGTCCCAGCCGTCTCTTAACTCCCTGCTACAGATCTCTGTTCTTTCTTGTCTAGTACCAGACTAATTTTCCCAGAATACTAGGGATTGCTGGTGTTCATGACTCCTGCACACTTTTCTAACTGCTGATATCAGACATGGTGAACTAAGGATGCAGACAGGGTGACTGCTTAAGGTCCCATATAGTGTCCTCTTCTGGTGTCCCTCAGCCATTGGGGCCAGATTAAACCCTCACCTATTCCAGAATCCAGACTGTTCTCTCTTCATAAACTATTACTACACTTGTAGTTACTGCTGAAATAAGCATTTGCTATGAGACATTCTAAGACAGGTGTGTTCATCGTGTCTTCTTTGATGAGATTGCTGGAGAGCTGAGACTAAGCTCAGAACCACTTTTGAGCTCTCTGGCATTCCAGTGACTACTCAAGGATTTGAAATGAGTTTTACTTCTTGTTAGACTCAGCTTTATTACTAGCTAAAGAGAATTACGTGGCATGATTAGTTTTGGTGGGAGTAAATGACATTTTAAATTTGGGAGATTTTTCTTTGAGAATAAAATTTCTAAATGATATGAGTGTAATACACAAGGTTATGAGTTAAAATGGTCTTCTCTGAAGAATGACTTGAGAAAAAAAGTATTTAAGAACAGATGGTTTTTTATGGGAGTGTTTGGCAGGCAGGTTTAGTTTATATCTGTGTGTCTGTATAAACTGAATGTTTATACACACATGATCTTGCTTATACACACACTAAGCTTAAGGAAAAAAAGATCCTAATATTCCATTTTCTTCCTTGTTTGATATGTATTTTCAGAATGTACATTATCCTTTGCCTTTTATTAAAATGGGCAAGAAAAGAAAAAAGAAAACCCTGTTTTTTTTTTTTATTATCTGATAGTGTCTCTATTGCTTTTACACTGGCAAGTGCTATACGTTCAGCCAGTGGCTCCATAGTTACTGGCTAGACATGAAAGTCCCACTGGATCTGCCTCCTGCTGTTGCTACCAATTGTAGTTTTTAACTAAATCTCTATTGTTGTATTTACCAATAAATCTCGGGAATCAGAGGCTGGGGTAAAAACTTGTTAGCTCAGAGACGGTGAGGAACAACTAGCTGACTTTCCTTGCTTGCTGGTGTCTTGGAAAAAGAGCATCCTTCAGCTTCACAGAACCAAAAAATCCCGCCACAGTCATAGTGTTTCCCTTCTGCTTCCTAGGCATCTGTCTGTCCATCTTCCAGACTCCCTCTACCTCTGTGATGATTTCCTGCCAGCTGTCTTCATCTCCTGATCCAAGGTTGATTTTATTTAATTAATGCAAACACATGTATTCAAGATTCACAGTATGATAGAATATCCTGCAGCATAATTCTGTTATAGGCCTAAAACTTAAAATCCTGCCCTAGCCTCCCAAGAGGAGGAGTTATAGATGTGTAACATCATACTTGACTTGGTTCTTAGTGTTGTGATAATCACGTCTGCCTTTTTTTTTTTTTAATATTTTACAATTTAAATATATTTGTGAAACTTTTCTTTTTAGAGCTTGTCATTCAGACAGAGGTGCTCATGGATAACAAAATTCTGAAAAAAAAATAGATAAATGAGAAGTTTGTGGTTATTTTATAGTTACTTTATTCTGGTGGACCAGAGACTTGAGAAAAGTCATAGCCAGAAGACTTCTGTTTTGTTACCAGAGTGTTGGTTATGTCTTACATGTTTTGTTGTAGCTGTATTTTAAAAGACAAAATATTAATTCTTCTATTGCTGATCCCCCCACATGATAAGAAATTATATTGGAATTGAAGTTCCAGCTCCTTTGACTCAAAAGTTTTCTATAATGCAAATTCTAAACCTTGTAAAGGGCTACGCTTTCCTCATCCATGTATTAACATTCTGTCTTTTTGATCTTAATAATATACTTTGCTAAGAATCTTTTTATTAAAAAAACTATTACCTACCTATTCTTTTTGTTATGTTAAAAAGGGGGGAATATTTGAAGCAATTGATAGTTTAAAAAAAAAAAAAGAAAACATTTTATTCCAGTATGTATGTACATCAATGAATGTTTCCTGATGATCCGGGTGAAACAGACTCGAACAGCTTACAGTTTTAGAGAGTTAGATGGTTAACATGGCAGCAGATGAGGCACTGGAGCTGAGAGCTTTACATCTTGATCTGCAGGCAGAGAGAGACAGAACACAGAGAGAGACTCTTGAGTCAGAGAGACGTCCGGCATGGGTTTTTGAAACCTCAGAGTTCACTCCCAGCAACACAGTTCCTCTACCAAGGCCACACTTATTCTATGGCCTCTTGATCTTTCCAAATAACCCAAACTAGGGACTGAGTGCACATGAACCTGCGGGGCCATCCTCATTTAAACCACCACACATGAGAGAGAGAACAGTTAAGGTTACAGAACACCTGAGAAGGTAGAATTTCCTTTAATTCGGATGAGAAAGAATGTAGATTGAGGGATTAGGGTTTGTGGGTTGAAGACCTGTTAATGTATCAGACCAAAAGTTAGTTTTAAGAAATTTTAATTTAAAATACCTTAAGGTAGCTAAGTAGAGATGCAAGAAGTAATTAGAATATGAGTCTGCAGTCTAGAAAGAAGTTTTATCTGGTTATGTGAATTTGACAGCTGTCTCAATTACAGCTAATATTTAAAATCATGAGACTAAGTGAGATCACTTTGAAATTAGTATAGAGCCCCTCCCCCAAGGAAAGAGGAGGGAAGAAAGAAAGCTTGAAATGAAGCCTTCTGCACCTTGTTAATGTAAGTCAGTATGGGAAGATTCCCCCTTATGGGTAAGGTGCAATAGGTCATGGCAGACCAGCATTCAGCTATAAGATGGGCAGAAAACATGAATTGTAAAAGCATATTTTTAAAGACATCAAGTAGCTGTGGACATAGGAATTAGATGAGTTAACTGTAGGCAGTGAAAAACAATTCGTAGGTGAGCTGACAGCCAGTGGTTATCTTCTCTGAAGGCACTTAGTTCTGAGACCTGAGGGTCAGGATTAGCCCAGAGAGAAACTGTATTCTAGGATGAAGACAAGCGCTCAGAATCAGATAGCGATTAGAATCTGCAGAACCTAAAGGAAGTCCCAAAGCAAGGGCTACCCGACCTTAGTGAAATTTGGGGGACTTGAGCACTATGAAACTATAAAATTTGAGTTTGTCTTCTGGCAAAGTGCCCAGCTTCCTACGCTGCCTCCAGATTCAGCAAGAATTCAATAAGAATTTCTTATCTCCTCCTGCTGTGGACATTTTTAGCTTCATTTTGCTAGCCTTGCATTTGTATATTTAATCTTAGCTCTTAGGAGGCTGAAGCAGGAGGATGGTAACTTTGAGGGCAGCCTAATCTACATAGCAATACGCTTGTCTTTAAAAGAAAAAAGGATTGATAGCCTACCACAAAAAGTCTGACTTTCAGTTGAGATGTTTGTTAGATTTAGATTTTAACCTCTTTAGAGTTCTAGAGTGTAAGGCTCATCTGGAACTCTGTGTGGCATATGTGTCAGGGCTTGAGAGTTACCAGCCTTTCTCAGTATGACTGGACTTTTGTACTGCAGGAACAGGTAAAACTAAATAGTTTGGAAAGGTTTGAGATATGTTCTCTCTCCCTTCACCTCTCTCTCGCCTTCCTCCTTTGTCTAAGAGAAGACAGACAGGAAACGTTGTGGTAGACTGTGTTGTGGAACTGTTTTATTCTTTATCTTCAGTGGATAAGAAATAACTAGATGTTTCTAGAAGACAAATGGTGCAGATGCTGAGGTAACCAAAACAGAACTTGAAAATAACTGTGAACGATATACTATGGCAAAGATGGCCAAGAGAAACTTCCAGCGGCGAGTTGGGTCTGTTATGACAATTAAGTCAACCATCTGGAATTATGAAAACGTCTATAATCCAGAACACAATGGACAGACTTAAAAGCAGGTTAGATACAGTAGGAGGTAAGATCAGTGAATGCGAAGATCAGTGGGAGTGGAATGCAGCACAGCTCCAACATGAGAGAGGCAGGATCCGACTATTCCTAGGCAGGGAAGAGATGGGAGCAGAGCAGCATTTGAAGGTAGAATCAATGACTAAAATTTCAATAAACTGATGAAAATATTAGCCAGTACACTCACAGTCTGGTGAACCTTAAGGAGGAAAAGTATATGAAGAAAATTTTACCTTAGAGATTTTACTTTGTACTCTGGAAACAAAAGAAGATACTTCAAGAGCTATGAGGGGAAATTTTTATAGCTAATATATTAAATATTTATGCAATATTTAATGTATTCCCTCAGAATTTGGGAGTAAGAAGATGATTCTCAATAGTCATCTATATTCTCAAATACATTGGAAGAAGGACCTGGCCATCAAAGGAAGTCAAAGGAAAATAAAATTTTGAGACTGTGGAGATAGCTTAGTTGGCAAGTGCTTGGTTTACACATCATACTTAAGGCCCTTCTACCCAAGGAGTTCCCTCTCATCAAAAGTAACAGTCTTGCACTTGGCAGTCATGAGAAGCCAGTGCTCTACCCCAGAATGGAAACCTGAGATTTGGGGTATTAATACACCAAGTACCTGCGCTATTGAAGAAAACTAGGAAATGGCTGGTCCATGGGAAGATGTGGGAGGGGGGCAGCAAGAGACCAAAGCCCAGTGCTGCGGGCTCCTGCATGTCCCAGGAGAATCACAATGGGGACAACTAGGCTCAGAAGCTGTGCTCCACAAACTGGGCTCACTCAGCCTGCAGCAAGAAGACCCAGTGTTGGAGTGTGCACCCTTGGAAGCTTCCACCTCTGAGGAAACCGTTCCTGATCATCTTGTCTGATGCACACACAAATCATCATTCTGTTCCTTCCCACCCCCACTTCGTTATTTTATTATTCCTAGTGTAAAAAACATTAAACCAACAAACACATAATCCCCTTTTAATACATTGCTCTCCTTCATTTCTGTTGTCATTCACTTTCATTTTATATATTTACCTGATGTAAGAAAAAGATGATGCCTTGCATATACATGTTATCAAATGTAAAAAAAAAAAAAAACAAAAAAGAAAAAGAAAACTTTGTAATTAAGCCTCCAGAATAAAGATAATAGTTTTCCTGTGAGGATAGGCAGATAGATGAATAGAAGAGAATAGAACTACATTGCTCAATACAGACATTACCTATATTGCTCAGTGTGGACATTGCCAGCTATGTGAGCTTGTTGAGCATTAGAAATATGACTAGCCCAGATTGAAGTGTCCTGGAAGTATAAAGGACACACTATTTTGAAATCATGAGGAAAAGAATATAAAATTTTTTTTATTTTTTTTATTTTTTTTAGTTTTTGTATTGATTCAGTCAGCGTGTTTAAATTATACTTAAAATATTTGGGAGGTTAAATAAAATACACTCGTAGGAGGCTAGAGAGAGGACTCTACAGTTAAGAGAACTGGCTCTGCAACCTTGAAGACCCATGTTTGGGTCCCCACACCCACATATTAAGTCAGAAATCCCCCACAGACACCTCAACTCAATTCCATGGGAAACAGATGATTCGGGCTTGCGGGCATCTAGCATAGCCAAGGCTCAAGGCTAAGGGAAAGATTCCCACAAAGAAAATACTCAGATTTGTGGGAGCATCTTCCTGCTTGATGAGCTCTGTAATTCACTGCCGTAGCATCACTCTTTTTTTTTTTTTTCTGGAAAAAGTTTGATTTAAGATTTTAAAAACAAGTGTTCTATAGTGGTATGGCCTTCTCATCAATGGGAATAATTGAATATGAAGTTGATATGCAGCAGAATCATCCTTGTGCAATGTTGTTGTGGTGGGTGTTCTTTCTGTACTGCTTCAAGTCTTAGATTGGAGTAGGTCTAGAATGGCCATGGGGCACGTGAAACCAAGGAAAGGAGACTGGAGACCACGCGAGGTCCAGAAAGAGCCTGGACATGGGGAGTGCTGCTTCAGGACATTTTTTTCTAAGACCTTCAGTTTTCATGCTGATGTTTTTATATAATAATATTTTTAAGATTTCATGGAGATAAGAGGCCTGGGAATTTTGGTAGGAAGGAAGCAAGGAATTGATTTTCAGTTTTGGGATTATCAGTGAAATGGCAGTTTAATAGAATTTATGTTCACTTGGTTTTACAGTTTAAAAAATGTTTTCATGTGCTTTTTTTAAGTAGCTATATATATTCTCTTCTACAACTATTATTCAGAAACCAAGAGATAGTAATTAACTTTGCTGAAGTCTAGTTGATAGATAATAGATGAGATTTTTGGATTGTAAACCTCCAAGTTTCTTTTTTATTGTATTACATTTACTTACTTATTTGTATTACTCACACATGCTGTGTGCATGGATGGAGGTCAGTGGGCCACCTGTGGAAGTTGGTTCTCTATGCTGTTGCATTCTGCCATCAAACTAACTCTGATTCCACTTTGTAACGGGTGGCTGTACCACTATGCCAAACCCTACCCCAAGGTTTTCTTTCTATTACGGAAAATCTTATACATCAAAACATGTTAGTTTTACAGAAATTAGAAATCTCAGGAACAATTTTGTTGGTTCTTTAGTCTTAGAGCCCTTAGTCTCTTTTGCTTGTCTGATAAGGGCTGTTCCCAGAACCAGAATCTTACAGATTGAATTCTAGCAGGTACTTTGGTACTCAAAGTCTGTGGACTTTTACATTTTTTTAAAATTAATTAATTAATAGAGAGAGAGTGAGTTTGTGTGTGTGTGTGCGCGTGCGCTTGAGGTCAGAGCACACTTTCAGAGGTCCCTTCTATTGTGGGACCAATTCAGGTGGCATAATCATGTTGCAAGAAGCTTAACCCTCTGAGGTGTCCTGCTAACACTGTGCTGTGAACTTCGAATGAAGTCGTTAGCATTACTAATCCAAAATGTTTTCTAAACTAAAATCTTAAAAGTGTCTACATGAAAGTAGACGAGTTGTAGATTTCAAGATTTTGAATTAATGGCAATTCTGTTGGTAGTCTTCTATACAGATCCTCCACTTAGGGTTATTCTCTACAATACTGTGTCTGATAATTTTTTTTTTTTTTAATCTCTGCCTTCAGGAGCCTCCAGAAGATGATGCAAACATTATTGAGAAGATCCTGGCATCTAAGACTGTCCAGGAGGTTGGTGGCTCCTGTTTCATGTTTTTCTGTCACTAGTAGACACTACCTCTGTGGAGAAGGATTTGCCTGAAGAATCAGCTGTTCATCCTTGGCTAGTGTGAGAGCTTGTTAAGAACATTGTTCCTGTGGAGATTTTTAGGACACTAAGTTCTTAGTCTTAGGTACTCAGTTGATAGATTTTTCCATTAAGATCCTAACACAGGTATTTTTATCTCTTTGTTGTAGCTCATTAAGTCATCAGGGGCCAAGAAGAGGTGGATAAGGAATTCTAATGGGAAACAGTGGGGGCTTTTCTTTGCACATCTTGGGCTGTCTTGGGAATTTCTAAGAGAAAGTTTCATAAATGAGGCAGTATGTTGGTGCCAGTGCAGATGTAGATTCTCTTTGCTTGATTATAACATCTGTATTGCTGTACCCATGTGGAGAGAGAATCAGGGGAAGCCATCTAGAGATGAACGTTAGTTACTTCTGCACCAGGCTCTGGTCCTCACATTTCTGCTGCTTCCTGGGCTAGCCTGGTCTGAAAATATTTTCCATGTGGACCTTGGAAAGATGCCAACAAAGTTATCTTTTGTAGTCCTCTACCTTATTGAGTAGAAAATTTAGAGTTAAGATTAGCTGTTAGCTTGTATGAAAAGACCCGGGATAATAGGAATACTTTGCAGAAATTCCTACTGAAATGAGGCAGAAACATTGGTGCACCTGTTTTTGGTTTTGGCCTATATGGGTAAGCTTCCTGGGGTATGGGCTGATAACTGTTTACTGTTGGTTACAGGTTCACCCAGGAGAACCTCCATTTGACCTAGAGCTGTTCTATGTTAAGTATAGAAATTTGTACGTATGTTTGAATTTTATATGAATAAAACTTCATTTCCCATGACACTTCATTATCTTCTATATTTTCAGAAACTGGCCCCTAAGGCGTGATCTTGGCTGATTCAAGTTCACTTTAGGCACTGTTACTCATTTTGGGCTTCACATAGAATCACCCAGAAAGCTTTTAAAAACTACTAAAGTTCTTGTTTTACTCAAGACTACTTGATTTATAGTCAGAGTGGGCCCCAAGGACTAATGTGTTCTAAAAACTGAGCATTTCTCATGTGCACCCAAGGTGGAAAACTGTCCTGTGGCGTGTATTCTTTTCCTTTTGCATTTATCTCCTTTCTGCCACCTTCCCACCTTAACTAAAGTGTATGTGATAGTTTGCCCATAAGTCTGCCCTGAGCCAGTTTGATGGAACCTGCAGACAAATTGGTCATTTGAAGGCAATCCTATTATTGTCCTTTTGGACAAGGTCTTTCTAAGCAGTGCCCAGCAGTGTCACAACAGATACCTGCTCTTCTGAGTAGGATGGCCATTCTTTTTATTGAACCTTTATCGTGTTTTGCTATGTTTGTCTCACAATTGTGTATTTCTGGATAGTTCCTATTTGCATTGTAAATGGGCCACAATGGAAGAGCTGGAAAAGGATCCCCGCATCGCACAGAAGATCAAGCGCTTTAGGAACAAACAGGCCCAGATGAAACACATTTTTACTGAGGTGACTTATTTTACTGCTGCTTTTCTTTCTACATTAAATAGTTGGGTTGAGTGAAGTCCTGTTGTCAAATTTGATACTAATGCTGATAGAGAGAAAAACATATTCACTCATTCACGAAATTTGTATCAATTGACAGTTCATAACCCTAGACAATAAATAGAGTGAGAACAATATACAGACAGTTGTAGGCCCTCCTCCAAACCATGGACATTTTAAAAACAAACAAAAAAAACCCTGAAAGTTTGAATGTGAGCACAAAAGGCCAAAAATTAAAATATTTAAGCTTGAGAATTTCAAAGCAAGAGTTAAGTCTGAGGTGGCTTTGGATCAGAAAAACACAATTGACATCTCACATAAATAGAAAATATGGGTATAGTTTATATATACATCTTCTCTAATTATGCGCATGTGTATACTTGCCTGGCGTCATTCTTGTTATGCAGAGGAATCTTCATATTGACACATAAGTTATGTGTCTACACAGACATACACCAAGGAGCTTTAATAAGAAAAGTACCAGACTTGAAATATAAGTAAACAAATATGTAGGGAATTTAGGAAGAAGGAAATCTTGATCATTAGGATACCAGAATGTGTAGCGTTACTAGAGCCCAATAGAAGTACAAATAAAATTGGAAACTTATAGGGTTTTTGTTTGTTTTGTTTTTCAAGACAAGATTTCACTGTGTAACAGCCCTGGCTGTCCTATTCTTTGTAGATCAGGCTGGCCTTGAACTCACAGAGATCCACCCACACCTCTGCATCCTGGGTGTTGAGATTAAAGGTGTTCACCACTACTGCTCAGCAGAATCTTATTTTAAACTCATTTAAGGCTGTACTAGTTATTAGGTATTATTGGTAAGAACATAGTAAGGGACACTGGCTTTTTTTGTTCTTACTGTGAACATGATAAGGTCTGACCCATCAGATGTCCCCAAATTGGAGTGTCCTTTTCCCCAGAAAGTCAAATTCTGTCATGTGTTTTAATGAAATCATCAAGTCTTTGTACAAAGAATTAGCTATTTTAAAAGTTGTTTATACTATTAATTAAAAGCACACACAATTTTGGATAGTAGTCATTTGCTAAGTTATATATCATATAGAATGAGATGCTATACATATAGTGAGAATAAAACTAAAAAAATTATTGGTGCTTTGGAAATATGCTTAGTGTTATGAACTGATATTAATTTTAAAAAAATCAAACTCCAACAGCGTGTTGACAATTCCACTATGGAGTGCAAGAGAAAAACATAATACATAAAAAATGTCTTGAGTAAATACATGAGTATTATAGATGAAATTCTAACACTTCTTTTTAAGATTTGTTAATTTTATGTATATGGTACTCTATCTGCATGCCAGGAGAGGGCATCAGATCCCATTATTTATACCTGTGAGGCATGTGGCTGCAAATTGAACTCAGAACTCTCTACCAATGCTCTTAACTGCTGAGCCATCTCTTCAGTCCTACGCTTTTTGTTCTTCCTTCCTTCCTTCCTTCCTTCCTTCCTTCCTTCCTTCCTTCCTTCCTTCCTTCCTTCCTTCCTTCCTTCCTTCCTTCCTTCCTCCCTCCCTCCCTCCCTCCCTCCCTTCCTCCCTCCCTCCCTTTCTTTCTTTCTTTTTTAATGTGTGATTTATAGTTTTATACAGATAACTTTTTGAAGGAAAGAGACAATAAAATTAACTCTTAAAATGTAGTCTTATAGCCATGAGTGATGCTATATGCTTTTAATCCCAGCACTTGGAAGACAGAGGCAGACAAATCTCTGAGTTCTAGTTCAGCCTGGCTCCACAGGACAGGCAAGCCTGTGTAGAGAAATCCTGTCTCTTCACCCCTACCCCAAAAAGTAGCATCACAAGATGATCCTAAGAGTATATTCAAGTTTTAATAAATTGCTCATCCATTTAGCAAACTGTGATTCATATTGTGGTTCTTTCTGCTATTGATAATTGCTTCAGGATGAGGTCAGTTTGGATCCTTCTGGTGTAATCTCACTGTTAGTGCTGGAGGTGTTGCTCAATGCTATGACACTTTCCTAGTGTCCAGTCACACACACCCTCTAGTAAAATTTCAGTTTGACCCAGACTCTCTGTGGTGGTTTTAAAGCTTACGAGAACTATTTTAACATGTTCCTCTGAAATAGAGTTGGGGAGAAGAAGCTGATGAGTAAATGAGGACCGTTGTGAATCCGGTGGATCGTCTCTGTGTTTCTTGGAACATTTCTTTCACACCTCTATTTTAGCAAGGGTTTGCAATGTAGTAACTTGTTTACATGTCTGGCTCTTCCATTTTAAGCCCTGTGAGACAAATAGCCCGTTTGTCACTGGAGCTAGGCACGGGGTCATTACACTAGTTCCTTGCTTCAAACCTATAGCACTTACCTTTAAAAAATAAATAGAATCTAAACTTAGTGATGAAGCCTGTATATCTTCTGTCATTCTAACACAGTCCCATGGGAGTAACTTTTTCCAGGTTGCAGACAGAGGAAAGTGTGGTGAGTGTGTCTCAGAATAATATAACTGGAGTTTGTACTAGTAGAAAAGAAAAGGGTTTGGTTTTTGATGTTTGTAGATTGGTGTTCTTCCTGAGTATGTTTGTGCTACTTTTGTGTCTGAATCTCTTAGAGGCCAGAACTAGAGTTACAGTTGTGAAACTGGGAATTGAACCTAGGTTCTCTGTATGATCGGCCAGTGTTCTGTACTGTGAAGCCCTCTCAAGTTGCAGGAATAGTCTTTTGAGAAGATTCAAGTACATCATAGAATTAACAATGAGTAATAGTGGAGAGGACTTCAACTATTTGGCATTTATA
The DNA here is from genome assembly GCA_033318265.1 of Phyllotis vaccarum. Lineage (NCBI taxonomy): Eukaryota > Metazoa > Chordata > Mammalia > Rodentia > Cricetidae > Phyllotis > Phyllotis vaccarum. Next base: position 187,930,116 of record JARWLC010000001.1, on the reverse strand, counting down.
TTAGTAACTTGGATAAATGATGAATAATTTGTGATATGAATAGAGATTGAATTTTGAGTTCATCATTTTTATGCTCATTATTTCCAACTCTCTGTGAGCTTATCCAAGGCATAGCTGAGAAAGACCCTGCTCAAGAGTTCACACATACCACAGATGTAGGTGCCTACTCTGGAAACCCAAACTTTTTTTTTTTTTCTTTTTTTTTAATCACATTAGTGTTAAATGAACAATGAGAAAGTCAGAGTTTAGGCTTGTCTGGACAGTCTAGGCCTAGAGAAGTGAGTCTCAGCAGATTGGACTGCCAGTTCAATTACCCTCAGATTTGCCGCATGCCAATTCATTCTGCCTAGGCTGGCTGCATTGTGCAGAGTGGTGGTGTGCTTGGTGTTTTCATTTGTCAGCGTGATGTGATAGGCATTTGGATGTGAGTGTTTAGTGAGGGCTTTGCTGCAGGAGGATAGAGGTTTGCTATAGGGACAGAAGCATGGCTAAGGTAGTTGTCGGTTACCAACTATTAGAGATATAATTAACAATATTTGTAAAATTTTAGGTATACATCTTATGTTTTGATGAGCATACACATCATGAGTATACATATAATTAAGCTATTTAAAATGGTGTCCAAAGTAGTATTTTTAGCTGCTGCTATGCCATACGTTAATCTCCAGAAGATTCATTATAGATAACTGAGCAGTGCATGCATAAATATATACACATACATGCATATGTAGCCATTGTCAACATCTTTCCCCTCATGTAGGTATAAAGTACTTGTAGTGCCTGTTCTCTAAGGATTAACTGATGCACTTTGCAGAACTTGGGACACATTAGCTGGTCTTAAATGTGATCTAATCTAGCCTTTTGGAAGTGTGTATAAATATAAGTAAATAAATTCAAAGTATACATCTCAATGAATTTTTACAAAATAAAACATGTAATTACCACCTAAATCAGGAAATATAACTTTATTGGAGTTAAGTTAAAGAAACTGCCATTCCAAGTCACCAAGGGAACAATAAGACAAAGGGACCCCTTCAGCTGACTTTTGCACATTGCTATGGAAGGTTCTACTTAGCCATAGTTCAACCTCTACAGTGGCTGGGTATTTTACATTTAGTCATTACAACGGGATTTGAGGACAGTCTTCGGGAATGTCTGTGAAATGATTCATTCTCAAGCCTTCCTTTTTCTTCTGTGTTTCCTGATAAGAGTCCAGAGTAGGGACCACTTAAAAATAGAAAAAACCTGGCTGTGAAGAATTGAGGGGAGAAAGCTTCACAACTTAACTGTGTTCTCTTTGCCCAGCCTGATGAAGACTTGTTCAATCCAGACTATATAGAAATTGATCGTATCTTAGAGGTGGCCCACACCAAGGATGCAGAAACAGGGGAGGTAGGTGTGTTGGTATTTGCCTTTCTTTTTTCCACCCACATTACTAGTCAACAGATGGTCTTTGTTTTAATGGCATTGATGTATTCTCATGCAGGGTGGGTTTTCAAGGGCTGGCAAAGAATGGTTGATGACTTTACCAAGTTTCTTATATTTTCCCACTAGGAAGTAACACATTACCTGGTAAAATGGTGTTCCCTGCCATATGAAGAAAGCACATGGGAGCTAGAAGAAGATGTGGATCCTGCAAAAGTTAAAGAATTTGAGTCTCTACAAATTCTCCCTGAAGTTAAGCATGTGGTAATATATTTGTGTGTCTGTCTGACATCTCTTGTAATATGTTAGTTTTTGAACTCAGAAATTATGAACCATGTAGTGAGATTCAAGTATCAACTGATAAGGTCAAAAGACACTTATCCAAAGTCCTGGGCTCCTGAAAGGGGAGTGGCCAGCCCCATTCAAGAGGGGCTGCTAGGATCTTAGAAAGCCCCATTTGTTCCTACCTGCTAAAAAAAACTGGTTCGACATCCATCGTCCATCAGGTAGATAATCCGATCTCTCAGGTGCCTATATAAACTGTTACCTATATCATAAGTGTTAGTTTATATTCCAATAAATATTAATCTTAAATTGATAAAATTAAAAAAAAAAATTTACGCCTTCATTTGGCTCCCAATGTGGGTTCGGGCTGTGCCCACGAACATAAAAGGCTAAGAGTCCATTTGTGTTTTAAACACTGTCAAAAAACAGAAAAACAGACTGAATGTTCAACTTTGAGCGCAGATCTGTGCCAACTAAGCTAAAGATCCCAGATTACATAACCTCAAAAATCTTTTAAATAAATAAATAAGATAAAGATAGATTGTTCTACCTACCTATAAACAAATTTTAGCCAAATATATAGGCTAAGCAAAGACAATTTACACTAACATAGATATTTATATATTAATACAAATATAAAATAATTTTATGTTTAATTGAGACAATTTATACATTAATACAAAGTTAAATCTAAAATTTTTATACATCCAAAACAACTTATACATTGATATAAAATTAAATCTATAACTTATATAAAATTAAGTCTATAACTGTTATATTTTACATACACTTCTACCTCTGTTTAAAATATTTGCACATTATTGTCATGTCCACTATACAATTGCTACCTCCATTTAACTATACTAGACATAATATATAATTACACTAATTATAATATATACACAAAATGTTTTATATACCTCTGTTTATATATCTCTAAAATACTGTTACCATTTTACATGATATATATACCTCTAACTGATATTTGATAGTCATACTAAAAGTCATTACTCAGAGTTTATATACCCCTTTATAGATAACCTAATTTTATAATACAAGTTTCATTCTTTAAGATGATAAAAACTACAGTCAACATTACTTAAGTTGCCATGTCACATCTCAAATACAGATTAAAATACCATAGATAGACAAAAGTCTTCAACCATTTCATAGACCCAAAAAATATGGCATTTAACATTTGTTACTCAAAATTTGGCCGTGAGAGACATGACAACTCCTAGTGTCACTGTTCCTTTCTAGAGATGATGTTAAACATCAAAGACACTCCTTTAAAGTTTGTCCTTTTGACAGAAAATTGCCAGTTAGATAAAAAAAAAACCTGCCCTTACCTCGACTACTGACAATACACACATGATATCCAAACTAAATAAACAAAATGGCAGATAAAAACTGACGAAACCTGCCTAGACAAAATAAAACAGTCCCTCCAAAAATGCCCTGCTTAGAAAAAATCTGTCAGATACCATAGGCCTGTAGCCAAAATAATAGATGCTCCAACAGCACAAAAAAACATAAATAATTGTCCAAGTAGCTATGTCGCTGTCCTCTCCAAAATTTTAAGAGCTACTACTTCCATGTGCTTCTAACTTTCAAGTGATACATTTTCCTTCTCAAGTCTTAAAAAGTTAAAAAATAAATATTTAAAGTTACTACTCTATTATCCCTTAACAAAAAACATTCAAGTGTTAAATTTTCACTATCCCAAATAAACAATTTTAAAATAATTTATTCACCCTACCACTACTAATATTCTAAAAATATACAATATACTTTATATATGTTAGGTTTTGATTATGGTTTGTGCCTTATCCCCTCCTAAATATTACCTCATAATAATTCCTATTATATACAGTCTTAATTTAAAAGCTTCTTAGTTAGACAAAAGGGGGAGATGTAGTGAGATTCAAGTGTCAGCTGATAAGGTCAAAATACCCTTATCCAGGGTCCCAGGCTCCTGAAAGAGGAGTGGCCAACCCCATTCAAGAGGGGTTGCCGGGATTTTAGAAAGCCCCGTTTGTTCCTGCCTGCTAACAAAACTGGTTCGGCATCCATCATCCATCAGATAGATAAACGGATCTCTCAGGTGCCTATATAAACTGTTACCTATATCATAAGTGTTAGTTTATATTCCAATAAATATTAGTCTTAAATTAATGCAATTTAAAAAAGATTTACACTTTGAACCATATTAAACTGGGTTCTCAAATGGCTTCTGAAGTATCTTACCTCTGATGCTTCCTCCCCTTGACAAACTTCATCCGCATCCTGATGAGCACTTGCTCTGATCTCTGATTCAGTGCATGTAACATGTAAGAAGCTTGGGTGTGAGCTTCTAATCCTTGGTGTGCACCTGTGCTTTGCCACCAGTAACATGGAATGCAAAAGAAATGGCTGTGGAACCCTCTACACAGCGTCTTTCCTACTCCCTATTTTGAATCTTTTGCGCCCTCGGTGGTCTTTTTTTTTCTTTGTTTGTGACCCCCCAAATACTCAATGTCCACTAGAATATTCTTTGAGTAGTTCTTGGTAGTCCTTAATAAATCCTGGAACCTCAAGGAGAAGATACAGAATTTTTAGATAGGTTTATTGTTTGTTCTTCTGATTCTGGGTCATTTGTCCATGGAGTACCAACAGTTAAAAGGAGGCTAGGTTGAGTGTAGCTCCCTGTCAGAGTCCGTTTAAGAGCAGTGTTTGATTTTGTGTTATAGCAAATAAAAATATATAGAAACATCTGAAGATGCAGACTTGCGACTTAGAAACCCTGACAGCTGGCAGTGTGTTGTCTAAGTGATTGACTAGCTCCCCTTCAGCCCTCTCCTATAATACTCCTTTCTGCTTTTAATCTGCTAGTCATTTACTAAGCATGCTAAAGGTTTGATGTGTGTGTGTGATATCATAAAAAAACCAAAACCCAATGCACAGATCCTGACCAGGAGCCCATCTGATGGAAAGCGCACATGTAGAAACACAGCATGATAAAGTAACAGCCTTGTGGAGCAGAGGTGCATCTGAGGCTAACTCACCATCTGCAGGTCGTCAGAATCCCATCCTTTCAGCACAGCTCCTGCTTGGTTTCTCCACCCTGACTATGTCTTTGGCAGGGAAGGGAGTCCCCGGGGTTGTCAGGTGCTGCTTTGCATGTGTGAGGCTATCATGCTCAGTGAGCCACAGTATCCTTTATACTTGTCCCCTGTCCCTTATTTGCTTCCTCTGAAAATGGGGGTTTTGAAATTTTGTCTGGAAAAAAAACTGAAATGAATGCAAAGACTATAGTTAACCCTGTCTTTACAAACAAAGGGTTCCATCACCTTAAAAACAGTGCCTTTTTCTAAAGAGCTCTTGCTCTGGGTTTTCAAGGTTAGCCCTTACCTGTCTTGGTGAATAGGAAGTCAGTGTCTGAAAGGGGAAAAACTGGGAGAGGTGAGTAGTTGAGAGTGGGATGCTGCTACACTAGAGTGATCCCAAAGCAGCCAAGTAGTTTTCAGTAATGTCCTTTCAAATAGCATCTGCAGTGCTAAGAGCCAGGTGATTGAATCAGTAGAAGGGTAGCTTGGGCTTCAGGGATCTGGACTGAGTGCTTCTGAAAGCTAAGAAAGTGACTTTTGTAAAGGGAACAGAATAGAGATGAGTACAGGGATGTCTTTGTTCAGAGCCTTTTCTATAAAAAGAAAGATACATTGGCGTGATAACTTTTCTCTTTCTAAAATCACTGGTGTTACTAGCATTCAGGAGTTCCATTTCAAACTGCTTAGTCTGACTAACACAGCTGCAGTAATCTCTAGGTGAGTTGTCACATCTGTTTTTCTGGAAGGTCATAGCTAACTTACTTACCTCCAAGTACAAGTGACATAATGGAAGTTATTTTTGAAGTATCACATGCAAATAGCCCGTTTTAGATGTAAACTTTATTATAGTAATTCCAAAATTGTTAGAGAAAAACCAATCTAGTATCCTCATTTATAACAGATAGCTAAGATTTTTTTTTAAAGATTGTGAATGTCACTTTAGAGACTAGACTCAGTTTGTCTGTAAGATAAAAAGTTGTGCCTTTGTGTAAATAAGAAAAATAAGGCCTAAATAAATAAAATTGTGGATACAAAATCTCAATACACGAGGATCACCTTACTCAGTATTGACTTTGGGATGAAGAAATCAGACTTCCCTGGAGTGGGTGTACCACACTGAGCTGACCCACCTTGGGACTTCTTACCCTTTGGGGGGAGGGGATGGTGAAATGGGGAGGGGCAAGGATGAGGGCTGACTGGGAGGGATTGTGAGGAGAGAAGAGACGGGGAGCAGAGAGATACATGGATAAAAAAGACTTTTAAAAATAAAAAATAATAAAATAAAGGAAAAATGATTTAAGTACTCTTCCAAATAAGTAAGCCATTAAATTAAATTCTAAAAGTAATTTAAAGGAACTTGATTCTAAAATTATACCAAAGATAAAACACAGTCCCAAAGCCATTTTATGTATGTTTGTACACATAGAATATCTTCCTCTGTTGAGTCTTCATATGTGTTTACTTATCAATATAATGGGAGCAGGGCAAGTTTACCACTTAGCTTAACCTGGCTGACCAACAATCTCCAAAGATCCACCCATCTCTGTCCCACCCCTCCTCATCAAGTTCTGGTGATTACAGTTTTACATGGCCATGTCTGGCTTTTGGGGGGTGTACTAAAGATTTATATTCAGGTGTTCATGCTCACATGGCAAGCACTTCACCCATTAAAGCCATTTCTACAACCTTGGCAACGACCATTTAGAAAAGTAATTCCCTGTCAGATACAAAGCTCCAGTGATTAAAAAAATGTGATTTCATTGCAGTACTAGACAAACAGCCTATGAAAAAAGGTTGAATAGTCTAGATATAGCTGCATGATTATCTTGAAACAATATATAAGGGGCTAGAAAAAAGGTTGAAAGCATATACTGTCTTTGTAGAGAACCCAAGTTCATTTGTCCGTCATTTCACAACCACCTGTTACTCCAGCTCCAGGAGATTTAACATCCTCTTCTGGACACCCACACACAGATAAATATACACATACATTTTTTATAAAATAACAATTTTTTTCAGCTTCATATATAATAATGTGTCATCTCATTGGTATTTACAAAATGACTGAGTTTTAGAAACTGGTATTTTATATGGAAAAATAAGAGTGAGAACATTTGGTCGGGCAGTAGTGGTGCACATCTTTAACCAGCACTCAGGAGGCAGAGGTAGGTGGATCTTTGTGACTTCAAGGCCAGCTTTGTCTACAGAGCAAGTTTCAGGACAGCCAGGACTACACAGAGAAGCCCTTTCTCAAAAATGAATGAAAAGAAGCAATGTTTGTATTTTATTTAAGGGGTATTAAAGAATTTGTAATCTGATTATAAAGGTTTTTTTTTTTCTTATTGGTCAACTTCAGAGACTAATCAACATAGTGTTTACCCATTATCCTTTCCTGAGCTGACAAAGAAGACACAAAGAAGCTTTTGTTACAAGTTCTGTTAGAGAAACCATGAAACCCAATTAATCTTAGGAAATTAAAGTGTAGATGAGATGGCATCCAAGAGTCCAGTAGAGAAGTCTGACTTTGGATATTAAGTTGATCCGTTACTGTTCATAAACTTGGCAGAAGTAGTCATAATCTGGAAAAATTTAGAAAGTGTAGCATCATTAAGAAAAATATGGGCAGTTGGAATCCATCCTTAGAGCAGCATTCGGATTTGTTAGCTTGCCCAAGACTGTCCGTGCTATGTTTCTAACACCTTTCTGAACATTGTGATCTCCTTTCTAACCTAGGAACGACCTGCTTCTGATGCCTGGCAGAAGCTAGAGACGTCTCGTGAGTACAAGAACAGTAATAGGCTGCGGGAATACCAGCTGGAGGGGATGAACTGGCTTCTATTCAATTGGTACAACAGGTGAGGGACCCTGAAGCAGCCTGTGCTCACACACTCCAGGTGTATTGTTGCCTTAGCCTGAGATATGTTGAGGTGACTTAGAAGAATGGCAGGAGCAGCACTGTTTATAGCTTGGAATCATTGCAAAACTTTATTTTTATGTCATTTGTTGCCCCCAACAAAAGGAGAAATAGTCGATATTACTGAATGTGTGTTGATAGAGGGACATGGTCTGATTGAAAGGAAAGGAGGAATCTAGGAGGGTGGGCATTGTCTGTCTGGGTTTTAGTGGTGTGATATGGGGGTCTTATGTGGCCCAGATGGCCTCAGATGGCCTCAGATTCAGTTGTAGACTAAGAAAGCCTTGACTCTTGACTCCCTGCTTCTTCCTCCCAAGTACTAGAATTATAGTTATGTGCCTCTTAAGTCTTTACAGCTGCCACTCCTCAATTTAAAGTCTATGAATGAGAACAGATGTAGATTCTAGACTCCACTATTTGGTGTAATAGATGTTCTGTATTTGTGCAGTAACACTCAGCTGTGAATTAGTTGTATTTCTATTTCATATTAGAGTCTAGAGGAACCAGATGGAATTTAAGACAGATAAATTGAGATTTTCGTAAGACTGGACATTGTACAACATTAAATATTTTTAAATCAGTGCATTGTAGTGCAAAACATATGTGTGAGAGGATTCTGATGTTCTAGTGTAATCTCTGCTACTTACTGTGTGTCCCAGAGCATAACCCTTATCCAGTTGAATGGGGTGTTGAGTCACATATCTGAACAGTGAGGGAATGAGACCAGATGTGGTCACACTTCTTTTAGGACCACCATTTTTGCTTCTGATCACCAGATAGCAATGTCTTTACTCTTTCATGACAAGGAATTTATTATGTAGATTAAAATTTGTCCTTTGATAACGTACAAAAGCTATATAGTAGGACTCCAATTTTACCTTGGTTTCTAGGAAGTTTGAAGGTAAATAAACTGGCTTAGACAAACATAGCTGTTTCCTTCATGTAGATTCAAGATCTCGTGTGTGTGTGTGTGTGTGTGTGTGTGTGTGTGTGTGTGTGTGTGTGTGTGTGTGTGTGTGTGTGTGTTTGAGAGGGACAAATGAGGACTTAGGGAGAAAGGAAGAAGGAATAAGAGTATAATGGAATATGTGAGACATGGAAGCAGAAATGGAGGGACTCTGTAGGAGAACAACATGGTGTCGGGCAAGAAAGAACCAAGTATAATGATAATAAATGAGAGAAAACACAGTGGTGTGAATGCTAACCTTAAAATTTCCTAGCTTGTGTTATAGACATTTCCCCCTTGTCTTCATATTGTTTCATAGTATTTTTAGTTTCTATTCTAATAGCTTTGTTTTGAACTTTTCTCCTAAGTTGGCACGGGCAAAGTATGAATAATTATAAAACTAGCTTTAGTTTCATTGCTACAAAATTACAGAGCCTTCACTAACTTCAGAAGTCAGAGTTTTAGTTATAGCTAACCTCTGTAACTTTTTATATTAGTAATGAATTACTAATACTTCTTACCCTCTGCAGAAAAAACTGTATTTTGGCGGATGAAATGGGCCTCGGGAAAACCATCCAGTCCATCACATTCCTTTCAGAAATATTCGTCAGGGGAATCCATGGCCCCTTTCTCATCATTGCCCCTCTTTCCACCATCACTAACTGGGAGCGAGAATTCCGGACGTGGACAGAGATGAATGCTATTGTGTATCATGGCAGCCAGATCAGCAGGCAGATGATTCAGCAGTATGAAATGGTGTACAGAGATGCACAGGTGAGCCTCACTTGAACCGAAAGACCCAGAGACTCCTGACTTCACAACACCTTTCTGCCACTTGTTTTTAGGAGCTTCAGTCCTGCATCTCAAGCTGCTGTTTGCTTGTTTGTGGAGTTCCTATTGCTGAGGCTGACTTCTTGCTTACCTCGTGTATTTTGTGTAAGACTGTGATAAAAACAAATTGAAGAGATGCTTTCTTATCCCTACAAGATACACGTGAGGTCTTTCCTAGGACACTGAGAGCTTGGTGTATTGGCTAGTCTATGAAGTTGCTTGTGTGTGCAGAGATTTTGTCTTATTGTTGTGTACTCAGTAAAGAAAATAAGAGGTGTATGGGCCAGCCTTAATGGAACACTCCTTTAATCCCATCATTTGGGAAGCAGAGGCAGGCACATCTCTGAGTTGGAGGTCAGCCTGGTCTACATAGCAAGTTCTAGGCCAGCCAAGGCTACATAGTAAAACCATTTCTTAAAATTGTGGTTTTTTTTTTTAAGTGTGTGGTGTTTAGAATTTGAGCCCAGGGAATTTTTAGAGGAAATGAACAGATTGGATAGGGAAAGATAATAATGAGTTTCATGTTGAAAGCACAACTTTAGTTTATGTATTTTTGATATGCATAATCAGTTTACTGAGTATGGTTCTATACTTTCACCAGGCAGTGGTTTTCATAATTAAAGTAAAAAATGATCAGTCTGAGGAAAACCAGGGGTTCAGATCATGTAGAAATTGTTTGGCAGAAATTTTATATTGCCTTAATGTTAGGCAGCTCTGCTCTTGAGATGTGATTATGGCATCTAGACACATAACAGATGGAGGTGTATCCTGTCAGACAGACGGTAGATGGAGATGTATCCCGTCTAGACAGACAGCAGATGGAGGTGTATCCCGTCTAGACAGACAGCAGTTGGAGGTGTATCCAGTCTAGATAGATAGCAGATGGAGGTCTATCCCGTCTAGACAGACAGCAGATGGAGGTTTATCCCGTCTAGACAGACAGCAGATGTAGGTGTATCCGATCTAGACAGACAGCAGATGGAGGTGTAGCCCATGTAGACAGACAGCAGTTGGAGGTGTATCTCGTCTAGACAGACAGCAGATGGAGGTGTATCCCGTCTAGACAGACAGCAGATGGGGGTGTATCCGATCTAGACAGACAGCAGATGGAGGTGTAGCCCATGTAGACAGACAGCGGTTGGAGGCGTATCTCGTCTAGACAGACAGCAGATGGAGGTGTATCCCGTCTAGACAGACAGCAGATGGGGGTGTATCCGATCTAGACAGACAGCAGATGGAGGTGTAGCCCATGTAGACAGACAGCAGTTGGAGGTGTATCCCGTCTAGACAGACAGCGGTTGGAGGTGTATCCCGTCTAGACAGACAGCAGATGGAGGTGTATCCCGTCTAGACAGACAGCAGTTGGAGGTGTATCCAGTCTAGATAGATAGCAGATGGAGGTCTATCCCGTCTAGATAGACAGCAGATGGAGGTTTATCCCGTCTAGACAGACAGCAGATGTAGGTGTATCCGATCTAGACAGACAGCAGATGGAGGTGTAGCCCATGTAGACAGACAGCAGTTGGAGGTGTATCTCGTCTAGACAGACAGCAGATGGAGGTGTATCCCGTCTAGACAGACAGCAGATGGGGGTGTATCCGATCTAGACAGACAGCAGATGGAGGTGTAGCCCATGTAGACAGACAGCAGATGGGGGTGTATCCTGTGCATGCACGCTGCTGTTGGAGTCTGTGCTAGAACCAGAGTTATAGGGCAAAATTACAGAAATCTAAAAAGTAGCGTAGGATTTATTTCATTGAGCCTTAAAAGTGTACACGGCTGAAGTAGACACCACTGGAGATAATTTTGTATCGTCTTCGGCTGCTTTCCTTAGCATCATGATTCAGAAACAGATAGTTGCCCTTTGTCATTCTCCCCTTCAGGAGGACACTGACTCAAATCTGTTTCCTTGATGTTCTGAGATCTTCTCTGTCTAAACTGTTTGTTCCTATGTTTCTCCTTTCTCATATGAGGGAAACAGGGCATGTTGGTTTCTCATCTGTCACTGACCTGTACTGTTCTGTCAAGTCTGCTAGTAGAATTCAGTAGCCATGTGTAAAACTCTGCTTTGGTTTGTGTCGTCCTCAGGGAAACCCCCTTTCAGGAGTCTTTAAGTTCCATGTCGTCATCACAACGTTTGAGATGATCCTGGCCGATTGCCCAGAGCTGAAGAAGATTCACTGGAGCTGTGTGATAATCGATGAGGCCCACAGATTGAAGAACAGGAACTGCAAACTTCTAGAGGGGCTAAAGCTCATGGCCCTGGTGAGAACTAGCTAGCTTTTTACATAAATAATGTAAATTTACATGGATTCCTTCTCTTCCAAGTGAAGGGAATACACAGCGTTCTGCACATCCTTTCTGCCACACGTTGTCTCCCAGAAGGACCTAAAAAACGCTAAAATTCCATGAAATTTGTAAGCTGGAAATATGAGGTGTTTGTAGTTTGTTTCTGGGTCCCTGAATGAACTGGTACTAGAGGTGATAGTCTTAGCAGGACTGTCTAGGAACAGAGGGAGGCAGGCACCTAATGATTCCGAGTGAATGCAGAATGGCTGTTGTGCTTACCATGAAGTGGTGCTGGAATCCATGATCTGGAAGAAGAGTTGGCCTGTTAACAACTATTCCTTTGCAGCATTGGCACTCTATCTGTTCATTAAAGATTTGCCTCCTAATTGAACACAAAAGGCCGCAGCTTTTGTGGGTTCCTCCATGGCTCACAATCTGTTTTGATTTTATAGGAACACAAAGTGCTGCTCACAGGAACACCCCTGCAGAACTCTGTGGAAGAGCTCTTCAGTTTGCTTAACTTTCTGGAGCCCTCACAGTTCCCTTCAGAGACTGCTTTTTTAGAGGAGTTTGGTGATCTCAAGACAGAAGAACAGGTAATTGCGAGCCCGAAGGATTGAGACAGTGTGGTGGTTCTCTTCACGTTAAAGAAATGCAAGTGTTATGGGGACAGGATTTTTTAAAGTTCCTACTCTTGTAAAATGGACATGTATTTGTTTATGTTGAGGAAAGCACCTAATGATTAGTGATTCTTATTGCAAATAAGAATTATTTGGCCTCCTGCTTCACTGAATACCATTGTCCATTCAGTGACATTGTAGCTCTGGCCTCGGGAGCATGGTGTTGTCTTCTGCTTCCCTCACTCTTTCATCTTTCCTGCTCCATACCCTGCAGCATGTTTTCAGGGCCACTCTTCTTGGTTACACATTCCACAGTGTGAAGTAACTGATAGTTCTATTTCGTCTCCATTACCCCGAGTTCTCTAGCTTTTGAAGGTCTAGTACAGTCCAGCTTATTGAACCCAGTTTAGAGCAGTGTTGATATTTATCTATTGTAATCCCTAGGAATCATGAAGATATGTCAGACATTTAAATGCTGTCAGAGGGACAAATAACAGAGCTGGGGATGTGAAAGTAAAGGATCTAGAATGAGAACGGAGACGGCACAACTTGAAAATCTCTTGAGGGTAAATTTTCAACAGTGAAGAAAGAAGCGCTCAGGATAGTCAGGGCCCTGAACTTGACACAGTACTGACATGATCTGGTGAGCTCAAGTAGGATGGCTGAGTACAAGGTGAAACCAGAAGAGTTAGTTATGTTGTTTGAGGATCCTGAAATGGAGGCTGAAGAACAAGAAGGTAACAGAGGGGTCTTACAAGGCTTTTATTTTTAGAAAGACTTAGTTCTGCTAGTTGATCTAGCAGTGGTATTAGAGTAGCTTGGTGGTGCAGAGAGTTTGAGGACCCAGAAGGTTTAAGGTACCACTGACTGATGTGAGTATACCCTGGTTCCAGTCTGTTGCTTTTACTTTCATGCAATTCAAACTTTGAAAACAGTGAAAAATCACATGTAATTCTCCTCCTCTGCATTTCAATATCTGTTGATTCTTCAAAAGCCAGATCCAATCCACTCTCCATTTTTGGACCATTGGAAATGCATCCTCTTCTCCCATTGCACTTAATTTGTGGTATGCATTTTTTCTTCTTCCTAGACAATGATCTCCTTGAGGACAAGGCCCACATCTTCTCCAAAGTTGTGTTTGTTGTATTGACCAGCAAAGTGTCTGGCATATAGTATACTCTAAGTGATTCAGGTATGAACCAAGTGAAGGGCAAAAGCTGACCCCAGCATGTGGCAGATTGACATGCGTCCCCACCTTTAACAATCAGCTAGCACTGTTTTACTCCTTAGACTCTTTACGTAGTAATTCTTTACCCATTGGGGGAAACACCTTCCTAAATGCCCTGGGTAGGAAAATTAAGCTCTAAAAAAGGGTTAGGTTTAAAATTGGTATTAGAAAAAAAATAGATTAGCTGTCTGATTTATTTTATATTTTTCAATTGACACAAATTGTATATGCATTTTGTATATGATAGATTTTGAAATACGTATTCATAGTAGCTAGCTGAGTCAATACTTAATATATGTATTACATTATCATCTTTTTGTGGTAAGGTTACTCAAAATACACTCTCACGGCAATCTTCAAGAATACATTTTTACTAATTATAGTTGCCGTGTTGTAAATAGCTCCTTTGACTTTTTTCTATCGAGTTAAAATAGTATGACCTTCGGCCAACATCTCCTAAACTCTCTCTGATAATCATTATTCTACTTATTTCACAAAAACGAAATGTTTTGTTTTAAAACACGATACATAGAAGTTCTCAAAAGTGTTTGTTTCCAACATAAAGCATGTTTATCATTGTCTAAACCCGTTTCAGTGTCTCTGTAACTGCTGCAAGTGGTGCTGTTGCATTCAGGAAGCAGTGCCGCAGCAGATCCTGCCCCTTTAGAAACACTGAACGGCCAGCCCTCCTGACTTAGAACTTAAGTGCCTTTGTGCTCTCATGTCCTTATTTTATTTTCTCATCGGAGTTGATCTTAGTGGTATCACACAAGCTGTGTGTAGGTTAACTCAGGTGCTTTGACCCTGAATAACCTACACTGTCGTTGGCTCTGTAGCATCTTTGACACTACATTGTCATTGTCTGGAAGAGGGATGGGTTACCTTGTTGGTGCAGTCTACTAAATGGGATCTTTGTGTAGGGCAGTCTCTTATACACGTAGCCAGGTTATAGCAAAGAACACTGCCAGGCTTCAAATGGATCAAATGTGACAGTTCCCATGATTTTACTATACAGCGTGAATTCTTCACACATTCCTACTTGTAAACACAAATAGGATAACTCCATTTCAGACTGCCTCTAGTTCTTAACTCTGTCCTTTTCAGCATCTCAGTCGTCTTCTTACTGTGTCACTTGTACCTTCTAACAAGACAGAGTATTCCTTATATAACTTCTGTGCATGTGCGTGTGTGTTAGAAAATGAGCAAGAAACTGTTTTCTCTGCCCTAGAGAGTAAATCCGTTTTCCTTCTCCCTTTTTACCTTCTTAAGAGGTTGCCACAAAGGTTCTTGATAATTGCTGAATTGAAACCAGATCCCTTTTCTCTTCAGATACTGTTGTAAGCTCTCTATTTTATGTAATTTTTATGACCTCAATATCATGATGACATTGAAGAAATTATAGTGAATGTTGAGTTACCGTAGTGATCATTTAGTCCAGACTGGGGCAAATAAATGGCTATCCTTTTCCTAAACAGGTAAAGAAATTGCAATCTATCCTAAAACCAATGATGCTTCGGCGCCTGAAAGACGATGTGGAAAAGAACCTTGCTCCAAAGCAAGAGACCATCATCGAAGTAGAACTGACCAATATCCAGAAAAAATACTACCGTGCCATCCTGGAGAAAAACTTTTCTTTCTTGACCAAAGGTGCAAATCAGCACAACATGCCCAATCTTATCAATACTATGATGGAGCTCAGAAAATGTTGTAACCACCCCTACCTGATCAATGGTGAGTCAGGGCAAAGTGGCAGATCTCTGTGATTTTGAGGCCAGCCTGATCTACAGAGTTAAGTTCCAGGTCTTGATAGAAAAAGAAACAAATATATATATATTTTTTTACTTTTTAAAATTCAGGACAGGCATGATTCTTTGCTCAGAGCCCATGATGAGCAAAAGCCTTATGTGCTAAGTTCTCTTTATACACTTACACAGTGGTTCTCGGCCTTCTTAATGCTGTGACCCTTTAATACAGTTCTTAATGTGGTTCCTCTCAACTATAAAATTACTTTGTTACTACTCTATAACTAATTTTGCTATTGTGAATTGTAATGTAAATATCTGATATGCAACCTCAAAGGGTTAAAAACCCACTACACTAGAACTTAATATTTTTGTCTTTTTATACAGTATAGAACAGAGGATCAGAGAGAATTATGGATCTGTCTGAGTAATATGATGCCTTCTGCCAACCCTGCTTCTTTAGGGCTTCTGTAGACCTGCCTGACAGAGATTGGGCATGAGCCATCAATTTGCTGCCCTTAGGACCCATAATCTAACCCAGAGTTTCCATTTGAGAATAGAGAAATGTGTAACTTAGTTGAATGAATGATGATGCAGTAATGAGGTTAAAGTTTGTGTATAAGTTCAGTCATATTAGTCACTGACTAATTAGAGAAGGTGTGGAGGTAGTGTGTGTGCGTGTGTGTGCGAGTGTGTGGTGCAAGCCAGAGGGAAACATTAAATGTCTTCCTCAACCACTCTGCACCTTATTTTTGAGACAGGGTCTTTCACTGAACCAAGAACTCACCAATTCAGCTAGACTGGCTGACTTAGAAGCCCAGAATATCCTCCACATAGGTCTTGCCATCTGAGCCATCTCTCTAGACCAGGGTTTCCATATTTTCTTTGGTTTAAGAGTTTTTTTGAAAAAGTACTGAAACTTTCTGAGGAATTCTGGTAGTAGTGTGACCTGGATTCTTTTCTGGCTAATCTTACAGTAACAAGAAGTATAGAAGTCTTTTGCCAACTCTGGATAATTTTCTTCACCTGAGTAACTTGTGTTAGAACTTAACATCTCAGACTCTGAATTTCCAGAGGTACTCTCAGGAAAGCAAGGCAGTCTACCTGTTCCAACAGGTGACTGCTAAGGGCACAGACCCAAAATCTGACTTCTGATCCTTTATTTCCCCAGGATCTATGAAACAAAGAACAGCTTTTAATTACATCTTATTCAAGAACA
Organism: Phyllotis vaccarum; assembly: GCA_033318265.1. Taxonomy (NCBI): domain Eukaryota; kingdom Metazoa; phylum Chordata; class Mammalia; order Rodentia; family Cricetidae; genus Phyllotis; species Phyllotis vaccarum. The sequence continues at coordinate 187,913,531 of JARWLC010000001.1, read as the reverse complement.
GTTTTGCTCATGCTTTTTTAGGGGCAGAGGAGAAGATTCTGGAAGATTTCCGGAAAGCTCACAGCTCAGACGCTTCTGACTTCCAGCTCCAGGCCATGATCCAGGCAGCCGGCAAGCTGGTGTTGATCGACAAACTGCTTCCCAAGCTGATCGCAGGTGGCCACAAAGTGCTCATCTTCTCTCAGATGGTGCGCTGTCTCGACATCCTGGAAGATTATCTCATCCAGAGGAGGTGAGACTGTCCGTCATCAGCACTCTCACCCAGCGCATTAGGTGGTGCATTTCTTTAACATTGACAACAAAACATTCACTGCTGCATGAATTCTGGTTGTATTAAATGAAATTCTGAGCCAGATATTGAGGAAGAGCTGGAATATCAGAGAGAAAACACCACAGTCAAGTCTCACCCAGCTGTCTCCCAGCTTCCTCAGCCTCGCTCCTCCTTGCTCCTCATGGCGTCTACTGCCTGCTCTGTCTTCCTGTGCCTGCCTTAAATACCCTCTTTGCCCAGCTGTTCACATCCAGGTTAAGATTAAAGGTGTGAATTACTACTGTTTGGTAGTTAGGCCTTGAACTCACAGAAACACAGAAAGATCTCTAACTCTGGAGTTAGAGGATATTACCTGTGCTGGGATTAAAGGCAGCAGTTACCACTCTCTAACCCTCCTGGATTGACTGTGGTGGATCTGTTTTCTGATATTCCAGACTGGTTTTATTAAACATAGAACATATCACTACAATTCACCATTAGAGAAAAGGAATGTCTTTAACAATTGACTAAAGTCCATTGTTTAACTTAGGACCAGGTAGTCTCAAGTTTAGCTGTCCGGAGTAAATTTTATAATGTGGAGTTATTGTTTTGCTTAGGAAAAATTCCACGCTTGTTTATATTTATATCAATTGGAAGAAATAAAATTTAAGTAACATTAGGAAAGGCTAAGAAAAATGATATAGTGACATTCTTCTTGTCACTATGAGAGATGTGCATCCCTGAAGGCACATCCTTAAGTTTCTGAAGTGCTTAAGCCAAGAGCTCAGAAAGAATTGTTTGTCCATTTGATGGCTCTAAAGCTCTGTAACACTATCTGTGGCACTCCGCTCTTTGCTCCTAGCCCCTGTAATTGCTTGGCCTGACTCTCATGCTTATGCAAGTGAGAAGTCTGGTGTTATGGGGAATAATTAGATTCTGTGCAGGATCTGTCCTGCTCTCCTCACACTGTCTTAGAGTCTCTGTCACTGTGAAAAATATACCAGTGACCTGGAGATGGTAGTAGATGGTTAAAATGAACTTGTAAGGATAAAACTTTGCAAAAATATAAGTGTAGCACTAACACTATACTTCTTTTCAAGTAGTTAAAGATTCTGTTTGTCCTACTAAATTATATCACTTAACAGAAAGAATACTACTGAAGGAAATGACAGACTTGCTGTGGATATGCTGGCTTTTAATATTGATGGGTAATTCTTCAAAGTTAGATAATAAGAAAAGTCCTCTGAGCACCATGGTAGAAATTTACAGGAAACTCTTCCTGGAGGAAGCTAATGGGTCTAAACCTGTATTGTAGATATATAGTGATGAGAACACAGCTTCTAGTGTCCCACTACTGAGTCTGATCATTTCTTACTGAATCTTGTACTGAAAATGCTTATGGAGGTTATAACTGTGAGCACTCTGTTTTCTCGTGTGCGGGTGTGTGTGTGTGTGCTCGCGTGTGCGCATGTGTTTTCCTACTGCTTATTTCTGGCAGACAAGAAAATTGTTCATTTCCCTTCAGGCTTTCTGAGGTCAACAGTTCTTGTGCCAAAAACATGTCATTCCCAACCCCAGCCAGTCCCCTAGAAGTCTTACCAGAGTGCCACCTGCTTCTTGTTGACAAATGAATTTCTCAGAATCACAGCCTGATGAGCCATATTAATTTCCTAGGGATCTCTTTCAAAATACAGTTGTCACAGAGAGTTAATTGCTGAAGCTTAGTGTGGAAAATTTGATGGTATGTGCTTTCTTCATTTGAACTCCCTAGCCTTCAAGGTTTCCTTTTTTCTAAAGTGTCTTTACTGTTCCAGCTGTCAGTTTGGTTTTGTCCTCATTTAATTTCATTCCAGACTCATACAGAAGTGGGGCAGAGCCAGATCTGGCTCGGAAATCAAGGGAAAGGGGGAGTGGTTTAAGAGTTCTGATAATCCAATTTTAGTTGTTTGTATGTTGAGAGCACTCACTCAAAACTAAACAGGAGACAGAGTGAGAATCATTGTCCCTGCCATTCTGTATGCATACCATTCCTTCACACTATTGCTATGTTATCGCTGCCAAAACACTTTCTACATTATGGAGACAGTCCACCCTCCTGTGCTTTCCCAGGTGATGTTCAAGCTTTGTCATTCATATTTATTGATTTCTTCCTTTCCAAATGCTGTGCCAGTTGTGGCCTCACCAGTGTCTGCATGCCTCTGCTCCTCTTTGATGCTCAGGGGTATCCCTTATAAGACTCACATCCTCTGTTCCTGTAGCATTGCTTGCTGGCATGGCAGGGAAGGACACTATTGTTTAATAGAATCTAGCACTGTCTTCTAGCTCTAAGCCTTCTGCTGCTTTTGCCTCATCATACAGAGCCTAGTGCATATTGCAGCATTACTTCATCATGTCATTTTTATACTTAGGTATGTTTTCTGGGTCTTCAGCCAGAGTTACAAGTTTCCAAACTTTACTAGTGTCCCTAACTTGTCTCTAGTTGATGTTTTTAGTTCTTAAGCACGCTCCTCTGTTCAACACTGAAATGTGGGTCACTATGAGAACCATCATTGTCATTATCAGGTAGATCTGGCTTCAACTTGCTTACCAGCTGGGACTGAGCATGCTGATTTTTTTGTATGGGTCTTGCTGTGAAGCTTCCATAGGCAGGAAATGAGGGTACTAATAGAAATACCCCCATAGGATTGTATGAGAATTAAATGCAGGGATGCATAATCAAGTATTGTAGTTGGTTATTTTGACTCTTTACTCTTTGAGTGACCTGCCACCCAGTTCTCAAATAAATACATGGAGTCTTATTATTTCTTCTAAATGCCTGGCCTTAGCTTGGCTTATTTCTAGTCAACTTTCCTTATCTTATCCCATTCACCTTTTGCCTCTGGGCTTTTATTTATCTTTCTCTGTTCTATATGCCTTTCTTTACTTCTTACTCAGTGGCTTGCAGCCCCCAGTGTCCTCCTCTTCTTCTTTGACTTCCTGATCTTCTCTCCCCAGATTTCTCCTTCTGTTTATTCTCTCTGCCCACCATCCCTGCCTTTCCTTTCTCCTGCCTAGCGATTGGCCATTCAGCTCTTTATTAGACCAATCAGGTGTATTAGACATGCACATAACACAGCTTCACAGAGTTAATAAATGCAGCATAAAAGAAGACAACACATCTTTGCATTATTAAACAAGTGTTCCATGGCCTAAACAAATATAACACATCTTTAATATTCTACAAGAAAGCCTATGCTAAATATCTGATACACAACAGACACCTAAGAACTTGCTTAGTTCTTATCAGTGCTGTGGATACAAATGTTAGATTAAAACACGTACATCTATCTAGCCCTTAGTCTTTTTCCTCTTCTACCACAAAAGCTCTTGGATCAGCCTTTCCAGCAAGCCAGCCTCAGTGTCCTGTCATTGTTATTGTGGCTCCCATAAGATGGTATTCTTTGGATACATTCTAATTTTAAAAGAAAACAGTAACAGAAACCATTCACACACTTGTAGGAATGGTTACCTTGTGAGTGTAAGAGAGAAAGACAGTGTCTCTGTGTGGTATTGCAGTGTGAGTCTTCAGTTCTGTTTGTTTCTGAGCCCCCCCCCCCTTTTTTTTTCTTTTCTTTTCTTTATTTTTTTTTTGTTTTTTATTTTATTTTATTTTTTATTTTTTTGGTCTGCTGTCTTTATATGCCCCTTTCTCAGCCAAATTAGGGCAACCTTGCTGAATTTTGTTTTTAGAACCATCCCCATACAGAATCATTGTCTGTCTCTTTACTCTTACCAGGCATTTTACTGGGTTTTGGAGATTTGGGGGTTTTTTGGTTTTTGGTTTATTTTTTGTTTTGTTTTGTTTTGGTTTTTGTTTTGTTGGCTTGTTTGTTTGTTTTTCCTGAATCGATTCATGGTCTTGACATTGATGGGTTTCAGATGGCTTGGTCTTTTTCTTTAAAAATAGTTCTTCAGGCTTACTTATTTTATATATATGGATGTTTTACTTACAAGGATGTCCATGTGTTATGTGCATGCCTGGTACCCCAGGAGGTCAGAAGACAATGTCAGATACTCCGGAATTGGAGTTTTAGATGGTTGTGAACCACCATGTAGGTGCTGGGAATCAAACCTAGGTCCTCTGCATGAGCAGCCAGTGCTCTAACCACTGAGCCTCTATGCTCAGTCTTCTTCTCAGAATGTTCTCAGTACTAATACTTGATTATCAATTTTTTTTGTCAACTTTGGTGCCAGATTAGTTTGTCCCTGTAAATTCACCTGTTGTCAGTGGAAACCATTGTCAATGGAATAAATAGGAAGTACATAAAAGGATAAAGGGAAAAAATACTGTTAAGCCTTCCTGCTTTGTTATTTTTTGGTAACCAACATAAATGTACCTGTCTTTTGTTTATTTTCTAAATGGTCAGTAGCAGTATGTCCCTTGAACATCTTCATTTCCTGTTCTTTACCCTCTTACCTTTACTCCATTGTGCTGTCCGTCAGCAGGTGTCCTCCCACCTCACCATTGTCCTCTTCTTGTACATCTTAGTAACCGTTTCTCTGATTTGACTGTGCACATGGAGGTTCTGCTCTGCACCTATGTTTTGAGAAACCAACAAGGTGGAAGCGGCTGTCCCACAGCCCAGGTCTGGCAGTGCAGGCTCCTTGCTGCTTCTTTTATACAGAGCAGCTGGAAACAGGAGTGAACTCTGAGCCCAGTGGTTAGCAGCTGCTTACATTCAAAGTTAAAGCTTACATCTGCTTTTCTGCCAGGAAAATTGTGGGGTGAGATTCTCTACAAGTATAAACTGGAAAATTCGCAAGAATAAGTTACTTGGCCAACTTATTAGGGTTCAGTACTTTCTGATTTTAAGTCTTGTAGTCATCCTTAATTCGTGACTGGCTTTTTTTTTTTTAATTGTTTCACAAGGAAGACATTTTTTGATGCAATTGTAATCTGCTCTGCTTCCTGTATAGGGGTTGGGATTCCTTAGAGACTGTTGTCGTTTGGTCCAAATTTAGAAATAAAGGATTTGGAGCCATTTGGCAGTAGCTTCCTGATGGTTCTTTGAACCACGATTAACACCTGGGCTTTTACTCATTGGGTCCCTACAGATACACCTATGAGCGAATTGATGGGCGAGTTCGGGGAAACCTGCGCCAGGCAGCCATTGACCGGTTCTGTAAGCCAGACTCAGACCGCTTTGTCTTTCTTCTGTGCACCAGAGCAGGAGGCCTGGGAATCAATCTCACAGCTGCTGATACCTGCATCATATTTGATTCTGACTGGAACCCACAAAATGACTTGCAGGTAACCATTAGAATGATTGCTCTTGATGTTAGCTGCCCTGACTCCCAGAATGTCCTACAAAGTCTGGCTTAGCTATAGATTGTTGCCGTTCTTCATGCTGTGCTCTCAGCTCTCAGGGACTTAGCCAGGAGAAGAAACTAAGTGAAAAGTAGCTGTTGACCCTTTTCACTAATTAGAGAGTAGTTTTTTTCTCCCCCATTGGTTGATACTGTTCAAACATAGAATAGAACTTCTGTTATCAAACACAAGTGTCTGGCATTTTCCCTTCAGCTTCTTTGTCACATGTCATTTGCAGTAAATGAACCAACAAAAACCAACAACAAAGATGGGAAGGCTCCATAGTGTGGCAGAAGGACAGGCATGCTCACTAGGCTGCTTGGCTCCATTGATGCAGCATGGTGGAGGTTATATATGTCCTGTCACAGCCAAACTAAGTCACGTGTGACTTTACAAAGATTACTGCAAAAGCATTTTAAACATAGGAGATAGCAAATGGCTCAACAAGGAAAGGAGCTTGCCACTGAGACTGACAGCCTGAGCTTGATCCCTAGGACCTACATGGTTAGAAGAGGAGAAACAGCTCCTTCAAGTTGTCCTTTGACCTCCACATGTATGTTTCATGTATGTACACACACACTATACTGTAGTAAATAAGCAATAAAAGCAAGTATAATGAGCAGTAAGAGAGGTATCTTTATTGGAATTTTGTTTCACAATAAACTCAGTGGCAGCTACCAGATTATGCAGTGAGTCAGTCAAAAATATTCCAACTTCTCAGGAAAACTACTAGAAGGTAGACTCATATTCATCATTATTTAGGATTAACCTCTTCCTAATATTTACTATATCTTGAAATATTTGCCAATACCAAAATTATTAGTATGCAGGGTGTGAACAGTGTATAAACAACTCAAAATCTAATAGGCTGCTGATGAAGAAAGTTTGGAGGTTACTGTTTCATTTAACTTGAGGGACCCTAGAGGACGCTTCAAGAGCAGGGAGCAGGAAAGAGCATACTAAACTGACACAGGGCTCCTTCCTACCTGCTCACTTCCATAGTCGTTCTGCTTTTCCTTTTCATTTAATGAGTCTCTAATCTTTTGTGTGACAGAAACAGTCTATGAGTTGAAAGCCAATGCTTTAAATATTAAATTTGATAAAGTGGACTAAAGCCTAAGAGAAATACAGTGATAAATTATTACAAAGAATGTGGCACTGTGTGCAATATCTGTCTTCTGAGAAAGCTGGCGAGTGTAAATAATTTGTTGTCAGTTCTCTGTCCTGACAAGAGGATGTTAGAATCAAAGATGGTTTGCTAAATATGGAAATAGCTTTTGAAGAACTAACATATACTTTTAAAGATAAAAGGTAAAAGCTAGTATTTGCGCTATCAAGAACCCAATTTGGAGTTAGGGATGGGGGGGAGCACTTGCTTAGCACATGTAAAGCCTGTATTCAATTCCCCGCAGCTAAAAATAAAGATGTAAAACAATTAGGAAAGTATTACCTTTATGTCTGCCATCTATTTAATAGTTTATTAGATACAGCACATTCCCGTGTATATTACCTTTGATCAACTTCATGTTACAGTGGTGGATGTAAATAAGTTGGCAACAGAAACCCGCAGAGCTACAACATATTTAGCATCAGACACTTTGGCAATGTTCACAAACTCTGGACAGATAGCTTCATGAGCCTTTGGCAGCCATGAACTTCTGGGATTTTTTGCAGTGCTTACCCAACATTAAATTGAGTATAGGGCAAAATGTCAAGAACAATAGTATGAGAAACCAAAAATGAGTGGCCAGTCTGGACATTCCTACAGCAATTTCCAGAAGGGAAATTGAAAGCATAAGGCCAGAGGCAAAAATTGTGGAATCACCTTGTCTCTCCTAATGGAGTATAATCATTGATAATTGAATACATAAAACACCAAGAAAGCCAAAGGTGGGAATGCAAAGCCTAGTGGATAGATGAAATCATCCAAGATGATTGACTTGTGGTGGGATTTAGGTGTTAGTTGATAATGTTGGAAATCATTTATTTAGGGTTTTGGGTTTTTTAAGGGGGCGTGGCCAGCCCCATTCAAGAGGGGCTGCTGAGATCTTAAAGAGGCCCATTTGTTCCTGCCTTCTAGAGAGACTAAATCAATGTCCACCGTTCGTCCATCCATTTATTCAAATATATTCCTAAGTTATAGCCTGTTATCATAAATGTTAATTTGTTTAGCAATAAATATTTCTTATATTAATATATTTTAAATAAAATTTAACTGCCACATCTGGCGCCCAATGTGGGACTCGAACCCATGACCCTGAAATTAAGTGTGTAGCAACCAAAGGAAGTGGGTAGATAGAGCTGTCCAGAATTAGATCTATGAAGAAAGGAGATACTTTGGAATGGCTGTTTTTAATGTGTACTGCTGGTGAATTGGTGAAGGTGGCCCTTCTGTCAGCATCAGTAGAACTGCAGGAGCCCTCCACACTGCTCTGGGGGGAGGGGGTCGCTGGTTTCTCTCTTTACTATCTGTGCTGCCACCTTCTTGACAGTACAGATGTCTTTTCTAAAAGTGAAAAGTAAAGTGGTAAGTGCATGTTCAAATGCCATCAGTGAATAGATGTCAAACTGTAGGATATGGCAGGCATTGCTGAAGGGCTCGAGACACCACTGAACTGAAGTATTTGTTCTTCTCATACAGCATTTGTTTCTGAGAGATAGGAAATGATACATAAGGAAAAATAAGATAATTACATATCGCAACATTTATTATAAAGAAAATCAGATAGGATGGGGGGACGAAGATGATGCAAGTTAGGTGCCCTGATTAAGGTTGGATGGTCTGAGAAGAATCTTTAAGATGATGTTTGAGCCTAGATTTTAAAAGAAGCATGCCACAGAAAGCAAGCAGAATGACCATGTAGGGTAGGAATGAGCATAAATGATTCCAGTGGGAAAAGAAGTTCCCATGCTGTACAGTCCCGAATGAGGGAGATCGGGTTTCCATGCCTCTTTTATTCTCTTTATGCTGCCCCCAAAGTACTCTTCCTACTGTGAAAATGTGTCACTATTTTCTGTTCTCAGCTGGCACTCTACTGACTTAGCTGGCAGGTTGGTTGAGCTGGAGACACTGCTAGGCCCCAGGAAAACAAAGGTGGTGACGTAAATCATACAAGGAATGCAATGGGAAGATCCATGTGCTATATTCTGAGGACGTTTCCATTGGAAGGAGTGACATTTTACCCCTTGGGAATGAATCTGGAGCTAGGAGATGCAGGTTCAGCAGTACACTGCAAGGATAAAAGAGTGGTTTCCTAGTCTCCCAATCTCTACTGTGAGGTAGTCCCTTACTCCTTCATTTCACAAGTCAGCAGACTGTGGGTCCAGACGCCCAGAGCCTCGACATAATACCCAGGGTGGAAAAAGTGTCTGGAAATTCAGCAGTGGTTGAATTAGTTAGAAGTTTGTGAATTGGGACTATGAGCTGTTTTTTACCTGTGATTGTACAAGTTTTCCTTAAGGAGCAAGTGTTAAAGTGTTACGCTCCCTAGAACTGCTAGGGACCAAAGGGGAAAACAGCTTTGTGTTTGGGTTTTTGTTGGGGATTTTTAAGTCATTTTGCCTCAGCTGAGTACTGGGATGGTATGTATGAGCTACTACCATGCCTGACTGGCTGTTGGCTGGTTTTTTTGTTTTTGTTTTTGTTTTTTTGTTTTTGTATGTGTCATCCATTTCATTTTACACAGTTATAAAAGGCATAGTATAAGGTTTTGCTGGCCTCTGTACTTGAGGTTGATAGCAGTGTTTATAACCTGCTAAGTGACCGAGCTGTACCCTTTTGTTTGCATTGAACTCACTAGTATCTGGGGCTGCTTTAGTTTCTTAAAACATTGCATCTAGCTTTTGTTGACCTCAGGAAGGAACAAATTATGAGTCTACAAACAATGGAGAATGTCAGAGCGCTGAGATTTTTCCAAGGTGTGAAAGATTTTAGCATCCCTGCCCAACTATGTCCCATTCTTGAGGCTCCCACTTGATACTCACTCTTGCTGATGCAGCTCATTTGGGCCCTTATTGCGGTTATCCTGTTCTGAATGTTTCTACCTTTCTTGTGTATGTGTGAGTTCTGATTAGGAAAACAGAAATGCTTTGAGATTTCACCGTATAATGGCATTCTCTCTCTCAAAGATTTTTTTTTATTTTATTATGTGTATATAACTGTGAATAATAAGTCTCTTAAAGGTGATGAGAATTATATATCCTGTTGTCATTTCAGGTAAATTGTCTTGGGAGAGAGAGCATTATGTTTGTCTGCTAATGTCATTTAGCTGCTTTTTTTTTATTTATTTGGTTAACAAGAAGCTCAGAGGTAAGGAGTCTGAGACATCTTTAATCTTCATTGTGGTCAGAGACCCATGTTCCTTCTTTCTTTTTGTCCTATGAACCTATATGTATCGTTAATATCATCTTGGTCTTAACCTGTCGAGTATGATGTGTTTGCATTGGCTCACAGAACTTCGGCAGAAGACTCTGTAGACTGTTCTATCTCTTAGTTGGGTTGGACAACCTCACCATTGTAGGAATGTCTAAGTGCCTTCAGTTGAGCACATTTCTGCCCTGTCTAAAAGTTGGGTTCTAGGCAGGAATAAAAATGAGAATGTGTGTGCTTCAAAAGCACATAGTGTGTCTGTTACATTCCTCTTCCAAACCTTTGTCTACACACTTATTCCAACTTTTTTAGTTACTTTCAAACCTATATAAACCAAAAAAGAAAGTGTCAGTGCTTAGTGACCACTAGAAGGCAGTGTTACTTACCTTCTAGATCAGCAGTTCTCAAGCTGTGTGTCACAGTCATCTGAGACTATCAGAAAGCAGATATTTACATTACAATTCATAACAGTAGCAAAATTACAGTTATGGAGTAGCAATGAAAATGGTTTTATGGTTGAGGTCACCACAGCATGAGCAACTGTATTAAAGGATCAGTTAGAGGGTTGAGAACCACTGGGTCCTAAAAGCTGTATCATTTACTTAATCACTTTTTCATTATATTTATTGGTGTGAGGGCTTTGTACCACAGCAAGACAGAGAACACTTGTGGGGATTAGTTCTCTCCTGTGGGACCCTGAAGGTCATCAGGCATGGTGACCACTGCCTTACCCACTGCGCCATCTTGTCACCCCATTGATCGCTGTCTTTATCTGCCAGAGTTATCCACCAAATCTCCCAGTCTAGCAAAACAAAGATTTGCTATCACTGAATATACTGAAGGACGGAGCAGCAAATTCAACCAATTCAGCTATCTATCACTAGAAAACCAAATAAACTATAGTATACTTAACTTTGAATAAAGAATAGGGGAATATCTCTATAGACTGCTTTGGAATCTATTTCAATATATTGTTTAGATAGCATTTATTTATTAAGAGAATGCAACAGGGTCTCACTGTGTTAACTCTGCCTGAACTAGAACTCATTGTATATTAGGCTGGTCTGAAAGGCTAGCATTTATTTTTCATGGGTAGTTCTGTCTGTCTGTCTGTCTGTCTGTCTGTCCGTCCCTCCTGCTAACCAAAGAAAGGTAAAACTAAATCATAACAAATAGTCTATGTGATTTTTAAATGGTTACCTGTAGAGGGAGTGAGGAAATAGTGCAGGTGACAGAAGCCAGTTTTCTCAAACACATCTTAAGTTTATGACTTTAGAACCACTTTAAATATTCTATATCATTATTGTACAGGTTGATGTACTAGCCTTTTTAAAGGTCTCAAATACTGAGTTTTAGTTTACTTTTCACCTGACTTCTGTGATGGTCACATTTTACATAACTGCAGTGTGATGAATCATCAAAACCAAGAGAATAACACAGATGCAGTACTGCTGATGAATCCACAGGCTGTTTGCATTCCTTCAGTTCTCCATGAGTGAAAACCTTTCTCTGATCCAGAATCATATTCCATCAGAAGCTGTGCCCCCTCAGCACCCTCCAGTGTGTGGCAGTGCCTTTGTCTTTCCATGATCATGACACTTTAAAAAAAAAGGTCCTGACAAGCTTTTTAGAGTTTTCCCTTGGTTTATGTTTTTATTTGCCCAATTTTTTCTTAGATGTAAGATCTTCATTTTAGGCAAGAATATTGTGGACATTGTAGGGCCCTTATCACTGCGTCGTGTTGGAGCACATGTCATATGTCATTTGCTTGATGTAATATTGACTTGGTTCAGACGCTGTCTGCCAAGCCTCTCAATTCTAAAATAGTTTTTTTTTAATTACTTGGGGCATCTTATAAATAAATATCTTGGTGTCTTATAAACACACTGATTCTCATACTTTGCCCATTGGTGTTAACATCACAGACTTGCCCTCAGTTGGTATTACCATAATATTTGGCTAATGATAATTTTTGTGTCCATCATTTCTTCTGTATTCTTTGAGTGGGAATAATAGTTACTTTTGTCCCATTCATTTAGTTAGGGATTCGTGGATATTCATGCTTTTTATTTTGTTGGTGATGGTTTGTTTTGTTTTATGTTGGGGTCTTGCTGCATTGGCCAAGCTGACCTACAGCTTCTACGCTCAGAGAATCCTCCTGTTTCGGCCTCCTGAGTATGAGGACTACGCATGTGTCTGTTTTATTTTGTAATCCATTCTTCTCACTGTTTGCCTTCATGCTACTTGTATCTCACTCATATCATCAGTACTTTTTTCTTTTTTTGTCAAGGTATTCAGATCATGTTAACATTTTCCTGACAGGCCTTGGAACTGGCTGTTTCTCCACAGATCCTTGTTTTGGTTTTTGTTTTCTTAATTTGAGGAAAGTGTTTAGTGATCAAGGTCTGAAGCCAAACATCATGCCGTGCACCTATAATCTTGGGATTCGGGAACAGAAAATCAGGAGTTCAAGGCCAGCTTTGACACCAGCCTGGATTATATGAGACTTGTCTCAAATACATAAATAAATAAAAACAAAAAGCTTTGCTAGACCCTCTGGGCAGACAGAACTAGGAAATAGATGTACATACATGGAGACAAGCACTTATACCACACACTGTTTATACTTAAGATATCCATTTATAATGAGGTTTCTGATCCCAGCCCGTTGGTGGGGCTCTATGTGGCCTTACCTTCTTTCTCTGGCAAAGAGATGTCTTGGTCACATCACAGCAGAATATTTAGTCACTCGTGTCTAACATAAAAATTAAATAGTATTAGAATTACTGACCACCATTATGTTAAAAAAAAAGTTTTCTAAAAAATTCATTAATCTGTGGTAGGTCATTTCATCTGTAGTGTTACAGTACATAAGAAAAGTGTTATTTGCCCAGTTTCTTAGTTTGGTAATATTCTTTCTCATCCTGTTGGTTAGGTTTTTGGTACAAAGTCTCATATACCCCATGCTGGCCTCAGATTCCCTATAGAGCAGAGACTGGCTTTGAACTCATAATCTTTCGGTCTCTGCCTCCCAAAAACTGGGCTCACTTGTATGTGGTGCCACAGCTAGCTGGAAAGTCAGCTTTTAAAATTCAGAAACGAAGTAAGCAATTGTGTCTCTCTGTGTATTAGGTAGACAGCACAACCCCCAGCAAGAAATTCACTGTATATATGTTTATTTATCTTGAATTTTATATACTTTTTACTTTCAATTCTGATAGACTTTTATCCAGATTTCACAACTGGGTTTGCATTTTTCCCCTACTTACCATTTTTGCTGGTTTTTCAGTTTTCTCTTTTTCTCTAAGACAGACATCTCAATTGAGAGTAAGTTAGGGATGTAGACCCTTTGCTTCACTTGGGTCTCTGTCCCATATGTACAAGAGCCTTCTCTTGTATAACCATGGTGTAATTCTTAGAATCAGAAAATAAGCATTATTATTTAATCATCTTTAATAGTCTATATTGAAATGATATTTTATTTCTTCCCTGCTCTTCTGTAACTATCAGTCTCCTAATACAGGATTTAATTCAGAATCAGCAGTTCCATGTACTCTTTTAGCCTCCTTTAATCTGGGTCATCTCCTCAAGTTTCTCTCTTTTCTTTCAAGTTTGTGCTGAGTGACAGCTGGCTGTTCTGTAGACTACTTCTATTTGGATTGTCTGCTTGCCCAGGAATGAGTTCAGATTTGGTACCCCTTCTGAATTGATGTATCCTTCTCAGATACCAGAAACACAAAAGCACGCTCTTCATTTTTCTGGTCAGGTTCACTTTGATCACTTTGGCTTTCTAACTCAGAAGTAACTATTTTTCTCTTTGGAATTTGTCAGTAATTTTAGAGAAATACACTGGGACAATGCTTGTTCTTTGACTGGTGTTAGCTTCTGCTAGTTCTCTTTACCTGAACCAGTTGTCACCTGCTTCTCTTACAGTGGCTTATTGCATCTTTGTTAGTTGACATATTGCTCCAGAGGCTTTCCTTTTTTTCTTTTTAAATCTGGTTTATTTATGTCAGTATGCACTCTTTAGTTCAGTGGGTTGCGATTCATTTGTATCTTTATTTTGATGTTCAGATAATGTTACAGTTGCAGTGGGAGTCTCTTACTAGGAGGGAGAGACAGAGTGTTTCGATATTATTCTTATGTATGCTAGGCATGCATTTTATTGCTGACTGCATCACTAGCCCTTTTCAATTCTTATTTCGAGTTAGTCTCTAAGTTGCCTAGATTGCCCATGAACTTGCAGTAGCTAGAATTACAGACATGTGTGACTGTGCCTGGCTCAAGTGTTACTGTCCTTACATGGAGCATGGAGTATTTTGTGCTCCCTCTCCCTCTCCCTCTCCCTCTCCCTCTCCCTCTCCCTCTCCCTCTCCCTCTCCCTCTCCCTCTCCCTCTCCCTCTCCCTCTCCCTCTCCCTCTCCCTCTCCCCTCCCTCTCCCTCTCCCTCTCTCCTGGCTCAAGTGTTATTGTCCTTACATGGAGCATGGAGTGTTTTGTTCTCTCTCTCTCTCTCTCTCTCTCTCTCTCTCTCTCTCTCTCTCTCTCTCTCACACACACACACACACACACACACACACACACACAAAGAAACAGAATTAATAGAGTCAATATGAAGTAGCACAGGAAGTTAACTTGATAGCAGGAGTGAACCAAAGCTTCTTGGTCCATGTCCTTTATGTGGGCTGCCCAGATTTAGGGTGAGTCTTCCCCCTCAAATTATCCAATTAAGAGAATGTTTTACAAGTATGCCTAGCAGCTTGGGTTTTAGTTAATTCTAGATATAATCATGTTGGTAATCAGTATAGCCATCACAATGTGAAATTGGTCTTTGTATTTAGTGGGTTTCTGGTGTCATTTTTCAGCCATAGAGATAACAGGAAGGTGTGATTCTAACCAGGTGATTCCCTCAGAGGCAGACTTAAGAAGCTCCACTTAGACTGGTCCCTTTTCCTCTTCCCCCAGACAGCCTGGCATTTGGGCCATGGACCCTACTGCTTGCTCTTCTGTTCCATATGCTCAGGTCACAATAAGACCATGAGACAGAGGCAGACACTGAGGCTGTCATTTTCCTCTGCTTCTGTCTTCACTCATTTGAGAGCCAGGACACATCCTCACTGCTTGCCTTTACCACTGTCTAAACAAAAAGCACTCAGATCTGCAGGGTACCTGCAAGCTTTGCTCATGTGGCATGACCACCCTCCTGGTCACTTGTCAGTGACACCCTTTTCTGCTTGATTGCAGAAGTAGGCATTTCCTATTGAAGAAAAAATAGGATTCCTTTTTAAAGAATAGGTGAATCTAGTTTTATACAGGAAATACCAAAAAGAACTGTGGATCATGTTAAAAAGAACTATTAAAGATTATTGGTCTTTGATACAGTACATAGTCATAAATACACAGCTATTATTTTTAACATGTGTGTACAAACATGCACTCCTAATGATTCATACCATTACCTCCATTCTAACACCACAGAGTCAGTCTGTATAGTCTTAACTCCATAGTTTATTGGACCATGTTCAGAAAGCTCGGTCATCAATCTGCAGAGGCTCCCATAGGCAATATGAATACAGTGCAGTGAGACCTAACAACTATATTGAAGCATATGGCGTCTTTGTGTCCCTTAAAGAACTAAAAACCTTATTAGTCACTTTAGAGGACGATGTTTTGGATATTCGCCAAATGAAGAGAAAGAATCAAATCTTTAGCTTTTCTTTGTTGTATTGGGGCAACCAGAGCATTATGAAGGCAATTGTAACCCTCCCCGCAAATAAAGAAATGGGTGATACAGTTGCAGGCAGATAACCGTATGTCTCTTAATGGAATTTGAAAGCCCATCTGTGAGATTCCTGGTCAGAAATCAGATCTTAACCTAATCAGGTCACAAGATGTAACTCCAGTTTAGAGGAAATAACAAGAAGTAAAAGAAACCAGCCACTGACACAGCACAAATGTAGTGAGCAAGGTGGGACAACAGAGGACCAGCTGCATTAACATCTGAGTGGGAAGGTCAGGGGCTGATTGACATAGGAATTAGTTTGGTTTTTTGGAGGCATATAACTTAGAGGTAGAACACTACCTTCCATGTGTTAGACCTTTCTTCATTCTTCAGTGCTGGGGGAGACAGAGTTGTTTTTAGTATAGCAATGGTGAGGTAATATGTTTTACCTTTAATTCCATATTAAAATATGTAAGGATGAGGAGCACTCTGCTTAAGATTATGAGAGTATGGATGTGGTAGAAAGGAAACAAGATTGTCCACAAGGGTCCCCTATACTTTTCTCTGGTTTTGTCTGTTGGAAAATTTTTGTAGTGAAATTTAAAAATAGAAGAAAAACAGTACTGCTGCCTCTGAGACATTTTTTCAGAGGTAGGACAGCATCCTGGGGGTGAATTTCACCTCACATGATGCCTGCGTACTGACCACAAGCCAGGAGAGAGGGTAACTGTGTCCTTCCCATTACTCTGTATCATTACACAGTAGTTGGTGAACCAGTTGGTAAAGAAATGGCAAATGATACCAACTGACCACTCACCCCACAGGGGCTAATGTCATTGTGTGTGAGTGTGACCTGGTGACACAGTGTGTATGACCTTTCTTCTCAGGCTCAGGCCCGGTGTCATCGTATAGGCCAGAGCAAAGCCGTAAAGGTTTATCGCCTAATCACTCGGAACTCCTATGAGCGGGAGATGTTTGACAAGGCCAGTTTGAAATTAGGTCTGGACAAAGCCATTCTCCAGGACATCAACAGAAAGGGCAGCACCAATGGAGTGAGTACCTTGTACCTGTCTTGGAGCACTGAGAAGCATGTGCCTTCGTCCCAGAACCAGGCAGATGGCTCTCAGAGTTCCAGACCAGTCGGGGATGAACAATGAGACTGTCTAAAACCAAAAAGGAGCACTTAGAGGGATTTATTTTCTTCTCAAAACTGCTTCTGGGTTTGTTTTTTTTTCCACTGTTTGAGTCAGCCCTCCACAGCATGGTCAGGCAGTCTCCTGTAACAGGAAATAATCTGGACACAGTCCCTGCATTTTCTGAATGGATAAAGGCAGTCTGGGAGCAGCTATGTGGTAGGTCTGCTCAACATGCAATAACACTGATAAATTTTAACCACACCCATCAGAACTGGTAAGGCTTAATATTCTTTACTATATATATGTGAGCCAAAGGCCTAACACTTTAATAACATTTGTTACCCTACCTTATCTCACTCCCAAACTGTATATTGCCTTTTTTTTTTTTAAAGATTTACTGCATGTATGTATATGTACCATGTGTATACCCTTGGTGGCTGCAGAGTCCAGGAAAGGGTGTCCCATCTCCTAGAACTGGAGTTACAAATAGTTATGAACTGGGAGCCAAGCCTCTGCAAGAGCTTAACTACAGAGCCATCCCTCCAGACTGACTATGAACTTCTTGATGATGTAATGGAGCCAGTGTTATCTGTGTCTCCATAACCGTATCTTAAAAGTATTTAATGTGTGATACTCAGTAAATTAATGAAGAAGTATAGCAATTAAAGTCTTTTCTTTTTTCCTAGCTGGGCATAGTAACACATGCTTATAATCTCAGCATTTAGGATATGTTGGCAAGAGGACCTGGGGATCAAAGCCAGCCTCTGCTACACATAGAATTTTCGAGGCCAGCCTGATGCATTAAGACCCAATCTCAAAAAGATAACAGTGACATTATCTGGGGTTTGAGTTGGAAAGGGTTAAGAATTATGCTAAGATTCTTAAATACAAAGCAGTGTATCTCCTTCATCTCTGGTGTTAGAGCCTTAGTGCAGATGTTGTATATCCTTAGCCTGTGTTACTTAACCATCCTACTCCAAATTGCCCTTCTTGGGAGCTGTAGAATTCCCTCTTGTGATTGAAATAAAGAGAACCAGATTGTTAATTAGAACCAGGAAAGGGTTTTTTGAACTCCATTTCCTGTTTTCAACAAGTGGTTGGAAGATCACACTTGGCTCAGAATCCATTTTTTTTTTTAAGTTAAGAGATGACATCATTTCTAATATAAATGTATTTATTTAATAATGAATAAATCATTTTTCTCAGCTTATGTGGTACATCTGGAGGCTTTAAAGATATAAATTCAAACTAAAATATTAAAGTAAGATGTCAAGTATATCCTCTTCAATGGTACATAGCTTTAATGGCTTATGACATTTGAGGATAATGGTGTTCTAAGAATGTTAGGCCTTTGGCTTTTGTATTAGGCTTTACTACTGAGCTCCCCATAGACAGCTGTCTGCCTGGCTTCCCTGCAAAGTAGCCAGGGCACCTTCATTTGAGCTGTCATTTCTGGTTTATCTTTCTGGTGTGTACAGTTAGAGGGGCTGTATCCTGAATCATGAGAGCCACGTTTGAGGGTATTTTTATCCTGTGCATTTTCTACTTTGGTGACCTATTCAGGTACAACAGCTCTCAAAAATGGAAGTGGAGGACTTGCTCCGGAAAGGTGCTTATGGGGCTTTAATGGATGAGGAAGATGAAGGCTCCAAGTTCTGTGAAGAAGACATAGACCAGATTCTGCAAAGAAGAACCCACACCATCACCATCCAGTCAGAGGGTAAAGGGTCCACTTTCGCCAAGGTACATGACCTCTTTCCCGTAGTCCTGTGGGTAGAAGGGAAAGGATCTCTGATAATTCTTTTAGCTCATCAGTGAGGTTTCTGTTTGTCCAGATGTAATCTCTTGATGGTGGAGACACTTACAAGGGTCACAGATTGCCAGAAAGAGGAGCTAGTGGCCACAGGGAGGTGGACACTAGTCTGTACCTTACTGTGTCTGCTCAGAACCCTTGAGTGATCTTGATGCCTTTATAAAGTTGTCTCTGAACACTGTCAGAGAGTGCACTCTGCCCCCCCCCACACACACACACACATGTGCCATTTTAAAAGCAGATACTTACTATAAAGTAATGAAAGTTAAAAAAAAGAAATCTGAAAATAAACCCTTTCAGACTTGCCTGGAATGCATGAAGCCCTGGGCTCCGTTTCTGGCCTCACATAAAACTGAGTGTGTTGCATCTTCAATCCAGCACTGGAGCTGGAGGAGACAGAAGTTCAAGGTCATCCTTAGCTATATAATGAGTTTGAAATCAGCCTGAGGTGCATGAGGTCCTGTCTCAAAGGGAGAGAGAGGGGTGCGAGGGTGGGGGAGAAAGAAAGAAGAGAACCTGTTAGTCAAGCAGTTTGGTGCATGAATGTCATTCCATTACTTGGAAAGCTAAGGATTACAGGTTTCAGGCTAGCCTGGACTACATAGTGAGATTCTGAATTTAAATACATTTTTACATGTGTTTTCAGTGGGTACCTCTAATTCCAGCTTTCAGTATTCAGATAAAGCAGGGGGATTGCAAGTCTGAAGCCAGTCTCCAGTGTACTTGGTTGCCCCGCGCCTTCTTTGCCCGCAAACAAGACGCAGTACAACAGGATCCTTCTGCAGTATAACTTTAATGTATCTTTGGGGAGAGCATTTAGCTTACGGAAAATGGAGAGGGAGGAGAGAGTGAGAGAGCCGGCAGAGAGACCGGCAGAGGGGCAGAGGGGCAGGAGCCGCTGCGCAAGAGCCAGCGGCTGCGGGCCCCCAGCGGGGAAAAGGGAAGCCAGAGAGCTAGGCTAGGCCCCAGCGTGGTCTGGGCCGGGCCATCTGCCACGTGGCCTTGAGCCCGCGTCCCAGAAGCTGGGCCGGCGTCCGTGCGCACGGCGGGGCGGAGAGAGAGAGAGGAGGAGAAGGGAGAGAGAGCACGAGGTAGGAAGACCCGGTTTTAAGATGACCAAACGGCTCTTGCTTTAGACGAAACACCTTCCTATTGGTCGTAGTTCAGAATCCCATGACGCCACGGGAAAGGCGGAGAAACCAGACCAGTCTCGCGAGATTACCAAGCGCATGCGTACTCTGACTCAGGCGGGTTGGCCAGCGCCAGATAATAGCGCCACCTAGAGGGGCTGGGGCCAGTGGCCTCCAACACTTGGTTACACTTTCTACCAAGAAACAAGATGAGCAAATAAATACTGCTCCTACAAAGAACTAGACACCACGTGATACGTTGCTACATTGCTCTTGTCTAAAATGTTTTTTTTTTTCTTTTAAGTTTTTAAGTTTCAGGAAAATGAGCCTGTAGCTTGAAATTCTGATTTCCTTACTCAGTTTTTGAAAGGAGGAAAAGATGAATCATTTTGAGATTTTGGAAATGCTATTAGGGTTTTTTTGTTTTGACATGGATGGCTTTTGTGTTTCTGGTGCATTTGAAATCTGTTTTGTTTATATTCTGTTTAAACCCAATTTGTTAACTTTTGTCTCCACAGGCTAGTTTTGTGGCTTCAGGAAACAGAACAGATATTTCCTTGGATGATCCTAATTTTTGGCAGAAATGGGCTAAAATAGCCGAATTAGACACTGAAGCAAATAATGAAAAGGTACAGCTTGTTCTGCTCCCCGGACAGCTAACCAGGACTGCGCAGGACGGGCCTACATCACCTGAGTCCTCATTCTTACATGAGATGTGCTTGTGACACACTTAGAAAATGGTGGCAGATAGACAGTCCTGATGAATGTTACCTGGTACAACTTAGTAACAGTCTGCTGGGCACCCAAGAAGTTAGATAAATACAGTTAGAGATGCAGCATGTAATAGGTCCATCTCAGGTTCAGTGCTTCCCTAAAAGCAGCCTCACCTCTTAGTAATCAAAAAGAAGGAAAGAAAATACCCACTGGTTTTACCTCCATTTTTTTTCCCGTTGTCTCGGGTTTTCCTGTTTTAGGTTTTCATTTTAAAAAAGACTATGGGCACCAGAAAAAAACTAGACTGTGCCTTTGTGCAGCACTCTTGACCTTACCCAGACAAGTGGGAAGGAAATGTTGAAGCCTCGGTGGCAGAGTTGTAGTCACATTGTGACTATGACTGGTACGGGTGCCTGGAGCTGTGAGTGTAGGCTGCACTCTGTGGCCCACAAATCGGAGAGACGGTTTCTTCTTACAATTGAGCTAAGTCTGTGAGAATCCACATAACTAGTCTGTTACCGTTATTGTAATCGTTGGTGTTTTCTTATATCCTGGCCTCTTTTCTTCATCTAGAAATGTTGTTTCTCCTTCAGGTTCTAAGCTCTGTAGGCACCTGCTTGAAGTGCCACAAAGAATCTCTTAGTCAAGGCGCCACCGTGGGCACAGTGGTGGGAGCAGGACAAGCTCCTGTCCTGTGGGCAGCAAAAACAGTGGAAGCATTCTGTAGTAGGAAGCAAGGTCACTGAGGCAGGGTGATGCTAGAAATCCCCTGTCCCGGCTGCACGGAGAAGTGTTGAGTTTCATCGTCAACACTTTACAAAAAAGGGTGAAGGAGCAGACAGTAGTGGAATTGGAGAAGAAGCAGTTAGTGTAGCTGGGGGCACTAAAATGAGATTCCTGGACTAGGAATTTTGTCTTGGAGCAAAAGGTTAGTAGATAGGGCTAAAGCGGAGAACAGTGAAAGCAAGGATGCTTGACTATATGGAGTCCTCTAAGCTGTCCCATCTCGGGAGGGAGCTTAGACTGCCCTCCATGTGAGGCAGAACAGCCGGGGCTCCCACTCCTGTTTTTCTTGGATCGCAGCTGCCACTCTGGGGCATTGCTTGCCTATGATGATAGAAATAACAGGTGGTGGTGGACAGAAACAGCAGCTTAGAGTCCCTGAGAATCCCCTGTGCTTATCCTGTCTGTGGTCATAGACACAGCAGGTGTGCAGCAAAGACCTTTCCCTCGGGCTGACCCGGGTGTGCACTGTGATAGGGAGAAAAGAGAAGCGGGCCCTTCCCCACACGTGTCTCTATTTCCAGGAAAGCTTAGTGATTGACCGGCCACGTGTGAGGAAGCAGACTAAACACTACAACTCGTTTGAAGAGGATGAGCTTATGGAGTTCTCAGAGTTAGACAGTGACTCAGATGAAAGGCCCACAAGATCCAGGCGCCTCAATGACAAAGCCAGGCGCTACCTCCGTGCAGAGTGCTTCCGGGTAGAGAAGAACCTGCTCATCTTTGGGTAGGTAGTGACTCTGCTTATGTATTGCGGGAGAGGAGAGGGCTGTTATTTCCCTACATCTTTTTAAGTTCCTAAGATTTGTACAGTGAGTTTCTATTTCCCTCAGGGTACCAGCTGATGAGATCTGCATGGGCAAAAGAAAGCTGTGCTTTGTACCAGAATTCCCCTCATTACTGTGCTGTGTTGCTATAATATGGACCTACTGTGATCTTCTCAAATACATGTCACAGCAAGTCTCTGATACCAATTAGCTGTCTGGTACTGACTTCCTTTCCAACACAGGAAGGTATTATAAGGAATCAGTACAAAAAATATTGCTGTTAAGTCATGGTCAATACAATGGTTACTACAGCTGCACTTTCTCAGTTCCACACTTTTGCTCTGCTTCCTGTGTTTAGGACCATCATGACTTCATCTAGCAGCCACGTGATCCAGCATGTAGGACACCTTAGAGACAAGGAATGCAGTCAGAGTCATAGGCCTTTCAGGGCAAAGCTTTTGGGATAACTAACACACTTCTAAGAGGAGGAGGAACGTCTTGCCGCTTTAATTCCTGCCCCATGGAGGGTTTGTCTGTGGGTCTTCCTTTATCACTCTGTATTCTTACCATCAGCTGGGGCCGGTGGAAGGACATCCTGACTCATGGGCGATTCAAATGGCACCTGAATGAGAAGGACATGGAAATGATTTGCCGGGCCCTGTTGGTGTACTGTGTCAAGCATTACAAAGGAGACGAAAAGATCAAGAGTTTTATTTGGGAACTAATCACACCTTCCAAAGATGGACAAGCTCAGACCCTCCAGAACCATTCAGGTAAGAGGTAAAATAGTTCTGCTGTGAGTTCTCCTCTTGGGTCATTGTCTGTGTGGTTGGGCTCTCTTGATGTTTCCTACATGTGGTTTTACCCGATTCCATCAGGAGTCCCCCGAACTGGGAACTCACACTCATTTTCTCTGGCTCACCTTCTTCGTTTCATCATTTAGTACTTGTCACTCTGGCGTGACTTGTCTTGTTTGTCCTTCTGTCCTTAACCAAAGCTTCCCTTGAAGCCTCCTCTTCCTTCCTACTAGCCACAAGAGCCCAGAAGGGACCCAGGCTTGGTTATTCCTCCCTCAGTCTCACAGGGCATGAACTTGAGGAGTCTGTCACCAGGGGCCCACCATGCTTTTTCTATACCCAGCCCAGATTTAATATCCATGTTAAAGCCCCTTTGGCTTATCCTACATCATTATCTCTTTATTTCAGGGTTGTCTGCCCCCGTCCCCAGAGGGAGGAAAGGAAAAAAGACAAAAAACCAGCTCTTGCTCCCAGAACTGAAGAATGCAGACTGGCTTGCCACCTGCAACCCTGAGGTGGTCTTACATGATGATGGATACAAGAAACACCTCAAACAGCACTGCAACAAGTGAGTTAGCCCTTCCTGTTTCCCAGACAGCCCTGCTGTTCTGAAATGCCCACAGAGAGATCCTTTCACACACATGTTAGGTCTGGAAAGAGGAGAGAGGACTTGGGGTATAAACTGCGTCTGTACTCTCTTCATGCCCTTTCCCACCTCCTTCAGCAGTCTTCACTCCTACAGTACATTCTGTACCCAGTGGCTTCTAACACAGCTTTCAAAAAACAGTCAGGACATCCTCTTTCTGCTTCTGAGCCAGACCACAGTGCCGTTTTTCACTCAGAAATTATGCTTTATTTCGAAATTTCTAAGTTGCATTCTTTTGAATAGATCACACATATACACATAAAAAAACTTTTGTCAAAAATAGTTTTTGCTCCCATCTTTAGCTCTGCCATTTCCTTTCCCAGAGACAGCCTGTTAGCTTGCTTCAGAGACACTCTGTCATACCATATATGATGGGTATTGTCCGTAGTATTTTATCCCTCTTGTCACACAAGTTATCTGGAAGTCAGTTCCTTCTCAAGTACTGCCATTGTACAATAGGCCTTTCCCTCAGTGGCCAACTGCAGGTCTTCCCTCCATACCTCTTTGCTGCTCGGCTTGAGTATGAAGCATTTCTTTAGCAGCGGTATTCTCCATTATACCTCCCCATACTTCCATCCTGTGTTTGTGCATACTTAGCCTGGGCCTCAGCTGTCAGTTTCTCTGTTCTGACCCTTTGTGGTTGGTCTCATTTCAACAGTGGACTTCATGATTGAATTGTTTACTTTGCTGTATACCTAACAACTACAGGGTAGTGGTAGTTGACTAACATATACTTAATTGAATTGTCTGAAACAACTGGTACATCACCATGGAGACAGCAAAATCAATGTGAATGAAGACCTCAGGAAAAGAGTTACTACCATGAAAAATGGGGAGAAAAAAAAAACAACAACAAAAACTTCCCCTTTAATATTTATCTCACTGTGTAAAGTGTAAAAGTGCCTGAAAGTACCACCATTTAAATAGCTTCACTCTTTGGTAACTAGTGAATTTGTATCTAGCCTTGGAGGTCAGCTCTACCTCTGGTCCTTGTGGCTACGTGAAAAGATTTTGGGTAAGAGAGCTGTTGTTGACTGTCTCTGCTTTGACTTATGGTTAACAGGATGGCCTAGCAAGAAACTGGGAAGGTGGTTATTTTCTTGGATAGTGAAGGAGTGATCTTAGTAATGTCTGGCATTGATAACTGGTGTCTTGTTCTTCTGTTGTATTCTGGTGTACTCCTTCATACTACTCGAGTGCTTATTAATTTCTGTGTTTTAATGTGGTAGTGTATTGTCAGTCTTAGGTTGCAGAATATTGTATTAATGTGCTTATCTTTCATAGGGTGCTTCTGAGAGTCCGAATGCTGTACTACCTAAAAGCTGAAGTACTTGGAGAAGCAGCTGATAAAGCATTTGAGGGAGCTCCTGCCAGGTAATAGTCACTCGGGGCTCTCAAGAGTCAAATAATGTATGTAAATTGCCTGCTCATAGACTGGTCAGATCCTGTTTCCACCCTGCGCAAACAGCTCTCTGGATAATAAACAGGTAGATAGAGAAAAAGACCTCCTCTGTCTTCTCACTCACTCACCGGTCCTGTTTAGACGACGTATAAACTGCACTCATCCCAAAACACTTGTTCCTCATTTGGCACCATGTAGAGCAGTAGGTTTCTGGGAAGCTGAGGCTAGGGAATGCTAACTTCACAGGAGTTGGGCCTGTCAAGGAATAGTCAGATATATACCTGTTGTACAAAATTCCTGGCCCAACCTAGCTTTGCAGTCCAAATGAATCTCTCCTGCCCGCAGCCTGGCCTAGCCAAAGGTTCAGACCTGCAACCCCACTTGGTCCCAAAAAATTATACAAGGGCTTATGAAACACAATTCTAGTTGTTGTTAAATGAAAACGCAAAGCCAGACATTGGGGAAAAGCTGGAATATCAGAGAGAGGAAACAGACCACAGTCAATTCTCACCTGTCCAACTTCTCAGGATAAAAGCTAGCTTTCAAGAGTCCTCAGCCTGCTTTGTCACTTCTACAGAATACTTCAGTGTCTTCCTACGCCTGCCTTAAATATCTTCTTTGCCCAGTTGTTTCACTTCTGGGTTCAACTCTGCATCATAATTCTAGAGTTGCGATTAAAGGTGTGAGCTACTTCTGTTTGGTAGTTAGACCTTACAGAAAGATCTCTGTCTCTAGAGTTAGGGGATTAAAGGTGTAGGTCACCATTCAGTGCTAGGATTAAAGGCATGAGTTACCACTCTCTAGCCCTCCTGGCTTGATTGTGGGTGGGTCTGTTCTCTGATATTCCAGACTGATGTTTATTAAATATAAAATGATTATATCACCACAGGCTTATTAATTACATGCCTATGGCTCAGGCTTATGCTAGCTGGCTCTCGCATTTTAACTCAGTCCATTTCTATTAATCTGTCTTACCACAGGGCTCGTGGCTTACCTATACTCCGTTACATACTGCTTCTTGAGCATCTGGATTATGTCTCCTGTGACTCTGCCCCACTTCTGTATTTATGTTTGGATTTCCCTCTGCTTCTAAGCTGCTCTGCCATAGGCCAGAACAATTCCTTTATTATCCACTGGTATTCACAGCATACACAAAGGCATCCCACATCATATATCAGTCAAAATAAGAATCCTAATGGACAGTTGTCACATTCTGCAGAGAGTCCATCCCAGGCAGCAGGGAGAGGACAGAGGAGCTCTCCAGTAGATAGATGTTTCTCTGTCCAGGCCCCCAGAACTTCTCAGATAATGAAGGCAGTGAGTGTCCAAGTGTTGCTCAGAACATGGACAAACCCAGGGGGGCTGATGATAACAGGCTTGCCAATCCTGTTTGTTTACTGGTCCTGGCATGTGCATCCGAGCATATGCTCATCCTTTTGACCAGAACAGTATGGTGCATGATCAGTTTTGACCTAATGGACCACTTATTTACTGAAAGGCCCTCTTTATACCTCAGACTGTACCAATTCTGAGGCGAGATGATGTAGATAATATTAAGGATTCAGTCATGGCTTTTTCATTTGGGGGAAATGTTACCTTTCCGTGAGCAGAATATCACAGACTTTTGCTCTGATTCTTAACTGAAGATACATATTAGAACTGCTTTACACACACAATCCAGAGTCAGTTGATGGTAGATTCTCCTCGAGTCTCAAGTGGAGTCTGGGAACTTAAGCACCTGTGTTTAAACCAGCTTTGTGAGTGATAAGAGATACTGAGCTGCAGCCTTCTGGATCATCTTTATTGTTACTTAAGCATTCAGTCAGGAATGTGGTTTCATGCCAGGGTTGGTTCAGTAGCTTTTGTCTTTTATCTGGGTGAAAAGAACACTGAGACCACCCCCTTCTTTCCACAGGGATCTGGATGTGCCTCTGCCTGACATTGACTACATGGAGATCCCAGTGGATTGGTGGGATGCTGAGGCTGATAAGTCCCTTCTCATTGGCGTGTTCAAACACGGTGTGTATTAGAAAATTGACCCCCTCCAGATAAATCACCCAGAAAGCTTCCAGCAATCTTGACTAGGCTGTTCTGCAAACTCCCAACAATCCTATTGTATAATTCTTAGAAAGCTGAACCTCACAACTGCCCACCTGTAGTCTTGACCCAATGAATGTGTGACTCATAACAGTACTGTGAATATATTACTGAGAAACTTCTAAAGGGCAGCTGTAGTCACAAAGAATGTACTTGATTTTATTCCCTTCACTTGGCTATTTGTACTTAAGGTGAACTACATCCATCTCTTTCATCCAGGTGTGGGGCAGTACACTTGTGTGCACGTCAAAGCCAGAGGAGGTTGTCGGGTGTTTTCTCTGTCACTCTCCACCTATTCTCTTGCGACAATTTCTCTCACTAGGCCTTTGACATCTAGCTATACGATAGCCAGCACGCCCCAGTCACCTTCCTTTCTCTCCTCTACCCCAGCACTAAAGTTATAGGCACACATGTATATAGCCATGTTTGGTTTTTCACGTGGATGTCAGAGATCTGAATGCATATCCTTTTGCCCTTAAAACAAGCACTCTTTCCAGCTGTATTAGTTACTTTTCTATTGCCCTGTTAGAATACTCTGACAAAAAGCTTGGGAGAAAGGCTTACAGTTTAGGGGAATACAGTTTATCATGGCAGGTAGGTCATGACAGCAGCAGTGTGAGGCTAAACTAGAAGTCAGGAAGCAGAAGGAACTCATCATCCATACACTGGAAGCCAAAGCAGAGCAGGAAGTAGAGAGTTGAATTATAAAACTTCAGAGTCCACTGCTAATGACATGCTTTGTCCAGCAAGACTCTGCCTCCTAAAGGTCGTTAACTCAAACAGTGCCACCAGACCCAAGTGTTCAAACATGTGAGCCCATAGAGAGCATTTCATATTCAAATCACAGCACCAACTAAGTCACTCCCCTCTCATTTGTTCTTAACGATCTTTGTGTCTTCCCTAGTGTGTAGCACATAGTAGGTACCCCTACTTGATTAGAGGAATTAGGGAATGAGGGCAAGTGTTAGGTTTTAGATCATTTTTGTGTGAAATTCTAAGGTGATTTAAAAAACTATATTCTTAGTGTGCAACTTTGCCATCTTGGTGTAAAGATGAGCTGGGTAATCTTTAATTCTTTTCATTAACCAAGGAGTTAAAGAGAACTAATGTGTTTTTAATAGCTTGGAAAAATGGAAACAAGTACCCATCTTCACTTGTCAAACACTACCTAGGAGTCTGTTCTTCCTTTCCGTTGAGTGATGATTATTACAGATTGCTCACTTTTCCCAGATCATGTATCACAAAGTGTGCATGCCTTCCCTGCGTGCCTTGGTTGAGTGTGCATATTAGTGCTGTAGTTTTTCATCTCCTAAGGTTTTGTGGGTATGTCTTCAGACATGTAGTCATACATAGGTGAGAAGGTTCTGTCTTGGAGTAGAGTAGGCTGAGTCTTTGGTTGGAACTCTAGCCTCCAGCCAAAATGCCTTTTTGTAAGCCTAGTCTGCATAATGTTCTCGATGACCCTTTGGGACATCCTGGGTATGTGAAATCTTCCTCATGATGAGGATTTGGGTATTTCCAAACATATTATTAGAAACTTAGTTGGGATATGTTTGGCAGCCTCCATCTCCACAAAGACCTGTCATGTGGCTGTGTAGGCCTTTGTTTTGCCCTTATCCCTTCTGGTTTCCCTTCCAGGGTCACTGTTCGGACTTTCTGAGAAACTGAATCGCTCTTCCTCACCTCAAGCTGTGTAGCTAATGAAGAAATAGAAATACAGAGCTCAGCTCTAGATGTCAGGCCCACATGTGACAAGACCAAATATGCAGTGTACAAACTTACCCAAGTGGACACATGGACACCCTAGCCTGTCTCATTGCCATCATGCTACGCAGAGATCAAGGAGACAGAATGCTTGTGGACAGTTAACCTTCCTTAGTGATAATAGAATAATAAAGGAAGGCTCTCATCATCTCACTGTCTGATAAATCACCTCTTCACGGGGATCAGACCATGGCAGGAATCTCTTTAAGACAGACATATATTGGGGAAAATTTAGTTTTGATGTAAGCTTCAACAGGGAAAGGGCAAAATAATTATTCTTCCCGTACTAATTAATTGGAAGAAAAGGGATCTCAAGGAAACCACCAGTGCGTCTAGTCTTTTTGCATTGAGTGAGTATAGTGTCAGGCCCTGTACTAGATATAAAACAAAAGTGATGAGAAAGACAGTTCTATTTCTAGAGAACCCTAATCTCTCCAGAGATTTGCAGTGGTCATATCACCATTATAAAGAGTAAGTGATAAAACAAACAGAAAGTAGTGCAGGTTCTCATGGCATGTGCTTTAGTGACAGTGTGGCAGCAGCTCCTGTCTGACATGACAGGAAAGTTGTTACATGTTTTGGTTTTGGGGTTTTTTTTTTGTTGTTGTTTTTTAAGAATCAAGTGTCTTGGGGCTGGAGAGATGTCTCAGCAGTTAAAATGTGGGCTGTCCTTCAGAAGACCTAATTTCAGCTCTCAGCACCTACATTATATGGCAGCTCACAATGGCCTATGGCTCCAGCTCCAGGGGATCCTACACTGTCTCCTGGCTTCTATAGACACATGGGCACATGTGCACAAACCCATACACAGACTCAAGATTAAAAGGAAAAAAATAAATGTTTACAGATTCTTCTTATTTAAAAAAAAAAGAGTAACTTCTTGTAGCTGCACATAGGGAAGTACTGGGGCTGCAAGCTCGTGAAGGATACATCACAAAACCAGGGCCAAGTGCCAGGTCTCTTCACAACCAGGCTCTTCTCATTGCCATTCTTTATTTCCAGTACCTACCACAGGGTCTCAGTATGTGCTGCACAACCAATGATTGACGTTGTCCATGAGGAGAAACATCCTAAGAGTTTTCCCTTTCCCAAAAGAGTGTCTCCCAAAATAGTTTGATATGGCAGTCGATTTGGATCTTTTATTTGAACAAGCCTTGTCTTATTATAAATTATATTTATTCTATACTGCCTTCAACAGAACCCCACAACCCCTCTTATCCCTCAAAAAAGAT
This sequence comes from Phyllotis vaccarum, assembly GCA_033318265.1. Taxonomy (NCBI): domain Eukaryota; kingdom Metazoa; phylum Chordata; class Mammalia; order Rodentia; family Cricetidae; genus Phyllotis; species Phyllotis vaccarum. The sequence continues at coordinate 187,883,562 of JARWLC010000001.1, read as the reverse complement.
TATGTTAGGTCCAATAAAATATCACACATCCTCCTGCTTGGGCTTTCTTAAAAAGTACAATATTGGGGGGCTGAAGAGCCTGGTTTTTTGGGTAAAGTACCTGGCATGTAAGCACAGGGACCTAAATTTGGATCCCTAGCACTCACATAAAAACTGAGCATAGTCATGCACCTGGAGCCTTGATACTGGAGATTGAAGAAAGTGCAGAGACAAAAAAGATGACCTTAGCTTTCTGGTCACCATAGATAGTCTGAGCTCCAGGCTCAGTGAAACCTGTCCCTAAACACAGGAGAGCAATAAAGGAAGACACTCAACATTAGCTTCTAGCCTCCACATGCAAACACATAAAGATTTTCTTCTATTGTTTTGCCATTAAAGTCCATCTTCTGGCTCAAAACACTTCTTTTGTTTACTTTAAACACATGATGAGGAGCAATTTCAAAGCCCTGGAAAGTGTGTATTAGGATTTTTGTTGTAATGGGTTTGTAGCGTTGGGTCACACCTGTTAACCCAGTAAACAGTCATCATGGTCCAGTTCATAATTCAGCACTTATATCTATCATCTTGTTCAGCTTCCTTTTCTAACTTGTGGAATAGAGTTGGACTATGTGAAAATAAGCCCATTTAGAACAGTACAGGCTGTCAAAGTTGAGGCACAGGAGGACGTGGTTGTACAGTATTTCATCTGCTTCCTTTTGCTGTTCAGAGCAGCAAACCAGTGAGAATGGTCTGGCCCTGCATCTGCTTACAGCCACAATGTTTACACAAGCTCCAGCTTTAGTAAGAAACTGCTTGCAAGTCTGCAATAACTCCAGAATCTTGCCCAGTTTGGAGGTCTTATAAGCTAGCTTTAATCCTAAGTAAGCATTGTTAGTTTATTTTGTCTTGGCTTTTACTGAATGAGACAAAATGAATCTCTTAGGCCAGCGTACATCTGGTGGGTTCTAACCTGACTTCTCACACTTCTCATTGCCTGCTCAGGTTATGAGAGGTACAATGCCATGCGGGCTGACCCAGCACTCTGCTTCCTAGAGAAAGTCGGTATGCCTGATGAGAAGTCCCTGTCTGCAGAGCAGGGTGTTACAGATGGAACCTCAGACATTCCTGAAAGGTGAGAAGCCACATAGGCCCACTCTGATGTCACATGCCTTGTCACCAACTTGTTTCCTATTCCATATATATCCAGGACTCTGTATCTCAATGTATTCATTATTTTTTTGTTGCTGTGATAAGATACATGACCAAGAGCATTACAGAATAAAGAGGTTTTTTTGTCTTAATATTTTTCTAGGGAAAGTCCATAATAGAGGGGGAAGGCCTATGGTAGCAGGAGCAGGAAACTGGTTGATCACGTTTCATGGGTACAGGAAGTGGAGCCTCAAATCCTGTCCCCAGTTACATACTTCCTCCACAGCAGGACTCCTAAAAACATAAACTTCCCAAACTGGGGACTGAGTATCCAAAGACATGAGCTTCTATGACACATTTCTCATTCAAACAACCACAGGTTTCCCTCAATGTCTGACACCTCTCTTAGGCCTTGTTGTACTGTGACCATGCCCTTCAAATCGCTTCTTTGGGTTCATTCTGCTCTACCTTATACTTGTTCTTTGGGCCAAATTCCAATTCCCATCCTTCATGGATTCCCCAGGCTGATTATCTGCCTGGCTTGCTAACCAATCTCATGTCTGGCCAGAGGGCTTTCAGGGAGGAATTCCTATCTCTCCTAGCTGGCAAAAACCACACAGGCACAGTAAGTAGAAGCTTCCTATCACGAAGTTCCTCAGCTGATTGCTGGTATCATTCAAGGTTCACATAACCCCTGAATAAGGCAGACACAGAAGCCACTGTTTGACATTATGGCTGTTCAACATAATGAAGAGTTGTACACCAAATATAGAAGCATTCTCTTAGGCTGGCTTTTATTTATCGTTGGCATAATCTCCAAATCTGTAAATTCTCAGGAAAATGAAAGTAACAGATAAAACCTATATATGTCCAAGATACACAGAGTTTTAGAAAGCAGCATTTCTCTCTCATATGTACGCCGTCAGCTTTGGCCAGATCTTTCCTCTGATGAAGATGAGATAGATTTTTTGAGTTTCCCAGAGCTATGGTTATACCTAGTTGTAAGAGTATGACACTACCTAGTAACCCCCAGTGACCACTTTATCTGTCTGATGTTCTCTGTCCCAAAGGCATTTTCTGTGGCCAGATAACAAAAGCATAGTTTGGTAAATGTTGGCAAAGGTCTAGTGTGGCTGGTCCTGGTGTTAGTTAAATTAACTAGTTGAGGAAAAACAGTCCCTGGGTACCTGTGTGTAGCTCAGAGCTTTCCTGTTTGGTGACTCCAAGGAAGCACCTAAGGCGGGCGCAAAGCAGCTCCATGCTTTCCAGTTAAGCATGAAGAGTCATGAAAATGGGCATGAGCAGCAGTTACCCTAACAGGAGACAGGGAGCGGCTGACTGAGTCACAAGTATGATTTCAGAGGGGTGAGCTGCTCTTCTCAGAGTTCTCTTCCCAGAAAGTGCCTTTTAGGAGTTATCACCCTCCTGTGCTTAGGGCTGGGCACTTTATTGACATATCTGTCAATCTGGACTAGAGTCTCTTCTCTTTCTCAGAGATGTATGTGCAGACAGCTCTTGATGGGCTGTCGTTACTTTCTCAGTGATAGGATCACTGTTGAACAGTCAGCTTCAGAGTGTGCTTGGCAGGTTATGAAACTTCACCCTCATGTCTTATTTGAATGGAAGTCCTTGTTCACAGACACAATAACATTCTTTGGTGGTGGTGTTTTACTCATTCTTAGTGTCTCTACGGTTCTCTGAAAAGAAAGGGGGAAATCTTAAGATTTTGAATGCCTATGAGAAAGATGTCTATTAGCCTCCACTTTAGCAGTGATTTGGAGGGCTTTCTTAGAACCATCCTGGTAGTAACATAACTTCTAAGTGGTATGTAATTACTTTTATTTAGAGGCAACATAGATAAAGAAGACAGTGCTGAGGACAAGTTAGATGGTCTCCAGAAGCAAACGGTGAGTCATTTGCTGTACTGGTGTACTGCATGCTCTTTGATGCTGAGAGAAAGTACCTCATGGTTCGAGGGGTTGGATTGCACTGCTGCACCTGCCTTGTATCACCCCACTCCAGGGCTTCAGTACAGAAATTTCACCCACACAGACTTGCATTTGTAATTGAAATTTTTTTTCAGATAGCTGCAAATTTAAGATACAGCTGTAAAGTACAGTACAGAGAAACCTTATGTGCCCTGTATCCAATATCTCCCCATATTACTATCTTATAAGGTCATGTTTGTTTTTATGTTCAGTGTGGTAATATTGATAGATTCAAGGAATAGGACATGTCCATTACTTCAAAAGTCTTGTAACCATCTCATAATTGCCTGTCTTCCCTTTCTACCACATTTCAGTCCCCCATAACCGTTATTGACCACTTTCCTAACTTGGTCATTTTAAGGAGGTTCTATAAAAGAAATCATGCAGTATGAATCTTTGGAAGTTGGCTTTTTCCATTTGTCATAATCTGAAAATTTTTCTAGGCTATTGTCTATTCCAATTATAGTTAATTCCTTTCTTGTTTTTGTTTTTGGTTGGCGGTAGGGGTGCTTGCTGAATATCATTCTATAACATGGCTATGGCAACTTATATAATGTACGTTTGTTTGTTTAAGAAACTACCTTTTTTTTCCCCTTGGAGTAGTTATACCCTTCTTTTTTTTGCCCCTACTGGCTACTGGCAGTAAATTAGTGATCTTCTTTTTACACACCTATATCCTGCATCCTGCATTTGATGTTTTTTTATGGGTGCATTCTGTTTGCCTAATGGCTAGTGTTGCTAACTGCTTCTGTGTGCTTGGTTAAGCACAGTGTTCTTTTATGTCCGTGACCTGTGTTCCTTCATTGCTCTGTTTAGAATTCGTGGTAATTCCAGGTACTAGTCTTTTCTCAGATAGGCAATTTACAGATATTTTCTCCCATTTTGTAGTTTATCTTGTCTTTTCTATATTGTCTTTAACATGGCAGGAGATTTTAATTGGAGGAAATGAATTTCCACTTTTGCTTCTGTGAGTTGTGCTTATAGTACCAGGTCTAAGAGCTCTTGCTATCTGACAGCCTAGAAAATCTTCTCCACCCTCCTCTGCCTCATATTTTACAGTTTTATATTAAAGTCTGTGATTTGCTTTAGGTTAATTTGGTGAGAATTAGATCAAGATTCTTCTTTAACCTGTTTACATCCCACATTCCATAAGTATTTAAAATACTCTTTACATCTATCAAATTACTTCTACATCTTTGAAAAAACCTAGTTGGACATGTTTGTGAGGCTCCATTTCAGAGTTCTAGGTCCTACCCTTAGATCTTTTATGTCTCTTACTCTGTCATATACATACATTCATTCACATAAAATAAGTTAGGGTGTGGGTGTGTCTGGCTTTTTTATAACACCTTAATAAATATTAGCCCTTTATATTATATATTGCTAGCAGATATTTTTGCAATAGATATCCAGAATCAGTCTCTTGGATTTTTGAAATAACTTTCTCTGTGTAATTCTGACTATTCTGGAACTGTTCCAGGCTAGCCTCAAACTCAGAGGTCTCCTTGCCTGTGCCTTGGAAGTTCTGGAATTAAAGGCAAGTGTTGTCACCACCCAGCCAGAATCACTCTCGATCACTCTTCTCCCATATTCCAGAGGTCACTCTTCAGTCAGAGCCAGACCCTAGCAATATGGCTAGTCTCACTGACCAGTTTGCTTTAGGAATCCCTCTATGGAGGCTAGGATTCTAGGCGGCCACATGCAAACTGCGGTCTTCATGCTGACCCGTCTCTCCAGGCCTTAACAATGATTTATTAAGAATAGTTCACATATGCGTCCATCAAACATGTATGGAGAATCTTTGTCTAATTTTCCAGTCAGGTCACATAAGCTTGTGAAATGGGTTTTTCTCCCCCTTTCTCCTTTTTTCCAATAGAAATTGTCTTGAATCTTTTTTTCTAAGATTTACTTATTTATGTTTATGTCGTGTATATTTAGAGTGTCTGCATGTATTTGTGTGCAATACATGCGTGCCTGAAGCCCACAAAGGCCAAAGGGGGCATCTCCTGGACCTAAAGTTCCAGATGCTGTGGGCCACTGTGTGTGTGGGGGTGCTGGGGCCTGATGCCTGGGGCCTCTGAAAGAGCATTACTTTGTTAATTCATTTTTAGCTTGATTCCACTCTAATCCAAGAAGAAATAATGTGTTTAATTATTTTAAATTTGTAAAGGTAGGGTTTATCTTGATAGGTATTCCATGGGCACTTGAAAAGAACTTGTATTATTCTGGTGGAATATATGTTGATTAAGAAGATTGATTGTTCAGAAGGCTTTCTGTCTATTTGTTAAACTACCATTTAGTTATTTTTGTCAGGTCTTCTAGGGCTCTTCACAGAGAAACCCTGTCTCAAAAAACCATGAAAAGAAAAAAAAAAAAAGAGGCTGTAGTATGAGGCTTCTGGCCCGGACTTTTGGACCTAGCATCAAGGTTTAGGCCTGCAGACCCACAGACCCGCAGAGACACACAGATGCTTCCAATAGTTTTAGGCTGATCGGCCTAAGGCCCAGGCATATAACTTAATAACTCTTTACCCTTAATCTAACCCATGACTCTTCTCCTGTTCAGCCATGCAGCTCGGTACCTTTTCTCACAGCAGCATAGTTGTCCTCTATTTCTTCGGCTTCTCTCTGACATTCTTCTCTGTTCTGCCTGTTTCTAGAGTCTTCTTAGTCTGGTAGCCCCACCCACACTTCCTGTCTGCCTTTGGCCAATCAGTGCTTTTTATTAAACTCATAGGTGGGGACAATTATTTACAGTGGAACAACATAATCTCCCTACAAGAGGCCACATGTATTTCTTCGTTCAGGTTTGTCTGTTTTTCTCACTTATGCTGTGTTTCCCTTTGGTGTGTGTGGTTAGTTTTCCTTCTTGCAGTGCTTTGAGTTAGACCTGGAGCCTCACATAACTTCACTGGAACTGGGCTGCACCCTGGCCGCACACTGCAGCTCTGTTGATCCATCTATACATGCATACTTGGTTACTTGGCTTTGTCTATTGCATAATGTTGCTCTTTGACTTGCATAATTTTATTTGTTTTTAGGTGTATATCATCTGATCTTAATATAAATGCTGGCTTTGTTTGATTAGTGTTGATATAAAATTTCCATTATTTTACTTCCAGCTTGCCTTTCATTTTGAAATGGGATTTCCTACGATGACCTAGTGTTAGTTGGTGGTAAAAGTTTTTAATGTACTGTCTTTCAGTTGATGTATTCGTGCCGTTTCTGTCTAGTGTGATTGGACATATATCTTGGGCCACTATTACTTGTTTTCTCCTTTGTTCCTTGTCTTCCTCTTGAACATTTTTCATTATCCCATTTTTTACTTATGGAGAAGCATCATTTAATAGCAGGGTTGTGTTGTAAGAAGTGTGTTATAATGTGAGTGCACGTATTACAAAACATTACACATGACCAAGGTGTTGCTAAGTAATACAATTCTATTGGCACATTGTCCAATATACAGCCCATTTTTGCTGAAACATCCATATGTAGCCCAAAACTACATGTTGATTTGCAACCTTATTGGTATTTTATATTTTGTTAACAGAGGTAACATTTTAGTCTCTAGTTCCATGTTTTCCCAACTCAAGTGAAGTATAAAGATCTCATTTTGTCACTTTACTCCTCCCTATTTATTATAATTGGTTTCGGGTGTTTTTAAAGGTCAGAGGGCAGCTTGTAGAAGCTGGTTCTCTTCAACCTGTGGGCCTTTCCTACATATGTTGTTTTGAGTATTTTTTCTGCACACCATTAGGGCCGTGTCTGGCACTGGAGTGGAGGGAGTTACTGCCATTCTGTGTTTCTGTGTTCATTTTTCCTGGCATTGGAATGTTTTTTCTGTTTTCTGTTTGAGGAAATCCTTTTAGTCCTTCTTAAGGTCTTAGGTCTTCCTTACCCAAGATTCTGTACTGCCTCTTTGTTCAGTTCTAAGAATGCTGCTTCTCTCTCATCTGGCCTCATGTTCTAATGAGAAAGCAGCTAATTCGCTTGTTTTCCCTTCTAGATAAAGTATCTTTGTCTCACACTCCTCCCCCACCCTCAGGTTTTTCTGTTTGTTTGTTCTTGGGGTTTTGTGTGTGTGTGTTTGGTTTTTTGGGTTTTTTTACCACATGGTTTGGGCAGGTGACTTTTAGCTGGAGTTCACCCACTTTCTTGAATCTAGAGAACTGTTTTCCTCAATAATGCTTCTACTTTCCCTAATTCTCTTCCTTTTTCAAGACACGGGTGAAATGAGGATTGGTTACAGTCTCAGAATCAGTGAGTGATATATAAAAGAATTATAGACTGTGATCAAGCAGAGCTCATGCTAGTGCTGTAAGGCTGGTTCAGTAATTTATCAGCTAATCACAGTAATTCCCCTTATTGATAGGCCAAATAAGAAAAACAAAAAGGAAAACAACAAACATTTTTATCAGGAAAACCAGCATATGACCAAATTGAACATCCAGTTATGATAAAAATTCAAGAACTAGGATTGTGGAAACACCCTTAATTTTTGATAAAGATTTTTTTTCTCACTTGTTGTAATTTTCAGATTTAAAATTGCCCTTTGGCCCTTTTTGTCTGTTTATTTATTTCTCTGATAAACTTTGGCTTCATTTATATATTCATGTTTTTTTAATTAGTATGTCAGATATGCAAGCCCCTTTTTTTGTTGTTTGTTTTTTTAATAAGGGAATTCTGACTATTTTAGGGTATTTTGTGGGGAGACTGTAGATCTTATGTAAACCTTGTTATTGCTGGCTTCCTCTGAGATGTCACTGACAAAGGAGCAGGCATTAAGGGTCACCTAATTTCTCTTAAAATGGAAGCTGTCTTCTGTATTGTGGGTCTGTTCCCATGGATAGTGTGGGCAGAGGATGCCCTGGTACCACTGCACAGCAGTGGAGGATTTTCCATTTGTTCTTGTTAATACCATGGATAAAGATGAGAGTCCTCATTGCTTCATAACAGGGATGAAATCTCGGCATCTTACCTTATCTGGCACCATCCCATCAGACAAGTAATGGGAGCCATTAACACCAGAAGAAGGGGAATGGCTAGGCCCTTCTTCACATGGCCTTTGCTGGCATAGCTAGGGTGAGCCAGTTTTTTCTGTCGTTGGGATAGATAGACATAAACAGTTACTGTTCTAACATTTCTATACTCCAAGCTTGCTCTTGCTCTTTCCTTGATCCTAAGCTAGAGACAACAAGCTTTTGTTGGGTTTTTGTTTTTTGTTTACACCCTCCATCACTTTTAGATAATTGCCTTTTCCCACACACCTAGGATTTATAAAGGAAACCCAGGGAACTGAGCACTGAGTTGCTCCTATTTTACTCTGCTTTGTTCTTTCACCTTTTAGTTTTTCTGTGTTTTGTTTCACAGAATGTTCAGGAATTTCACTTGTGCTCAGAGTGGTGAATGGGTACATGTGTGTACCCCAGGAACAGGGGGCTGTGAGTGGTGATTGGGTACATGTGTGTGCCCCGGGAACAGGGGGCTGTGAGTGGTGAATGGGTACATGTGTGTGCCCCGGGAACAGGGGGCTGTGAGTGGTGAATGGGTACATGTGTGTACCCCGGGAACAAGGGGCTGTGAGTGGTGAATGGGTACATGTGTGTGCCCCAGGAACAGGGGGCTGTGAGTGGTGAATGGGTACATGTGTATACCCTGGGAACAGGAGGCTGTGAGTGGTGAATGGGTACATGTGTGTACCCTGGGAACAGGAGGCTGTGAGTGGTGAATGGGTACATGTGTGTTCCCCAGGAATAGAGAGCTGTGTTACATTTTTAAGGAGTTTCTGGAATTTCATATAAATAGGCTGAAACATCATCTGGGCCCCAGTTCCATTTGTGCAAGCTCTCTGAGCAGTAGAACAAATGTGTCTAGTGAATGCCGTGAGCTCTGATATCAGAAGTTTTTAAGGCAACTGTCTTCAGGTAATTCCATCGCCAGCGTCACCACTTTCTTGTTACAGTCAGTTATTTCTATTCTGTTATTTATTATTTGCATACATCTTCTATCAGCTTTTTAATTCCTCTACTCGTAGTAATAATACCACTTTCCCAAGTGAAAAATATCTTGTGTTGCAAAGGCTTGAACCACAATGAACTCAAATGAGTCAGGACAGTCCATTACACTGTTGGACAGAAACTGCTCTAGACAGTTCAAAACCTAGTTCCTAACTTTCACCAAAAGGTATTTTGTCTGAGATTTTGATTGTGTTGAGTGTTGACCCATAGCAACCATTCAAGCAACCAAGATAGGAAAGTAATACCTAGTGCAGAACTTCTGCGGTCCAAAGGACTTTTCCAGCCCATCAGTGTGAAGGAAGCTCGGTGCAGAATTTTTTTTCTTACTTGACGGCTGAGGAAAAATTTTAACCTGAGTTAAATGGCTACCAAATTCTAATAGCTAGTGGTTGAGAATTTCAGTCAAGAAAAGAGAAAGTATTGCAGATGAGCACACTGAGCCTTTCCTCTGAGCAACAGGAAGCCGTGAAACTGCCTGTCTCTTCATTTGAGTAATTAGTGGTTATGTCATTTCTTCATCCTTCAGATCCTCAGAACTTTTGCAGTACAGTATAATCAAAAGCAGACACAGCCAGCAATGGCTTTTCAGAGATTGTGAAGTGGACAGATTGTAAACAGATGTGACCTGACTTCAGTGTACATGCTGGCATCTGAGGCAGACCTATTACTCCCTCCTCCTGCTTACTCACCCTGTACCTTCTGCCCTGAGGAAACTGGCTGGGCATTCTTTTTTGGTAGGCAGTTAAGAAGCCCAGAGTGTCACATAAAAGACAGTTGACAGGGACAGTTTAGCACTCCTGAGAATAAAAAAAGGGAGCCATCTGAAAGACTGGCAGAATCTTTACAGTGATGAGAGCCCTGGCACATACCTGGACAGTCCCTCCAAATCATTCCCTGTGGAGAGAAAAAGGACTGTGCCTCTGCTGTGGAAGGAGGTCCATTTTGTTGTTGGATGATGCTGCCTCGCGCTAGGCCACTGTGGCTTTCCAACTTGATTCTGTGGATTCTGCTTAGTTTTTTCTGTCCCACAAGTACCAGAAAACTTCGTTTCTTCTGTGATGACATTTTTCAGTTCTTGACGTTGGCTACTCTGTTAATCTCCTTAAGTCCCTTTGCAAGAAAATATTTTTAATACAGTATTTTTAATTCATTTGGGAATTATATACAATGTATTTTATCATATTCAGCTTCCCCACTCTACTCCCCACCTCTCAGGTCCACTTTCTACCTTTCTATCTTTTCCCAACTGCGTGTTCTTTTTTTAAATAACCCATAAGTCAGTGGGTGCTGAGTGTATATTCCTGGGTGGGGCTACTCATGAGAGTATGTACCTACCAGAGACCTCACCTTTAAAAGAAAATTGTCTTCTTCCCCCAAGAAGCCATCAGCTGTCAGTAGCTCCTCGGTGGGGGGGTGAGAGCATGAACACCTCCTGGCTCTGTGGTAGTGCTTACTGGCTCTATCCCTTTCAGCCAATTGTAGCTGCTTTGAATTCATGAGCACAGCAGACCCTAGTTCCTTTTATTTCTTCTTACCAAAGGTCATCTCCAGCTCTGTACCTTTCACACCTGAAGAGCACACACTAATTGTTCTTTCAAAGAGTGACATTCAGAAATTTGCAGAGGTAGGAGGGACTGTGGGAGTGATATGCTGTGTTCTTCCTGTCCTCTCTAAACTCTTAACCAGCAGCCAGGTTCCATGCACCCCCACACACAGTTTTAAGTGTAGGGTCTGGAGTGGTCTCAATTCGTCAACAATCTTTGTCAAATCTGTATGCTGTGTTGGGAAAGTAACATTTACACAGCTTTTGTTAGCACAGTACCTTGTGACAGGTATGCACTGTATTTGCTGTGCTGCAGTTCCAATTGCAAATATCTAGGCTGGGTCTCCTATACCTCCAAAACAGGAAGTCTGTAATAGGATGAAGTTGTGGCCAATGGGAGGTCAGGGAGAAGGGGGGGAAAAAAACCTTTTTATACCTTAAATGGTCAATTCCTACTGTAAGAAAACTTTGTGTGTAAATTCTGTTGTTTCTACTTACAAGTATGTCTTTCTTTCAGTTAGGCATTATTCTTATCCCCATTGTAGGGAATTGGAGCTCAAAATAGTCTCACAATAGTGTGTGCTCTTTAGGTGTGAAAGGTACACAGCTCAAAATAGCTGGACAAGTCCCACAACCAAATGACACAGCTGTATCCTCACCTGCCGTCTCCATAACAAAGCTCTCGAACTTTATGACATTTGTTTCAATATCTACTTTTTACACCAAGTTTATGTAAAAATTAGATGCTTGATTTTCCTGCAAAATTAAAAGCCCAGTGTGTGGGGGGGACTTTTGACCCTGCTTCAGACCTTTTATTGCCTGTTTACCGAGAACTCTTGTATTCTGCAGACTCTGTACACTCTTTGGTGTCTAGCTTAAGAATCACCTCTTAGACCTCTACCAGCAGCACCAGGTTGATGTTCTACATTGCGTGGTTCTGGCGTAGCCACTGCTTGCTTACCCTCACACCCACTGGACAGAGCTCCAGGGCATAAGGTTTCTGTCTTTTTCACTGTTACAGTCCTGGACCCTACCAGAGTCCCTGGCAATGAGTAAAAGATACTCGTTGTTTGACTAACTGCTCTCTTGGCACTGGAGTTTGGTAAGGGCATAGAAGAAATTCCCTGTGTTTACAGATCCCACTTAGTCTATGCTGTATCCATTTCAGCTTTACCAAGACAAAATCTGGGAGGGAACCAGGCCTGGGGAGGCAGCCAGGTCTTCTAGTTTTGAGTAAGGAAACAACTTGCACTCCTCTGAGGAAGTATCAGGCATGCAGTGTGCACTTTCAGTTATTGGCCCGGCTTTGCAGACTGCACCGCAGTTAAAGCTCCTCTAGTCCTGAGCTCTCTCTTCACCACTGGTGACTATTTGCATTTGGATAATTTTCGCCGCTTCTGCATGCCATACTCTCTCCTGTCTAAATTAGCTGTTACAATAAAAAAAATGTTTATGCAGTGCTGACTACAGTCTTTGGCATTTTCCCTAGATTCAGTAGACCTCAGTGGTGCTGGTCCCATGTTGGTTATACTCTGGAGTCGCCATAAAAACCTGTCCTTCGGGTAGAAGATAAAAACACTAAGTGGTGGTCTGGTGGTCAGACTATTTGTTAGTGCTTCCTCCCTCCCAGCTCCCAACATTTATTCGTGCCAGCATGTGATAAAAAAAAATTCACATCCTGTACTCATTTATACACCCCACCACTTTGTAAAAGCTAAGCATTACTTTCTTAATTTTAAAAAAGAAAAGCACTTCAGAGAGAAGGAAGCAACTTGCCCAAAGCCAAAGAACAGAGGCTTTTGTTCTCAGGGTGAAGCAAATGTGTTCTCTGTGTCCCTTGATGCCAGCACTCTGGGGCTCTCACCTAAGATCAACTCATGTTTTCTGCGTGTGGGCAGAGACTAGTGCTCTGTGTTAGGCTGTGAGCTCAGCTGTACAGTCTTCTGAATACCAAGGCCTGTTGGCTTCCTGCGCATCAAACTCAACATTCATGGCTACTTGGCCGTGTCCTGTCATTTCTGTTAAGGAGAAATGCTTTACCAGCAAAGACCGGCTACAGGAAAAGACACTTGCTGATACCAAAAGCTTTCCTGCTTGAGCTTTAGTTACTTGACAGTTATTCATGTTTACTGACTTCACCAGCAGAAACTGCTGGGTAGATGGCAGAGAAAGCTCTGTGCTTACCTCCCACCACATTGGGATCCTGTTGGCCATGCTGTGGCTGTTGTGATGCCTTGATAAGGAACTCTGTCCTTCTGGTGCCTACCATCTGCCTGCTAGAAGCTGTAGAATATTTTTTCTTGCCAGTATCTGTACCTATGAATGTCAGCTTTCAAAGTACCTCACAGGTAGGTTTTTTCCGGCCTGAGATAGACAAGACAAGGTAGGGAGGATTTCTCTTGTAATAGATGCCACTTCAGAGTGACACCTTAGATCATCCTCATGTGTCTGCTCTGTGGTAAATAGCAGAAAATAGTTCTGCACCCTAAAAGGGAGGTGTCTTTTCACTCCTCAAAGCAAGTTTCAGCTGCAGCTCTCTTGGTGCCCTGCTTAGATAACTTGGTCCTCAAATCTGACTACCTGTGTTAGAAGCCCATGTGTTGGCACTGAGCTTCCTGGGGCTGTTTACCACAGGTAGTAATAATTCTGTCTCTGAAGATAGTTGGAGTAAGCAGATAAGCCATATAAGGGGTTTAGTTACCACCATTCTCTGCAGGAGAAATATGTATTCAGGAAGTGGACTTATTCCTCTTTGCTTTTTCAAGATTTTTCTCTTTCAGATCCACACATGGTTTCAGGGGCCTAAAAGAATGTTTTTGGATTTTAATTATTGAAAGTTGTATTTATTTATCTACTTTCACTTGTCAAAGCACCTGTCTCCTGTTTAGATAACTTAGTCCTCAATCAGACAGATAAACAGCAGATAATGGATGTCCTGACAAGAAGCCACTTCACTCACTGTCATAGTGTTCTTCCTGTTTCGGGCCCTTACAAATACAGCAATCTTACTGGGGCTGCACAGCAATGAGTGCAGCCTGTGGTCGCTGACTCTTCTCTTTCCCGTGTTGTAACATAATGACCTTAGCTCATTCTGAGTCATTGCTTGGATCAAAAATGGTGGTTAATAGTGTTTTTGAATTTTAAGACTTGGCATCTCCTTTTCCGGTCCCAAGCATCATCTATGAAGCAGCTTTCTCCCAGATAGGACAGAGCTAGAGAAGCCGTCTGTAGATGCAGCTTCATTAACACCGACATGAGAGATTTGTGCCTCCGTTCTACTGCAGATTTGTCTAGAGCTTCAGATCTTAATTTAAGTTTCTGGGGTGTTACACTGCTTGGGCCGGTGTCTGGAACAGACACGTTTTCTAAAAATAGTGTCCATTTTCATAATGAGTGTTAGTTACTCTGACACTTTTTCCATGTGAAAAACAGAAATGCAGGCATGTTCTTTGTGAGATGGCAGTATTAAATTGTAAGTGATGGTGGTAATGCTAATGTTTAAATTCACAGATAAAACAGAAATGGTGCTTATAAAATGTAATTGAGTTTGTTATCCCTTAATCTGATTCTCTGTGGGAAGAAGTACTGGGGGTGGGGGAGGCACTTTAGACAAACTGCTGCAGTAAGTTGTGTTTCTGAGGCCCTGTCTGGGTCAGGATGCCTGAGGCTCCCTGTGCATGCATTGTCCTTGCCGCAGAGCCTTTCTCCGGTATTTTATTTTGGGCTCCAGTTTTGCTGATGCAATGGCTTCATTTATCCCTAGGCGAGCCCCAGTGATGGAAGTGATGGCATTTTTGGTGAAAAGAAGGATGACAGCCAGGCAGGTGAGACTGTGTCCTGCAGGCAAAGAAAAGTAAGGTCTCAGTTCATAGTTACTGTAGAGTTCCCTTGAAGTCAATGTTATCTTTTAGAAGACTTCCAAGTAAGTTGACCTGTATTGAGCTTCCCTAGAGTGACACGTCTCTTGACTTCCTCTACTTGACATCTAAATGCAGAAGTTAAACAAGTGATACTTTTAGGATAGAATCTGGATAGTAAAGAAAGGACTATAATTTCATTGGTGTGGGGTGTTCTGTATTCAAGTTCAAACTTGACTGGGGCTCTGGTAGTTGAAAGGGTCAGCTACACAGAAGCTGTAGTCTATGTGAAGAAGACAACAGAAAAGATTTTTTGTTCTTTCCTTTCTGTAGATCAGCTCTGCCATTTAGAAAGGGATGTGATTTTGAGCAGGAACCTCACTGACCACGATGTAAAGCTTTTTCTAAAGCAAAATTGCTGTCTTTGTCATTAGCCTCTCTCCTTGAGCAGTTGCTTTAAGGTCACTAGAGCCTCTTGTCTTTGTATTTAAACAAAGCCCCTCTTGTTGTATTTTCATTTGTAAATACTAATATTCTCACTGATGTCTGAAGCCCAGGATGGCTCCAACCCAGACAAATCACTCTGGCCAGTTTCATCCGCTCTCACTGCTCGACTCCGGCGTCTGGTCACTATTTACCAGCGCTGCAATCGTAAGGAACTCTGCCGACCTGAAATCATAGGCCCAAGTAACCAAGGATACTGGGTTCAGGAGGAGGTGTTCAGGAGAACTTCAGAAATGGACCTCATCAACAAGGAGGCCCAAAAAAGGTAACAGCCAAGACGAGAAAAGCATGTTAAGCTAATTGGACACTGAGTAAAGGTGACAAGGGAAAGCCTAATAGCTGGAGGTACATGCGCTAGTTCTCACATGACAGATTGTCTTCAGAATTTCTTAACCACAACTTCCAATGGTAAGTGGGGAGGCTAATAGATCTAGGAGCCTCTGTGCACAATACCTAGTAGTCATAAGACTTCCTCACTAGTCTTCCTGAAGTTAGACCCCAGTTCTTGAGACTATGGCTTTAAAACATCACACTGATATATATCAAACCATTTCAAACTCCCTGATTCTCATAACAACAAAAGACATAGTTTGTTGAGGCTGTCTTCCTATAATCTTGTCTTTATGAAGATTGTGAGAGCAATAAATACGTATAAAATACAAGGCCAGAAAGAAAGTACTTATTACTCATAGTTACTTGACATATGAGAATTAAGCTAAAAAAGGGTGTCATAAGCCAGGCCAGGAATGAACACAACAGAGCTGCAGTTCTCAGGCTTTATATCGTTTTTCTTCTGGTGCAGCACCCGATAAAAGACAGAAAACTCAGTTGCTTCTGTACTCCCTCTGAGGTCTGGACATGTGGAAGTCTATCTGGCACAACTGCAGAGCCTCTTCCTTTTTCTCACTCTCCCCTGATCTCTATCCCAGCCTGTGTTCCAAGCTAGAGTAGAGCGCCATACCCAAGAACTTAACAGAAAGATTGGTGACCTGAATTTACCTGTCTTCTGAGTCACTGTCTGAATCCTGTTGAGAACCCTTGTGTCCCAGAGAAGGTGAGTGACGTAGGCCACCTGCCTGTATAATAGTAGGGAGAAAGCTTACCTTCTCAGTCTGTTTCCTTAGTGTGAAGTAGAGAGGTTGACTGGGATAGAGCAGAAAGACCCAGGAGTCTGTGTAGCTGGAAGTTTCTGTCCCACCAGTAACTCCCAAATACCTTACAGCCATTTTCCACATAGCTGACTCTGAGGCTTAAAATTATAGTAAATGCTGGGTCAGTAGCTCAGGCATATTACTACTAGCCCTTACACTAAGTTAACACATATATCTACTCATGTGTAGCCACGTGGCTGGTACCTTTGCTCAGTCCAGCATCTCATCCTGCTTCCTCTGCGTCTGAATGTCAACTGCATCTCTGCCTTTCTTCTTCCCAGAATTTTCCTAGTTGGTCGCCTAACCTATACTTCCTACCTGGCTACTGGCTAATCATCGTTTTATTAAACCACTACAAATAATAAATTTTTACAGTTTACAAGAGCATTATCCCACAGCAAGTATGTATTGCCATGAGGGAAAGGGTAAAAGGCAAAATGCAATACATTAATATTTTTAGTCTTTATCTCCAAGTGAAAGTTTGGCCAAGAGATAGCAAGGCTTACATACTTGACTTTGATATAGAGAGGTCAATACCAGAAGGAAGAGCTTGAAAGCAGTTCTCTCTTTGAGAGTGGAGTGTAAGACTCTCTACCCAACTAGACTTAAAAGTAGATAGTAGCCAGGTAGTGGTGGAGCATGCCTTTAATCCTAGCACTCGGGAAGCAGAGGCAGGCATATCTCTGAATTCTAGGCCAACCTGATCTACAGAGTGAGTTCCACCCAGGGCTGTCAAACACAGAAACTCTGTTTCAAAAACAAACAAAAAAAAGTAGGTAGTAAAAACACAAGCCAGTTCACCTGCGATTTGTATTTTACAGGCTTCTGCAGCATGTTCTTTAGTTGTTGGCTTTCTTAATAAAAGGGTAAATAAGCCAAGCATTGTAATACAGATCTTTAATCTCAGCACTCAGAAAGAGGGAGCAGGCAGATCTTGACTTCAAGGTCAGCTTTCATAGCAAGACCCTGTTTTTAAAGGTAGAAAAAGCAGTTCACTTTTCCTCTGATTTATTTCAGGTGGACTAGAAGAGAGCAAGCCGACTTCTATAGAACGGTGTCTTCCTTTGGTGTTGTTTATGACCAAGAAAAGAAAGCCTTTGACTGGACACGGTTCCGCATCATTTCTCGATTGGACAGGAAGTCAGATGAGAGCCTGGAGCACTATTTCTATAGTTTTGTGGCCATGTGCCGGAATGTGTGTCGCCTTCCTACGTGGAAAGATGACGGTGAGAAAACATGTTAGAATTCAAACGACAGAATTACTATAGCTGACCTACAAAACTGGAGTCTGAAGAATTGTGATAAAGATGAAAAGGTTGTCAGAGGTCTCTGAGTTTCTAATTCAGAATCTAATTCCCCAAAAGGTGTAACTTATGTGAAGGTTGAAATTTAATTAAAACCTCACAGAAATACTAAGAGATTGACATTAACTATACTTTCCAAGGTATCGGGTTTGTTTTTGTTTTTTTTTAGATCAAGCAGGGGATAGAAAGATGGCTCAGTGATTAAGAGCACTTACTGCTCTTTCAGGGGACATGAGTTCAGGTCCCAGCACCTGCATAGTAGCTCACAAACATCTGTAGTTCCAGTTGCAGATCTGATACCTTCTTCAGACCTCTGATGGCACCAAGGATGCGTGTGTGCACATACTTATATATAGTCAAATTGCCTATAAACTTAAATAAATCTTTTTTAAAAAAAAATCAAGATCTATTCTGCACCTTGTACTAGCTTTAAATGAGACATTAGAAACTTTAAGTATTTTTTAGATATTGGCTCAGATAAAATCAGTGGCTGTCACTTAAACATCTCATTCAACAGGCAGCCCTTCTGATATTTCCATCTGGTTCGAGTTGAACTCAGCTTTCCTCCAGTCTTCCTTCAATCTTGAATGTCCTGGACCATGTTACCACATGTTAGGAAAGCAAAGTCAAGCACTGATCCTTTCTCCCAAGTGTGGCTTGGTTTTAAAGTTGCTCATTCAAGTCAAGGAGTCAAGATCTTGGAGCCATATTGATGAGACCTAGTTTTGAATTCTGCTTTGCTACCTTAAGCAAGATAGCTTTTCTAGCCTGTTTCATTGTCATTAAAATAGAAATCATCAGGATTTTTTTGAGACCTGGGGAGCACATGTACAGCCTAGTGAGAGCACATAGCATTGGTTTATTAAGTGGGAACTGCTGTTTGTCTGCAGGACTGATGGTTTCTTTCTTTGCTTTTACTCTGTGCCCATTTGTCTTTATTAAGCTTCCTGTTTCACTGGGTGCTGCCATTCTAAGAGTGCAGGGAATATGTATTCAGTATGTATTATGTATTCAGTTCTGTGTATCTTTCTCTTCAGGTCCTCCAGATGCCAGCATCTATGTTGAACCCATCACTGAGGAGCGGGCAGCAAAAACTCTCTACCGCATTGAACTGTTGAGGAAAGTCCGTGAGCAGGTGCTCAGATGTCCACAGCTGCATGAGCGCCTCCAGCTTTGCAGGCCCAGCCTCTACCTCCCAGTCTGGTGGGAGTGTGGCAAACATGATCGAGACCTGCTCATCGGCACTGCCAAACATGGGCTTAACCGCACTGACTATTACATCATGAATGACCCCCAGCTGTCCTTCCTAGATGCCTATAGAAACTATGCCCAACACAAAAGACCTGACAGCCAGGCACCTGGAAGTCTCTGTTGCCTTTACCAGACCAATTCTAAGCTATATGAGTCTCTCACTTATACCCAAATGAGTAGAACTTCAGAGTCTTTGGAAAGTGAGCCAGAGAATCTAGTGAAAATGGAAAGCAGAGATGATAATCTCTGTCTGCCTGAGAGCAGTTTATCTGATATAACATGTGAAAATTTTATTTCCAAAGTTCAGGAGGTCATTTCCATCGACCATGATGAAAGCTTGCTGCCTGAGTCCTTGGAGAACATGATGTATGGTAAGACAGGACTCAGCCGAGAGCCATGCTCTTTTCAGGAAATCCCAAGTACCGATACACAGTCCAGTAAAGATACTGTCACCATCTCAGCCAGCAGAGATGAGAGCTGCCAGCCTGCTGGCATTGAGGCAGAAATCACTTCAAGCTCCTCTCTCATGAGCAGCTTAGAAGCAGGAGTAGCTAAAATGAACATTAAAAATGGAAAACATTTGTTGGTATCGATCTCAAAAGAAGGGGAACCTTGCTGCAGTGAGACAGGACAGAGACCTGAAAGTGTGGGCCACTTAGAAGCTAGATGCTTAGCTTCCCCTAACTTAGATACAGGACATGAAAGTGGATTTGTAGATCTATGCAGCCTTAGTGTCTGTGACTCCAGAAGAAAACTCTCATCAGATCAGCAGTTAATTGACTTATTAGAAAACAAAAGTTTAGAAAGTAAGTTGATTTTGAGTCACAACCAGAGTGATGAGGAAGAGGGAGAAAATGAGGACGAAGCCTTAGCCATAGTAGCAAGCACCACAGAAAAGCCAGAGGGATTGCACTTCACTACGCCTACTGCAAATATCCCAAGGGGAAAGAACCTCTGTTTCCACCAGGATGAAGTCAAAAAAGGAAGCCTGGAGGTGGTGAGCAAGACTTCTGGACCACAGAGGGTGGTCTTTCCTCCCTCAGCCAGTCATTGTCACTGCAAACACATGGAAAGGTGGGCACACGGCCTGGGGAATGAGGAGTCTGAAGTAGAGAAACCCAAGGCTTATCAACCAGACCTATACAGAAACAAAACAAATAATACTACAGTGGATGGTGAGCCTGCTATTCCAACAGAGCCGTTTAAACTGAAGCATGAGCTTTTAAAAGAACCATGGAAAGAAAGTGCAGAGGGGAGAAAGGGTTTCTCCATATATGTTCCTGAGGGAAGTGAGCCCAAACCAGAAGACATGGATTTTGAGAATAAAGATGATTATGAGAAAGATGGGACCTGCCACAGTCAAGGTACAGTATGCAGAACTGAATATTCATGATGGGAAGAGGGGTGCTGGGGGGAGCCATGGTCATTAGTTTTAACTCCTAAAACGGACCTACCCACCCTCACTATATGGGTAAACCCAAGCGGTACAAGGTCTTGATCTGGAATTCAGCAGAGCAGTTCAACTTAGTCACCCCAGAGAACTGGGCATGATTATATACAGTCACATTGCCTCTACTGTATCAGCCATATGACCTAGCAGGACTGTGTGTTTGTATGCAGAATATGTGAACTGGCACCCAGGGAAATGCTTTGTTCCTGCACTAGATGTATTGAGCTAGCTGAAGTAGAGCAGCTTTGGGACCTCAGAGAGCTGCAACTAATACAGGTGCCATTAATTTGCAGGAACTCCAAAATACAAGTCAAGTTGGCCTTTGTTGAGGTGAGCATAGAAAGCAGTTGTTCATGTCATCGTCCAAACCCTGTGCTTTATGTCAGGGCATTTGTGTTAGGCTTTTTTAGAGCTGAACACGAATAAAAATAAACAACTGAAAACATAGGTTTGATTTTTTTTTTTTTTTTAAATGGTGAAGTCTTAAAAGTTAGTAAGAATTCCAAGCCTGATGTGATGATATACACATTTAATCCCAACACTCAGGAGGTAGAAGCAGATGAATCTCTTGAGTTCAGAACCAGCCAGTGAGACCCTAACTCATAAAGGAATTCCAAATGTTAAAAATTCTCGGTGACTCTGAAATTCTTTATGCCTTTGTGGGAACATCCGTGCAGTGATGAGGGACTCTGATGGACAGTAGCAGGGGTTTTTACTCATTTCCTCGGATTCAAGAGGACATGTGAGGGTGAACAAAGTAGATACTTTATCATTGCCATTGTTTGGTACACTCCCGAGTGTGTACTCCAGGAGGAGACAAGTATGACTCTATTAAAGGGGAAAGAAAAGCCTGACCGTCTTGGGTTGTGTGGCTTCTTTTTGGTTTGGTTTTGTTTTTTTAATTTTTATTTGTGTATGTGTGTTGGTGTGTGTGTATGTACATATATGTGTCCCCTGCCTGCCACCACATATGCAGATATACCCACCTATGCATTCATGTTTGCAGGCCTATCTCCACCTTACTGAGATAGGGGTCCCTCACTGAATCTGGACCTCACCTTCTAGTTAGATCCCAGTGAGCCCCGGGATCAGCTTGTCTCCACAGATTTCCCAGCACTGGGGTTAGGCCTCCATGCCCAGCTTTTCTGTGGGGTCTCGTGCTTGCACAGTAACTTTGCACAGGAGGCTGCCCGCTGAGCACCTCCCCACCCATATGGCCATTTTTTGTGGGTGTTTTTGTTGTTTTTTTAACTCCCACCTTAGGTTTTTGTCGTTGTGATTAGTAACTAATGGTTCTGAAGTCAAGTGAAAATCTCCATGGAAGCTACAGTGAGGACTTGGAGCCTAAACTGAAAATGACTTAATGAGTTGTGGCCAAGTTGAGCCAGGAAGACCCATCTATGACCGTGGCCAGGCTTCCCTTTTGCCCAGACCAACAAATTAGAAGAGTCACTTCACTTTTTTGGACCCTGTTTTGGTAAATAAATATATCACCAAAACGATGAAGTATTGAAAATTCAGACAGATGAGCAAAGGTAAAGTGAGTTAGAGGACATGAATGTTCTTTCTTTCTGCAGGGGTGGGTGACGCTGGTCGCTTTCTGATAATGAGATAAGCACTCATGTCAGTGCAGACCCTGAAGGGCACTGCCCACAGCGGTGTAGAAGAGGTAGTTCAGGAAAGTTAGCCCACTCTGGAAACCGGAAATCCTGCAGTCCTGAAAGACAGTTCCTTCAATACTGCTTTTGGGTCTGCCCCTTGCTTCAGACCTTTCAGTGCCTCTTTTGTTGACTCCAGAACAAAACCCAATTTGCAGGACTCAGGATAACATAAGCGGTTCCTGCCTCCAGCTTCATGTTTATCCCCTCTTCTGGTTGTCTTGGTTCCCTGGTGTGCCCTTCCCTTCCTCCACCTGCTTCCTCTCCTTAGGATAAGCCTTCCCTGTTGTTCCCCATCATCATACCGTGTCTTCTCTTTGGGTGTTTTATTTTGAGGTTTGGGTGTCAGTATATAGCCCCGGCTGACCTCAAAGTCCCAGGCTTCCTGCTCAGCTTCTGGAATATGGGGAATTATGTATGGGAGCCACCATGTTTTCCTAACTCCCCTGTGAGGCAGAAAGAAGCCAGCGGGCTCAAGCCGTGGCTGTCTTATTTATTTTCAAGTCCTCGCGTCCTAGCCAAACTGCTCATAGCAAGAGCTGGTGCAGTTCCTTGGGAGGCTCATCTCACTTTCCTTGTCACTTCACTGTCCTCTGCTCGTTCTCTTTCATTACTAAATAGTAGGTCTTGGAGATTCCAGACCACACTTAAAATTAACTTTGACCTTGCCTGGCCTGATGGCACACACTCTTAATCCAAGCACTGGGGAGAGAGTGACAGGCAGATATCTTTGAGTTCAAAACCAGCATAGTTTACACAGTGAGTTCCAGGCCAGCCATGGCTACCTAGGAAAACCAACCGTGTCTCAAAACAACAGCAAAAATCTCTGCCCTTTACTTAAGCTAACAATGAAGTTCCTGTCTCCTTTGTTTTATTTTTTTATATGAGTCATGGCTCTTACCTTTTGTTGGGAAGTCCATGACTTCATCCTTTCTTAACATCATCCTCTTGGTCTATTACATTTCATACTTCATAGACTGTCCTTTCAACTGCCAAAACATCAGAGTGTTACATGTCATCTTGTCCACTAGACCAGTAGGAGATGTTTAGGTAGTCTTAGATGACAGCATGCCTCAGTACCCTCAGCAAGATTTGCCTCTGTGGCTTACTTTAAGTTTTTTGGAAATAGAAGACATGACAATTTGTACTTAATTTAAAATAACTCAGCTGTGGATGGACTGACTAAAAGCTGAGAAGCCAGATTTAACATCCAGACCCTCACATCACTAGCATTTCCCAAATACCTAGCTGTTCGTTTGCTTTGTTTGTTTGTTTGTTTTTTAACCTGTCTTTCCAGACTACCCAGGGAAGTACTCTGAGGAAGAGAGTAAGAGTTCAGCATCAGGCATTGCAGGAGAGCTTGGGGAAGAGGCTCAGGAAGTACGGGCTCCCACCATTGCCCAGCTGCTGCAGGAGAAGACCCTGTATTCCTTCTCAGAATGGCCAAAGGTATCTCAGAGCTTACATCCTCCACGCAGGGTATTCCCAGCTTTGATTCCTTTGCATTCAGCCTTATAGAATACTTCTACCAGACAAACTTAGCTGTGTACATTCGAACATCGAAGATGACGCACTAAGAAAAATAAAAAGATAATATTCACCAGACTAATTAAACCATATGAGGAAAGTTTCAAGTTATCCACAGTCATACACTTCACATTTATTTTTTATTGTCCAGACCATGCATGACATTTATAGGTTATGTAGTATGTCTGAGCTCTGGTTTCTGGTCAGCTCCCTATGAAGAACTTGGCCCTGCCTCAGGGACTTTGCAGACCTGTAACTTGAAAGTTATTCCTCAGAGCTGCTATTTTTTTCTCCAGGACCGTGTGATAATTAACCGCCTAGATAATATTTGCCATGTGGTATTAAAGGGGAAATGGCCCTCCAGCCAACAGTATGAGCCCTCAGGTGCACTGCCCACGCCAATTTTAAGCAGCAGTGCAGGCTCTCGAAACAGCCTTTCAGAACCAGAAGCAGTGGAACATGGCTTCAGCAATGGTGCAGCATTGGCAGCCCAGATCCAGAAGGTGAGGTTACAGCTTTTGTGGGCTCCCAAAGAGCGGTAGCCATAGCCCACTTGACGCTGGGCCATTTATTCAACAAGTATTATGGGGTTTTGGTTTGGTTTCAGTCAGGTAGTTTGTATTAATTGGAATTCTGGACCGTATTCTGTAGACTGTGGGGAGAGCTAGTAAAAGTTTTGGTACAGAGAAGGTTGAAATAAAATTAGGGCTGTATACCTGAATTGGGCCTGCAAGTTGTCAGGGAGCAAAGAGTAGCAGCATGCCAAGTAAGGATGCTGCAAAAAGTTGTAGGCTGCAGGTTAGAGAAAGAAAAAGGAACAAACTTGGCAAAGATGACTTGGGGAAAGGACAGAGGACAGCAGCAAGATGCCAGTAATGAAATCAGGACAGAAAGAGGAAGGTGAGCGGCTTAGTTGTTAGCACACTGAGTCTCATTTGACAGCACAGTAGACTCGTCCAGGGACCTGGAAAAACTGCTCTCGTGCACCTTGGACACTGAGTTGCTTTTGGTTTAACTTTCCTAATGGTTCTCATGTGCATCTGAGGTTGAGACTCTCTGGGCTTAAGGTTGCAACTGCAAGTATAGTCTGAAGCCTGTTAAAAGTGTATATCCACCAAAATAGACTCTGGATTCAATAAGCCATCTGGTGGTTTAGCGCTAATATTTGAGGAGCCTTGAAGTCACAGAGAAGATAACTGGAAATAATACAAAGCCTGAGGAAATGGGGCCTGGAAAAGGAACTGGTGTTTGACCACAGAAATTACATTCAAACTTTTTGCCATGTGTGTTCACAGGAGAGCTTCTTAGCCCCAGTATTCACAAAAGATGAACAAAAGCACAGACGTCCCTATGAGTTTGAGGTGGAAAGGGATGCCAAAGCTCGAAGCCTAGAACAATACTCTGCCACCCATGGGCACCCTTCCATTGTCCTCAATGGCTGGCATGGGGAATCAGCTATAGACCTCTCCTGCTCATCAGAGGGGTCCCCAGGAGCCACATCCCCTTTCCCAGTGAGCACCAGCACCCCTAAGATTGGAGCTATCGGTTCACTTCAAGGAGCCCTAGGTATGGACTTGTCTGGAATTCTACAAGCTGGCCTGATCCACCCTGTAACAGGACAGATTGTCAATGGAAGCCTCAGAAGAGATGATGCTGCCCTGAGAAGGCGGAGAGGAAGGCGAAAACATATTGAAGGAGGGATGGACCTCATATTTTTGAAGGAGCAAACACTTCAGGCTGGAATTCTGGTGGGTATTTGAGTCTTTTAAGTAAAAACCATTCTACATAAAGAAACAGGTTTATTCCCCAGACACCAGCTATTTTATTTACGAGTCTTTTACACCTACTCAAGTTGTCCTTGTTTTCTATCATTTTAAAATGCCCTCCATCTTTCCTAGAAAGGAGAATACCGACCCATTGGTGTCCCTTAATACTCAAGCAGTCTGGAAAAAGTAAACAGAAGGGTCTCACTTCAAAATGAGTGATCCCAATCCTCTAGTGCTTCAAAAAAGCCACTGACAGGTCAGGTGACAGGCAGTGTTCCTTCAGCATGGTGAGACTCTCCAGGAGTTGAAATGTGGGAGATGGGAAATTGGTCCTGACTTTGGTATCAGGCACTGACATGAGGGACGTCACTGAGCCTCGTGTCATATTGCACTCTAAAGAAGCGTGGCAGTACTCTAGTCTCTGAAGCATCTATAGACAGCCACTGTGAGGCTTCCTATAGATCTCAGAGACTTTACTAAGTGCCTACTCTGTTCAGGATCTTTTTTGTAGTTGGACTCTCAAAACAACTCTGTAAATAAAATGACTACCTGAAGTATAGCTTTTAAAAACACCCCGTTGTCCAGCTGCTGAGTGACAGCAGGAAATGAGGCAGAGGCCTTGTTCTTGACCTGAGAACATCAGTGGTAAGTTGTGTCATTCAGCTTGTGTCATTCGAGAGCTAGAAGGGATGTTTTTTTTCCCTGTCTGGTTCTACACACTAATTTTTACTGTTTTGTATTTTCATCTTAATAGTCTGGCATTTTGCATACATCCAACCCCCCCCCCCTTTTTTTAAAGTGGGCAGGGGTGGTAGTATCTCATTATTGCTTAGGCTAGTCTCAAATTTGTATGCTCCCACCTCAGCCATCAGGATCAGTGGGACCCTCAAATCTACCGGTTCTGATTTCATTGATCTGGGGTATCCAGCACCACACCTGCTTTCTTCAAGCAGAGAGAGAGAGACTGAGAGTGCTACACATACACTTGTGAGTGCACACACTAGCATGAACACACGGAGGCCAGAGGAACATCCACCTAATGTTTTAATGAGACAGGTTGCTTACTGACCTGGAAACTTGCCAATTAGGCCAGACTGTCTGGGCAGTGAGGCCCAAGCATCCATCCATTTCCACTTTACAGCTACCACCTAGGATTTGTTGGTGGTGATTGGTTGGTTGGTTGTTTTTTCAGTTCCGTGTTTGGTGAAGGAGTTTAGGTTTATTCTTTTATGTGTATGTCTGTATGTGTGTATATGTACCATATGTATAGCTTGCCCACAGAGTCCAGAAGAGGGCATTAAATCCCCTGGAGTTACAGATAGTTGTGGGCTGCCATGTAGGTGCTAGATGAATAGCCAGTGCTCTTAACCACTGAACCATCTTTCCTGCCCAATCTTGTTTTTTAAACATGGATTCTTAGGACTGAACTTGGGTCCTTATTGTGTAATGTCAATCTCTGTACTTACTAAACCTCCTGCCCAGCTGCCTATGTGCTGAGAATGCATTTTCTTGCCACTGTTAAAGGCATGTGCTTCTCTTCCAGAAATAAAAAGCAGTGATTTTCTTGTATTGCTCATAACATTTCAAATGAGTGACTGATAGAAAAAAATGTTTTTTTTTTCTTCTGGATAGTTTTTAAATTTGTTCATATAAGCACTATTAGTACTGTTGTAGTATTTTATCAGACCCATTATGGGTGTTGGTGATCAGGGTGGAATAAGACATACATCCAAACCACAGAGGAGGAAAAGGTGAGCAAACCCCAGTTTTGAATTTTCTGGTATGTAAGAAATTTGAACAAAAGACTGGACAGAGGGAGGCAGAGTCTAGGACAGAGAGCGATTGTGAGAAAGGAGTAGAGTTTTAGGATGGAGGCCAAGCCTGAGTGGATGGAGTGGAAGGCATTCCAGTGGTGAGCAGTCATGGTGATGATGGCGTGGGAACAGGTCAGAATACCTGCATGTTCTACAGTAGACCCGTGATTGGTGAGAGGAACGTAGATTGGTGTTTCAGGAACTCACTTCATTCCGGCCTTTTTCTCTTAATCCAGGAAGTCCATGAAGATGCTGGGCAGACTACCCTGAGTACCACACACCCTGAAGGGCCAGGAGCGGCTTCCTCAGCTCCTGAGCCAACAGCATCATCCAGTAACCAGGCTGAGAAAGCTGTTCCCAGCAAGAGCCTGCTTGACTGGCTGCGGCAGCAGGCTGACTACTCCCTGGACAGTCCTGGTTTTGGGGCAGTAAGTGTTGGCTGTTAGTACCTGGACCACTGTTAAACTAAGGGAAGTTTTTGATGAGAGAAACTAGAAGATGGAAACTTTGGGGGGAAAAAAATTAGTGTTGACCAAGAACTTTTTTGAGGTAGGGTTTCTCTGTATAGCCTTGATTGTCCTGGATCTTGTGTAAACCAGACTGGCCTTGAACTCAAAAGATCTGCTTGTTTCTGCCTTCTGGGATTAAAGGTGTGTGCCACCACCACTTGACAAGAACATTTTTAAAGATTATCTTTTTGTTTTTAACATTTAAATTATTCAGTATCAATAATTCTTAGAATATATCAACAAGATTACAATAAAACTTAACAATAATAGAATTTGACCTAAGTCCCACCCCCATATCTCCCCAGAAGTGACCACATAGCATCATAAGTTCACAGACAAATCCTTAGGTTGTATAAACTCTACCACTTGATGAGAATTTTCCAAGTTAATTCATTGTTACTACTGCAAGAGACATTTGTTTTTAAAGTTGCTCTGGTCACCTTGATGCCTTTGCTTTGTCCTCTCCCAGTTAAGAACCTGTAGGAGGGCTCCTGAGCAGTGGTGTTCAGCCTTGGTTCATGCCAACTGCATCTGTTTCAAAAGAGACAGAGACAGGAACACAGGTCATAGATGCACACACACGCATGCACGCACGATTCCCAGAACCGGCTGGTCAAGTAACAGTGAAAAGAAATTCAGAAGGCTAAGCACAGCTTCAGTGGTGCCCCAGAAAGCTCTTGAGTCAGCTCCAGCCCATCAAGGGCATGGTCCCAGCCTGCTGCCTGAGTCCTGATGCCTCAGGGAAAGAAGTCAAATGAGGTGTGGTGGTAGAGTTCTCTGTGGAGCACCAGACTCTGGCAGAATACTTTGTAACATTTTTCTCTATATATCCCCTAGAGTTTTTCAGACAAACCCAAGCAGAGGAGACCACGCTGCAAAGAACCTGGAAAATTAGACATCACCTCTCTGAGTGGAGAAGAGAAAGTTCCTGCTATCCCCAAGGAGCCAGGGCTGAGGGTAGGAAGAGGGTGTTGGGTGTGGGAGCAAACACCCTTGTCTATGTCATCTTGTCTATGCCATGCTTTGCACACTTGAGAGAAAAAGCCCTGCTGAGCAGTGGGCAGCTAGATGGAAAGCTTAAACTGCAGTAAGTGCCATGGACCTTGTCGAGAGCTGTGTCTCCTGAGCTTAATGGTTTCCATCTTCGCCTCCTAAACAGTCTTTAAACCATTCCAGAAGCTTTCATTTTTTCCTACTATTTGTTACAAGGGATTTAAAAACCTTAACTCTGAACATTAGTATGTTGTTTCCAGTTTAATGGTGGAAACGTGCGTGTCTTACCTAAGTTTTTAATGACCATTTAAGTAAGACATTTCTTCCTCGTTAGCTTCTACACTGGTAATGAAAATCAGCTGACTCTAAGCCCTGCCCTTTTCCTATTATAGAATCCTGAGACTGGAACCAGCTTCAAAGACATCCGCAGAATACTTAAGAGTCTAACAAATCTGAGTTAATTATAGTTTACAGATGGATACAAGATTGCAGTAGAAAAGTCCTAGCCTCTAGAGGGCAGTAGTGACATTTCCCTTAAGAGACATTTGTCAGTGGGCCCACTGCACACCGTGAACATTTTATCTCTCAATGCATCCCAGAGGTGCTTCTGGAGATCTCTGTAGAGGCATTTGCTTCCCCAGCTTCTTCATAAATTCAGACTTTCCTGGACTGTACACCTCGTTAGCTCGCTATAGCCTTTCCTGTATCCAGTTCCCTGGTGTGGTTTCTTACTTTAGCTGCAAACACTCCCCTCCTTAGTCGTGTCCTTGCAGAAAGGAGTTGTCACTGGCTTTGTCACTCACTCAGCAGCTCCACAGACCGGTATCTGCTGCCACAGCTCCTTTAGGACAGGCCTGGTCAGTCCCTCAGATCTGTCACCTTAGAAAGGCATCCTCCCTAACCACCCCTTTAATGTCCTTGCCTTGTTCTCAAAAAGGCTGTTCCTATTCTCGGATCTCAGTCTACCCTTGTCCAGTCTTCCCCTTGTGCCTTAGCACGGTGTCTTGAGAAAGGTTGGGGGAAGACTTCAAGTTCCTGCTTTGTTATAATCCCTGAGCTATTGATTTACAGACATACCATCGGCCTTGTTTCTTTCTACATGCCCAACAGTTTCCCTCATATTCTCTGGAACATAATGCTCCATCGCTCCTTTACAAGCACTGACTTCTTGCTGGCCAACCATTTTTAATCTTGCAAGCCAGCCTCCTTTCTGTGGTGTGTCTCCTTCCTTTATGAAATAAATATTCCCTGCCTCTGAAATAAGGTAGAACAGAAAGCTTTTGTCTGCCTGGCCCTCAGGGCTGCTCAATCTTCCCAGCACATAGGTGGGTAGTGACTCTCTGCAGCTTTTCCAGGGCATATGGTCTCTTCTCTCCCAAAGGATCTCTTGCACTATTCAGTGGGTGTAGCAAAAGCTTATAAACAACAGAAACTTGTTTCCCCTTTGTTCTCAAGACTAGGAAATTAAAGGTTGGTTATCTAGTGAGAACCTAATATTCACAATCCCTTTGCTGCGCCCTTGCATGAAGGAGGGACAGATGAACTCTTCTGGAATCGCTTACAAGAGCACTAATCCCATTCATAAGGAGCTGCCCCCCATGATCTCATCACTATAAAGCCCTTGCTGCCCTCCAGCTTTGGGGGTAGGATTTGAACATTCAAAGCCCAAAGTAGAAATTCGTCCCCTGTTAAAAATAGATTAAAGCCCATAAGGAACTTGGTTTGAGCTCAGTATCCTGCTTTATGTGCTGAAGTTTGTCTTAGTGAAGTCCGTATAACACCAAGGGCAGTGAGTCCCAGCTTTATAATGCCGAGGGTGTAGTGGTTGTTGCTTATAAGCTGCATCTATACACATGTTTAGTGTATAGAGAAGTTTTCATTTGTTCCTTACAGATATGATTTAACTACCTAGTTATCACCACTGTTCCACCTGTGGGCATTGATAGCACTTGCTGTCAGGGTCATTCAGATTTTACCAGGATTCCAGAAATGTCCTAAAGGACCTGGCATTGTTTGTCTTTGTTTTACTTATAAACATTAGTTACCGGGTCTCTTCTTGCCCAGTGTTTGTTGGATAAGCCTTTGTCATCATCCTGTTGCTTCTACCCAAGAGTTTGAAGGTTGGAACAAATGCATCCTCTATTGACGAGACTGTTCCCTGGCCAGAACCATGCAGCCACCTGGAAAGTGGCTTTGCCTCCCTCTACTCTTGCTTGAGCACAAGCACTCTTCTTGCCCTTCGTTTGCTCTCTTCCAGAAGAGGCAGCAGGTTTGCTCCCTACAGTATAATCACCAGGATGGAGACCTGCCAAAGCCTCACTTGGCTACTGTGTGGTCTCAGTGCTGCTGGGAGGGGCTCCTGGGTGGCTGAAGTTGCTCTCTTTCACAGGAAGTGGTGCGGGTTGACTTCCTCTATCAGTGTATCCCACACTGTATCTGAATCATTCTCTTCACCCTGGGCTCTTTTGCTCTCCAGACCTGAGGAGAAAGAAGCAACTCCCACCTTCCCATCAAGCTC
This sequence comes from Phyllotis vaccarum, assembly GCA_033318265.1. Taxonomy (NCBI): domain Eukaryota; kingdom Metazoa; phylum Chordata; class Mammalia; order Rodentia; family Cricetidae; genus Phyllotis; species Phyllotis vaccarum. The sequence goes on along the minus strand of JARWLC010000001.1, from coordinate 187,852,585 downwards.
TGGTTTATCCGAGGTTCCTGTGTTCTTACTGAATCATATGACTCCCAACAGGGGCAGGGAGAGGATGTTTTAGACAGTCTAGAGCCTGGGAGTCCTCTGCACCTAGTGGGCAGGACCAGGGAGGCCAGGGACCCTGGCAAGAAAATGAGTTTAAATCAGTGGTTCTCAACCAGTGTGTCATGACTCCTTCACAGGAGTCGAAGATCAAATATTTACATTAAAATTCATAACAGTAGCAAATTTAGTTATGAAGTAGCAACAAAAATAATTTTATGATATGGGTATGAAAGAGTCACAGCATTAGGAAGGTGAGAACAGTGCACTGGTTTAAATTATGGTAAAGGTCTTTCTTAGAGCATATTTTTAGAAAATGGGACAAGGTTCTGTTACCAAATACTGGGCCTATCTTCTCAACAGAAAGACCTTGGAGGTGGAATGTGCCCTTCACATTAGAGAGCTATGGGAAGAATTAGAGAACGTGTAGTGTAAAGGAAAAAGACTTCCTGGCATCTCTCACTTGTTCTCAGCTGTAAGAAGGCTGCAGAGAAGTGGCCTTAGAGAAGCCTTGAAAAATAGCGTGGTTAGCAGGAGAGGTTATGGACAATCAAGAGACCAAGATGGCATGGTACAGGCCCAGAGCAAAATCATTTGCATTGTTGAGTTCAAGACAAACTGGTAGAAAATTATCCCTTTAGCTGTGCCGCATCCTTCAGGCCTTATAGTCTCTTTTTTGAAATAAGCAACCAGGAATTTATTTCTAATGAATACCCCAAAATCAGAATGAGCACTTGGCTAGCACACTCCAGGACAAACCATCCGAAAATATTGCCAGTGGCTGATCCTATTGGGAATAGAGAGGCACATGGCATGTGTAGTATGTAAAGAGCCTGGGTGCTTCTCCTTTCTGGTCCCTACTAGCCCTGCCCACAGTAGTCCTTGCCACTCAGTTTTGAAAGGGAAAGAGTCCTGGTGTAGCTGTTAAAGTGGTTTCTTTCAACTGTATGATACTCAATTACAGCTTTTTGAAAAGTTTCTCAGAGTTAACATCAGAAAGCTTTTTGTCCATGATACTGGGGTTTGAGGTTTTATTTTATTTTGTTTTTCTGAAATATTCTTTGGTAAATTGAAGAACAGGTATAGCACTTCAAAAATAGCTATCTCTGGGGATTCATAAACCTGTGTGTCATATGTCTGTGAATTGTTCTCTGGAATGTGACCATGATTCTCTGGGATGTGACCATGTCACACAGCATTTCTGCTGTTCTGTCACCATCACCCCTTCCCGAGCACCATCTGAAGGGCGGACCACTCCCTGCAGGGAAATAGATGCATTCTGGGAGCTTCTCGTGAAGCCCTCTATGCCTGTCCTTACAGCTCACTGAGACCTTGAAACCAGTGTCACCAGCAGCCATCACTTTAAGCTGTTGAGTCTTGGGAGGATTATATATTTTTAATAGTTTGGGGAGAAGAGAGGCAAAGAAAGCAGTGAGACAGGCCAGAGCTCTGCCAGTCCCAGGAAGCAGTAAGTAGATTCCTTACTGCTCAAAAGCCTGTGTTCTAAGGCTTCAGGCCCTAATAGTAGGGTTCCTCTGGCTCTCTGATATGTACGAGTAAGACTTTTGCCTCCTTTTTTACCTTTTCTGCTCTATTGAGGACTATAGCCAGAATGTTGCCTCTGATTCTCAGATAGGCAGCTGTGGAATTCAGCTTCTCTGTGCCAGATCCTTGGTGTGCACAGTCGAGATTCTCAGGAAGAGGCATCAGATCCTGGTTTCACCCTTGCTAGTGTAAGGATGGTCATAGCATGAATGCCAGCTTTGTGACACACTCTAGGAGATACATGGCAGTGGGGCCTCTCCTTCATGTGTGTGTGGCCCGTGTGTATACTGCCAAATTACATTATGAGTCTGAAGAGCATAAGTGCTGACTGTGAAGCTCTTTTCTGATTTAAAAAACTGAAGAAAGAGCCTTTCATACCAGCACTCAGGAAGTAGAAGTAGGTGAATCTCTGTGACTTTAAGGCCAGCCTGGCCTATATAGCAAATTCCAGAACAGCCAAGGTTATATAGTGAGAGACCCTATTTTGGCTTGAATCCCAGAAAGAAGAAAAATATATGCTCTTCCTTAAGGAAACCATAACCTTATTCTAGTGATGCCTGTCCAGCAGTGCTCAAGGTCCTTCATCTCTACAGCCTATGTGTGTGTTTCCCTTTTCATCATCCCAAGTCACAACTTCCAGAGATTCAAAAAAACGTGCAATTTAGCACACCATGTCCCTGGCAAGTGTTCCTTCCTAAGGTGGTGGGGGCGTATGTTAAGGATCACTCTGTGTGTGTGTGTGTGTGTGTGTGTGTGTGTGTGTGTGTGTGTGTTTAACCAAAGCTGACCCATTCTAAGTCTCAGCATTAGCTCTAGAACCCCCAGCCCCACCCCAGCACACTCTGCTTTGCTGCTTCAGTACAATCTTGTGTTAGGAGAAAGATGACTGCTATGTTCCAGTGAAAGGATCGTGGCCATAAGAGTCCAGTTCTCAACTCTGGAAGTTTCTCATACAGTATAAACTGCTCTTGCCAGTCAGTGTTGAGTCCACTGTCTGATGGGCACAGGCATCTGGTTGCTTCCTTGCCACTAAATTCTCACAGCCTCTAAGAATTAAACCCCTCTGGGCCCGTTGACAGGAGACAATCCTTTCCACTAGAGCCCTGTGTGGAACTGGGAATAAGCTATGCCAGCCAGTACACAGCTGCAGCCACCACCTGCCATCTGGTAACTTTCAGCATCCAATGTTTTTTGTCCTTTTTCAGGGGTTTCTCCCAGAAAGCAAATTTAATCACAGCCTAGTTGAGCCTGTGCTTCGAGATTCAGGCCCCCGCAGGAGGGGGAGGCGGCCTCGCAATGAACTTCTGAAAGCGCCGGCCGTTGTGGCAGACTCTCCCTCTGGGATGGGACCGCTGTTCATGAATGGGCTGATTGCAGGGATGGACCTGGTAGGATTGCAGAGTGTGAGAAATATTCCAGGCATTCCTCTCACTGGATTAGTAGGCTTCCCAGCTGGTTTTGCTACCATGCCTACTGGTGAAGAGGTTAAAAGCACCCTGAGCATGCTACCCATGATGCTGCCAGGCATGGCCGCAGTGCCCCAGATGTTTGGTGTTGGTGGACTCCTCAACACACCCATGGCAACCACCTGCACAACCACTGCATCAGCGTCTCTCTCAAGCACAACAAAAAGTGCTACCTCAGCCACTGAAGAAACTGCAGAGGACAAGCTGAGTGGCCGTGATGTGAAAGCAGACACCCTGGCTGAAGATAAGGCTGGCCCTGGTCCATTTTCTGATCAGTCGGAACCCACAATAACTACTAGCAGTCCTGTGGCTTTCAACCCATTTCTCATCCCAGGAGTGTCTCCTGGACTCATCTACCCATCTATGTTTCTTTCCCCTGGCATGGGTATGGCTCTGCCAGCCATGCAGCAAGGCAGACACTCAGAGATGGCGGGCCTTGAGAACCAGAAGAGGAAAAAGAAGAAAAAGGGGGATAACTCCAACCCAGAGCCTGCTTCCGGCTGTGACAGGGAGCCAGACAGTGATCAGAACTGCACCGAGTCCAGTAACGCTTTGCCTCCGGAAAGAGAACATGTGGCACAGGCTGGGGAGGGGAGATTCAAAGACTCCAGGGATGACACCAATTAGAACTTTTTCATTTAAGAAATTATTGTGGCTTGTAAGTTTCTTATCCCATAAAGGTTTGTTACTTCCTTCACTTCACCTTCATGAGAACCTGTGTTTCCGTCAATAAGATTACCTACCTAATTTCCTGTCTGAGAGCTAAGGTAACATGTTAATAGTTGCAGGGTCTTGCCACTCATTAGATAAGTGTCATCTCCCTAGTCTAGGAGGCACAGAATTCTTTTTTTATCCAGTTCATTCCAGCAATCATAGTTGATACTGTACTTGGTACCATACCCTCTCTTCCCTTCTCTTTCAAGTCCCACTTATCTGAGGAAGAAAATGGCAGAAGAAAGCTGCCTAAGGATTCACTGTGGGGCCAAAGAGCAGAGACAGCAAGCGCAAGCACACTCTTTTGTGAGCAGTTGAATAGGAAGCGTGAACATATCAAGGAAAGGAAAAGGCACAGAATAGGACATGCTGGTGCGTGCTTTCTTAGTTCAAGTGTCCCTGCTTTATCATGATTACTGAGTAGTCTACAGTGTATAAACTAATGGTTGAGAAATGCACGTACTGATGGTGTCTTTAAAACAGAAACTGTCCTGATAGTAATACAGTTCCCCTCCTAGTTGTCCAGACACCTGCAGCAAGAAGAATACTGGCCAGCCAGGCAGTATGCATATCGTTCCCACTGAATGAGAGACACTTCAACACACCTTGAGTTACTGCAGCACCTGGGAGGGCCCTGCTCATCCGCTCTAATAGCACTGCTGGCACCTTATCCCCCGGGAACTCTAGCCACTCATGTCTCATCTGTGCTAAGAAACCTGCTGGATTTTATTTTGTGTTCTTTCACCCAGAGCCAGGCTTTCTAGGGCCTATGGAAGGTAATGGCTCAGCACGCTGTCATTGGTGTAGTGTAACAAAACACGCATACACCTTCTACATCACAACTGTGAAGTTCTCTCCATTAGCTCTCTACTCTGTATCTTAGATTTGCGCTCAAATTTCAAATTGCCAGTCAGGCAAGATTTTGTTAAGTTAGCAGCGTTCTCTCCTCCTCCTCTACGTGGAAGGATTGAACAGGGAAGAGCCCATCCAGCGGCACTTCACCTTCCCATTTTCTTTCCCCCTTTTCCCCCCTTACATCATGTCCCTCCTGACGGTCTCCTTCATGGACAGCTCATGCTTGAGACTTGAACCTTCCAAGCCCAGTTTTCTGGGGCACAGGGCTCAGGGGCTGGACAGGTGGCAGGTGTTCCGACTACCAGATTCACTTCGTTGTCACAATTGACTGTGTTTTTTTTTTTTTCTTTCTTTTTTTTTTTTTTTACTGTTTCTGTTATGGTTTTGCTAATTTATCAGAAGGTCTGAAAGTTGGCATGCTATTTCAGTTTGCATTATTTATTTATGATGATTTTGTCATTGTCTTTTATACATTTGGGTTTATAAATTATGTAAATGTAAAAATGAGCATCTCAAAGAAGTCTGTTAAATTGTAACCGACAAAAACAATCAGGTGTATTTTCAAAAAGAAGAGTCCCGGTTTATGAATCATAGATATAAACTAGAAATTCTATAACTGATCTATAAGAAGGAAGAATTCAAGAACTGAATAAATGCTATTTAATGATGTGTTTGTAGTGTAGAAGGTCTGTGATGCTGACAACAGATTTCTTAGAAATGCTGCTCGCTGTTGAACTAACATTCTGTTCAGTTTTGCCTCCAGTGGAAGCAGAAAGGGTTTTTCAGCTGTTAAATCTTTAAAATCAATATAATTTATTTATGTAAAAGAAACACTCAATCAATATATTTTTGAATCTTTTAAGTACTAATTTTCTTTTTATCAAGTAGAAAAAAAAAATGTATTTGCCCTAAATCCTTAAAATACAAATACTATAAAAACTCCTGTATCTTGAAAGCCTTACTGCAAATGAGCATTAGAGCTGCCCAGCAGAGTCTGCTCTTCTCTTGTCTCGTGTTGTTTTATGTGGAAAGCTGCTCTCCCCAGCTTTCACTTAAACCTCCAAGTAGGTTATGGGTTCAGTGTGGACCCTACTTAACCACCAGCATGCACAATTCCTTGTTATAACTTACCAAATCTGTATGTTAACTCTTGGGTGTTTAGGCTTCTGTTGACTGCTGTTGTGACACTGTTTGCAAAATGAAGTTGACACTGTGGATTATTTGCTCTGTAAGGCACAAGTGCTTCTTATGATTATTTTGACGTTTCTGAGAGCAAAAGCCAAATTTAAACTCTCTTCAGCAAACTTGAGCTTCTTCATCTAATTCCATGTCACTCACAGCCATAACGTCCCTTGGCCTGTGTCTCACATAATAAATTGTCTGTGGTCTTGATCCTGGATTTAAAATGGAAAGTTCAAAATTCAGATTGGTATTGAGGATTTTAGTAACACTTGGATGTGTGGCTATCTGAACATTTTATATGTGTTTCCTGTGTATACCAGGAATCTACAGCCTTCTAGGTGCCCAATTTCTGCTGGACATCATTCATGAGGGCTGACCCATCTCCCTATCACCAGAGCACAGATTAAAGTGTGCCATGGAGAGGAGTTAGCAGCATAGCCTCCCTCTTTCAGACGAGCCCAAGGGATCTTCCTAAAGGCACTTTTTTAAATGCATGCTGAAAGTCTCACCTCAAACCTGGAATCTCTAAGGGAGCTAGACTGCTGTGGGTTGTGTGTTCTATAAGATACAGGAACACCTGGTCTCTTTTAAAAAACTTTGTTTCCTGGACTTGCCTCCAGAAGGTTATCAGTGAGGCTGGAAGAAAAGAAGCAGGCCTTGGTAAGGATGCAGTAGTGAGCTTACATAGCCTATCAAAGAATGAGATGCTGATAAGAGTAAGGCCACAGGGTCCTTAGCTACTGTGATCACCGTCTTAAGATCTCTAGTAGAGGACCAGCAATCAGCTCAGTGGGTAAAGGTGTCTGCTGCCAAGAATGATGATCTAAAGTTGATCTTCAGAAGCCACCTAGTGGAAGAAGAGAACCAGCTCATGAAAGCTGTCCCTCATCTGTGCACCCATGCGCATATACACATGCAATAATTAAAGGTCTTTTTCATCTCTAATGGAGATGTAAAGGGGCTCTTCTAGATAAAGAAGAGCTATCTCACTAGTAGAGTCTTGGTTTAGCTTCTTGCCTCAGCTCCTATCCCAGACAACCCCTCCCCACAAATACAAGGGTTAGTTGAATACACTTTGCTAATATTTTGTATTTCTCATAAGCAAACTTCTTTGTCCTTTCAAGGTTGAGTGTTGGGTAGGAGGAGACTACATTTAACCTGCCTAGTGAGAACCTGCTGCCAGGCTATCTTAGTCATAGAGGCATAGCTGGAGCTAGAGCTCGTGGTCCCCCTGGCAGAAGACAGCATCCCAGTCCTGACCTCTGTGATACCAGTCTAAGACTTCTCAGCTTGGAGACCGGAACTCTGAAGAACTCAACCGAAAACTTGGCACTGGAGAAAAGGGCAAACCCAAAGCCACACCCGTTGAAGAGTGTTATGCCTGAGTCCTTTACATCTAATCTCATAGCTTCTGGTCTGGAAACCTCAAAAGAATTTCTTTGAGTCAGAATTGAGGTTCTCCAAATTCAAGGACTTGGTTTTAGTTTGGTTGTATTGTCAGCTCCTCTGAACCCATCGTCTGAAGTACAGGAGCTGAACAGCAGGAGCCCAGGACTTGTTACTCATAGCTGTCTTAGTGGCCCCCATACAAGGTATCTGTGGGCTAAAATGGGAAACCGGTGAATTAGGTACAGGCTGGTACTAGGTCTGGATTTGGTGAGGTCCGCGTGGGACCAGAAACTGGAAATGGCAGAGATAGATCAGTTTACCCAAACAGCTTTGATACGTGAACCCTGGAGGACAGGTAGAAAGGGTGAAAGGGACGAGTGGAGTCCCTTGTGCACAAACCTTGTTCCCTAGAGATGGAGGAGCTACACTCCTGCCCTCTTGCTTATTTGTATCCTGAAGGGTCCCGGTGGGATTGATAGGAATGAGCTAAGTCGAGTCCTGGGTCGTTTACTCCTTTATTAGCCAGTAGGGAGCGTTGCCAGCTCCACCAGAAGAGAGAAATCACGGATAAGGACAGAGCAAAGAAGTACTTGCTGCAGGTCCTACTCAGGGAACCTTGGTTTGCACTCAGAAGCACTGCAGGAAACACTCTGGACCATCCCCAAGGCCCAGCCCACACACAAGAAAGGTTGCTTTCTGCATCGCCTGTGTTCTGGATGGGTAAGAATACCTTTGTAGAACCAGGAAGAGGGAAGCGGTTCTGTACACACTACCAGGACTTAGACTGCTTACTGGCCCTGTCCTTGGTCCACAATAATTCTTTGGCATTATATCTATATTCATAAGAGACCTGAGGTCCAGAGAGGGCAAACAGCTTGTCCAGTCAACCAGATGGTTGCTTATAGAGCTGGGACTCCAGATTGGTTCCAGAGCCCTAAGTTACTGGGAAGTTGGCAGGGATCAGGCATGTTCTGGAGCTTCATAAAGTAGCATTAGATGCAGATAACTGAGTGAGGGAAGCCCTTGCTGGCTCATGCTGCCCTTTGCTATCAGTATCAGCCTGGAGATAATTTGAGCAAATATTTCCTAGCCTGTTGTGTTGGTGTTGAGAGACCTGAGCTGGGGTATAATCTGAAGACATCTGGGTATCTCTGTGTTTGGTCTCATCAGCCTAGGACCAAAGAGATGTGGCTTCCCATCTCGGGGGGGGGGGGGGGTGTGAATAGCCAGAAGATGACAAATTTGGAGATGCTACCAAGAGATGAGGTTGTTAAGACCTGGAAAGTGCATGTGGAGGAGAGTCGGGGTCTAGGGATAACAAGCAAAACCATCTGTGATTGATTGACAACAAAACTGAGAGTCCTAAGTGGCAGAGGCTGGACCATGGGGAAGCCTTACTAGCAGACAGGTGTGGCTGGTGAGCCTGACATCAGTGCAGAAGTAAGAGCTCACTGTACCCCTGCTATGACCCACAAGGGCAACCTGCCCCTCCAGGTAGCTGAACTGAAATGGCTTAGAGACTTCTGTGCTCTCCTGCAGTGGAGCTGCTCTACCTGCCTTTGGGGATCTGAGAATTGGGCGAAGGACAAGACTGACCCAAAGAGTGATTACGTAGTATAGTCATTTCCCTTTCAGACCTAACACCAGGTAGAAGGACTTGAGACACTAGTTTTGTTCACCTGCTGGCCTGCGTGTGCTGCCATGCAGTGATAGCCACCTGTAGCTTCAGAGTGGTCCCAGCTCAAGGAAATAGCCCAACATTCATAAGGGAAGATGAAGAATCCTCCATCAGCAGCCTAGTAAATTTGTATCAGCCCTAGAGGGCGAAATTACAGGACTTCTTAGAGGATTTTTATTAGTCTGCTTGATCTGCCATAACAAGAATTGCTTAGTCTGGCAGTGTAAACACATTTTTCCCATGATCTGGAGGTCAGAAGTCCAAGATCAAGGTTCCAAAATGCCAGTCTGTTTCTGTTGAACACTCTTACTGGCTTGCAAACAGCTGCCTTCTCAGGGTGGACACCCGGAGCTGGTGCACAGAGGAGAGTTCTTTGATGTCCTTTGTAAGGATGCTAATCCTGTCAAGTTGAGATCCTACTTCTATAACTTTATGCAACCTTCCTTGCATCCTCAAAGACCCCCATATCCAAATATAGCCACACTGAAGTAGGACTTCAAAAGATGGATTTGGGAAGAATTTACATTCTCTCCATATCGTGACCAGTGTTTACTATCATAGCCACTGAGAAAGATGCTCTTGGTATTTTTCATCACAATGGACAAAAGGAGCTGTCAATATCCACCTCTGTGGATGCACTCTCAGGAAGCTGAGAATGAGGTGTGTCCATCCGGGGACCTTCCATGCCTTACAGGCACCCTGGGTAACAGCAGTTTGTGAACTCAGATGCCCATCACTTCTGGCAGGTGGCATGCCTGGATAACATGGTGTGGTGATGTGTTATTGTTATATATTCAATAAAACCAGTCTGGAATATCAAAGAAGAGATCTACCCACAGTCAATCCAGGAGGATCAGAGAGTGGTAACTCACAGGAGAAAGACCAGGAGTGGTGACCTATGCCCTTAATCCCAGCAGATCTGAGTTTGAGGTCAGCCTAGTTTACAGAGGGAGTTTCAGGCTCCCAGGCAGGCAGTGGTGGCACATACCTGTTATTCCCAGTACTTGGTAGGCAGAGGCAGGAGGATCTCTGTGAGTTCAAGTCCAGAGCTTTCACACACACACACACGCACACACACACACACACACACATATACACACAAACTGTCTCCAAAAAATGAAAACAGAACAATAAAAAAAAAAAAAAAACAACTAAAAGGCTGGAGAGATGGCTCTTTACTCTGATATTCCAGACTGATTTTATTCAATGTACAACATGTCACCACACCATGGAGACCAGAATCATGACATTTGGCTACTTCACTGGTGTCAGTAGTATCCAGTGGCTGCCATATGGGGGGTCAGCTTTATGTTGCTTCGTATCTCATTCAATAGACCATTAAAAACTCAGATGTTTAAGTTTTCTTGATATTTTAAAGTGCATCCTATTTTATTCTTTGAAAGATTTGTGCATGTATATGGTATGTTTTATTCATAATTCCCTCCTACAGCCTCCTCTAACCTCTCCCAAACTCCTCCTCACTACATCTTCCTTACAACTTCATAGTCCTTTTTTTTTTTAAAAAAAAAAAAAAAAAAAAAAAAAAAAAAAAAAAAAAAAAACCCACTGAGTCCAGTTTTTTTAAGTATGTGCATGGGTGTGGGCCCATCCACTGGAGCATGGACAGCCTACCAGTAGCCACATCCCTGAAGAAAACTGATCCCCTCCCTGAGCAGCTATCCATAGTGCCTCTGCTGGGGCTGGGGCTTCGTGAGAACCTCTCCATCATGCTGGGACCAAAAGTTAGGAGGGCTGCTGCTAAAAATGTCTTCCTGCCGTGTTAGGGCTTTGCACATGGGAACTCACAGCAGCTGCCTTCTCAAGGCCTGCACATGATTAAATTCCCTGATTTTTAAGTGGATGCTGTCAGTTCCTTTTCGCACGGTGTGAGCAGATAAAAATATACGTCTGCAGGTGAGCCTAGTTCACAGAACACATTTGCTGTTGGGTGATTACAGATCTATGGATGCCAACAGGTTCCTGATAACATTCTCAGGCAACAGGGGAAGCAAATTTGTGTACAGGGTGATGACCTCCCTTGCCCTGCACAGCCATGCCCCCAGCTTTAAAAGCAGGTCGGTTGGTCAGAAGGGTTCTGTGCAGCACAGGCTAGACAAGAGGCTTAACAAAGCCCCTGGGTCAAGCTTGTCATTAGGCCCTACAACTCATGAGCACCTGTTGGAATACATGTCTGTCACCACCCCTCAGATCACTACTGGGCCCTCCACTTTCCTCCAGTGCATCTGGCCTCCGGGATCCTTATAGTTGTCAAAAAATGAAAGGTCTTACTATATATAGTCCCTGCAAGGCTGAGTACAGGGAGCACGGTGCTAGATTAGGATGGAGAGAGCCCCACCATGCTTTTCTCCGTTCAGCCAGCGGCCAGCATAGACAAAACTCCCAGCATGCCCTCCCTTACTCCTACCTCAGCTCTGATCCAGACTTTCCAGACAGTAAAGCCGGATGGCCAAGAATGGAGGAAAGACATGATCAGTAGGGTGCAACGGGTTGAACGCAAGGTCCCTGCATCTTTGGATCCTGTGTCTGTTTCCAGCATCCAGGAATTCCCTCCTACTCTAGGCCAACTTCCCAGTTGTCCCCTGGGCCCCCAAAAGGCAGCCTTCTTCCATGGCTGCAGTAACTCTTACACAGGCTCCCATCCACAGGCCAGTGGGATATTGCCACTGTAGCCTGAACTGCCACTCAGATTCTTTTCTTACCCCCTAGACAATTACCCTCTTGAACCTCCTGGGACTCTGGAATAAAACCCTGTGCAAACACAGAAAACTCTGATCACAGTGTGGACAGCAGCATGGTAAACTCTTCCTCTGTCTCAGTGGGACTGGGAAAAAAGAACCCAAGGCCCCAGCAGCCAAGCCAAGTAAGTGCTAAGGAAACCTGACTTTGCTATTTGGAATCTGGAGGCCCTTCGTTCCTCTGAAGCCAAGGGAAGGGGCATCTGGGCCTTAGAGCCTGCTATAGTGAAACCATAGGAGCCAGCAGGGCCACCAGCTGTTTACAAGTGGGACAGACTTCAGGAGTTCCTCTGCAGAGGCTGAAGGATGCTCAAATCAGGCCTGGATCCCACACGGCCTGGAGAAAACCTCTATAAGCCTCTATTAAATATATTGTATATTTAATAAAATTTGCCTGGAATATCAGAGGACAGAATCACCCAACAGCCATGCCAGGAAGGTCAGGGAGTAGTCACCCACACTTTTAATTCCATCACTTGGAGACGGAGATGGGTCCAGGGCCTAACAGCCAGGCAGTGGTAGCTCACACCTTTAATCCTAGCTCTAGCAGAGTTGAACCAAAAAGTAAAATAGCTGGGTGGAGAAAGAAATATAAGGCAGCAGGCAGAAATTCAGACATTCTGTCTGAACGACCAGTCAGGCTGAGGACCCGTGAAGATAGGACTTAGCCTGTTCTGCCTGAGAAGTTGGCTGGGTAAGAATTGACTGATTTGTTTCTTCTCTCTGGTATTTTATTAAATATACAATATATCACCACACCTCTTCTCCAATGTCTTCAATCAAGAAGATCCCTCAGCTCTACTGCCCAGTGCAGAGCCATGAGGTGCTGTGCCCCCCTCGTTGGGGCAGGAGTCTCTGGACTAAGCTCAGCCTTAGGTTTCAGAGCCCTTTCCCTGGCTGGAGTTCAGTACTGATGTTCCCATCCATTCTACGGACTTAGAGCAGGAGTCCTTAGGCTCTCAGGCAGGATCCTATCTTCCTGTTAACAGTCTGTTCCTCAGGAGGCTTTTAATAAAAAGTTTGGCTAGAGACCAAGGAACTTTTGAAAACTGCATAAGTTAGACCAAGATGTACAAACCTGTCTTTCTCCCAGAACCGATAAGGGCCAGATGCTCATAAATGCAGAGATGGAAGGAATAAAAGGGCTATTTAAAGAGGACTTGCCTATTACAGAGCCCTTCCAACCCCCACAGCAGCCTATCCATTGGAGAGGATGAGATGTGGGCAGAGATAATGGAGATGAAGCCTAGGGCCAGATGTCCCTCCATAGACATGCATGTGACATATATGAACTCACCCACCCTAACATGTTTAGGTACAAATGTGGTTATATAAATAACAAACTTTACAAATATATACTAACATGGCTAATGTATACAGAGGGACATGGATGACCTAGACATCTGCAGAGCTATACACAAATGTGCTTTTATACACAGAAACAAACACCCTAAAGAAGTGCACACAGGTTCACACTGCAGGCCAGACCCAAGAGGTTAAGAAAGGCCTGGAATTCACTGTCCATACAGCCTTCAGGGACACAACACATATGTTTGTATGTGCACCATGTATACATGTGCACACATGCACAAAGAGAAAACCATTTCCTTCACAGTTTTTTGGATTCCAGATTACAAAAGGCAGTCAATACCTGATGCTGGGAAAGAAAGCAGCTTTGTCTGCTGAGACTTGGGCTGTGAGAACAGCTGTAGCCTCCTCCAGGGTAAGTGCCAGGCCAGTTCATCACCCTATGGAAGAAAGTCAAGTCAGGCATAGGCTAGGATAGAGGGTGGGCTGAGAGCTGGTGGCTTTGTTAGGCTCTACCACCAATCCCAGAGCATAGCATCTAGCGATGGCACAAAGCCTAGAAAACCAGTTGTTCCCAGCACTGGTACTCTGACTTCTGACCTTGGGCTCCTTGGGCTAGCCTGGACTATATGCCTGTCATAAGCCTATAGCTTCAGGTTTTTAGTGGAGTGGAAGGTGTCGGGCTCTGAGATAGACTGACAAGCCTTGATTTTGTGACCACGACTAGGTAGGTTTGAGAACACATTAAGCATGTTTAAGACCTAAATATTAGTTTCTGACAAGTGATCAAACACAGAGGAAAGGCCTTCTCTGGGAGAGTGTCCTGCACTCTGGGTCTTCCCCCACCTCACCCCTGCAATCCCTCCTGATGTTTTGACCCCAGAGAGGACACTACCTCCATCTTTGGAGCTTCTCCCTTACTCTTTTCCCACCCTGGGGCCCTGCTGGAGGGCCTTGATGTGTCTCTTGTCCTCTGTATTTCCTTTTCATGATCTAAAGACACCTCTGTCTGACCTAGGCCCAGCCAGACATCTGTCCCTTTGGAGCTGACATGCTGAAGTCTGACAAGAGCGACCTCATTTTCCTACCTCAGGAAAAGTGCTGTGCTTCAGATATGGTTTGTCCTCATACAAATTCAAGCTAAATCTCTTTCAGAGTGTGATGGCAGAACCTGAAGAGGCATTTGGGATGGGGTGGGGGACCCCCGCCTGCCTCTGAGTGATACTACTCAGAGCTAGTGGAAGCAGAAGCAACTTGAGGCGGCAACAGCAGTGGTTATTATGTTGGTTGTTTTGAAAGCAAGACAACCTTCATGGTCTTTTTCCCATGCAACAGCACTATTTGCCTTTCTGCCATGGTACAGCACAACCCAGGGGCTCACAAAAAGAGCTACCCGGACACCTAGCCTTCTCATCTGGAAACTAGATAAAACTTACCTGGTTATAGGCGTTTTGTTACAGAGACAGAAAGCAGACCAAAACAGAAAATGATTTTGTTTTGGGACCCTCCCTAAGTAACTTAGCAGCTTCAGACAGTTGTAGAACTCAGTCTATAGTCATCAGGTGTTCCCTTGAAGGCCTCCCATGCTACCCTTGATGCTAGGATTCAGCAGGGAACAAATAGACAAAAGCAGCTGTCTTCAGGGACTTGAATCTAGGGTCCCTTCACTGTGCACAGACCTGCATCACACATGCTCACGTCTGCTAGTGAGTTGGAATCACTCCACAAAAGCACACTCACTTCTTCTCTTTGTGCCCTACAAAATTTTGGAATGTTACTGTCCGAGCTTTTCCCAGCCAACTCATCCCTGGTAGACTGCGTATCTCAAGGACAGGACATGAGGCTGTGTCTCCCAGAGGCTGTGCAAGCCTCATTGTCAGAGACAGCAGGAACTTTCAAAAGTTTAAGTGCATTAGGTAACAATACACTATCAGTGTACTGTGTGTGTGTGATATATATGTGCTTATGTAGACTTGTGCAAAGGCCGGAGGTTGACATTGTCTTCCTCAACCACTCTCCACTTCCTTTTTAAAAATTATTTTACCAATAGAGGGTGAGACACAGTGAATGTGTGGTAGTCAGAAGACAATTTTCAGGAGTCAGTTCTTTTCCACTATAGGTTCTGAGAATCAAACTCAGATTTGGGGGGGGGGGGTGAATACCAGACCCGGAGAGAACAAAAGAAGTCTCATGGAGACACTTGTCTAGAACACAGCCTACATGAAGACTGCCTTGCTCATTTTCTTTTACTAACACTGGCCACAGATTAGATAATTTATGAAGCTAAGAGGCTTTTTAGTTCATGGTTCTGGAGTCTAAGAAGCCCAAGAGCATAGGGCTGACAGCAACCCAGGGCTGCCATCCTCTTCCTGTAGAGCCACACTTCCATTTATGGGGATCCTAACTACCTCCCAGAGGCCCCACCCCCAAGCACAATTAACCTAAGATTTATAGATGTTTCCACATAGTTTCATTGGGGGCTTTACAACATGGCTCTGGCCCCATGCAGGTAAGCCAGAAATGACAATGGGCACAGCAAGTGCTGGACAGGATGGTGAGCTGGTGCTGTGACAACCTTTGGAGAATTCCTTGACTTGAGGGACAAGGTAGGTCAAAGATGATTTTTCAAGATGGGGGCTGAGCCTTGAAGGAGTTTGTCCAGCCAGAGTGACCAGCACAAACAAAAGTAGACCTAAGAATTAGGGCAATGCTTGGTGCCTAATGTGTGAGACAGGCTGGCAAAGTGTGAGGTGTTCTGGGCACAGGGAGATGAGAAGGTTGGGCTCAGCAGGGAAGCTACTGGCACCAGAGAGAATGTGATTGCCAGGATGACTGGGGAACCCGGGTCACGTGGAGGGCACCTGGCTGTAGCTGGAGCTGCCATCTCCACTTAACATGCCCAGACTCCAGCCTGCTATCCTGTGTCCATCCTAGAAAATTGCATGGCCAAATCACTATGGTCAGATTCTCTTTGATCGTTGGCTTGGGGTTTGTTTAAAATCAAACAATCAGTCTCTCTCTCTCTCTCTCTCTTCTCTCTCTCTCTCTCTCTCTCTCTCTCTCTCTCTCTCTCTCTTTGTGTGTGTGTGTGTGTGTGTGTGTGTGTGTGTGTGTGTGTGTTGTGTCTTGCTCTCTCTGTGTCCCTCTGTCTCTGCCTCTCTTTCTCATCTTAATGCAAAGAAACCACACACCATAAGTTTGTAAATCTACCACCATGTTCAGATATTGTCTTTACTTACACTGTAAGTATCTGAGTTCTCTTACAGTTTTGTATTTCTTTTTTTCTAATACTTAAACCTTTAAACCATCTGTGGTTTATTTTGGTATAAGGTAGGAATCTAACTTTATTTTTTCCAAATTCTTAGCCAGTTATCCTGACCCATTTTCTGAGTAATCCATCATTTCTGCAAGAGTTCATTTTTTTCCAAAATGTCATCCCCCTTCGGCTTGCTGTTAAAGGTATATTGCTGTCTAGAGAACAGAAGAATGACAAAGAACCAGAGAAGAAATGTGGGAGTCCCATGGAAATGTGTGTCATGGAAAGTGAGAATCCACTCATCCCACTTCCCCGAGAAAATGTCAACTGTTTGTTGCTTATTAGGTGCCTGCTTATTATTGTGTTATAACTCCTTGTTGGGTTTTTCTTCAGTACATAGACAGGAGAAAATCCAAAGGTGATCATCTCTATGTGATATATACTCACATAAAAATGAATTACCTTGGGCAAGTTGTCTCAGTGGATAAAGATGCCACCAAACCTAAAGACCTGAGTTCAGTCCTCAAGAACCACATGATGGGAAGAGAGAACTGACTTCCACAGGTTACCCTCTGAGCACATACATGTGCATCGCTCACGCATGCCCACATACAAAGTAAACAGGCAAAGCTAACTAAATAAATGGGGAGGAGAGATGGCCCAGCAGTCGAGAGCATTGGCTGCTCTTCCAGAGGGCCAAGGTCACAGGATAGCTCACAACCGTCTGTAACTCCAGTTCCAGCAGATCTGACACCTCTGGCCCAGTACCTTCAACAGGCAGCTCACAAACCAACTGCAATTCTAGCTCCAAGGGATCTGATGCCCTCTACTGGTCACCAGGCAACTGCAGTCATGTGCACCAACCTCTACACAGACACACATGCAAACCTATAATTTTTAAGTAAAATGTTAAATTAATTTTTTTAAAAAGCAATATATATATAAGTTTGGAAGAAACAAACAAGCCTGAAAGATACAAGATAAGAAATAGAGGGTTAGCATGGTACTGAACACTTCTAATCCCAGTTCTAAGGGGCAGAAGTTGATAGTAGGATCTGGAGTTCAAGGCCTGTCTGGGCTACATAGCAAGACTGTCTAAAGAAAACCGAAAGGAAGAAAGCAGTGATGGGAAGATGCGTCCATAAATAAAGCCCTTGCCACTCGTGTGAAGACAAGTTCATAGGCCCAACACCCAGTAAATACGGGGTGTGGCAGGCTGCCTGCAATCCCAGCACTTAGGAAACAGGCAGGACTTCCCCCGGCAAGCTGGCCAGCAAGACTAACTGAATCTGCAAGCTCTCAGAGTTCACATAAGAGAGTCAGCCTCAGACAAGGCAGAGAACAACCAAGGAAGACAGCCTCCGCTCACACGTAATATATTTGCATGGCCGCTCCCACAGGCCCCCACACAGGAACACACAAATCTACAAAGAGGAGGAAAATCACTGCTGGCCCTGCCCATGACAAGCCCCTCCCCCCAAAGGTGACCATAGTTGAAATGCCTTCTTCACTTTAGTGTGAAGATCCTGCCTCTTTTCCACTCTGTGATGTCATCGGTAAAGGGTCTACTTTGAGACCTGGGGTTTGCTGAGCCAGACTATGTCTTTGTGCGAGTAACAGACTGTTGAAAATATCTGAATTTTACCACACAGTTCGACCTCTGAACACTCAAATCTTTGCCTCATTGTGTCAGAAACAGCATAGCTACTCTATAGCGATTTTCCTCAGGAGCTTTATATTGTACACCCCTCCCCATTGACTGGAATTTGGTTAGAACTGAATTGTTCTTACATTTATTAGATTATATTGTCTTATATTGTTGGTTTCCCATTTGGTGTCTCTCTTCTTGTGACTATGTTCAGACACTGTAACTTTTTCATGGGTCCTCAACATCCTCCTGAGAGTATCTTCGTCTTAAAGGCACCTGGTGTGACCGTCACAGCCACTGAGAAGAGAAGGCTAGAGACCCAATGGCCAGCGGGTAGAAGAGGGTGTTGGTACTCAGTAAAGCTCCAGTGAGCACAACTTGGACCAGCTCTGGGGGTCACCCAGGGGCCACTTTGGCTCAGGAAGCAGAAGAATGTTCTATCTGTTGGCACTGTGTGGCCATGGAACAAACTTGTGGAAGAAGCAGTGAGCTCTCCAGCGCTGGCTCTTTCCCAGTGTTCCAAGGGAAAAACGGAGTCTGGGCTGCCTAGGGGCTTCCCAGTGGTGACAGGCACTGGGGGAAGGTGCTGGGTTGGAAACACACACACACACACACACACACACACACACACACACATACACACGAAGGTGTGCACACATACACCCTGGGGTTTCATTTTGCTCAAGGAGAAAAGACTACGTCTTTTCAGCTCCCCCTTTCTCTACCCGCTCCCCTTGTACCCGACCCCCCTCTTTCTTCTACATCATTTCTCTTTTTATATTGACTTCGCTCAGGTGGAATGGTGTTTCTCTGGTTCACATTCTAATACAAAAAGTTTTTTCAAAAATCTTTGTGAACTAAGTGATTACCAAGAGCATTCAACAAGGACCCCGAGTCTAAGCTGACTCTTCACTGGCTACCATTCTGATTATGTCCTGGGGTCCTTGCTCAGAGTTAGGCTGACAAATAGAAACCTGTGTTACCCACCCCATCTTTCAGTCCTGGGCAAGTGAGTGGCCCAGTGGGCAGTGAACAGGCGCCTCTGGCTTGTCTCCATCCCTGGTTCTACATATACAGTCATCTTTCTCCCCTGGGCAGTACTCAGCTTGGCTCGCAGTGTCCTTAGGGGGCCAGTGGGCTTCTTGATTCCAGCCTGCACATCTGGAAGTTGACGCTATTAAAACAAACCCCATTATATAACAAACGGACATCTGGAACCCTTTAGCACTGAGTTTTTAGAAAAAGAAATTGTTTTGGATATGCTTGCTCCTAAGAATGTGGCACAGCGCCCTCCTCCTGGCTGTCCAGGAACCAACTGGCCTCTCCTGGGTCTATTTCTCAAGGTAAGGGGCCAGAGGTGGGCTGGGGTACAGACAGGGAAAAAGACCCCCCACCACACAATGCTTCTGCTGTCTGCATCTTTGAACACTTCCTTTCCAAATTAATTTAATATTTATCCAGAAAATTGCATACCTATTATGCACTTCCATCTTCATATCAATCATGTGCCTATCCCCAATACTGCCTGCCAGCAAATCTAGGTTCTGTATTATGTCTTTTTGTCCCAAGCCCTCAGGAACCAGGAGACAGCTCCTTAGATAAACATGCTTGCCACACAAGCCTGCCAACCTGAGTTTGAGCCTCAGAATTTACATTTAAAAGGCCAAATATAGTGATGTGAATTGGTAATCCCAGTGCTCTTATGGTGGGTGGATGATAGACACAGGAGAATCCCCAGAAGCTGGCAGGTTGGCTCACCTGAAATATGCAGCATGGCAGAAATGTGAGAATTACTTCCAGTCAGGGTCAAAGGAGAGAAATGACTCCAGAAAGTTGTACTCTGACCTCCACATATGAACCTGGCATGTACACACACACACACATACACACACACACACCCTCAACCTGGGCATACTGCATGCACCTGTGTTCCCACCTATTCCAGAAACCTGAGGTGGGAAGTTCATCCTGGGCAACACAGTGAAACCCAAGAAAGGGAATGATTGAGGGAAAGATGAAGTATTCTGAATTATTTTTTATTACTTTATTATTGTTACATGTATAGGGATGTTTTTGCCTGTGTGTATCTGTGCGCAGTGTGCATGCAGTACCCACAGAATCCAGAAGGGGGTATGTGATGCCCTCTGCCCTGACTCTGGACAGCAGCACTTGGGTATCAATCTCCAGGATTACAAACCTAACCACCTTAGCCATAGAACTCCTCCAAGCATCCCCAGGCCACTCTCAAACCATTCTCTCTTCCCATCCTCCCTGGACACATTAGTGGGGCACAAATGATTTGGGCATAAGCGATACTTTCTGAGAAGACCTTGATTTATCAATAAAGAACCTCTATAAGAAGCATCTAATTGGGGCTCAGAGTGTAGCTTCATAAGAAGGATGCTTGCTAGCACGCATGAGGCCCCAGCAGTACATAAAACCACTGTGCACCTGTAATCCCAGCCTGGGGGAGGGCAATGGGGGGTGGAAGCCAAAGGATGAGAAGTTCAAGATCACTCTCAGCTACATGGTATGTTCAAGACCAATATGGACTGGATGAGACCTGCCTCAAAACTAAACATTAAGAAACCAAGAACTCTAGCTCAGAGCTGGAGAGACGGTTCCGTGGTTGAGAGCACTGACCGCTCGTGCGAACAACCTGGACTTGGTTCCCAGCACCTTTATGATAGCTCATAACCATCCACGACTCCCACATTCCAAGGGTATGATGCCTTCTTCCGACCTCTGAGAATACCAGACACACAAGTAGTCTACATGTATGCATACAGACAAAACATTCATAAACTAATTCTTAAAAGATAAATGTCTAGCTAAGCATTTCCGAATAGAAATTCTAATTTTAAAAAAAATTCTCAATAGTTGATAATGAGTATGTTCAAGACTACAAAAAAAGATCTTAACAACTTGTATATAGAACAAACATATGTACATATCACCTGCACAATGATGGGTAGGCGATTGTGCATTTCTGTCAATTCTAAAGCAAGTTGTAGGTACTAGTATACTTTATGCCATTGACACTATGCATGCATATTACTTGTTTCTGGGTTTTACTGTGTGCCTAAAAGTGTGTGTGTGGTGTGTGTGTGTGTGTGAGTGTGTGTGTGTGTGTGTGTGTGTGTGTGTGTGTGAGTGTGTATGTGAATGCAAGTGTACACTGGCCAAGGCAAGCATGTGGAGGTCAGAGGACATCCTCAAGTGTCACTTTGCTTGTGACATTCTTTTGTTCCCTTATGCATGTACCACAAACTCCCAGCAGTTCTGTCTGTTTTTAATCCCCCTTTAGAGACACCCTGGAGTCACACACATGTGTGCTACTGTGCTTGACATACACTCAGGGTATCTAAACTCAACAAGAGGTTTCTGGCCCAAAATAGCCCCACAATTCCGACCCATCCACCGTTGCTTATCTGGACCAGCAATCCCAAAGTCCCACAGAAACACAGACACTTGTATGAATTTTATGCTGATTGGCCTAGGGCCCAGGCATATAATTTGATAACTCTTTACCCTTAAACTAACCCATGATTCTTATCCTGGTCAGACTTGCAGCTCAGTACCTTTTCTCAGAGCAACATAATTGTCCTCTGCATCTGCTGGCTTCTCTGTGACATTTCTGCCCTGTTCTTCCTGTTCCCCGAGTTTTCTTAGTCTGGTAGCCCCACCCACACTTCCTGTCTGCCTTTGGCCAATCGGTGTTTTTTTTAAACCAGTAGGCAGGACAATTATTTACAATGGAACAGAACACAATCCCACTACATTTCCCCCTTTTTTTCTTTTTTAAAACAAGAACCTCAAATCTGATTTTCTTTGTATAATTTTTTTCACTATTATCCATAACAACTTATAACCAACACTGTAAACAAAGACAAACATCCATAATCCATTTTTTAGGAATGTGGACATAGTTCTCTAGGCTACTTCCTACTGAATGAGGGTACTGGCAATTCAATGGAGACCTATGGAAAAATTGAGGATTAGGGACAAGTCCTTAGTGAAATAGTCTGTAAGGTTGGGTCAACTCAGCCAGTCTCCTTGAAATTGATTTGGATGCAGAGCTCAGAGGAAACTGCAACAGAGGTGCTCTGAAATGCTGATTCATCTGGGTCATATGTTTCCATTGGAGACTTTTCAGGGGGTCTTCCTCTATCAAACTTTATTTTTTTAATCAAGAATAAATCCACAGCCTCTCATTTTCTGTGGAAATAAAAACATCTTCAAAGCAGCATATCTTTTGATTTCAATTTTAAAGTCAACTCATTTACAAAATATACAGGTTGGATTAATACAGCACATTTATAATCAAATGGCTTTTTAGCAGCTTTTACTACTTCATTTTCTGTCAAAAAACTTAAGGACAAGACAATAGCATACAGTATCCAGACACTCTTTGTAATTTCCATCTTTATGTGGCTTATTTTTTTACTCAATTTCTTTTTTAAGGACTTTACCCTTTTTTCTTGTTTCTTTCCTCTCTCAAGCCTACATATATTTTTTTAACACACTCTAAACCACTTATAGATTTTTTTAAAAATCTGTCTTTACTGTATATCTCTTATTATCTTTTTCTGTTTCTGACCACACCTTTCCCTGGTAGAATGGCTGACTCCACCCAGCTCCCTCTACTTCTTTCTGTTTCTGTCCACACCTTTAATCTGCCAAGGTGTGGCTAAGGATTAAAGGTTTGGCTAGAATAGTTAGCTGGTTCCACCCAGCTCCTAGTCTAGCTTCATAGAATTTAGCTGGTAGGAATCACAATTACTATTCTGGGGAATTTTAGGGTCCATCTAATCATCAGATAAAGCACTGCTGTCTGCTGCTCATGAACATTATTTAAGTGTTTGGCAGCAGGGCCTCTTAAAAGACTCACAAGTGTTTTGCCGCTGAGGCTAAATCAGGAAGCTTCTCTTTTAAAAGGCTGGGCCTATGCTTTCCTCCAACAAACAAAGATGACACAAGAAAATGCTGCTGCTACTAAGGAGGAGTCTGGCTCTGCTTCTTTTTTGTCTGTATAAACAGAAAGCTTAAATTCATCATTTTCAGCTTGTTGCTTACATCTAGGCTGTGAGACTTCAGGAACCGGACATGATAAGCTGTACTTCAAAAATCTGCCATTTTTTAAGCTCAAGCCCATACACTTCACCAGAGCATCACTGTACCATGGCTCATATGAGAGACACAACTCAGAAGCTGTTTTTGGCTCCAATACTGTGCTCTAGAACACCTTTTAATCTTTCTCCAGCTTTATGTGGATGTCTATCACCCACATTGGGCCGCCATTTGTTGTAATAAGTTTCTTGCCTTAAGCCACTTAAAGATGGAAATTACAAAGAGTGCCTGGCTACTGTATGCTATTGTCTTGTCTTTAAGTTTTTTGACTGAAAATGAAGTAGTAAAAGCTGCTAAAAAGCCATTTGATTATAAATGTTGCTGTATTAATCCAACCTGTATATTTTGTAAATGAGTTGACTTTAAAATTGAAATCAAAAGATATGCTGCTTTGGAGAAGATGTTTTATTTTTATTTCCACAGAAAATGAGAGGCTGTGGATTTATTCTTGATTAAAAAAATAAAGTTTGATAGAGGAAGACCCCCCCCTGAAAAGTCTCCAATGGAAACATATGACCCAATGAATCAGCATTTCAGAGCACCTCTGTTACAATTTCCTCTAAGATCTGCACCCAAAACAACTTCAAGGAGACTGGCTGAGCTGACCCAACCTTACAGACTATTTCACTAAGGACTTGTCCCTAATCCTCAATTTTTCCATAGGTCTCCATTGAATTGCCAGCACCCCCATTCAGCAGGAAGTAGCCTAGAGAACTATGTCCACATTCCCAAAAAATGGATTATGGATGTTTGTTTTTACTTACAGTATTGATTATAAACTGTTATAGATAACAGGGGGAAAAGAATATTAGATTTGTGGTTCTTGTTTTAAAAAGAAAAAAGGGGGGAATATAGTGGAATTATGTTGTAAATAATTGTCCCGCCTACTGGTTTAATAAAAATGCTGATTGGCTGAAGGCAGACAGGAAGTGTGGGTGGAGCTACTAGACTAAGAAAAATCTGGGAAAAGGAAGAATAGGGCAGAGACTCCAGAGAGGCCAGCAAATACAGAGGACAACTATGCTGCTCTAAAAAGAGGTACCAAGCCACATGGTTGAACAAGTTAAGAGTCATGGGTTAGTTTAAGAGCAAGAGCTAGCTAGCAATATGCCAGAGCCGTAGACTGATCAGCATATAATCAAAGTGTCTGGGTGTTTCTGTGGGACTGCAAGTCTGCAGGTCTGGACCAAAGGCCAGAAACTTTGGGGGGCCTAAGCAGCAGTGGGTGGCTAGGCACCTGTGACTGCAGGTCTCTAGATCTGGATCACCAGGTAATCCAGGCCAGAAACTTATTATAACACTATGAGGTTTACACAGCAAATGCTTTGCCCACTGGGCCATCTCAACAGCCCATTTCTGGGTTTCCTTGAAGTGAAGTGCCCAAGCTTTTTATGTTCCCTGTTTCAATGAATTTAATGGGTGTAGACACCCATGCAATGCAACACTATCTTCATAAGCAGTCCATTATCAACCCACAAAGTATCTCAGCCTCCCTCGTCCTGCATGCTGGACCCTCATCCCTACCAGAGACAAATGCTACTTGTGCTTATTTATCTTCACCATGGATGAGAATTCACCAAATTTGGATGTTTGAAGTTGTCAGTGCCTCACCAAGGTGTTTTTTGAAATACAGTTGTACTTGAAAACAGACCATTCAATAAAAATGAAGTTTAGAGGAAGCCCTAATTTCCTGTGACTATGTCCTTATGAAAAGAGAAATTGAGATACAGCTATTCACAGAGAAGACGATATGAAGACACGGTCCATCCACCCCTCACCTCAGGAAAAACAAAACAAACAACCAGAAAAAAAATCCTCAGCCAACTCCTTGATGGCAGACTTCAGCCTCCAGGATTGAGATCACATCTCTGTCATTTAAGGCATCCAGGATATGGTACTTGGTTTTAGCATTCCTAACAAACTAAGATACTAGGCTTCTCTCTTCAGGATTTTATATAAATAAAAGCAGGAGCTGAAGAAAAAAGGTCCATCAGTATATCAATCATAAGGACTTGAAGTCAGACCATAGAAGCCATGTAAAACCAGGGTGTGCTGGCACATGCTTAGATTCCTAGTACCGAGAAGGCAGAGGCAGGTAGATGGCTTAGGCCCAGTCAACCTCGTCAGATCGGTGAGACTTAGGTCCCAACAAGAGACCCTGTCTCAGAAAACAAGGTTAGGCTGGAAAGACGGCTCAGCGGTAGAACGTGTGCTGTGGAAGCATGAGGTCTTGAGTTCAGATTCCCCAAACCCCTATAAAAACTGGTTGTAGGCCAGAGATGACTGTGGGGAGAGGTGCCTTCCCCAAGCCTATTGACTTGAGTTTTATCACTTTGACCCACAAAGTGAAAGGAAAAAACTGATTCTCACAAATTATCCTCTGCTTGCCACACATGTACATGGGCACACACACATACACACTAAAATAAAAATGTTTTTAAAAGAATTAAAAGGGGATAGGGCCACGTGTGCCTGTAGCCTCAGCTTGGGGAGGGAGGCCATGATGGAAGCCCTGGGCTTTGCTGGTCAGCCAGCCTGGCTGAAAATGGTTAGCTTCAGGTTCGATGACAGACTCTGTCTCAAGGGAGTAAGACAGTGATTGATAGAGAAAATAACCAGGATCGTCCTCTGGCTTGTGGACATGCCAATTGTGCTTGCGAGTGTGCATGAGTGTGTGTGCACAACACCTGTGTCAATCATGCCTGCGTGCATGCATGCATTGCATGTGTGCATGTGTGTGCATGCATGTGTGCGTGCACGTGTGTGTGTGTGTGTGTGTGTGTGTGTGTGTGTGTGTGTGTGTGTGTGTGTGTGTGTGTGTGTGTGTGTCTGGCTTTGTGCAGCATAAGGCTCTTGTCCCTTTGTGGTTAATGGTTAATATTCTACCCTATAGTGTCAGGACAGTTTGTTTTTCTAATAGTTCATTGCTAAGTGTTTACTTTATGTACTTTATGGTTTGTTCTGATGAACAGCTGTCAGGTCTGGGGCCTCTCCCTGGACAGGACATCAGAAGTGGATTTCAGGGCTATGACAGGAGATAGTGAACTTTCTTCGCTGTCACGTATAATGGCTGAGAGCAAGGAGGTGGATGGCAGTGACCATCTAAGAGCCAAGACCAATCAGCCTGCTAATCAGAGAAGTGGTATGTTCTGAGCTCTGTGAAACACACTCAGTTGTGAGATCAAAAGGCTTCTAGGCTGTTCATATTTTATACGTGTATGTAACGGCTAATGAGACACAGTCTAGAATTGCCTGGAAAGGGAGTCCCAAGGAGGGACTGTCAAGATTAGGTTAGCCTCAAGGGAGTCAAGAGGAAATTATTTGATTACATTCATTGAGGATAGTATACTTTCCCGCTGAGGATGGCACCATGCCCTGAGCAAAGGACCCATGCAGAGAGCCAGCTGAGTTTGAGCATGGATGCAGCAATTCATTCCTTTCTACTTCTCTTTGACTTATAATTTTTCGCTTTGGTTTTGTCCATGTGTATGTCTGTGTAAGGGTGTCAGAAGCCCTGGAGTTACAGACAGGTGTGAGGTGCCATGTGCATGCTGGGACTTGAACTCTGGTCCTCTGGAAGAACAGCTAGTACTTTTAACCACTGAGGCATCCTGTCTGCTTCTAACTATCGATGCAACCTGACCCGGTGTCTCAAGCTCCTGAATTTGACTCCCTGAATTGAATTGTAATCTAGAACTCTGAGAAAACCAAACTCCTCTTCCCTTAGTTGCTTTATCAAGGGATTTTTATCACAGTAACAAGAAACAATTTAAGACAACATGTGGCTATTTCTGGGTCTTTTTTTGTTCCATCTGAGTAGGTCCTGCCTCCCCACAGATTGATTCACTTTGCTATGATCTTTTCTAGCGATGTGAATAGTTGAATTAGAAATTACTGGAAATGGCAGTCCATCCTTTTAATCCCAGTATTCAGAAGGCAGAGGCAGGAGGCTCTCAGTGAGTCTGAGGTCAGCCAGATCTACAGTGTGAGCTCCAGGCCACCCAAGGTGAGCCTCTGTCTCAGGAGCAAAGAGGAAAGGAGGTACAGGAGCCCACCCTTTATCACAAATCTTAATTTAACACTTTCCCCCAGTAAAGTCAGAGAGGTGCATATTCCAGATTGCCTTTATTTCATCCCAGAAATTCTTTTTATCTGAAATATTTTTAGACTTTGAAGTTTTAGGAATTTCTTTTTGGCACAATTTACCTGCCTTGTCCCAAGTGGCCTCAGAAATCTCATCATTTCATTCGAGCGATGATTTCTGGCTCTTCAAGACAAGGGAAACGCCTATGGTTTCACTTTGAAGCTTACTAAAGAAAAATTCCTGGGACCCTTATCATGAGGTAAGGAAATTTGAAACAAAAGATAGTTTGGATTTGGAAACAGTGCGTGTACTTGGCTCCTCTGTTCCCCACAGGATGTGAAGCGTCATTGGTGGCAGCTCCCGGTAGTCTAGTGACATCTGAAGTGGTGCATTTGCAGCTGATGTGTGTTCCGCTCAGGAAAGAGCTCCCTCTGTCTCTTCACTTCCTTCACTTTGCTCCAGCTTCTCTGCCTCCAGAGGTTTGGTGCTGTTTTTCTTGGTACAGCTAGGAGCAGAGCTGAAAATAGGTTTGTTTTTTGGTTTGGTTTTTTTTTTTTTTTCTTTCCCAGAATCATCATTATTACAACAAAAAGCTATAGAGGAGCTCCCCAAGCCTCCCGCTTTCCACTTAGTGTTATTCTGCATGCACCATCATTGACCCAACGAAGGGCTATGTTCAAATAATTACAGTTACTGGCGTGTTTTTCTGACCTTTTTTCTTCCTTTGGTGCCAAGATTTGCACCCAGGCCTTCCTCATGCAGGCGAGCGTTGCACCATGGGAGCCTTATCCCCAGCTGGGTATATTTTTATGACTTGTGCTAGCGGACAGATCATACCAACTTTTCTAAACCCAAGAGCCTCTCTCTAGTTTAACGTCCCTAACAATGGTATCTTGGAAATCTCAGTGTCTTCTTTTCCAGCTAGAAACCTGCTCCTCTGGCTGAGTTCCAGGGTCGGCCAGCAGCCAGGCCTAGGAGGTGAGGCAGGGTTGTGCTGAGTGGACGGGCTCAGGATTTACTCTCCCTCTGCGCCAGACAGTAGGGACGTTCAGCACTGAGGGCCTAGGGTGCAAATCAGGTCTCCACAGTTGCAGGAGGGAGCTTGGCACAGGACTCCCCAGAAGACAGGCAGAGCCCAGAGCCTCGAGTGGGCCCTGGAGTTCCTCGGCACATTGTCCTGGAGCACAAGGAGGCCAAATTAGTCTGTCAAGTTGACATGGGCCTTGGGGATAATGAGAACCCCAGGAGACAAAGGGAAGATGGGTGGCAAGTTCAGGGGATCCAGAAAGTTAGAAAGGGAAGAGCCTGAGGGCAGCATACTGTTGGAACCACACAAGAAACCGTTCAGAGCTGGAAGGAAGAAACATGGTATGCGTACGCGTGCGCACGCATGGGGGGAATCAAAGCCTGGCGGTCTGTGTGGCACATATCTGTCACCCTAGCACCTGGGAGGCGGAGGCAAGAGGATTTCCCAGTTCAAAGCCAGCAATTACATAATGTGAGCTTGTCAGAAAGACAAAAGACAGAAAAGGGGGGGGGAGTCTTTTCTAAATATGATTTTAGGATACATGGTTTGAAATTTAAAATGATTTGGAGAAAGGGTGGGAATGTGGGAACCCATGTGGAGGTAATAATAATAATAATAATAATAATAATAATAATAATAATAATAGTAAAACCCAAAACAAACAAGCCCAAAGCAAAAGCATGAGAAACCCAAGTGCCCAGGAGGAGTTGAGACTAAAGGGTGCCGTGTACTCAGAACAAATTAAATCTATCATTCTAGAAGGAAAGAAAGCAGATGGAATAGGAGCCATCGTTTTTGAAATGGGAAGGAAAAGTTTCCATGGTTTGAAGAACACCCGGGGTTCTGCAGATTGGAAGGCTCACTGGTTTCCAGGCAGAAATGATGGAAAAAAGACTCATAACGAGGCAACGCCAGGGAAGAGCCCGAAATTCCATGATTAAAGGAAAAGTTCACATAAGCTTTACAGGGGAGAGAAAAAGTCGTAGGGGGGGGGATGGGGGCTGGGGAGAGGGATCAGACCAAAAATAACAAGATGGACAGCTGAGGAACCTCCAGCACAGCGTACATATGCACCTGTACACATACAGGGAGGGAGGGAGGGAGGGAGGGAGGGAGGAAGGGAGGGAGGGAGGGAGGGGCAAAGCTACCAGTATGAATCTCCACATCTTACTGAGAAACCATCCCATAGTGGCCAGGCTGCCATTCACCCACCTAGGCAGGAAGCCAGGGTAAGGTGAGCCACCAATCCATGTCTAGCCAGCTCCACAACACTCTGGTTTGGCTATTCCCTGAGAAACTTGGATTGAGCCTCATCTGCTGGCCCAGGCCTATAATCTATGATACTTTGGAAGCTGAGGCTGGAGGAAAGCACGTTGAAAGCCTGCCTGGGCTATAAACCAGCCTGGAATGGCTTGATGAGATGCTGTCTCAAAAATAAAAAGCAAAGCAAAACAAACAACAGTCAACAACAAATGAGGGCTAGAGGTGGAGTTGAGCAATAGGACGCTTGCCTAGCTTGTCTGGTCCTTGGTTCAATCTGAAGTATGGGAATAGAGGTGACCCTCATGTTGAAATGTAATTGTCACTCGAATGGTTCTAAAAGGCAAGATATTTAAGAGGTGATTAGGCCATGGGGGAAGGGCAATGTCCTCATGAACAGATAAGGCCATTATCACGGACCGGGTTAGGTGCAAGCTCTCCCTCCTTCTCCCCTTCTTTCCTTTTCTCCTCTCCCTTATCATGCAGTGCCTTCCATCATGTTAAGATACAGCAAGAATGCCTTAAGCTAGACACAGGGTTGGACTTCCCAGTTAGGCTTCTAGTCTCTAATTTGCTGAGTTTATAGTTACAGCAACAGGGAATGGACTGGGCAGATGAATTTTCAGTAGGAACCTGTTATTAATTGCTTCTCTCATTGCTGAAACCAAATTCCTGACATGGTGCAGCTTAGGGGAGGAAGGGCTTATTTCAGGGTCCGGTGTGGCAGGGCAGACAGGTGTAGGGAGAATGAGGCTGCTTGCTCATATCTGAGCAGATCAGAAAGCAGAGAAAATTAATACTAGTGCCCATTAGCTTTCTCTTTTCTCTTTTATTCAAATCAGGCTGCCAGTCCATGGGATGGTATCACCACCTCACTTAACCCTCTATGGAAACACATATGTCTGCCTGTTTGTGTGCAGGTGCCTGGGTGTGCTCAGAGTCCAGAGTGAGCATTAGGTGTCTTCCTCCAGGATTCCCCACATAATTTTTTGAGGCAGGGTCTCTCACTGACTGTGGAGCTTATCAACTTGGCTAGAGCAGCTGGCCAGCAAGCCCTAGGGATCCTCTTGTTTCTGCCTCCCAAACACTGGGGTTATAGGCAGGTACACCATGCCTGACTTTTTATTTGGATGCTCAGGACCCAAACTCAAGTCCTTATGCTTGCAAGGCAAACAGTTTAGCAACTAAGCCATCCCCCAGCCTCCGTAAGACTGTTCTAATACTAACCAAACCACAGCTGCCCTTCAGCAAGACTTTAGGAAGCAAAAAACATTAGGAAACATTTAGAGAGAACAGCAATAGCCAAAGAAGGCCAGCTGGAGCAGTGGAGATAGGCAGGAGTTGGGGAGGGTGGGATGATACATGGAAATGCCAGCAGCAGCTGAGCTGTTCCCAAATGTTCCTATTTTCCTTAGATTTTTTTTTCTTCCTTTTTAGTAAAAATGGGACTTAATTTTTTTTTTTAACTTTTTGCCAATCTGCCATCTTAGACCAGTATCTATTACTATAACAGAACACACGAGACCGGAAAAGTTATAAAGGAAGAGGTTTATTTTGTCTCATGGTGTGGACGTCTGAGAGCATGGTCCTGGCAGCTGTTCGGCTGTAGGGAAGGGTGACATGGTTCTTGGTGCAGCAGAGAGGCCTACAGGTGTGAAGAAAAGGCGGGAGGGACGAAAGCTTTGTATAACCACCCACTCTTTTGACGACAGCTCAGCCATTCTACAGAGAACTGAATTCTTTCCCCAGGCAATAGCCTCAAAGGCCCCACTCCCAACACCATTAAATTGGCAAACAAATTTCAACATGGGTTTTGGCAAGAAAACCATATCCAAAACCATAGCAGCCATAAAACAAATAGCAGATTGTGCTTCGTAATTTACAGATGTATCTCAGGTGATCCTTGAAGGCCCAGTTGTGTTCTTGCTGATTCTGTTTCCTGTCAGCACTGATCTTTACTTCCACTGGGCTCTCCCATCCCCAACCATCTGCCTTTGCAACCCTTGCATATGTCTTTGTAGTCAGTGATTTTTTTGTCTCCACCCTCAAGCTACAAGGACTGTAAGCAGATGCTGTGGTCCAGCTGTTCCTCAGACGTTCACTTCTCCTCACCCCCACTTAAATACCCCCCACCCCAATCCTAAATCTCAGTAGTAAACCTCACCTCTTGTTTATCATGAGCAATGGAGACCATTTCCACTTCCAAACCCCACCACATCTGCTGGTCTCGGGCTCTGGCTTTGCTGGCCCCACGTCCTTTTCTTGTCCCTTGAACCTAGGTCTGTTGCTTGCAAGGACTCTGTCTCTCTCTCTCTCTCTCCTCCCCTCCCTGCCTCCCATCTCTTCCTCCCTCTCCCCTCCCAGGCCCCCTCTGTCAAGCTCCTTTGTTTAGATACAATTCTAGACTCTCACATATGCCACCCCCTTTGGACCCAGCGCTTCCCCTTCACCTTCCTCTGTGTTCCTAGCTCTCCTCTCTCACTGACTCTTGGCCCCACCCTTCCTTTGATTCAGCCCAACTCAACCCAAGCAGGGACACTCCAGTCCTTATTTCTGTGTAGCTCAGAAACTTCACCCTGCCTTGGCTTGGCTGCTGTCTCCACGTGACTCTGACCACATCTTTCTGATTTTCTTCCCCAATATCTTTCCCTTGAATTTTACCAGCAAGGTCCCAGATCTTCTTGCTACACAAATGCCTCTGGAAGCCTTCATTCCCCTGTTCAGAACTTTTGCAGAAATATCAATTTCTCTCTGGCTTCTGGTAAAGAGATGGGACAGGTTTTGAAAACTCTGCTTGATTTTGTTATAAACATTTTTTGTTTGATTTTTGCCTCTATCTTCCCCTGCATTAGAAACTTCCACTCCCCACCCCCCCGACACACACACACACACACACACACACACACACACACACACACACACACACACACACACCTCTTCTTGTTTTGTTTTTGAAACAGGGTTTCAAACAGGGTTTCTCTGTGGAGCCCTGGCTGTCCTGAAACTCACTCTGTAGACCAGGCTTACTCTAGAACTCACAGAGATCTGCCTGCCCCTGGGAATGCTGGGATTGAAGTCATGGTCCTCCACTGCCCTGCTGATTCCATTCTTCTCAACACCCACTCCTAGTAGAATAGGACACTCCCCCTTCTTCCCAGGAATGCAGCCTGACTGGCATTTGGGTACCTAAATTGGGGAAATTAGTTTCTTGCTGGCTGACAGTTTGGGTTCCAGATATAATGAGCAATCAAAGCGCTTCCTGATTATGGGAGAGTGTGGTTTGAGAAGGAGGGCAGAGACCCCTGGGAAGGACACCCAGGGAGAACTAGGGGAGTATCTGAGAGGAAGGGGTGGAAATGGGAAGCATCAGGCCAGTGGAACAGAGAGGGACAGCCTTGCGGGCAGCAATCAGCTGCACGGTGTGCCCTCTGACCAGGGCCTTTGACAAGAGTCTGAGAGAAGGATAGGGAGCCAGCAGGACAGCCAGCCAGCCATCTGCCTGTGGCTCCAGAAGGAGTCTCAATGCCAGTGGTGTACTGCACAGAGCGGGCCTCCAGAACCTGAACCTGAAGCACACCCTAACTGTAGGGGGATTAGGTTGTTCCACTGTAAATAAATGTCCCTGCCTATAAGTTTAATAAAAAGCACTGATTGGCGAAAGGCAGACAGGAAGTGTGGGTGGGGCTACCAGACTAAGAAGACTCTAGGAACAGGCGTAACAGAGCAGAATGCCAGAGAGAAGCCAGAAGAAACAGAGGACAGTTATGCTGCTCTGAAAAAAAAGTACCGAGCCACATGGCGGAACAGGATAAGAGTCATGGGTTAGATTAAGGGTAAAGAGTTAGCAAGTTATATGCCTGGGCCTTAGGCCAATTAGCCTAAAACTATGGTAAGCATCTGTGTGTCTCTGCGGGTCTGTTGGCCCAAAAGTCCAGGCCAGAAACCTCTTACTACACCCTACGCTCCAAATTGGGAGGTGCAGTGGACAAATGGGACCCCAGGCTATAGACTTAGCTTGTTGCCCCTGGGCAGTCTCCTCTGGGGCATCTTACAGAGCCGTGGTAGTTCTACAGCAACTCTTCCTGAATTTTTCCTTGTAGCTACAGAAATAACTGACTTCCCTCCAAAGTTGTACCACCTCTCTCTCCTGTCTCAGCAACAAAGCACAGACACACGCACACACACTACCACCAACAACAACACCCAGAATCCAGAGGTCACTCTGTAGCTGCTCACAAGTCACTAGGGCTCTCGGTGTTGCTCCAAATCACTCCAGACGTTTTCTGCCCCTGCCATCCTGGCTATGGACACCAGCGCATCCTTCTAAACAGCTTTCCTGTTCTTTTCCCACACTTGCCCAGGGACTCCATGGTGAACAGCTTGGGCGATGATGAGGCCCTTTGAGAGTCCAGAGAATGAAAAGGCTAAGGCAGAGGAGGCAAGGAAGAAAAAGGGAGACACATGGAGATGAGATGCAGCCATAGAGGCAGGGATGGGAGGCAGCCAGAGATCAAGATGCCCTATTCCCAGCATGAACCCCAAAGTAGAGGAGAGACTAATGGGGGCTTGTTGACTTCTCTTTCCCTAAGGAACTGGGGCTGCCAGACAAGGATAGGGGAGGCCTCACTGCTGAGGCTCAAACTTGGTGAGGCCCAAAAGGTCACATAGTGGTAGCAGGAGCAGGTAGATGGAACCTGGCCCGCTGGACAGTGGGAGTCTGCAAGTCCAGGCCCTGGCACGGAACCCTTCTAAATAGATTCCAAATATATCATCTAGCCCAAGCATAAGTAGAAGCTGGGGCCCCAGAGGGGATGGGAATACCCTGATGCTGACCTCAACCTTGACCTCTCTCTAGTCGGCTCCCTGAAGCTTGACAGATCTTTCAGAATGCCTTTCCTGTCTGTGAGCAGCAGCTCTTCCAGGATTCAGTCAAGCTGGCTCATGCACATGCACGCGCGCGCGCGCACACACACACACACACACACACACACACACACACACACCCCACATAATTACAGAATGACCATCTAAACCCATGATGGATCAATCTTTCAGATGTCATTGCCCATTTGTAGTGGAGCACAACAGTGAGACTAACAGAAGCTGTGCTGTGTTGAGGCAATCTCCTGTGGACTCGGGCTGGACACCAACAGGATTTATGCACTGCCTCTGGTCTTCAGGTTGTACATGGTCTGTACCCACCTGAATCCCTTTGCCCTGACTAGATCACTCTCTTCTCCATGAGCATCCCTCCTGGGACATCTTCTAACTCTCTTCCAGGGTTTCCCTCTCAGAGTGCCTTGAGCAGAGCCTGGGAGACAGCCTGTCTGTGCTTCCCACGCTGAAGCAGTGCCCAACAGATGTCCTCGTGAATTAAGGAGTCACCGCAGAGCAGGTCTGCAGTAAGGACAGTTTTGGGTGAAGGTCAGGTTCTGTCTGCCCAAAGTTTTCCGTGTCAACATCAAGCCCTCCCCTCCCCCTGAGGGCAGTCTTTCTCTGTTCCAGCCTCTCTACATCCTCCCATTGCATAGCCTCACCTCTTCTCCGGCTGATAATCCTGTGTGCATTTTTACTCCAGTGCTTTTGAATAGAAGAGAATGGGTGGAAACCATTCCTAGGGCCTAACCATTCCCAACTCAGTGCCTGGGCAGCCCTGCTCCCCTCCAGCATGTTCCCATCCCAAGCACTAGACAGGTGCCAACCACTCAGACAGGGAACAGCTCCAGCCCTGACTATATCAGCCTCCCCCCCCCCTACACACACACACACACACACACCATACACACACAGACCACGTACACACATCACACACACACACCAATACACATCACACACATGCACACATTCATACCACACACACACATACCGCACACCTGTTCCCTAAAGACTCAGTCTGGTTCTGGCTTTGCTTGAAGGACACTCACAATGCAGGGTCCTGCCTTTCTCCTTAAACTTGATAGCCCCTCATCCCCATCACTTATGCTCCAGTCCCAGAGTCTTGTGTGCCCTCCTAGGTGCCTAGCACCACCTAGATGTCTTTCCACACCTCCAGCCTCAGATCAGCCTCCAGGCCCTGGAAGCCTATGAGGTCTAGCCTTGGCACCTGTCTGATGGTCTCTGATGGCCTTGTAACCAAGAATGACGATGGATGCCTCACTGGTCCCTGCTGTCTGTACCCACCATGCACTGGAAGCCTGGGATATTTGCAGTGACAGCTCTCTTAGTGCTGTTCCCAGCTGTAACTTGTGACCCTGCATTAGGATGTTTGAGATGCCTCTTATCTGTACCTTGCGAGCTCAGGGTCACTCACTCAAACACACCAAGCTCTCCTGTACCTTGGTCATGTACATGCTATGAACACCACCTGGTGCTCTTCCCTAACATGGTGACTTTTAGGATCTGTCTTGTATCACACCCTCTCACCCACTAAGCCCAGGCATCTAACCATTTTGTTCTCTGTGGTCTCTGACCACACGAAGTGTCATGGACAAGGACTCCTCTGCTTACATATATCTATCTCCCTGAATTGGGTCAGGCTTCTGGAATCAGCCTGAGGCAGGGATCTAGGTTCTGATGATTTACTAGGATGGGAGGGAGGTGCTCTCAGGATGGATGGGGACACACACACACACACACACACACATCACACACACATCACATCACATCACATCACATCACATCACATCACATTCAAAGAAAGGAAGAAGATAGGAACACAGAATGAATGTCAGGTAGAGTTTAGACAGGGCTCAGTCAAGGATTGTAGCATAAGCCTGTACTACCAACCTGTCCCCTAAAGCAAGGAAGCAGTTTTTTATACCCCTGGACCAGCTGGTTATTTGGAGGAAAGTTCTAAATTTCCCTGGAGAAGTGACTGTTATCAGCCAGGATGATTTGCAGCGCAGAAGGACCTATCACACCTACAAGAGGTGGGTATACCGGCCAGGCTGGAGTGTGTGGCAGGGTATAGCCAGCACTCCCCGTGGAGTGAGACCTCTGAAGGACTGAGAAGTGAGGATGTTAGCTCCTTCAACATTAACAATCACCAGCACCCGTGCGCCTGCTGCCCTGGGAGAGGGTTCTGCCCACAGCCCAAGGAAACACAGTGGAGCTGTCATTGGGATAGACGCCCACTACCCAAGGAGAGACTCTCCACTGCACACTGCCCCACTCACTAGGCATCTGTGCTCCCAACTGTAAGGCCAACACTCTTCTTTAGTCCTCATATTGGGCATTTTGCATGTGGGATGCAGGCTCTTAGGAGCGATGGGACCTCAGACAGATGGTATAACTGAGAGGAAGAGCCAAACTTAAACCCAGGTGAGACTCCCTTGACTGCTTTCACCCCCTTCCGTGTGAGTAACCTTGGATTTAGCTCTCCCTGCCAACCATAAGAAGCTGGGTCACACTTGTACCCTACAACAGTGCTCAATTAAATTCAGAGTCCCCAAGGGTCACATCTGGCATTTGCAAGTTGGGAGGCCCACACATGTATTTTGCATATAATTTGCATAATGGATGCATCTGGCTTGCATGTGTTCAGATCGAGAGCCCATCAGCACTTCATGATGCTGAAGCTGTTTCTGAGCCACTCTTACTCCATGGAAGGTCATCTGGGCTTTACAGAGTCCAGGTTTCATGATTTCTGGACTTTCCCTGGTCCTCACCTCTAGGCTGTACATCCACCCACTCAGGGTCCTGAACAAGTGACTGCAAGCTGCCACCCCAGAAACTTGTGTAAATTTGACAGTCACCCTTTTTTAATGGTGCATGTGTAGTCCAAGTGTGTTACAATGGGCTTTAATAGAGCAGAGCTGGTCAAAGAACCTTTTTAAATAGAGAGTCCAGGTGTGCGCATGCACAAAGAGGTTGGGAAGGGATGGTGAGCGTGGGTGACATCTGGGTAGAGTCAAGAACCCAGACCTTAGTGTAGGTGCCTCCACAACTGGCTTAGGGAAGATGGGCTGTGCTTTCTGAGCAGCAGCGGCTCATCTGCAGCAGGGATGGCTTCCGCCAGAAAGCTGGCAGAATCTGCGCCTTCTATTTTTGTCTCTTTTAGAAGAGCCACATTCCACAAACTGCGTGGCCTTCAAGGATCTTAGGTGATGATCACTGCATAAACAAGGAGTCATATACCTCAAGTGAAACAGAGAGAGCTAGAAAGAAGATGGACACGCTTCAGAGGACATGGAGCCAGAGAAGGGATGGGTCCAAAGCATACAGTATGGCCAACATCAGGGCCCCAGGCTCACACACCACCAGGTAAGCCCACCTCTCTGCATCTTCCTGGGATCCATTCTCTTTTCTTCTGTTCCAGAGTGAGGTCCACGGAGGAAGCAGGGCAGCTCCCAAGTCTGTCTAGGATGCTTGAGTCATTCTGACAGCATCCCTGGGTATTCCTGTTAACCAGGGCTTTAAAGGTAGGGAATGTGTATGCCTCTGTGGAGTGTGCGTGTTTCTGTGAGATGGTGCAGCTAATTGTGAACTGTGTTTGGAGGTGCTTGCTCATGTCATGTGAACGGAAACGGCTTCTGTGTGTGGTGCCTCTGAAGTCTCCATCCAGGTGGAGAGACTCCCATTTGAATGAGGGAGGACATGGCTGTTTGCCTCCCTCTCCTGCCTCTGGCCTCCCTAGGTTTCCTGTCTGGCAGATGTAAAGTGGCCTCATCATCCACAGGGAGACCCCAGTCAGTCTCTGACCGTATCCTGCCAAGCCCCTATGCATCTCCCTGGGCCGATGTTCTCCACTGGGATGGAGCCCAGGCACTGGCTCCCCAAACTGTTGCAATTAAAGGAGCCTGTTTTTGATGTCAGCCACCTGGGAAGGGGAAGAGAGACTCATCTGTCCCTCTAGCCCCCTGTTACATGGACATTCTCAAGTTCAAACAGGGTCCAGTCTCCTTCCTGTGAGTTGTGGGCCCCACATCTGGGACTGGGGAAGGGAGTGAGAGGAAGGGGTGGGACCCCTTGGAAAAAGATCACAGCTTCTGGGGTGGGGGAGCTTTCTCCCAGAGCCAGCTGAGTGGTGCTGCCAAGTAGTCAGAGACCAGCCTGTGAGGAGCTGGGCTCTGTTCATTTGCCCCTCAGATGTCTCACTTTCTGAAAAGCAGGAAGTCGATGACTTCAAGAGTGTGACTACCCCCATACTTTTAAAAATGGCTCCTGACATCTCCGGTAAACGTGAAGCATTGGGTGTATCTGGAGAGTTGCCTGGTTGTTCAAGCAAGCTCAAATGGTGGGTTATTAGAAGCAGATCGAGGAAGTCATAGTTTATCACCAAATGGCTCTATGTTTCCCAGTTGCCATGTCTTTCTCTTTAGGTACCCCCCTCACTTCCTCCTCCTGACACAGACCTGTGGGCACAGCATGCCCTGGTGTCCTCTTACTCCCAAAAGCTCCTGTGGTGGCTTGAATAGAGCCCCATCCTGCTAAAATTTATTTCCATCAGAACCTCAGATTTGTGACCTTATTTGGAAATAGGGTCTTCGCAGATATATTTACTTAAGATGAGGCTGTTCAATGACCGTTGTCCTTATAAGAACACAGAGGCACAGAAGAGGGTCGGGTGAAGACCAAGAGAAGGGCTGAAGCAGAGATGAAGTGCTGCACACATGAGCCAGAGATTGCTCAAAGCCACCAGAAGCTGGGAGAGGCAAGGGAGGATTCTTCCCTAGAGGAACGACCCAGCTAATACTTTGATTTCGGACATTAAGCCTCCAGAAATAGGAGGTAATAAATTGCTGTCATTTCTAAACAGTTTTTATTAAACTTATTGTCTTATATTAAGTATGTCTGTGTACCATAGTGCATGCCCAGTACTGGAGGGGGCCAGAAGAGGGTATTAGAGATCCTGGAACTGGAGTTACAGATGCTTGTGAGCAACTGTATGAGTGCTGGGAGACAAACCTGCTATTAACCACTAAGCCATCCAGTCCCATACAATGCTGTTATTTCTCAACACTTGAATTGGTAGTTATGACGGAAACCCTAGAAACTAAAACACTCACACCCCAAAGGGTATTTCAGCCACCATTACTGGTTTAGGTCAGCTGACTGCCCTGAGGGACCAGCTGGAGAGGATGGGGCATAGATGTGGGTTCAGAACTGCTCTTCCCAGCATCCTGGATACCATAACATTCCCTCAGATGTGTTTACTCACACCTCAAAGTGACCTTTTACAAAATTATTTATTTTATGTGTGATTATTTTGCCTGCATTCACGGTGCCCAAGGAGGCCAGAAGAGGAGGTCAGGTCCTCTGCCAAGTGCAGCAAATGTTTTTGACTGCTCAGCCATCTCTCCAGCCCCTCAAAGTTACTGGAGGAAGAAACCGGAGTTTGGGGGACAGCTCAGTCAGTGGAATGCTTGCTTGCTATGTAAGCATGGAGAGAGAGAGAGAGAGAGGGGGAGAGAGAGAGAGAGAGAGAGAGAGAGAGAGAGAGAGAGAGAGAGAGAGAGAGAGAGAGAGAGAGAGGCATTTGTGAATCTATTGTTGTAGAGGTGAAATTGGGGGTTGCTGGTCCTACTGGCCAGCCAGCCTAGCCTACTTGGCAGACTCCAGAACAGTGAGCAACCCTGTCTCCAAGAAACAAGGTGGGTGGTGTCTGAGAAACTACACCTGAGATTGATTGACCTTGGCTTCATACACATGTGAACACATATACTTGACCCCTCCCAACACATCAAAGTGGGGCACAGAGACCACCAAGCAGGCCCCATATTCCATCAGAATTCAGATTCAGAGGGCTGTGGTCTTGTGGGGATGAGACAAAGCCAGAAAGAAATGGACCTCTTGGATGACAGAATCAAGATTCAAAGGCTTCTTGCAGGGAGGCAGTTAACATGATGAAATTCAGTGAGAATGACTATATAGACCAACTCGGTTACAAGAGTTATTTTCATGAATGAAATACACAGAAAGCTGGCTTAAGAGAGTTTCTTAGGAGGATGTCCTAGCAATGTTCTCTGACTAGAAGCTAATAATGAAGCAGACACCACCAGATCATGGCCCATCTGATTAAAACCTTTTATTGGGCACACACAAGAGTGTGTGCGTGGGGTTTGGGGGTGGGCGTGAATTTATTCTTGGTCGATTTGGAGAGGTAATGGGTGCTTGGTGCAGCGATTACTAAGAGAAACAGGGCTGGCCCACCATTGAACCCACACAGGCAGCCAGACCACCCTACCCTGTTTGCAGAAGTTGGTGGGAAGGGAAATCTGCAGTCATCAGGTCTCCTGGGGCACCCAAAGACAGTGGACAGTTTGAACCTTACTGCTGGAAGATGGCTAGGAAAGGGTTTCCCGGTGTGCCCCTAAATACGGCCATTCTTGGTCCAGGGCCTGGTCTGGGATACCCATGTGCAAGTAAGACTTTTAAAGACTAATGCATCCGGCTGGATATTGCGCGGGTTTGGGGGATCGGCAGGGAGGCCTGCCTCCAGGTTTTCTGCTTCTTGGATACTCTAGGGGTACCCAGTGTTGCGCATGTTTGGGGACCCTTCTGGAATTCAGCGCCCCGCGTCCCTCCTGCTCGTTTTTAACCTCGTGTTTGCACAGAGCCCCTCGGGCATCAACTCAGATCTGGGCCGGGGGCTGGCGACGGGTAGGGGGCTGGCGGAGCTCGCGGCACAGCCCCAAGTTTATGCTAATCCGTGCAGAGCCCGCCTCCCGCCTCCCCTGCGCGGCCCCAGCCGTGAGTAGCCCCGGCCACTCGGCGGGACGCCGCGGCCGCGCAGCTCCAGGCGGCTGAACAAGCGCGCTCCGGGGGTCGCGACTGGAGGTGGGAGCCGGGCTGGGAAGCGGAGGATCCCCCGCGGGAGGCACCGCGCGGGGCCGAGTGGAGACAGCGCGATGGGCCGCCGTCTGCCGGTGTGGCTGTGCGCCCTCGCGGCGCTGCTCTCGGGGGCGCAGGCCAAGGGCACCCGGCTCCTCGCAAGGCCAGCACAGCCCAGTGCCTCCCGCTACAGCCTCTACACAACCGGATGGCGTCCGCGGCTGCGTCCGGGGCCGCACAAGTAAGCGCGGGGTCGGGCCGCGGCGGGAACGCGAGAGGGGTCCCCGCATGGCGCGCCGCCACTCCCACCTGCCAGAACCCGCGCGCGGAGGCGTCGAGACCCGGGTACCCCAGCCACGGAAGGGGCGGTTCCCCCGGCGCGATCATTTGCGCGGGCAGGCGCCCCACGCTCCAGGAGGCTGCGGGATTGGCGAAGAACAAGTCAGCCGAGGGGGCCTGGCGCGGCGGCGGCTGGGATCCTGGCAGTGCCCGTGGAAACCTTTCCAGCGAAGTAACATTTTCCAGCTGCGCTGTGAGCAAACTCCAGGAGCAGCGGACCAGGTGGAGGGAGAGGAGGCAGGGCTGTGCGTGCCTGGAACACGCGGGGCTCCTCCATCCAATGCCTCTGTCTCTCCTCTGCCTTGCGTGGTTATAGATAGAACCACGCTTACTATATATATATAGTAATATATGTACTATATATAGTATATATGGTTGCTCCTCCTTTTGTGCTTGTGCGCCCCCCCCCCAATCCTGTGGGAGCCCCAAGGTGGTTGAGCCGCAGAGCTAGTGAGGACTTGTGAGTAGAACTTGTGCGGCTTGTACTGTAGAAAAACAGACTTACCCAGTGGTTGGTTTATACCCGAATTTGAATTCCAGTGGGATGTAAGATTTTGTGGGCGAGTACCCAGCCCACAGTCACATTCTGTGAGGCCGGGAGCATCGGAGCAGGCTTCCTAGAAGGGAAGACGTGGAAATACCAAAGCAGAGGCTAAAGAAGTTTTTCAGGGGAGGAAGGAGGAAAGCCTAATTTTTAAAAAGCCATTAAATTGTGCGCTCAGAAGCTTTGAAGGCAAGGTAAGAAGTTTAGAAACAGTGAAGGAGTTGGTCGGAAAAGAGACAGAATGGTTGAAGGAGACGCTGGAAAGGCCTTCTCAGAGAGTAGGTAGTTACTCCAATCTTCTAGTTTAATTGAGCATTTGACTCAGCAGCCACCCATCAAGGACACAGACCAGAGACCTGCAGCAGAACTGGGCCCAGCCCAGAGGGTCTGGACCCCAGACAAACGTCCAGGTTTCCTTGGAACCCCAATAGATAAAAGGGACATGGGGGTCTCCTGAGACCAACAGGTGGGGGCTCAGGCCAAATATTCCTATTTCCCCCTCCAGGTCCCTCTGTGCCTATGTGGTGCACAGGAATGTGACCTGCGTCCTACAAGAAGGAACAGAGAGCTATGTAAAGGCCGAGTACCGCCAGTGTGGGTGGGGGCCCAACTGCCCCTCCACAATCAGGTGAGTGTATCTCAGGTACTGTCTTCAGCTTAGAACAGAGCCCCTTCTGCAAAGAGCTGCTGTGCTCTGGACTTCAGAGAGCTTACCTGAGCCACAGTGCTGGCTAGGGTGGACCAGGACCCCTAAAGAGGTTATGAAAGACACCCAAACTTTGATCTTATAACAAATCTTTCTCCATAGAGATAAGAACAGGAATTTAGAGGTCAGAAACCCCGGGGATACAAGAGGGAGGCTGAGTTTAGGAAAGGAGAGAATAGGTTGATACTACAGGGGTCCAAAGCTAAGATCCAAGGAAGGCTCTGGTGACCAGGAGAAGGTGAGGCAAAGGTGTAAGCAAGAGGTCCCGGTATTGTAGGTCAGACAGGCCGTACAGATGGTGAGAGATTATTGTTTGCATTTGGAGAGATTAAATGTGTATGTATGAAAACAGACCTATGTTCCACTGTACCAGAGTGAACAGGTGCATGACTGCTCAGGAAAAGGAGGGTGAGTCCCTGGTGAGCCCTTCCTGCTCACATTAGCTTCTGAGCAGACCTCAGAGGTGCCCCCATGCCAGCCTCTGAGCAGAGCCCAGTTCCCTAAGCTAGAGATGGGTGGGCAAGAACAAAAAAAGTTGGTGGGAGCTGAGCGTAACCCGGCCAGTGAAAAACTGACCACCAGCACACCCCCATGCAGTGTCTCTTCTATATACCAAGAGCTTGAGGCTTTGCCTGGATTCCAAGAGGCTCTGTTAAAGCCAGAATGGAATTTCTCATGGCAGCAGGACCTAGTAGTCTTGAGAAGGTTGGGACTAAATGCCTCCTAGCATTCTCTTTAAGCAGACAGTATCAAGCAGGGCTTCTGCATGTGGTCCTTCACTCCCAAGACTCAGCCTCTGTGAGGCCCTACTCCGCTGCATGGTTTTGTCACCTAGAGTGTCAGAAAAGGAAACCCCGGGAGTGGAGACATCCAAAGATTGTCTGGAATGCCAGCTAAGGGGTAGGAATCCCAGCCCACAGGTACAAGGCTCTGTTCCCATGTGCCCCCGATCCAGGTACCGCTCAGTACTCAGACCCAAATACAAGATTGGCTACAAGACTGTGACAGATCTGGCCTGGCGTTGCTGTCCTGGTCTTACTGGAGAAGGCTGCCCTGAACACCTCACAGACCATGGAGCTACCCCACCACATCGAGAGCCAGAGCCCCAGATTCCTTTAGGGCAGCTGGGC
The DNA here is from genome assembly GCA_033318265.1 of Phyllotis vaccarum. NCBI lineage: Eukaryota > Metazoa > Chordata > Mammalia > Rodentia > Cricetidae > Phyllotis > Phyllotis vaccarum. Next base: position 187,808,742 of record JARWLC010000001.1, on the reverse strand, counting down.
CCAGGCCCCAGGCCTTCTTCGTACAGCAGAGAGGCCCCAAACCCTCGTGGTGAGTCTGTCTATGGACGTCCTCCAGGGGAGTCAAGTTTCTTAGGCTTAGTGGCAGGGTGAGGGAACCAATGCAGGCTGCCTAGAGCTAGGGGTGGAGAGGTATAGCTCATGTGGGGCATGACTGTTGGGCCCCAACCTTCCCTACACAGACCCTATCATAAAGGTGAGGTATCTGTATCTAGGAACGAGGAGGGCCAAGGTGCTTCTGAGGTCTTTCTTCTTCCTTAGGAAGAAAAGGCCAAGGGCCATTTGGTGAGCGGCTAGAACAGCTGGAGGGCGATGTCCAGCGCCTGTCACAAGCATATGGCACTCTGAGTGGTTTGGTGGCCAGCCACAAGGATCCCAATAGGATTACTGGTGACCCCAGGGCTCCTGTTACACCTATAGGCTTTGGGGTCATTCCTGAAGGGCTGGTGGACCCAGAAAACAGAGGCAGCAGACCACTTATACCTCGTCTGGGTGAGATCCTGAGCAAGGTGACAGAGGTGAGTAACACATTACAGACCAAGGTGCAGCTCTTAGATGAGGTGCATGGGCTAGCCCTCAGTCACGAGGCTCATCTGCAGCGGCTGCGGGAAGCCCCACCATCCCCACTGACCTCCCTAGCACTGCTGGAAGAGTATGTGGACCAGCGGCTACAACGACTCTGGGGAAGTCTGTTGGATGGCTTTGAGCAGAAGCTGCAAGGCGTCCAAAGTGAGTGTGACCTGCGTGTACAGGAGGTGCGGCAGCAGTGTGAAGAGGGCCAAGCAGCCAGCCAGCGCTTGCACCAGAGCCTTGATGGCCGGGAGCTGGCCTTGCGTCGGGAACTCTCACAGCTGGGCACTCAGCTGCAGGGCCTGACTCTGACTGGTGGGGGCACCTGCTGCAGCCAACTGGCTTTGATCAGTGCCCGTGTGGATAGCCTTGAGAGGAACCTGCAGGCTGTCACTGAGGCCCAAGGTGGCCTCAGCACCCTGGCTGCGGATGAGCTTGCACGCATCTCCGCTGCTGTGCCCCAGGGAGGCATGGATGGGCTGCTTGAGGGCCTAGAGTCCATCAATGGGACAGAGAATAGAGCAAGGGGCTGCTGTCTAAGAATGGAGATGGGGGGCTGGAGTGTCGGTGGCTTCGGGTCTATGCTGGAAGAGCGTGTGCAGAGCCTAGAAGAGCGTCTGGCAGCTCTGACTGGAGAGCAAAGCCACAACAGTGCCACACCAGACAGATCTGCACGGCCATTTGTTCAGACAGAGCTAGCTGTACTGGAACAACGGCTGGTCTCCCTGGAGACCTCATGTACCCCAAGTACCACCTCAGCCATCCTGGACAACCTTGTGGCAGAGGTGAAGACCTGGCAGAGCCGGAGTGAGGCCCTCCTACACCAGGTGGCCAGTCACACTGCCCTGCTCCAACAGCTCAGTGGCACAGTAGCTGAAGTTCAGGGGCAGCTGGCAGAAGGGACGGGCAGCTCACTCCAAGGTGAGATAACTTTATTGAAGGTCAACTTGAACTCGGTGAGCAAGTCACTCACAGGCCTCAGTGACTCTGTCAGCCAGTACTCTGATGCCTTCTTGGCCACCAACACATCCCTGGATGAACGAGAGCGAAAGGTGGAGGCCGAAGTCCAGGCCATCCAGGAACAGGTCATCAGTCAAGGCTCAAGGCTTCAGGCTGGCCACAGGCAGGTCCTGAACCTTCGAGGGGAGCTGGAAAAGCTCAAAGCTGGGGTGGCCAATGTGGCTGGAGGGTTGAGCCGCTGCCAGGACACAGCCCAAGAACTCCAGCATACAGTGGGCCACTTTGACCAACGGGTGGCTCAAGTGGAAGGAGCATATGAGAGGCTGGGCCTGTTGGCTGCCCACCTGAACAATGTGCCTGCGGAGCAGCTGAGGTCCAGGGAAGGCCTGTGGGGCCACATATACAAGCTGAACCACACGCTGGCCCAGCACACGCAAGACATTGCCCGACTCCAGGATGACCTGCTGGACTGCAGAGCGCAGCTGGCTGGGGTGAGGCCAGGACAAGCTGACTAGGATGGCTGGACAGAAGCTATAGCCCAGATCCCACCAACCCTGGGAATATCATCCCAGAACCAATCCTACCCAGAAGCACCTTCCAGCCTTCCCTGGCCATTCAGAGGCCACTGGACAAATGGTATCAGTCCAGCTCAGCATGACTGTCACAGCCATTGAAAGCCACCCTCAGTGCTGCAGTCTAGATAGTTGAGGATGACAGTCAAGGCAAGCAGGTCATGCTGAAGACAACGTTGGACTTCTGAGATGGCAAACTGCAATGTCTGCAATGTCTCTTGTTGCAGACGCACTGGAGTTAGCAACTGTGCAAAGCTTCCAGGCCAAGGCTCAGACAGATCTGTCCACTGTTCCTTTTTCTCACCAGGGACCAGTCGCAGCCCTTGGAGGCACCTCGTCCCATCCTTAGCAATGTAAAGAAGATGACTGGACTTATCTGGCAGCTTCCTTAATAGGTGCTATTTCTGATCCAAAGACCAGACACCACCTGAGGTTTCCAGCTCCCCACACATCCTTCAGGACAGAAACAAAAAAGCCCAGCAGCCCAGCCAGGAGTTCTCTGTATTTGTTTTGACCTTGCCTCATGGTGAGGGTGTAGGCAGCTGTAGATTCCCAAAGAAAAGAAGGGATCCAAGCATTGTTTGGAGACCCCACCCCAGTTCATCATTTTTCTTTGAATTCACATATACACCCACACTGTCCTCTCCAGTAAAGGAAAAAATCTCTCCTGCTACCCCTGGCCAAAATCAGCCTTGAGTCTGTTGAGGCAGACCCTGAAAGAAGAGCTGTAGTTGGATCAAAAGAAATCTGAACCTTGTTTTTTAATATCCTCCCAACACCCCAGCCTTCCCAGGAGGTTTACAAACTGGAGAGAAACTGGGGTATGAGCTGTCTAGAAATAACTGAAAAATACTCATTTAGAGACTGGCCATCTCTGCTGACCCCTGAGCCTGCTGTGCTGCTTTTCCCCTCAAGCCCTACATTCTGGCTTGTGGACATTCAATGTTTGTCCTCCACTGTGATGTGGCTGGAAAGCAGGTTGAGGATTAAATCTCTGAACTGGTCTACAGGTGCCTTCCTCACTAGAGGCAGTGGGAGGGTCATCCTGTGTCCCACTGTGCCTTGGGCTCATGCAGCCAACTGGACACTAGACTGCAGCAGAAGCCAGGGCAGGGTGGTCAGTAAACACCATCTGCTGTAGCCAGGACTGGGCTGAGCCCCCAGGAAGGGTCTGAGAGTAGTAGGGCAGTGGTTTGGCAGAGGCCACAATCCACAATTCATGAGCTCTTCTGTGACAACACCCCACCCCCACCTGGCCAAGTCCTTCTTTCCTCTTGTCAGAGGCACTCTTGACCATCCAGGCTTGAGGCTGAAAGCTCAAAGTATTTAGTGGAAGTGATGCCTGGATCAGGAGCTATGGGCAGACAGGACACAGTACCACCTGGCTTTGGAGGATAGTCTGGGCTCCCAGGAACGGTTAGGATAGTAGTGTTCCCAGATGGCACTCAACCAGACCCTGAGAAAGGGACTGAGCTGGATGAAAAGGGGCCTGCTGTTGACACCCTTCCCTGTCCATCTAGGTCTCAGGTTTTCCTGTGGCCACCTCTTCTGTTCTATCATAAGCTAAGGAAAGGACACAAGATGGCAGAGACAGGTACATCTGGGGCAGTGGTCCTTAACCTTCCTAATGTGACCCCTGTAAAAGGGTCGCAACCCACAGGTTGAGAACCATGGACCTAGGAGCCAGCTGGGCCTCACTCACTTGATGATGGTACCATCTGTATCAGAGATGGCCGCTTTGCTATTTGATTTCTTCAAGTAGATGGCCTTGTAGCGGGAGGTGACCTGGTACTGAGCAATCACACTAAAGACTGTAGCACTTGTGTTTCAAGGAGATGGGAGGGTCTCTGGCTGCCAACCAACTCTTAGCCCGTTTGTTGGGTTAGCTCCAATGGCATTCATCCTCTAATCCTTAGTGTCCTCGGCACCTCACCAGGCCTAGGTCAGACCAAGGACAATAGCCTGGGCATGCTCAAGCCAGGGTGCTGAAGTCCACGGGTGGCAGTGGATCCCGCCAGTAGCAGAAGTTGCTATATTCAGGATTGGCCAGGTCTGTGCTGGGGCCGCGGACCACGGGCGGGAACAGAAGCTCAACCACCTCCCCGAGTCGCTGGTACCTGTGGGCAGAATGGGCTGCACTGAGTTGACTTGTCACAAGGCATTGACCTTCAGTTGGTGAGGCCCAGGATTTGTCCAGGTGAAAAGGTAAAATTGGGGTTCTGGGAGAGGCTGGGCATGGGAGACATATGGCCTTACGTGGATTTGTGATTCTTTATGAGCTCCTGAACGAGATCTCCTCGGGGGTTGACTGTGAAGATTCGGGACTCAGGGAGGCCCACTTGACGGTAGGCAAAAACATCCTACAAGAAACAGCAAGGGTTAGGGCAGTGTCCGGGACTGTGTGGGGTAGAGAGGAGGGGGACACTTACATTTGGCCTGTTCCCAAATGCAGCATAGAAGGGTTGTTCTTGGGGCAGAAACAGCTGCTGGATGTCACTCAAGCAGGCAATCTTGAACACCTCTGGTTTTTTCTCAATCACCTCCCTGAAAAGGCCATGACAAGGGGAGAGAGAAAGGAAAGGCAAGACACCAGAAGGTCAGAAGACGTGTCTGACCCAGCTTTGTCGGATACCCATGAGCAAATGTGTGCTAGGCTGGAGGTGTTTTCACCTTTCCCTGCAAGGGGCTTGTGTGTGAGGGTGGTTACCTGTGGAGTGCAGAGAAGAGGCTGCTAGGAGACAGTAGGATAGGGCCCTTAGGAAGCCCACAGCCATGCTCGCTCACCCACTGCAAGTATCCCTTGGTGAGGTCAGCCATGCCAATGGCTCGTGCTGAGCAGTACAGAAACTTGTACCCATTTCTGAGATTGGAAGACAGAGGCAATCAGAGACAACCTCCACATTCCTATTGCCCCTTTGCTGTAAGCCCAACTCAACCTGGGGCTCAAGCCTTTAAACCCAGAGGGCTTTGCAGGAGGGGGACTTGGGAGGGCCTTGAGAAGTGCCCTTAGCTCTGTCCCAGCTATAACATGGACACTGTTCTATGGGCTTCCTACTACCTTGAGGTCAGCAGGTAGATGGATCATAATAGAACTGAGGACCAGAAAGGTTTCAGTGTTCTATGGACTTCTAGGCTACTTCAGTTATGGGCTCTGGTGGTGCCCAAGACTGGTTTCCTGGGGAAGAAGTTATGGTGGCCTAAGATGCCCTATGACTCCCTCCCTCCAAATAGATGCCCTGGTCCAGCCACAGCTCAGCACTCACAGATGGATTTTGTGGTAGAGACTAGTAATGCCCTGATGTGTCCAGTCTTTCCCCAGCTGGGGCAGAATGTGGCCCAGAGCATCCGACCTATAACCATGGAAGAAAGGTCATTTAGATTAACCCAAATGGCTCCTATGCTCCATGGGTGAGGACCAGTGTGTCTCAGCCCACCTGGAAGAAAGCATTTCACAATGTCCCCACATACCCAGAACAAAGGGAGGTTAAGCTCCCAGGTACCCCCCCCCCCCCCCGCAGGCTCCTCACAGCCAGCTGGGTCTCACTTGGTGATGGTGCCATCTATGTCAGAGATGACCACCTTGTCATCCCAGTTCCACAGGTAGATGGTGGCTTTGCAACGGCAGGTGCCTTGGTACTGGGTAGTCACACTGAAGACCACATCATTAGCTCCTTCGTGCAGGTTCAGACACCGCTGAGCATAGACAAAGGGGGAAGGTATGGTCCCCTGACGCCCTCTGCTTTGGCTGTGGCTTTTGATCCCCATGAGCCTCTTTCTTTGCTTCCTCTTAGTTTAGAGACCCTTCCTGAAGAGTTTCATGATAGCCACACATGGATATATGTACATGGGCAGGGACCGGCACAGTGGCCGGCACAGGAGCCCCAACTTCCCTTTGGTTCTCCAAGACACAAATATCAGAGAGGCTGTGTCTGTGACTCTGCTTGGGTTTCTAAGTCAGGCCCAAGGCAAGGTCTTGAAGAGGAAATAATATATTCCAAAGGAGGGGGCTCTGTGGGATCATCATAGGAAGCCTTTTTCTGGGACCAAGATACCTGAGTCAGTATTCCTCTAAAGGGAGTACTAACCCTGAATGTGGTCCATAGATAATGATGGTGACTGCTCTCCATCATAGCTAGGTGAACGTGGGGTACCAGGAAAATGGCTGCCACCCTGTACCCTGGAATGCCTTCCTGACAGTAAGGCTACCAGCTACAGATCTCAGGGAATCCATATAATAAAAGATGGAAGACATTCAAATCTTAAGAGCTGTTTTCAGCATGGATGACTTCAATGAGGTGTCCAAAGGATACCTCCCTGAAGTACACTGCAGGGAGATATTTTAGGACATGAGAGGACTTTTCCCATCAGAGCTTCTGAGAGAAATGAGCCAGCCTATGAAGAAGTGATCCCCCATCGCTATTCCAGCAGAGACCATCTGGGAAGCTGCCTATGGGGTAGATTCTCACCTGTGGTAAGCTGCATCTCATCTTGGCCCTATGGGACTTGGATAGAATTAACACAGCCCAGCCCTTCCACACAGGAACACGGGTGCACACACTCACGATCTGGTCAGAAGACAGACGGAGGGACTTCTTGTAGGTAGGGATGAGGCCTGGAGCGGAGGGTGGCAGTGGGGGCACTTCAAGGATCACAGGACTGTCTGGGGCATCATCATCACTGCTTAGGGTTTCTGCCTTCTCTCTGTGGACATTACTGGTGTTTGGGCCACTTCCCCCGGCCAAAGGCCCCCCTTTTGCTTACAGTCAACCCAGAAACATGAACGACCCAGGGCTTATTCCTGTCCCTCTAGAGACTCCCTTCTCTTCAAGTATCACCTTTGTGGAATGTCTGCCCAGGGGATGTGAGAGTCAGCTGGACTAGAGCCCCAAAGCTTCTAGCTTCAGGATGCTCCCTGGGATGTCCACCCTGGGGATATTTTCCTAAGCACATGTATCCTGGAACATATCCCAATTCTACTTGCTTTGGCTCCAGCTGGTCCCACCTTGGGTTACTTCCAAGGTTAAAGGGGGGGAGCCAAGTAAGCAAGTCCCTGTGCACTTGGAAGAGAGACTCTTGACCCTCCCTTAATATAGCAACTCTTTACTGCTGCTATCTGCATACCTATTGAGCCTTGCCAATTCCTAACAGAGGGACATTAGGCATGTTCAATTCCCAGTTTTTTCATCTGAGAGGTGGGAACATTTCTCAGGAGAATGAAGTGTTTGGGAATTGACAACCACCGTGGCTAGAGAAGAGGTTCTGGGAACTCCACCTAGCCAGGCTCCAGCCCTGAGCCCTGCCAACAGGTCCAACTCACCCCCGCTGCTTCCTGGCTACGGTTTTCTCCCTCTGGGCACTGTGCTGTGGGAAGAACGTCCATAAGTAAATCCTGCTTCCTGCCCTCTGCTGGCCCAGGCCCGTGATCACTGGCTACCCACCTACCTCCTCAGCTGGAAAGTCCTTGCGTCTCCAGGAAAACCACCATCGCCCACCCTTCCGGGGCATCTTCTCCTTCTCAAGTTTATCCACAGTGCTCTATGGGTAGAGATGGCCACAAATTCTTTCTGCACTTCATACATCTATCTTACGTTGGCACTGGGAAGGCCATGAGCCCAGAATCTTGGCCCTGCCTAGAGCATGGTACTGTCAACCTCTGGAGGATGAAAAAAATATTTACCTCTCCTCCCAAGAATGACTCATGGAACTCTGCAGAGGAGACCAAGGGCCATTCCTATCTCACCAGAATTCCTGGCTCTAGCCTAGCCTCCAGATCTCATGAGCCTATGCCCTGCTGGAGAGCTGAAGGTAATGCCACACTGGGAGACTCTTAAGAACCTGGTAACTCCATGCGCCATGCCTCCCAGTGTCCTGGGAACAGAGTGTAGTCAGGATACTCTTCAATCCCAAAGACAGACACAGACAACTTCCTGAAGTCAGTGATCCTAACTATCCCTCTCTCTGTATTCTGATCGGTATCTGACTGGGGCAGCATTACCACGAGACAAAAGCTGATTAGATGCATGCCTCATAACCCAGCAAAGTTCAGGGCAAGGCCTGCCTAGATGACATTGCAACACCCTACAGATCCAGGTTACAGAACTCATGTCAGAAGGAGGACTCCATGTCAACAGGCCTGGGTGGGGGTCTCTTAAGGCCTCAAGTGGTAGGTCTGCCTGGATAAAATGAGGAGAGTCACACAAGGGGGCGACTCCTTCCCCACAGGCTCTAGACCCTAGCTCTGTTGCCATATGATACAGCTAGAGGTCACTAAAGGGCTGCTGTCAACATTTAACCTTTGAGGAACCCTAACTAAGCAAAGATTTATGGATAAAGCCAGGGTGGGGCCGACGGTACCTCCTAGAGGGTAGAAAGGGCAGGTAGAGTCACAGGCTGTCAAGAATGAACTGACCTCACAGAAAGTCTGGGTGGAGATTCTGAGAAGGAAGCTAAAACTCTGACTCCCTTCCCCTGAGTATGTACACAGTGTTCCCTGCCTGACCTGCTCGGGACTGTCACCTGTTTATCTGGCTAGTGAGCACTTATTCAGCAAACACCCCTAAGCTGTCACAGCACCAAGGCTGCTTGGTCCCCAGCATTCAGATGAATCTGATGCTCATCTAGATGACTCTTAGATCAATTGTGTCTTCCTAGGGGATAAGCTTGTTTGGCACATGACTCCTCAGGCTGGATATGGCATTTAAAAGCTATTCAATAGATGAGGGCTGGCCAAAGGAGCGACCATCCCTCAGTCCAGCACAGAGGACAGACAGGGTGGAACCCTGTTTTCTAGGCCCTATCTTTTAGATCTCAAACTCTCTTGTTGATTTGTCCCCGTTTGGCCATCTGCTGGACCTTTGTCCTGTTCTGACTTCACCTGAGTTCTTCTGATGAGAAGTCCTCACCCAATAAGGCCCAGCCATGGCTGAGAACCCTAAGGATAATGGGCCTTGTTTATGCTGGATGGGCAAGACCGAGGACCTGTTTCCTGTGCCAAGAATAGATCCAGTAGCCATAAACTTTAAGGTCCATCTCTGTTTCCCATCTACTTTCTTGTCAAGGTTATGACTTGAAGACAATGGCTCTAGTGGTACTCGAAGGATTACCTCAGGTAAGTTCTTCTGGAAGGCTTGAAGAGAAAGGATCATGGGGGCAGCCACAGCCCAGTTATAGTGCCTAGAGAGACAGAACGAGGTGTTAGACCCTCAGTAGCTGTGAGGGTCTATATAGAAAGTGGGTAGCTCGGGCCATCAGTCATCCCCAACCTGCTACTCACTTCTCATTGATTTTCACCACGAGGTTTGGGTCCTCCAGGAGCCTGGGATTTTTAATGAGGTCTTCATAGGAGACCATGTGCCGCTTGAACTTCTCTGGGCACAGAGGCAGAGAGTGAGGGCTGATAATGCCGTGTCCCACATGATCTGCTTCCCCCTTCCTGTGTCTTTACACCTGTTCCCACTCCAGGATCTGAAGACTAGGCCAAGGCTTTATTATCAGGCGTTGTGTCACAAGGATGTGGGTTAAGAGTGGGCACCACAGGGCAGATAATGGCAGGAAGCCCAGCCCAGCCTCATCTGTGCCACCCCAACCTCAGAAGTCTTCCCCAAGTTCTCTTCACTCCTGGAGGTCTTCTCTACCCTGCTGTGACCTCGGGAGGGTTTTTGCTCTTTCTTGGCCCCGAGGGATCATCTCTGTCCTCCTATGGCTCCTGCGTGTCATGTGTGCTCACCTCTTCCCTCCTTTCATCCCTGGGAGCCTTTATCCCTTTTCTGACCCCTGAATATCTTCCCCATCCTGCCGTGGTTCCCTAGCTCTGCATCCTTGGAATGGCTGGTACCATGGCTGAACATACCCTGGGAGATGTCTCGGGTATCAGCCAGTCCACCACAGAGGGACAATGATACGTGGTCCACCAAGTCCAGAGTGGGCTCTGCTATGTGCTCAGGGTTGGGGTTCTCCAGGAGTTTCTGGTTGCTGGGTTCACTCCACCTCCTGGCCCCCATCCCACAGTCACTGAAGACGAAGAAGCCAGTGATGATATGAATACAAAAGAAGGGAGGTGGTCCCCTTTCCTCCCCAGATCTTGGTAGGAGGCTTCTGGCTCCATGGGCCCCATCCCAAACGCCCTGTCACCCAGAGCCCACGCACCTCTGGGGGAAATAAAGGGCTGCATTCTCAGAGTCCAGGGAGGGTAGATCATCCAGGTAGATGTCACTGGGGCCCAGGTGGTGATTTCTCTTCAGGGAACCTGAGGGTGAAGGAGGGGACACCCATCCACATGGGTTCAGTAGCATGAGCAACATGTTTCCTTTGCCTCTGAATGTCCTAAGGAATGACAGAACTCTTCCATGACAGAAATGCCCCATATCTGTATTGTCCAATATGGTGGCCACCGGCCATTTCATTTTTCTTACCTATTTATTGGTATCTTTAAAAACATTTTTGCCTATTTTGTGTGTGTGAGTGTAGATACATGTGTATCATGGTACACATGGGAATAAATTGCAGGACTCAGTGGGTCCTGGGGAATCAAACTTAGGATGTCAGGCTTGGCAGCAAGCACTTAACCTACTGAGCCATCTCACAAACACCATGCACTGTTTCAAGATAGGCTCTGCCTCAAGCTGGCTTTGAACTTACTTTGTAGCCAAGGACAACTAATTATCTGTGTACCCCCCCCACCCCCATATCTTCCAAATTCAGGGATTAAAAGCTTATGTTCATCTGGGGTTGGGGCTCGAACCCTGGCTTTCTACATGTTAATCAAGCATTTCACCAGCGGCATGTCATCCCCAGCCCTTAATTATTTAATTTTTGTTAGCCTCTTATAAATCAATGGCTACCAACTTGGACAATGCAGTCCAGAGGCCTTTCCACCACACTTTAGTAAAGACAGGCTGGGAGCTAAGTGTCTCAGCCTTGCTTGGCCCTGCCTGCCTTCCTACCCCAATACCCATCCCTCCTCACTCAAGACGGCTGTCTCAGGTCCCAATCCTGAAACATCTCTCCTACCTTGGAAGCCTAACTCATGCAGCTTCCTGTGCCTAAAATTTTCTTTTCTTTCTTTGCGTGGTTGAGACTTCATTTCCCTTTCCAGTTACAACTCTAGCTATTCAGAGAGACCTTCCATGGCCATGTGACTTTATAGCCCCTATCCCGGAGCTAATGCCTCTGTTCAGTGTGGTCTATGTCACACCCTCCCTGTCTCTATATATTTCATTTGGCTCCTTCACTGGACTGGGCCCTGTGAACACTGGCCAAGCGCAAGGCCTGACATATAGCTGCTGCTCAAAATGTACCTAAAATCCTATACTTCACCCAGGACATAACCTGAGGCCAGGCATGCAGCGAGAGGGACCCGGCCATCACTCACCTTTTCGCTTGGAGACTTCTGAATGCCCAGAGGAAGTGTAGTGCTCCAGAGTGGCCCAGCTCCGTGATTTAACAGCAGGAGGATGTCCTGGCCTCCTAGAATTCTGAGTCTCTGTTTCCTTACACTCCGGGGCAGCAAGGGGAGAGTCAACTTGAGTTCCCCCACAGTGTGTTTCCACATCGGTGTGCACTGTATCAGCCCTGGCCATTGGTTGTAGTGTTGGGAATCTCAGGGTGTCCACACCAGCCACAGAGGAGGGAGAGGAAGTGCTAGGTTCCTCTGGTAGAGCACAGATTGCCTCAGCCACACTGTCAAGGACCATGTCAAGGCGCTCAGCTTTCGCTACCTTCAATCAGATAAATACAGGAAGACATAACCTATGCATGGCAGCTCACAGGACTCACATCCCAGCAACTCCTGATGAAGAGGGGCCAGGAAATCCCTGAAAATCAGGGACTTTGGGCAATATGGAGGAATTCACCTTAGGCAGTCTCCCCCAGGCCCACTGCATGTGAGACTCAGCTCTCAGGGGACTGGGCTCCAAGGACCGCAGCTCCAGCTCAGAGTCACTCTTAGGGGACATTAGGTCACTGGATGAGAGTCTGCAAAGAACAAGCATTCAGAGACAATACTACTCAACCTGTCACTACTCTGCAACTTAGCCCAACACAGAATTTTTTTCAACAGGTATTTATGCCTGTATTGAATCAAAAATATATAAGAACATATGTATATATATATACATATATAAATGTACATGTATAAAGAACTCCTATAAATCAATAATAAAAAGGCAATCTGATTTTATTTTTTAAAGCTAGTTATGGTAACACATGCCTGTAATCTTAGCATCATCTTCTGCTACCAAAGGAGTTCAAGGCCAACTTTGGCTATGTGAAACACTGTCTCAAAAATCATAACAAGGATAGCAAGCTGTAACTTCTGTAAGATCTGTTTATGGGTGTGTGTGCACATGAGTGCAGTGTCTGGAGCTGGAAGGACAGGCAGTGTGAGCTGCTTAATACATGTGCTAGGGACTGAACTTCTATCCCCTGTAAGCAAGTGCAGAGCATTTCTCCAGCCCCAAAGATGTGAATTTCCAGCATGAAGGAGAGTTCTAGAACTAGAGAGAAGTTTCAGTCACACAACACTGTGAATGGACTTGAGGCCACTGAATTCTACTCTCTGAACTGGTTAAAATGTGAAGAATATTTTGTCACAACTTAAAAATTGACTTTGATCTCAAGCACTGCCAAACATAAGAAAATAAAATAAAAAGTGCCCCAAACTTGAATGTTTTACAAAAGAGAAATATAGGTGGACCACAGACACACTGAGTGGGTTCTGAAGCATTAGTCAACATAAGATGTAAGCTGAAACCAGGCTCACAGCAGCCTGCCACCCACTGAACACTTACCTGGCCTGTGGGGCACACTCGCCATCAGAGTAAGGATAGATGTCCTTAGGCTGTGATGAGGACTCCTCTTCCTCCTGAGCACTACTTAGGGAACACAGAGAAAGGCTCAGGAACAGGCAAGGGCATGGAAACCTGGACAGCAAAGCCCAGAGACACCAAGGCCCTTGTCCAGAGTTGCTGTGGGATTATGCTCTTGTCCACTGTCAATATTTGTCACTGTAAATGTTGGTTTAATAAAATGCTGGTTGGTCAGATAGCTAGACAGGAAGTAGAGGTGGGGCAACCAGACTAGAATTCTAGAAAGCGAAAGAGCAGAGATGACGGGCGACACAGAGGAAGCGGGATGAGAATGCTGCACTGAGCTAAAAGGTACCAAGTCACGTGGCTAAATAGAAATATGGGTTAACTTAAAGTATAAGAGGTAGCAAATAATAAGCCTGAGTCATAGACCAAACATCATATAATTAATACAAGTCTTGTGTGATTATTTGGGGCTGCTGGTCTAGACCTTGGGGCTAGGCTGCGCCAGAAACTTCTGACTACACAGAGTTGCACAGTGTCCACAGAGGAAATGCGTCAACCCAGGCTAGTGTTCCCCACAGCCTCCACCTGGGTTCCTACTCACCTTGGGGACTCTGGTGTTGGCTTTTCTGGCAAAGGCAGCTCATTCTCAGCACCTGCCTCCAATTCCTCAGAACTGGAGCCCACAGTATCCTCCCTGTGCCTGGGTTTCCTTCTGCGTCGCCTCTTTCTCCTCCCAGTGATGACAAGGCCCTCAGGCTCACTGGCTGTACCCAGCTGGGAGTCTGAGGGAAAGCCTGACAGGCCTCCCCATGGCATGGGTGAGGTGCACAGGCGAGGAGGCACATCTTCCTGTGGGGGAGAATCAGGAACAGAACCGGAAGTGCTAGAGTCATCAGGTTATCCAGAACCCCAGTGAGCTCATTTAGGGACAAACATGGGATTTGAGCAGAGGTGACGTCAGCCCATACTGGCCGCAGAGCCCCCTCTAACTGAGGTAAGGTTACAGTCCAGGAAGCTCATAGTACCCATTTCTCTTAGCCAGGTGCCACTTCCTCCAAGGAAGCTTGCCCAGACTGCAATTCCTTACAATGACCAAGAGGCTATATCATTAGATATTCATGGGCTGTATTCTAGCCCGTCTTATTTATCCATATATGACTACATGCCACCCTGTGGTTGCTAGGAACTGAACTCAGGACCCTTGGAAGAGCAGCCAGTGCTCTTAACCTCTGAGCCATCTCTCCACCCCTTGTCTGAAACTCTTTAAAAGTAAAGGAGTCACTTGTTTGAGTCTGCTGCATAGTGTCTAGCATACAGCAGGGGCTCAGTTAAAGCGTATCAAATTCAAGCAGTTAAAACTTTTTGGTTGGCTTGGGCTAGGCCCTGCCTTCATTCAGCAAACACTCTGCTTAGGACAGCCAGGCTTTATCTTTGCAGACCCCTCACCCTCATCTTTTCTAAGAGTCCCAGCCAGGCCAACTTTCCAGTCCCCAGGGGCCCGGCTCAGAGGGCTCCTGCTTCAGAAACCTTCCCCAGGAAGTAGAATCAACCAGTGTAGGGCCCTTCTTCTGAACTGTGACAGAATCTCATGAAGCCAAAGGCCAGCCTCAAGTGACCCTCTACTTTGGTTCTCTGCTGAAGAGATGACCCTGAGGTCAGGGACAATTACAGATCCAGGTCTCCTCCTGGTACAGCACTGGTGAAGGGGTGAGGTCTGGCACAAGCCAGGATTATGATCCCTACCTCATCACTGTCCAGCTCCTGGACAAAGAAGGCCTCGCCACTGTCCCCCAGCTTCATGTGCAAGTCTACAGGCTCTCCATTGATTTCAATATCCACCTGCAATGGGAATGGTGGATGTGGACTGACGGGCCATAGCATCGGGTTTCATGTCCCGATCCAACAACTGGAGACACACTCCTGCCTGCCTCCAGCTCTGAGCTGGCTGGAGCTCTCTCCAGACGTCAGTGGCCCTGGCTGCTTGGTCACCAGGAGAACCTTGTGACCTCAATCTACTTCTTCCCAGCTCACAGGTGTTGACTACATGGACAGTGGTAAGAATTACCACTTATTGTAGAGTGTTTTATATAGTGTCCTGCTTAACTTTACAACATCCCTCTGTAGTGCTCTGTCATTACCTCCATTTTATAGATAAGGAAACCGAGATGTGTGTATGTGTGTATAGGGGGTAGGTTATTTGTAAGGACCTGTCTTCCCAGCAAGAGTCTAGGAAACTCAAAAGGTCTTCAACTACACCCCCAATCTCCTTGCTTTGTTCCTTATGCGTCTTTGTGCTGTATCATATTCGTGTGTACAAACTTGGGTGAGTACCTGAGGCCAATCTCAGGGGGCTACATTCGGTCACACTCTACCTTATTTTTTGAGCTAGGGTCTTCCACCAAGTGGGAGACTGGCAGCCTAATGGGCTCCAAAGATCTCCCTGCCTCTGCCTCTCCAGGGCTAGGATTACATACATTTTCCACACCTTGCTGTTTATGTGGGAGAAATTTGCTGGAAGGCCCAGCTCAGGGCATGACAAGCTCTTTACTGATTCCGCCATCTGCCCAGCCCCACAACCCAGCCTCTTACCTCTGAGGTACATACACTGTCTTTCACAGATTATACTTTCCTCTCAGGGTTCTGAAAAATTCACAGTCACCTCAACTTGAATGGAGTTTAGGCCCACCACAATGCTGCTCACACATGGACCCAGGTGTAAATGAAGCCTCTGTCATAAACTCTGGAAGCTGATGTGGCCCTAAGAGACTAACCTTTGTCCCTACAGACCCTCAAGGCCACATTATCTATTCCTATTTACTGTACAAAACTGTTTTATTTCTAGCACTGGGCATATAAAAATAAAAACTTGTCCATTCCTAAAGGAGATGTGACTGGATTTGAGGACGTGAGGTGATCAGCAAGGCTACAGGGGAGGTCTTACTTAGTAAGCTGAGTCAGGCCTGCTAGCCACACAATCTGGCTCTACTCCACTGGACTTTGGACAAATAAGAATCTTTGGGATCAAGGCCCTAAGCCAACCCCAAAAATCAGTGATGAGGGCCAGTGAGGTGGTTCAGCAGGAATCGGCACCTGCCACCAAGCCCGACAACGTGAGTTCAATCCCTGGAACCCATTTTGTGGAAGGGAAAGAACTGACTCCCACATTGTGTACACACACAAACACACACATCATATCGACATACAACATAAAATAAATACAATAAAATAAATGTGTAAAGAAAATTCAATGAAAATACAAAAGAAGGGAAATAAATGGTATACGCATCCCTCCCACCCTGAACCCTTACAGAAGTCAATCTTTTCTGGCGCAGTGGTGCTTACGCTGCCTTTAAAAGCCCACCCTGATGAAGCCAGACCACAGGCCAAGGCACTCACCACCTTCTCTCGTGACCTCAGGACACCCAGCTTGCCGAACCGTACGTGGAAGGGTGAGCATTGGAAGGAGCCATCTGGCTGCCTCACCACCAGCACATCGATGCCCCCACTCAACGTGGCAGGGTTTAGGCCCCTGTATAGTTCCTTAACTGTTCCAAACACTGTCTCTGCCAGTTGTCCCACATAGTTCATGGCTGCTGCCTAAGCTGAAGTTGTGTCTAGTCCTTGAAGAGAGAATGCATCTGTATAGACCAGCAGCTGGGGGATGGGACGATGTCCAGGAGACCTGGCCCTACTAGGCGTGGCTGGCCCACCGATGTACTCTGAGGCCCTTAGTCAGCCAGCTGCCTTCTACTGCCGTTGCCCACATCTGTAAAAATAAGGACTCAGGGTGAGACAATACCTGGGTGCCTGTGCCTCTAAATGCTATGACTCATGATAATGCCCATGAGTACTCCATGGGCATGGCTCATCTAATGTTTACAACAACCCTGCAAGGCTGGAAGAGCAGGGTTATTGTTCCTGTTTACAGATGAACCAGTCAAAGCTTAGAGAGATGGATTGACTTGCCCAGGGTCTCGCACCTCAGGAGAGAACCTGAGGTTCAAGTCCAGGTCTGTCTGAACATCCAGAGCCTTTGGCAGAAACAAATTGGAAAATTCACTGTAGAAACAGGACATTGTAGGCAGTGGGGAGAACCAGATAGTCAGCCTTGTTAGGTAATAGGTGGCATCCTAAAGGAAGTCTTCATTTGAGAAATGGGTCTAGATAACTTACTGCTTCCTGGTCCTAGAAATTTCTTATGCACTTCAGGCACCTAAACCTCTGCTGAGCCTTATTACTCGTCCAGATACCAAGTAAGATCTCCGTGTAGCTTAAAGAACCACTCCAACTCTGCAACTCTCCCTTTTCCTGGTAAGATGTCTGTCTATGGCCCACCTGGCAGGTGAGGCCCACAGCCCTACTTCATGGTCTCCAGGCCATTGGTCTCAGCCCCTAGCTTCAGACTGGAACTCAAACGCATACTCAGGCCTGTGATGCTCTTTATCCCAGCCAGACTGGTCTCTCCAGCTTTCCTGCATCAGGCAGGGTGGGGATAGGTAAAGGCAGGAGGCTTCAATGGCAGCAAAGAAAAGCTACAGCTATAATGAGAGCCAAAACCAAGCTGACATGGTGTCCTCATGTCCTATCCACCCTTCCTAGATTCAGCCCATTATATATTTGCCAGGTAAGTGACCTACTCCTCCTCCAGCTGCCAGGACTGAGAACTGAACCAATCACCTCCTCATGTTACCCTCTCCTCTCAGTTCTCGCATAGAAATTCCTGGAGGACAAGGGTTCAGGTTCATCCTTCAAAGAAGCTAAGCCACTTATTAAGCTTTATGAAATGAATAGATCGTAGATGGGGGCAGGGGAGAAGGAGAGAGGCAATGACTCAGGTCTCTCGACTCCTTAATTAGTCCACAGTCCCCAAACCACAACACAGATGTCTGCAGAGAGCAGCCAACTCTGCCTAGCTTTGTGATGCACTGAGTGTGGAATGTGGTCCATGAATTGGCAGCCCGAGTGTCACTGGGGAGCTTGTTAAAAATGTGGAAACTTAGGTCTAACTCAGCCTCGGCCTTCCTAGGTCCACCTGTACGTCAGAACAACCTTTCCAGTGGTGCTTGATGATTCTTCTTGTTGAGAAGAGTCATCTCAGGCCGTAGCTGGATTTTTGGCAAAGCCTGAATGATGGGTAACATTTTTGAGAGTGGCAGGCTTGGCTTGCTCAGAGTGTGTGTGTGTGTGTGTGTGTGTGTGTGTGTGTGTGTGTGTGTGTGTGTGTGTGTGTTTGTGTAATATGTGATATATGGTGTGTGTGCTTGTGTTGAGCAAGGTACATTGTAAGACTTTATTTCTGGTCTCTGACCATTAGATATCAGTAAGCCCCCAGCTCCCATCCAAGGTTGTGACAGCCAAATTGTCTCCTTATATTAAATGCCTCCTAGGAGTGTTAGGGATGTAGCCCAATGGTAGAATATTTGCTTTGTATATGCAAGGCTCTAGGCTTGATCTCCAATACTGCAAACAGAACCAACTATCTCCTTGTAAGAAAAAGAGCTGGATGGTAGAGATGGGTACCTGGGAGAGGGTGTCACAAGAGTTACTCAGATCTATTGATGAGGTATTCTCAGATAAGCAACTGGCTGGCCTCAGTTTTCCTTATACAAAATAGGCCTTAATTTAAATCCATCTTACTCAAATGTCAAAGGAGTCTAGAATCCCATTTGCTTGGGCTTTTGAATGCCTCTAACTCAAATCTTAATGGTCCTTCCCACCAGCACCAGCTACATACACCCTGAAGGGAACTGTCTTTTCTGCTTTTTTTCAAGCTAGGAGCTCTGCTTGATGCCTTATACAATTGTCCCTTCCTTGACTTTCCTGATGTCTAGGTTAAGACTTTATTACCAGACACGCAGATCATTAATGGCAGCAGAGCACTGTAGGTTACAACACCATAGTGCCTGAGTTCTAACCTGTGCATTTACTAGCTATGACTTTGGGGAAATCACTTGATTTATCTGAGTCTTAATCTCAGCTTCTTCAAGTAGGGACAGTATCAGGAGGGTATGGCTGCCTGGTGATAACTGCATATAGCCCTGTTGTACAATATGTGTTGTGCCCATATGTGTCATCTGCCAGAAACCCCAGCCTCATGGCAGTCCCACTCACCCAAGGCTGTGGGCAGTTCAGCAGGGCAGCCTGTACTTGTAGTAACAGTTTAGACACAGCAAGCTGGCACTCAACATCCTCAATAGTAGGGACCTCACTATTTACAAGATGGACAGATAAACCCCAGGCCTTGTGGAGCCAGGCTGGAAATATCCGCAAGGTTCCAGGCTAGTCTGTCTCTAGAGAAGCCATAAGACACTCTGGATCTGAGATCTCTGATTTTGAGGTGGGGGAATCATGGAGTGGGGATGACTTTCCATCTGCTGAAAGGGAGAGGGAGGAGGAGGGGTGGAAGGGGGGGAGAAGAGAGAAAGAACAAGCACTTATGATGAAACCCAGGGTCCCTCCTATCCCAGGGAAGTTCTCTACTGCTAAGATGCAATTCTCCAGCATAGGGTAGCAACTTCTGTAGCCCCAAAGTGGGAAAGAGCCTCCTCAGCTCCCTGTTTGACTCTGACAGGCCAGACAAGGTCCGGACATTCCTTTGAAACTGAGGACACTCAGTACCAAGGACACACAGTCAGTCTAGGGCAGTCTCCATAAAAATGTTCCAGCATCTACTCTCCAGCTTCCTGGTCTTGGCTATCCCAGGCGCTCACAGCCTCTGGGAGGAAGTGAGACCATCCCTCCCCCACGCTCTCCCGAGCTCCAGGTGGACTCTGACCTTAGCCAGGGTGGGAGAGAAACATTTTTTTCCTGGTCCAGCTAGGTTCCTACCTAGGAATTCCCTTCTCCCTTGGTTCTCCGGGACCCAGAGGAGCCGCCTCTACCTGTTCTCAGAGGATCCACAGGTAAGTATTCAGGTCCTGGCACTTCCGCCTTCTCCGGGACCCGGTGAGATCCCGGCTCCACTCCTTCCACCAACCAGGTTCGGCCTTCACAGTCCCCTACCGGTTCTGGCTCCACCCCTCTCTCCGAGAAGACCCCGCCCTGTCCTGTGTTCAGACCCACGGGCACCTTTCTCCGGTGGAGACTGGAGAGAGGACCAGACTACAAGGACTCTGACCCGTGCCCAGCCTGGCCACCAGCTGCAACGACAGGCCAGAGACGCCGGGACTTTGGAACCGCGTCTACCTACGTCCCGTTCCTTTCCACCTGGTTCTGTGACCCTGGGCGAATCTTTCACCGAACTGAAGCTGGTTCTTGCTTTTATCAAAAAGGAACACTACTTGTAGGATTTGCCAGAACACTCTTGTTGGGGTGCTTGGTGCCCGAATTTCCCATCCTGGGAACAGCGTTCCTTGGCCTCATTCTAGCCGAGATCCAAGTGCCCACGTGCTCACAGTTGTAATTTTCTTATTTGCTCGATTAATGTCAGCCTTGTTTGTTTCTGCAGTGCTGATTCCAAACCCAGGGCTACACGCAAAGGGATTTACCACCGCTACATCACACCACTCCAAATGTCTTCTTTAATTGAATTTGAACTGCTTGTGGACAGATCATCTTCTCAAGCTCGGGAATAAATACCTGCTCCACCATGCATCAGACACGTCCGTGAAAGGGCAATGCACTCAATACCACCACTGTCCAGCAGAGGGCAGACGGTGACCAGCCTTCTCACCAGTTCACCCTACGTTTTCAAGAGCAGGACAGATGAGCAGATTTGTAACCTATACATGCAAGGGGTCCGGGCAAGGCCAGGAAAGGCTATTCCCTTTGAATCAATGGTTTGTCTCCTCTCCTAACTCAAAGACTTCTACCAATAAGTACTATGGCCCCTGTAAAAAGATATGCTGGAAGGCTGAAGGCATTTGTTCTAAAAAGCACAGGTAGTCTTTGCATAAAAGATGACCCAGTCAACCTGTTGTGGTGGTGCAAGCCTTTATCCCAGCACTGGGAGGCAGAGACAGGTGGATCCCTGAGTTCAAGGCCATCCTGGCTTACAGAGCAATTTCCAGGACTATACAGAGAGATCCTAAAAAAAAAAGACTAAAGACTAAAGGTGCTTCTGAGTTGGATAACTGTAATCCACACTTACACTTACGAGGAATCCCAGGCAGGCTTTGAAGTTAATGCAAACACTTTTATTATGTTTCTTGCCTGGAATTTCCTGCTTAGCCTCGTGGCCTGAAATTTCTGGGCTATCCTTGTGGCCTGGACTTTCAGACCACAGTCCCATAGTCCCACTGAAACACACGATGCTTACATTCATTGTACACTGATTGACCTGGGGCCCAGGCATATAACTTTCTAGCTCTTTACCCTTAATCTAACATATGATTCTTACCCTGTTCAGCCATGCGTGCTCCATCCCTTTCTCAGAGCACCATACTTGTCCATTGCATCTGTGGCATCTCTGGCAACTCCATGGCATTTCTGCTCTGTTCTTCCTGTTCCCAGAGTTTTCTTAGTCTGGTAGCCCTGCCCACACTTCCTGTCTGCCTTTGGCCAATCAGCATTTTTATTAAACCGGTAGGCGGGACAATTATATACAACATAACAGCTTAATCCCACTACAAACACTGCACAAACTTTGAGTCTGTGACTCTCAGCTTTCCTACTGCTGAGACCCTTTAATACAGTTCCTCACGTTACAGTGATCTCCAACCATAAAATTATTTTTGTTGCTACCTGCTACTACAATTTTGCTGCTGTTATGAATCATAATATAAATATCTGACATGTAGGATATTTGATATGTGACCTGTGTGAAAGAGTCATCGACCCCCCAAAGGGGTCACGAGCCACAATTTTAAGAAACACTGCTTCAAGTAAATGCTTCGTGTTATTTTATTTTAAGGTAAAGGCATAAAAGGCAATGTCAGGGGGTGGGGATGAGATACAGGGAAAAGCCAGCTGTAGAAAGAACTGTGAGGTGAGACGCAAAAAGTGGTTGCCATGATATGACCCAAGGAGACAGAAGTTGTTTAGAAATGGCTGGAATTTGTTGTCTTTCCTGTACTGTCTAGTTGCTATCTTAGAGGCACCCTGCTGAAAGCATAGCAATCTCAGAGTGGGCCTGGGGGTTGTGCCATGCCACAAGATTGTCCGTGGCACTGTTATATAGAATGATTATATTTGATGGTAAAACCCTGGAAAATAGGAACCTCTCAAAGAAGGCTGAGACAGGAGGTAGGAAGGGTCCCAGACTGTGGCTTATGGTACTAGAGTCAATCTTTTATTTTGTTTTGTTTTGTTAATACAGGATCTCACAGCCAAACACACTGGCTCACACCTTTGATCCTAGCACTCAGGAGGCAGAGATAGGCTGATCTTTGTGAGTTCTGAGTTTGAAGCCAGCCTGATCTACAAAGTGAGTTCCAGGACAGTCAGGATTACATACAGAGACCTTGTTTCAAAATGAGAAAGGAAGGAAGGAAGGAAAGGAGGGAGGGAGGGAGGGAGGGAGGGAGGGAGGGAGGGAGGGAGGGAAGGAGGGAGGGAGGGAGGGAAGGAGGGAGGGAGGGAGGGAAGGAGGGAGGGAGGAAGGAAATAAAAAGGAAGATGCCCCCCCCCATGTAGCTATATTGGCTAGGCTGCCCTCAGTTTCCAGAGCTCTTCCTTCCTCTGCTTCCCTCCAGAGTGCTGGAATTAAAAATGTGCCCCTCCATTCCCATCCTAAATAGAACCTTTTGAGCCTTAATTTCACTTGCAAAATGGTGATAAAATTTACTTTGCAGGGCTATATTGTGAAGATTTGATAATCAGTGGTTCTTGGTCTTGGTTGCAATATTTAAATCCTCATGCCCTTGACAAAGGCTGATATGACACTGAGATTTCAACCCCCCATAGTTTTACTGAGCTAAATCAATGCTGACCACAGCACAAGGCACACATTAGGCATTCAATAATGCTTATCATTGTTTAGGTGTTCAGTGTGTGTGCGTGTGCGTGTGCGTGTGTGTGTGTGTGTGTGTGTGTGTGTTGAGGGATGTCTGGGTGGATGTACAGGATGGAGAAGATCTCTGCCTCAATGCCTTGAGACAGGGTCTGTTTCTGAACCAGAAGCTTGCTTTTTGGGCTCAGGGGCCAGTGATGTCTCTGGATCCTCCTCTCTCTGGGTCATGCAGTGCTGGGCTTATAGGCACGTACAACCATGACTGGATTTTTTAAACCCAGAAAGCAGGCATGTGCCGTTAAGCCTGGCCTTTTTATTTTATTTTATAAGTTTGTATGTTTGGGTGTTTTGCCTGCATTTATTTGTGAACCACTTGGGTGCAGTGCCCACAGAGGCCAGAAGAGGGCGCTGGATCTCCTGGGACTAGAGCTAGAACAGTTGTGAGAGTCCGTGGGTGAGGAGAATCAAACAACTATGCTCTGCAGCCTGTGATCATAACTACTGAGCCATGGCTCCAGTCCCCATGGCTGCTTTTTTTTTTTTTTTTTTTTTTTTTTTTTTTTTTTTTTTTTTTTTTTTTTTTTTTTTTTTTTTTTATGTGGGCCCTAGGGATTTGAACTCTTCTTCCTGCATAGAACAAGAGCTCTTATCACGGGGCCATCCCCTACCCTTTCTTTCTGCTTTAGTGAATTTGTTTGTTTCTTATTGAGGACAGGACTTTACTATGTTGCCCAGAATGACTTCAAACTCCTGGCCTCAGGTGATCCTCTGACCCCAGCCCTTTTAGTTGCTCATGACCAGCTTTAATCTCACAGTTTTGAAAATGAAGCACATACTGCTCTCTCTCTCTCTCTCTCTCTCTCTCTCTCTCTCTCTCTCTCTCTCTCTCTCTTTCTCTGTTACAGGAGGAAAAGTTCATACAAAGATTGTTGCAAAAATTGGATTTCCATCAAGCTTGTCTTTGGAACCCTGAATCGTCTGGAATTTGGTAATTATGGAGGGGTGTGAGGGAGCGAGAAGCAGTCTCTGGTAATTATGGAGGGGTACGGGGGCGGGGGGGGGGGGCAGCCTCTGGTGGTCTTATTTGTCCTAACACCCAGCCAAGCTGACCAAGGCAGGGACTAGCCTGCTCTAGCTTGTAGTTTATGTCACCACCCCTGGGGTGCCCTTTTAGCCTGAAAGTGCCCTATGTATGTGTTGCATTTGCCTACTGAGTTAAAGGTAAGGTTACCTCCTCCTCTTCCTAGGTCTGTGTGCTAGCTGGGCCCTACATCATCAGTGGCTGTTGGTTTCTTAGTAATCCAAGAGTAGAGGCCGACTACCTTCTTTTTGAAATTTGGTAGTCTATGCGTTTCTTAATCCACAGGCAAGTCCAGTGGCTATTTACTTTGCCCTATGACTTCCTTGCTGGTGAACCCAGCCTGAGGTGAACGGAAGCTTTGAGCCAGGCTTGCAGCTGTGATCACATGTCATAAGCGGCAAGACTGGCTGCCAGGAGCAGAGACTCCACCAGGCCTAGTGGGACCGGATGCAGGGGTAGCTGGAATTGGCTCACTTCAGAGAGCAGGCTCTAGGGATAGGAGGCAAGCAACCAGTGCATGGCCACTATTAGCAAAGAAAACCAAATGATACTAGTTACATTTCAATTTCAGATACACATTTATTAATGTAAGTATATCCCATGTAGCATCCATTATTTAACTAAAATTCCTAAAATCCAAGGTTAACCACATGCTTTCATTTTTCCTTGTTAAATATTCCTCTGGTAAATCCATGTCTGCCCAAATAGCTCAATTCACACTGTCAGTTTCTCCTGTCCAGTGTTACTGCTTTCAGCTTCCCCAGCCCAGCTCCAGAACAATGCACGGCTCCCAGCTGCTTCCACAGTATAAGCAGGACTTCCTGGCCACAGCTCTTCTGAAGCCCAGCTGACCTGCTTACACCCTTTCCCACCTCTGTCCACGTGTTTATTGAGTACCTACTGGGTGTGGGCACCATGCTGAGGTCTTCATTTTCATTGGGTTCATTGGTTTCTAATAGGACCCAGCACACAGGAGCCCATAATAATTCTGTTTACCAGCAAAAAGACAAGCACTCTAAGATAATGCTTCATGGATGTCTTAGCGTTTCTGTTGTGAAGAGACACCATGACCACAACAACTCTTATAAAGGAAAACGTTTAACAGGGGTGGCTTACTTACAGTTTCAGAAGTTCAATCCATTATCCTCCTGATGGGGACATGGCGGCATGTAAGCAGACATGGTGCTGGAGAAGTAGCTGAGAGTCCTACATCTTGGAGGCAACAGGAAGTGGTCTGAAGCAATGGGTGGCGTCTTGAGCATATATGAGCCTCAAAGCCTGCCTCCACAGTGACCCACTTTCTACAACAAAAGCTCACCTAACTCCAATAAGACCACACCTCCTAAGAGTGCCATCTCCTGTGAGATTATAGAGGTTGGTTACGGTCAAACTATCACAATGTATTTTGTTCATGTTGTGTGCACTTGACTGTTATTTGTGTGGGAACAAGTATATGAGTGTAGACGTGCTTGTGGAGGAAAAAGAAAACTTTAGGTGCCATTCTTCAGAAGCCATTTGCCTTTTTTTTTTTTTTTTTTTTTTTGAGATAGGATCTCTCACTGGCCCCAGGGATTCAGTTGTCTGCCTCCCCAGAGCTGAAATTACAAACACTGCCCCCACACCCTATCTTCTTCCTTTTCATTTTATCCAACAGGTTCTCCCTGTATATCCCTGGCTAGCCTGGAATTCAATATGGAGACTGCACTGACCTCAAACTCTTAGAGATGCACTCTCTTCCTGAGTGCTAAAGTTAAATGCATGTGCCACCATGTCCATCAATACCTGGGTTTTTTGTTTGTTTGTTTGAAATCAGGTCCTTATGCTTTCAAGGCAAGGACTTAACTGGTTGCACCACCTTGCCAGCCTCAGATAGTGTTACTTAGAGTGAGTTCCCAAGCCAGTAGCACTTGGGGATGCAATAGGAATATTCACATTCTCGGCCTACCCACCTGCCAGACCTAGTGAGTCAGAAACTTTGGATGAGGGGGTGGTTGTTGGTGTCTTACATAAGTCCCTTCTCTCCTGAGCCCTTGGTTTGACACTTGGTCTAATCTAAGATCTGAAATTTATAAGAAATGAAGTCTCCACCCTGGCAGATATTAAAGCACAGCAGAGGCTTTCAGGTGGGTTGTTTAGGGTTGGTCCAAGGCCTGGAGGGGGCATATGGACTTCACATATAGATGCTAGGTCTAAGAAGATGCCAGCCAAGCAACTGCCATGTAAAACGAGTACAACTCGAGGAATCCATAGCCAGGTGAGGGGGTGTTGCAGAGGGCTTTCTCTACTATGTGTGAAGGTCTGAAAGCCCAGTTTAAATTAGAAGATGAGTGAGACATTGTGGGGCCTGCCTTATAGGAAGGCTGAATGGTGCTACCTGGGAGTAGTTCAGTGTTGGTAAAGCCACGTGAGAAAGGTGGCTGTCATGTTCCCTGCCCTAAGAGCAAAGGGAATTAAAAACAAACAAACACTGTGGATGTCATGAAACCCTCTGGCTTCTAGGTGAAGGGAACACTCTGGAAAACAGTGGAGGGAGGAGGGTGAGGAGATTTCCAAGGGATGTTGGGCTTTTCCATCCCTTACATCAAGAGAGCCTCTGCTCTCTAAGGCGTCTATGGACATTCAACTCCCAAGTACATCCACCAGCAGGTAAGAGATTCAGAAGCCCAGCTCATGCTTTATGTGCAAGGCCTGCTCTTCTTGGGCTAGCAAAGGGGAAGGGCTTGGGAAGCAGCTTCTCTGGCCTTAGCCCTCTTGGGTTCTGCCTCTGCTGCCCTTGCCAAAGAAAAGCCTTTGGTGCCAGCTGAGGACTGACTGGCCTGGCCATGTTGCCTGGCAGTGTCCAGGCTCCAACTGCCTTTCTCAGGAAAGACGTCAGCTGGCTGGGCCTTTTTGGAATTTGACGGTAATTTCTGATCTAAAGAGGAAAACCAAAAGACCACTGTGTAAAGTGGAGCTTTCTGTGTCTTAAAAGAAAATTCTCCAGCAGGCTGGGGGTGCTACTCTGTTGGTACAATGCTTATTTAGTGTGTAAAAAACCCTGGGTTCAAACCCTAGCAGTCCATAAAACTGAGCAAGAAGGACCAAAAAGCCAAGGTCTCCATCAGCTACAGAATGAACCAAGCTAGGATAAATATGGGAAATTATTATTATTATTATTATTATTATTATTATTATTATTTGACAGGGTCTCATTACATAGCCTTGATTTGCCTAGAACTGGCCAGGAGCTTGCTTTGTAGATCAAGCTGGCCTTGAACTCACAGAGATCTACCTGCCTCTGCCTCCACAGTGCTGGGATTAAATGCTTGTGCCACCATGCTCAGCCTGAGACGATCTAAAAAATAAATTCTTCACAGGCAGGCTGGAGAGATGGCCCAACCGTTAGGATTACTGGCTGCTCTTTCAGAGGACCTGGGTTCAGTTCCCAGCACCCATATGGCCGTTCATAACCATCTGTAACCCTAGATTCAGGGTCTTACACACCTTTATCTGGCCTCTGTGGGCACTGAACATATGTGGTGCACATATTGTCACACACACTCACACAAATACATTTAAAATAATGAACAATTGAACTTTAAAAAAGATCCCTGAGGACTCACTGAATGCCCAATACAAAAATACTCCACACACCAAATTCTACAAGGCAATATAGCTGAGCATCCATGACTTCACAGGCTGCTTCTGCCACATGGCTCACAACTCATGGCACTGGTACTTTTCCCATCTAAGGATGAACTTTCTGTAGGTATTCATGTGGCTGTCCCACCACTATCACATCTACTTGAGGATCACCCCAATGAAGTAGTCACTGTGTCTTCTGAGCTGCTTCCCTGCTCCATTCTTTTCCAGTATCAAGAATCCCTTCCACGGTCTGGGGAGATGGCTTAGTTGGTAAAGTCCTTGCCAAGAAAGCATGAGGACCTGAGTTCGGATCCCCAACCATCGCACGAAAGCTGGATGCAGAAGCAGCACATACCTGCAACTCTGGCTACAGAGCGGGTGTGTTGGGGGAGAGGTAGAGGGACAGCAGTAGTGAGGATAGACACAGGAGGCTTCTAGGAGTTCTCTGGCCAACCAATATAGCTTAAACATCTAGTCTAGGTTCACTAGAGAAACTGTCTCCCAAAATAAAAATAAAGTGAATAGCAATGGGAGGGGAAGAAGATGGCCCTCTGGCCTCTACATTTGCATACACAAGTGATCACACCCACATGTAACTCATCTGGATGAGTTATAAGACACACACACACACACACACACACACACACACACACAGAGAGAGAGAGAGAGAGAGAGAGAGAGAGAGAGAGAGAGATCATTCCCTCGTGTGCTATTGTAACTTAAATCTTGATGATAGCTGGTGTTTGTTTCCTTCCACAGATTTGTGGACCCTGGTAAGACACGATGTTTGGTCTGTCTTCACTAATCTATCTTAAGATCAGAATCTGGCATATACTAGGCTTCCAATAAAAACGAGTGAACCTTTAGTCACATCTTCAATTCTCCTGCCTCCATCCCAACCTCAGTCCTTTGTAATTGCCACTGGCTTCTTTTTCCAGGACGCTGGAGCTACCTCAGGGAGCAGGACTTGTTGGGTATCTACCCGCCTCAGGGCCTTGAGAGGATACTGGTTGTTTAACCTTGTATCCCTGCCAAGTAGCCAGCATGCATGAAATGATAAATTTCAGCTTATTGTTATTATTCATTTTAAGGGTTACGATAAAAGGGTAAAGGACAGAAAATGAGAAGGAGATGAGAAGTGGCCGGGCAGTCAGAGTGGGGAGAAGATGCACTCACAGCTTCCTGAGGTCCCTGCTCTGTTCTTTTCTTCCTAGCGGCATTTAGAGAAGCAGCCAGCAGCGAGCCAGGGCTATGTGCCACGTACCCTGAGCACGAGCCACGTGGCAGAAACAGGCCTGTTGACTCATGGAAGGCTCGGCTTCTACTGGCTTGTAGAGTTTGGTCTGTGGAGTATTTTTGCTTTTTACAGTCCAGCTGTCTGTAATGATTTCCTCCCCGTGGCCTTGTTCACCAAAGTGTCCCTGAGTGACTAGCTGAGTCACTGCATTCCTTGTCATTTAGGACACTGGCCCAGGCATCAAGGTCCAGTTCTTTCATGGAGGTGGAACCTTTGTGGGTTGCCAAAGAGGGCCCAGGAAAGACAAAACAGAGAACTCCCATCTCTAACTTGTGTCCTTCCCCAGAAATATAATTTAGAAAATGAGTCAAAATAAACAAGAAATTCCATTTGCTAGGTCACCAGACAATAGCCATAGCTTGAAGAGATGTTTGTCAGTGACCATAAGGCCAGTGCCAAATTGAAATGGGTGGAACCCACTAGAAACCAAGGTCCATCCCTTACTTGCAGATGAAGGTCTGAAATCCAAATAGAGAGAACTCTCCAGCTACCTGGTGGGACTATCAATGTGTCCAGCCCCTTTGTAATATAAGAGCCAGTTCTTGGTTAAAAATCAAATATGCACATAGTTCATAGTGTAGGATTTTCACTGGGTGTTCTCTGAGACAGTTTACTCAGATCTGTAAACATGAAAGAAAATTATTTGCTATAGTGTTGGTGAAAGGTGGAGGATTTGGAACAAAAGAGACCCTAGGGATTGAGTAAACAAAATATTGTAGATGAACGTTGTTCCTTTAATTATTAGCTTGACACAGTTTAGAATCTGCTGGGGAAAAAGTCTAAATGAAGGATTGTCTACATTGGGTTATTTTTCTGGGCATATCTGTGGATACTGTCTTGCTTACTTGATGTGGGAAGACCCAGCCTACTATGGGTGGCACCATTCCCTAGGTAGGTGGTCCTGAACTGTGGGGAAATTTAGCTGAGCACAAGCAAGTAAATGAGCATGAATGAGCTGATTCCTTTTTGCTGTTGACTGGAGGTGATATGACTGACTAGCTGCCTTGACTTGCTCCTGATGGGCTGTAACCTTGAATTATAAGTGGAAAAAAGTCTCCTTTTACCCCCTAGATTTCTTCTTGCCAGGATATTTTATTCCAACAATAGAAACAAAATAAAACATGTGCCTTGAAATTCTTCATGGTAGTACAAAACAAACAAACAAATAACCTTCCTAAACCCTGTAGATTAGTTGTACCTATAGTAGCATGCATGGATCTTACAGAGTTAAAGCAGAGGAAAGAGTAAAAGATTTTAAACTAATGTTCCTGTTTCATTAAAGCATAATTAATGTACAGTAAACCACATACATTTAAAGCATTCAATTTGAGTGTTAACATGGATATGCAAGACCATGACTAGGATAATGGCTGTATCCACTGTGTCTCAAAATAGAAGGTATACACACACACACACACACACACACACACACACACACACAAATGAGCAAACGTTTAACACCTACTGCCAAACATTTTAAAAGTTAAACAGTATATTTATATGTACAATGTATGTGCTAGAATCCCATGATTATAAGAGTAAATAAATAATATTTGGACACCTTGAAAAAATCTGAAAGAATAACGACTATGGTGGTTTGAATAAGAATGGCCACCAGAGACTCGTGTATGAATGTTTAGGAGTAGAGAAACTGTTTGAAATGATTAGAAGGATTAGGGAGTGTTGACTTTGTTGGAGGAAGTGTGTCACTGAGGGTGGGCTTTTAGTTTCAAAAGCTCACATCAGACACAGGCTTTTGCTCTCTCTGCCTATGTGTGAATCAAAATGTAAAGTTCTCAGCTCTCAGGCCATGCCTACCTGCATGCGGACATGCTTCCTGCCATGATAATAATAGACTAAGCCTCTGAAACTGTAAACAAGTCCCCAGTTAAATGCTCTCCTTTATAAGAGTTGTCTTGGTCATGGCATCTCTTCACAGCAATAGAACAGTGACTAAGACAACTCTTCCAAAGTTGCATGGCCCTATCTGTACATGTTTCTTGCTGTTAGCCATGTGGTTGTGGCGCACACCTTTAGTCCCTGCATCCAGGAGGCAGAGGCAGGCAGATTTCTGTGAGTTTGAGGCCAGCCTGGTCTACGAAGTGAGTTCCAGGACAGCCAGGACTGTTACACAAAGAAACTCAATCTCAAAAAACTAAAACAAAACAAAACATTTCCCACTGTAGCTGGAAACATATTTTACTAATGTTTATTGTACTACAGCACTTATGTGTGTCTATTGTCCAGTGTCTGTATCATAAACGTTGAGATATTGTGAATGTTTATTGCAGTAGAAATAGTTCCATAGCTTTGACTTGATTAACTCATATGGACTCCTATTCTCTGCTTTACAGAAGAAAGCTGTGCCAATAATTTCACTCTGTTCACTCACCTGCAGGACCAACTTCCCTCTTCCTTTCTAAGTAGATGTTCCAGAAAAGAGTTGTATGGTTATCCACTTTGTATCATTGAACTTTTCCTGAGGTCATAAAAAGTAGTGTAGGAGTGAGGCATGTTTGGTTTTGTCAGACCAAGAATTTTATGAATTTTTTACAAGGTATGAGCTTATTTGGCTCAACATTTTGAGAGAGAGAGAAAGAGGGAGTTGGTCAAGCTTGGGCGTTGTCCCTTAAGAACTGTCCACAGTTGTTTCCTGAAACAGGGTCTCTCACAGATTAAGCTAAGGTGGCTGGCTAGTGAGTCTCTACCAGTCTCTGCCTCTCCACTGGCGGGATTACAAGTGTGAACCACCATGCCTGGCTTCTATGAATTGAATGTAAGACTTCATGCTTGCATAGCAAGCACCTTGGATCCTGAGCTGTCTCTCAAATTTCTCTTTATAAGATTCTTCCATGCTACATTATCTGTAGTTCTTTCAAGATCAAATTCTTTCTGGGCAGAAATCTCAGCTTCAGTTGTCCACAGTGAAGACACTTAATACTTTCTACAGCCTACTTACTGCCTTTTCCCATATATGTTATTTTTAGGATTTGCAGAATATTCTTGAGTCCATCAGTCATTTTTTGGACCCTCTCTTCATGAAGGAGATCCCATTCATTAAGAAGGTTTGTAGAAAAAGATGACTACCTTGGGATCCCCACATTCCCTCTGCAAAGATGATCTACCTTCAGAAACTCCAGCCCTTAATTTTTAAAAATATATTTCTTTCTTTTTTTCTTTCCTTCTTTCTTCTTTCTCTTTCTTTCTTTTCTTTCTTTATCTTTCCTTCCTTCTTTCCTTCCTTCCTTCCTTCCTTTCTTTCTTTCTTTCTTTCTTTCTTTCTTTCTTTCTTTCTTTCTTTCTTTCTTTCTTTCTTTCTTTATTTATTTATTTTTGTGGATGGCTGTTTGCCTACATATGCCTGGAGTACCCTCAAGAGTCAGAAGAGAATGTCAGATCCTCCAGAACTGGGACTTAAAGATAGTTGTGAGCTGCCATATGGGTTCTGAGTATTGAAACCAGGTCTTCTGTTAGAGTAGTCATGCTCTTAACCATGAGCCATCTTTCTACTTCTTATTTTAATTTTATTTTTAATTATGTGTACATGTGCATGACTGTATGTGGGTTTGTTTATACAGATTCCCTGGTACTGGAATTATAGTTAGGATCTGCCTGACACAGGTGCTGGGAACTGAACTTGGGTCCTCTGAAAAAGCAGTACTAGTTCTTAATTGTTGAGCCATCTCTCAAGACCCCATTACTCTAATTTATATGCATACATATATACATTATAAGCTAGGATCCACACACCTTGGAGAGAGAATGTGAGGTGTTTTTTTTTTTTTCCTGAGTTTGGGTCACTTTGCTTAATATACTGTCCAGATCCACCTGTTTCCCTAAATGTTTCCTAATTTAATTTTTCTTTACAGCAGAATAAAATCCCATTGTGTATATGAACCACATTTCCACCATGCATTCATCTGAGTGTCTAAGCTGACTCCTTTTCATTGCTATGGTGAAGAAAGGAATAATAGACATGGCTGTGTAAGCATCTTCATGGTAGCATGCAGAGTCCTTTAGGTATAGGCCTGAAGTCCACTTATTTTCAAACACACCCAGCTTTTAAAGTGGGTTTTGATGACCCGAGCTGCTATCTTTATGTTTCCATGGCTAGCACTTTACTCACTGAGCCATCTTTCTAGGACACTTTAATTTAAACAACTTTTAAATCATATTTACTTATTTATGGACCAGAAACCTAGCAGGAGTCAGCTCTTATTTTGTACAGTATGGGTTCTGGGGGTGGGACTCAGATTTTTAGCCTTAGCAGCAAGTGCCCAACCTGCCGAGCTCTCTCACTGTCTCTCTTTCTTTTTAAGAAAAATAATTTGCCTCTTTGACTAAATATCGTCAACCGTTTCTCCTCATCCTTGTCCTCCTCCGACAAACCTCCATACACTAAGATCTGTGTGCTGGTTACTGCCTTTGCCTGGAATCACTGTTATCTTTCCAGATTTGGCTTCCAGCTTCCAACGTCACTGGGAACTCTTTCCACACTTGCCTTGGCCTTTCTGTTGTGTCCTCCCCCTCTTCCCTGCCAGCATTAGGGACTGAACTCAAGGCCTTGACTCTTGCTAAAGATGCCAAGAAGGCTGGCTCAAACTTGTGATCTTTCTGCCTTAGCCTCCTGAACTTCTGAGATTGCATGTAAATAGCACCATGCCTGCCACACACTGATTTAGACTCTCTGTATCATGTTTCCCAAAGCAGTTGGCATCTGTATATTTTCTTCCAGAAGTGTAACTTTACATTTCTTTCTCTTCTGAAATATGGAGTTCTTTGGCATCTGGTAGAAGAATGTCTTTCTTACCCCTGCATCTTCCAGAGGGTCTAGATCAGAAAAGGTGCTTCGAAAAGTTGGTTGAATTAATGAAAATAAATTGTAGCAAACCTATTCTATATACACATTCATTCAAGAAATAGTTATTAAGTTCCTAAACATGCCTGCCCATGTTCCAGATGTTGAAAATAAGCAAAACAAACATTCCTGCCCCGAGGGACAGGAATGACAAATGTTGAGGTTAGAAGGGCTAGAAAGAGAATGAACAATAGGAACAGGAGGATGGGGATTTGGGCTTGATGGCCACAGAAATACCTTTAGAGCGGAAATTTGAAGTGAGAACACATTTTTCTGATGCCCAGGAGAAGACATACTAAGTGCAAAGGTCCTTCATGTTCCAGGAGCAGCAAGGAAGCTAGTGTGGCTGGCTGAGGCATGAGGAAGAAGGAGATGCACTTTTTAGAAGAAAGAGCAGACTGCATGGGATCTAGGAGCCTCTGGAATAAAGCTTCTGATTTTTACTGTGCCCAAGATAGAACCTTGGATGTTTTAAAGGAGGAAAGGAACCTATTGGGGCTTTGGTGTTAATAAGATCCTGTGGCTGTTGTGTTGAGCACAGGCTGGAATGAAGGAGAACCAGTAGGGAAGATGCTCCTGCAGTATTCCCCATGTACAGACTCCTAAAGGTAGGGCCAGCAGGCTTGCTAATGATTGAGATGGCTATGATGGGGAGAGAGAGGTGAAAGGTGCCTTCCATGGTTTGGCCTGATCATTAAAAAAGCTGGACTTGATATGAACTGTAATGAGGAAGGTTGTACAATGTATAAGATGCAAGTTTTAGTGTTTGACTCTGGACACATTGCATGTTACTGACTGTAATAAACTCAGCCTTTGTTGTTTGAGACAGGATCTTACTATGTAGCTCAGGCTGACCCTATACTTACAACTCTCCTGCTTCAGCCTCTTTGAGTGGGATTACAGGTGTGAACCATCACACATTATGAATTCAGCCTTATTTTAAACACTAAGACATGGCGCAGAAAGCTTTATATAGACTACTGTTTAATCCTATGTATCCCAATATTTTGTGGATGAGAGATTGTGGCCAATTGATGTTAAATATAAGTAGATTTGGGACTGGGACCCAGTCTTCAGAGCTCTATTTGTTAATCTGTATTCGGATTAGGATGGGGATCACTTTCTGAACATATTTGCTACAGATTTGGGTTCCGTTATAAAAAGATGTCTGGAATATGAAACAAGGTTTTATCCCAGGCCAACAGCAGCTGCGGAAAATGAACATGATGGGAGCAGGTGCTTGAAAGCTCCAGTGTCCTAAGATAGTGTTAGGGAAGCAATGACCATAAATTCATTTCGGCTACTTTTTCTTGGAGTAAACAAGATACTATAACCTGCAGTGAAATCTTGGTGGTGTTAAAGAAATACCTCCCTAATGGTAGTTTGGAAACACTGCACTGAGGAGTTAGGGCGCACAGGTTTGGGACCCTTGCCCAGACTGCCCTCTAGAAAGACCAGGATATGCAGCACAAAGGCCGGGAATAGATAGGGCCTCAGCATCCGCCTCTGCGTCCGCCTCCTCTACCCCTTCCATCCTCCACACAGAAACAGCGGCGGGCAGCTGACCGGCGCATGCGCTCTGGGTAAGGCCTGCTCCCCGCGACGTCAGGGGGCTCGCGCCCATTCCCAAGGCCCCGCCCCCTAGTGCCCGAGGCCACTGGGGAGGGGGGGCTAGCCACGCCCCCAGCCGAATCGAGGAGGTCCGATCGGAGCCGAAAGTCTCCGAGCACCACCGAGCTCAGCCGAGCGGCCGGGAGTCGGTTGGTGCAGCTCGTCCCCGCAACAGAGGCAGTCTGTGGCTCTGGCGTCGCCGCCGCCGCCACCGCCACCGCCACCGCCACCGCGGGGCCTGCGCTGGCCGCCCGTCCGCCCGCCCGCTCGCCCGCTAGGGAGGGAGGGAGGCCTGCAGCGCGGGGAAAGCGGCCGGGCCGCTGGTGCCGCCAGCGCGGCCGTCGCCAGGTGAGCGCCCGCCGAGGCCCGTCGTCCCCGTAGCTGTCAGTCCCCCGGTGTCTGTGCGTCTCCCCGCCTGTCAGCCCTGTGTGTGTGCGAGAGCCTTCCCGCCAGGCCCGGCTCCCGTCAGGCCCTGTCAGCCGCCAGCACCCCTGCTCCGAGCGGCCCCGCCCCTTCCCCCCGACGCCCCGCCCTCCCCATCTGTCAGCGCCGTGCTCGCTGTGGGTTCGGCGTCCGGGAGTCCCGGGTCAAGGTGGTCGCGCGCGGCGGGGTTGCCGAGGGAGCCGAAGCGGACGGTGAAGGCCTGGCCGAGGTCGCGCGCGTGTCCGCACTCCCGTGGGCGATCGCGGGAGGCTGGCACCCTGTGCCTCTGGTGAGAGGAGCGTCGGGACTCGAACCACTCATGGGTAGAGTCCCCCTTTGCTACGCGGAAACACCAGGGTTCCGGGATGCCCGCAGGAGCGTGTGAGCAGAGTTTGGGTCTTGTTAAATCTTGCCAGTTTGGGGTTTTTCATTCAGAGAAACCTGTTGGAGGTGACTGAGGAGTGGGTGGGATGCGGGTCTTAGGTGGACAGTGCCTGAGAGCTTGAGTCGTTTTGTGTTGCATTTAGGAACAGTGATTACCGTGATGTTGTGCCCTGTGAGAAACTGTTAGGTGATTCGGGGTGGGGTAGGGGTTAGAGAAGAGAAGGCATGTTTCTTTCTGCCTTTATGTGTGTCATGCCAACACATGTTTATCTAGATAGCCTAAGATGTTTATTCACGAGGCATCCACTCACTTTTTAATAAAATAGGAATATGGCACTTTCCATTTATATACATGCTCTCATATGTTGCTAACTTGATTTTTTGTTTGTTTTGTTTTGTTCGTGGTAACTTAGTACTGCACTATTTCAAAACGAACAGTAATGTGTTCTAAAACAATTGGTAGCTTGCCGGGTAATTCTCAACCGAGGAGGAAAGATCCAAAAGCACACTTCATTAGCTGGAACAACTGATTCGGGCGTAATTTGCTTCTAAAAGACATACAACGGAAAAATCCAGAAACAGCAAAGGAGTATCAAAGAGACTTGGGGGATGAACGAAAAGGGCCTTTGTATGTGTGCCTTGGAGAGATGGTATCGAAGTGGCTTTAAGGGACAGAGCTGCTATGTATGATAAACATTAACCAAGTTGATTTTGTGACCTTGATACATTGGGCCATTCTTGATTTGTGCAGTGGTTCGTGACAGGCAAACATTGCACAGTGGTAAATTTTTTTTGGGAAAAAAGTTTCCTATGTTGTACACCCCCCCCCCCCTTACTTCAGTTGAAGTAAGATTTCCGACTAGCTTCGTACATGGTTGGAGATGCGGGGTATGAGGGTGTGTGTGTGTGTGTGTGTGTGTGTGTGTGTGTGTGTGTGTGTGTGTGTGTGTGTGTGTGTGTGTGTGTGTGTGTGTGTGTGTGTGTGTGTGTGTGTGTGTGTGTGTGTGTGTGTGTGTGTGTGTGTGTGTGTGTGTGTGTGTGTGTGTGTGTGCGCTTGCTTCCTTGTGTGAAGGCATTTTTCTAATTTTCTGTCTCTGACTTATATTTAAGGCAGAAAACTTGAGTAACAAAAGCATAAGAGAAAAAAAATCTTATAGTCACACAAACTCTAGTAAACTTGTTTAGCATTTATGTTTTTCAGTCTTTTATTCCCAGTTCTGTGTGTTTTATTTTTTCCCTTTCCCTATAAAAGTGCTGCCAGCCTATATGATTTTTATTGTATACTTTTCCTTCCATTTATAAATAGATTATGAGGGGGTATGTCTTGCTTTTATGTGGAACTACTTTCCCTTTGTGATTTCTTTATAAAGAAATACAGGCTGTTGGAATTTTCTGCTTGTGCCCCTCTGTAAGTAACTTCTCCGAAAGTCAGATCTTTAGTCCCCCCTGTGGTCTACTGGGCTACCTGTATCCAGCCTGGTTCAATCAATCTCTGCTGTCTTTTTACAAACTTCAGTCATACTCCAGCCTCAGTGCCTCTGCATTTACAGTTTGCCTAGATATTATAAAATTAAGACGGATTTCCTTAGCTTTAGGTCTTTAAGTTTTCCCCAACAAATCTACAAAGATTCCTATAACTCCTGTCTTCCATTTTGTACTGTACCTATCACCACTTGGTAGTATTTATTGGTTTATAGTCTGTGTCCTTTTGCTATCTCACAGTCATGAGACCTTGTTTCACTGAAATACCCCCAGGGTTTAGAACAGCTGTTGGTCCACTATAGGTATTTAATATTTACTCAGTAAGTAGAAGAATGCTAGTTGTCCAACTATTCGCATGACATTACTGGTAGCTCTCTAGAGCTATATCATGAGGTAGATTAACAAACTCTTAAATTTCGCAACTTATAAGGTGAGCCTTAAAATATTAAAAAGATGACAATTATAGGGGCTGAAGAGATGGCTCAACAGTTAAAAGCAATGGCTTCTGTTCCGGAAGTCCAGGGGTCCATTTCCAGCACCCATATGGACAACTATCTGCAATTCCAGCTACAGGAGATCCAGTGTCCTCCACTGGCTTTTGTGGACACCAGGAACACAAATGACACACAGATACACCCAAAGACAAGACATCCACACACATAAAATAAAAATAATAAAACCAGAAAAAAAGGCTGCAGAGTTGGCTCAGCAGTGAAGATCACTTTTTGTTCTTGTAGATCATTGAGAGTTGGGTCTCAGCACCCACAAAGCAGCTTAGAACTGTCTGTAACTCCACCCTCAGAACTGACAGTTTTCTGACTTCCATGGGTACCAGGCACACATATAATGCTCATGTATACATGAAGGCAAAATAGTCATACTCACAAAATAATAAAATCAATAAATCTAAAAAAGAAAACCTTGATTTAATTTGGACAGTTGAAGGAAGGAAGAGTTTTGGCAAGTGTGGCCGGCTTTCCTTCATCTGCCTTATCCCTGAGTCACACTGAGAATTTTTGAGAAGCCTAAAATGTCCCAGTTTGGTTGTTCTTAGCAATAGTATAAGCCTCAAGAGTATAGTGAGCTTTTTGTGTTCTCAGATCCCCAAAGGTGTAATTACAGCCTCGAAGTATCTTCACTTGGGAGTAGCTGTTATATTTACTTACTTTCTTGGCACCTCTGTCCTTTGCATCTTTCTGCTATCATTTTTAGATTGCTTTGGAGCTGCACTTACTTGCTAACTTGGTTTTTTTTTTTTTGATCATTTTATAATTAATCCTTGACCTTTGAGCATTTTTCAATCTCTCATGTGACCTTTGAACTGTTTAAAAGTACCAGCTTCATTTTTCATGAGGAAACAGCATCTGTAGTAAGATATATCACTTGCTTTCATTTATTTTGAAGACAGTCTAATGTTAGGAGAATTCTTAAATCATTGAACTTCAGATAGGATACTCTTTTATTTGAGTTTTTTTAAGAGACTTTTTTCTTCTCTCTGAACATTACAGCCCAGATGTAGGAAAACTTTTGATGCTGTGTTCCAGATATGTAAGTTGTTGTTGTTGGTGGTTGTAGTGATATGTTGTATATTTAATAAAGAAAGTCTGGGATATCAGAGGACAGAGTCATCTCTACAGCCTTTACTATTTTTTTTTTTTTTATTTTTTTGGTTTGGTGGTAATGGTGGTGGTGGTATAGTGTATATGTCCTAAGTGGGAATTTTATTCAGCTGAGGATCTGTAGACAATATGTTAAAATTTAATCTTATTTCTTCAATGGGCATTTGTTGCAGATGTATTTGGAAGCAAGTCTGTGTGCTTTGTAGAGATTGCATAACCCTGTTCAGTTTGAGTTTGCCTTCTTTTCCTCTGAGATAGGGTCTTGATATAGCTGAGGCTGCCCAGGAACTCACCATATAGCCCATCTATCCTTGAACTTGTAATCCTCCTGCCACCGCTTCCTATGTTTTAGGAATAAAAGCTTGTAATCACCACTTCTGAATTTTATTCTTTTCTCATCATATTGATACCCCAGATAATCTTTCCCAAGTCTTGAGTATGCCATCCATGGAGTCAACTCCCTTTTTAAGCCTCCCACTCATTCTGGCTTAAAGCTTGCATTTTCATCTATCAGACTTTCCTGTTGTCTTTGCTTGCTGCCTCATCTCAAACTTTGCTTGTCCACAAGTTGCCTTCTCTCTTCACTCCTCTCTCATGCTATCAATATATAACTCGGGGCTTTGAATTTTCTAAGGAAGTTCCCAAACACCCAAATTGTTCTGTCTGTCTTCCTCTCATACTTCCACATTTATAGTCTTCATTCTTGACAAACTCCTCATGCCCACCCCAGACTATTTCAAATCTTTTTTTCTATTTCCTAATCTGGCATTCTCTTCTCTTAGCTGGATGACTGTCAATGCCTTTCAGATGGTCTCCCATCTTCTCTTGCCTATTTCTACAGCAGCCAGAGTAAACTTGTTAAAAGGCAAGGATGGATCACCTCTTTGTTGAGTGGCTATCACTATATGTAGAGTCACATCTGTGCTTACTTTGAGATGCCAATCAGCTCCTGCTGCCCTCCCTAGTCCCTGCTCATTGCTCAGGTTTGTCAGGTTGAACACCTTTAATCCCTCAAATATGCAAACTTCTCTTCCTTGATTGTATATGTCCTCTCTGCCTGGTACTCTTCTCAGAAAGCCTCAGTTAAGATTTGCTTTCGCTTCAGAATGGCAGTTACTGATGGCTTCTTGTATAGTGGCTTCCTTCTCATGTCCCATCACAGACATTTCCTGATAGGCACTTAACTAGAAATACCCAATAATTCATATTCTCTCTCTCTCTCTCCTCTGTCTTTCTTGCCCCTTTCCGAATAGATTGCAATATGTATGTGGGTGGACAGTTTTGCCTTGGTTATGGCATGCTCTTTGTAGGACCTGTAGGTCAATGTTTCAAGCACCTTGAATAATGATTATAACAACTAACATTGTTGAGAGTTACTAAGTACAAGGTACACATTACTCTAAATCACTGGGAACCTGGTAAGGTGCAATGATTTCTCTTTGTAGTTGAG
Organism: Phyllotis vaccarum; assembly: GCA_033318265.1. Classification (NCBI taxonomy): domain Eukaryota; kingdom Metazoa; phylum Chordata; class Mammalia; order Rodentia; family Cricetidae; genus Phyllotis; species Phyllotis vaccarum. The sequence continues at coordinate 187,768,093 of JARWLC010000001.1, read as the reverse complement.
AAAATGAAGATTAAAGTGAGAGCCTTGAGAAAGTAGTAGCGTTGGGATTTTCCTCCATATGCATCTCCATCCTTTCACCTTAATTATCTCTACTCATTGACATGAATAAAGGGTGAATGACTGTGAGGAATCAATGCTGTGATCTTGATGGTTAGTTACTGCTCCTGTTTGTGTTTTTAAGGATGTATGGGAGATAAAAACTGAGTGTTTGGGTTTTAATTCTGGGAAGTTCCCAGTTATAATTCTGGGAGGTTTTAAAGCTTTCCTTTGTTATGTGTGTGTGGTAATACACATGTGCTTATGTTGGTATAGAGTCTAGAACTGGACTCGAGGTGTCTTTCTTAATTGCTTCTCACCTTATTTATATATATATATATATATATATTTATTTATTTATTTATTGGGCATAGGTCTTCACTCTGTAGCTGTTTCTCACCTTATTTATTTATTTATTGATTGATTGATTGATTGATTGATTGGACATAGGTCTTCACTCTGTAGCTCTGATGGCCTAGAACTCAATATGTGAGCAAGGCTGACCTCAAACACATAGAGATCCACCTGCTTTTGCTTTTACTTGGGATTAAAGGTGTGCACTACACCTGGCCCTTCTTTATTTTGTAAAAAAAAAAATTTTCAACTGTAAATGTAAAACAAAAAAGGAAGTTCTTATCTCCAAAGGTCATTGTGAGGAGAAGACACACGCAAGAAAAATCATTGTTAATTATAGGCAAGAGAAGGCTTGTAGGCTCATCTACAAATATGGTTGGCTGAGAATGAAAGACATAATAACTTTGTGTTCTTTCACTAACTCTGATTTTGAGTCAAATTTATAATTATTTGGGGTATTTATGATAACTTTATGTTGGATTTAAGCTCCCTCCCACCACAGATAGCATTTCACTGACTAGCTCTGGCTGTCCTGGAACTCACTTTGTAGACTAGGCTGGCTTTCAAATCACATAGATCCACCAGCCTCTGCCTCCCAAGTGCTGGGATTAAAGGTGTGCACCACCACTGCCTGGCCTCTTTTCTTCTTTTAAAACTTATCTCTGACTTTAAGATTCTTAGAGGAGAGAACTTTAAAGAACTTTCCTTTTTTACAAAATTACTCATTGGGGGTCTGGAGATTTGATCAGTGGTTAAGAGCTGGCTGTTCTTCCAGAGGACCTGGGTTCTGTTCTTAGTACCCACGTAATGGCTCAAAGCCATCTGTTGTTACTAAAATCCCTGGAAATCTAATGCCTTCTTCTGACTTCTACTTGCACTAGGCATTCAAATGGTACAGATACATGCATGCAGGCAAAAACACTCATATGCATGAAGTAAAATAAAAATATTAGAAAGTTACCTACCAGCATACTGTTTGCTTTGGGAATGTTCCAGTTTCTTCAGAGAACTTCAAATCACCGAATGAACAGGACCCCATTACCTGACCAGCTCAGGTATCATGAAGTTGGTAGCCCTCATGATGGACCTCTCTGAACATAGTTGTATTTTCCAGTGGGGTTGCTTACAGGTGTGTGATATCGTAATGGCTTTCACCCCTTTTGTATAAGTTACTTTTCTCATTGCTATGACCAAATAATTGGCTAAAAGCAACTTAGGTTTAAGAAGGGCTTTTCATGGAGAGAAGTCTTTCATGGAGAGAAGGCATGGCAATAGGACTATAAGACAGTTGGTCACATTGGCTCCACAGCCAGGAAGTCAAGAAAGATTCATTTTAGCATAAAGCTGGGTTTCTTTTTCCATTTCTACTTTTAGTTAAGCTGGGGCTTCCATTTCATGTGATAGTGCTGCCTACATTCATCAACAGCCTTCCTCTGGGGTTAATCCTTTCTGGGAAGACCCTCACAGACACACTCAAACATGTGCCTGGCTGATAAATGTTTACTAATCCAACCAAGTTGACAGAAATTAACCAAAAGGGAATGGAGTTGTTTGCTTAGAATAAATGGGAAGATGCCCAAGAAAAAAGGAAATGTTTTGGATATCAATTGAGGTCAGAAGGATAGAGAATGAGTTTGTAACAATATCTGTGATTGCCAGGCAACATCAAGATAGGAGATGATGGATTAATTGGGACAGTAGTGGCATTTAACTGCCTAATTTGGGGAGCAAAAAAGGCATAAGGTTGGATTGAGCCAGAGTTGGGATTTGCTAAGGGCCAGTGGCAGAAGGACCGTGAAGCAGATGCACTGAGGGCATTGGTCAAAAAGCTATTAACATGACGCATAGGTGCCAAGGCTACATGGTAAGGAAGAGAGAACTAGAGGTGCTGATGAAGAGAGGAGTGTTTTGGAGTGATGAATAATACAAGGATGTGGTTAAAGCAACATGTGCATGAAGATTTTAGAGTTGGAGTACTTAACTCGTGGGCATGACAGACTCCAGTGTTTTGCCAGACATGAGCCATTGAAGTGAACTCAGTGAAGATGGCTGCAGTCAAGGAGATGAAATAGCTGAGCATCTGAAGAGTTACTTTAGTTGTCTGTAATGCTAGAGAAGCTGTTAAAAGGATGACAGCATGTATGGAACTGAGTGAAGGGAAGAGCTAGGTTTTCAGCGAATGAGGTGAGCTAAGAGCTCCCAGTACTGGAAGGTGCCTAGAAATGTTAAAACCAGTCTGTAGGAATCTCATTATCAGTGGATTCTGTTCAAAGGAAGATGTTAGAGGATGTACTGGTTTTAAGGTCTCTGGGAGAAGTTAGTTTTGGCCCAGTTCATTGTAATTCAAATGGTCTGTCCTGATGTTGACATGTACTGTTGTGTTTCTAGAATGTATATGAAAACCATGTTAAAAATAAGAGATACTAGGTGCTATCATCATCCAGTGGACTAGCTGGAGGAGAGGAAGTTAAGAATATATATTTAACATTCTCCCATATACATATGCCTGGCACTTTTTTATGATTATGTTGTTTTGGGGTAGGGTGTAGTGGATTCATGATGTTACATTGTAAATGATTGTTCTGCCTATGAGTTTAATAAAAAGTGCTGATTGGCCACAGGCAGACAGGAAGTGTGGGCAGGGCTACCAGACTAAGAAAACTCTGGGAACAGGAAGAACAGAGCAGAAATTCCACAGAGACTCCAGAGTTGCCAGACAAGCTAGAAGATGTAGAGGACAACCATGCTGCTCTGAGAAAAGGTACTGAGCTGCATGGTTGAACAAGATAAGAATCATGGGTTAGTTTAAGAGCAAGAGCTAGCAAGTTATATGCCTGGGCCTTAGGCCGATCAACCTAAAATTAGTATAAGCATCTGTGTGTCTCTGTGGGACTGTGGGTCTGTAGGTCTGCAGAATCAAGTCTTGAGGCTAGGCCCAAAAGTCCGGGCCATAGTGATTAAGAATATGGAGTGCTAGCAATGTAAGTTATTTGGTAGAGTGCTGGCCTAGCATGCATAAGGCCCAGAATTCCATCTCTAGCATTATAAATATATGGTTTCCCATAATCCTACCACTGAGGAGGTGGAGGTAGCAGAGTCAGGAGTTCAAAGTTAACTTAGGCTGTGTAGAGTTCAAGGCAAGGCTGGGCTTCATGAAACTGTCTTAAAGCACATACATACACTCACACATGCATGAATGCAAACCTGCATGGTGGGGTCGGGGGGTGGGTGGCTGGGGCAGCAGCAGAGGGTAAGAGGAAGGAGGGAGGGAGGGACGGACAGAGGGAGAGGGAGAGAGGGAGAGAGGGAGAGAGGGAGAGAGGGAGAGAGGGAGAGAGGGAGAGAGGGAGAGAGAGAGAGAGAGAGAGAGAGAGAGAGAGAGAGAGAGAGAGAGAGAGAGAGAGAGAGAGAGAGAGAGAGAGAGACTGACTATGAATCTAACTGCTGGATCTAAAAGAGGTGACACCAGAGGCAGCGAGTCTTTGCCTTGACTCTCAGTAGCTTATTTTCCCCAGTTCACCTGATAGCAGAAGGTAGGAAATGTTTTTATTAGAGGCACCACATTGAAAAAAAGAAGGGACTCAGGTAAAGATAGAAACAACACTGCTTAATAAATTAACTGAAAGATGAGCAGTTTGGAGAATGCTCATGAATCATCGTTATCCCATGCAGCACAAATAGCTCTTCAGGGCTGGTTTGCTCATAAGACAGGGAAAGAATAATGCAATTTAGAAAACTTTTCATCAAAGCAAGTTTTAGTGATCTATAAAGTTAAGTTATGTAACTCAATTCAGTCTCTGAAGATACTGGATTAAAAGAAAGATTTACTTAATAACATGCCAAAGACAAAAAACATTTTATTCATAAGGGATGTATATGTGAACAGATACTTAGCATCATGATACCAGCAGCCATGCTGCCCTATTCTTTTATTTCTGCCAAGAAAATTTGTTTCTTTCCATGACAAGAGGGCGACTACAAATTAGTAGGAATGGAACTGGAAGTTAGCTTCATGGCTGACTGCTTAGAAGCTTCTGTTACTTGTGAGGAGATTTTAAGCTTGAGTTGTACTGTTAGAATACCGAACTAGATACTTACCACTTGGGTTGTCATACACAAACACTAAAGCTTTCGGTGGGGAGAATGCAGTCAGAACTGTAGAAAGTGAATGCTGTGGGCCTTGAGCTTAAACCTCTGCTTTGCTCTGTCCTGTGTTGGATTTCTATTTTCTGTTAGACAGAGAAGCCAGGCTTTTAGCTCATGAGCCTGTTAACATCTCAGCTGCATTCAAGTAACCTTCACATCTCCAGTGAGCCTCATTCCTCATTCTTTTTCTCTTCTCTCCCATCTCCTCCCTCTCCCCTTTTACCACTGAGCTTCAGGGTCCCAGTAGTTTCCACACTGAAAGGACTAGAGAATAATGGCAGTGGAAGTTTAGCAAATGCGAATTCATCAGAACTTTCAATTTTAAAATAAAAGTATTTCATCTTAGGAAAAAACCCCCTGGAAATCACAGTATTCTTTCCCTTTTAGAAAAACATTTTCTTCTAAAGTAGAGAAATACTGAATAGAGCCAATAAGCAGTTTGGTGATATTTCTTTAGCTTCGCAATTCTTTTTCCTTCAAAGTTCAGAAATCTTTGAAAATGGCTTGTTTTATAGTACTCTTTGAATTACTAAGAGTACTTAGTTCATAAAGCAATTTTTGTATATGTACCAGGCATCTTGGGTTTTAAAAAAGATGTGTGGGTGGAGCTGTTTCTAGCCTCAAGGATTTTTTTTTTTTTTTAATATTAAGAGGTGTGGTCTTTTTGGAGGAAGTATGTCACTGGGGGTGAGCTTTCAGGTCATAAACCTACACCAGGCCCAGTATTTGTCTGTTTGTCTCTCTGCTTATGGATAAGAATGTAGCTCTTAGCTATTTCCCCAGCACTGCACCTGCCTGCTGCCTCCATGCTCCCTGTTGCCATGTATCCTGCTTTTATGAAAGTAGACCAAGCTACTGAAACCTTAGACAAGCCTCCAACTAAATGTTTTCCTTTATAAGAATTACCTTGGTCATGGTGTCTTTTCACAGCAGTACAACAGTAATTAAGACAGTAGTATAACCTATCGTTCCTAAGCAATAAAAATGTACAGCATGCTACCTTTCTGAATACTAGAAGTAACTATGGCACAGCAGTGTTTGTGTATTTAAACTGAAAGTATAGTAAAGGTCCCATGCAGTTGGAATTTTTTCGCTCCATCATAATCATATGGGACCACCAAAATATATGTATTTTGTTGCATGAATTCTAATTGGTCCTATAATAAAAACCTGAAGCCAGATATGTGATAAACTGTGAAAGATCAGAGAGGCAGAAGAACAAGCTACTAGAGAAACTTACCACTACTGAATCCTTAGGCCATCAGGAGAAGAATATCCTGTCTCCATAAGTCCTCAGACTTAGTGCTCTAAGTCCTCATCTAAAAGGGAAGGGAGGAAGGGAAAAGTCATACTCCAGTCTCCCCCTACATTATATTCCTTTCTCTGCCCAACCATATCACTTTCTTTCTTAACCTTCCTAGTGTTGGGATGAAAGGTGTGTGCCACCACTGCCAAACATCTATGGCTAACTCTGTGGCCGGCTCTGCCCTATTTGTTAGATTACAAACAATATACCACTACATTATATCAGTCCATTGTTTACTGAAACATGATGTGGCTCTTGATTATGCAGTTTTGTAAATGGAAAAGTAAAATAATGGAATGGTTGGTGATGGAGCCCTGTGGGGTAGGTTAGCTGCTTTCCGAGCTCCCTTGCTCTAGGGTGGCTAAGCACAGAGGAACTAACAGAAAAGCTGTGAAGAAGGGGAGCTCTTCCTGGTTGAAGGTTCTGTGTGCTTGGTTCCTGTGCGGCCTGCCTCAGGGGAAAAAAAAATCTCCTTCTTAGAGTGAATTTTCTCTCACTGATTGTGTTTTTTTTGAGCCCTCACTCCTTTGGCAGGTTAGTGAGAGCCAGGTAGATCACTGTGCTGGCTTTGTGGAAAGTAGAAGCTGAAGTTTTACCCTTGTAAAAGATATTCTGTTTTTTAAGTGGGTAGGCCTTTGGCACAAGCTGGTCAAGGGCAGATACACAGTGAGTCTTTGAAGGAAAGGGAATGTATCAAATTACTGTTGTGGAACTTCCAAGTGGGAGTTGATTATTACTTCCCATTATCTGTTGGATGAAAGTTACCCTCCACAGATTGATATTTAAAGATGTCTACAGTCGTTGATCAGTCCTGCCAGACTACTTACTCTTTTCCGTTCATTCCAGCCTCTTTGTACATCAGCCAAAAGTACCTCTACTCTAACACTAGAATGTGATTTGAGAGATCAGATGAGGTATTGAAAATGCCTTTAGACTGTGAGTCAAGTACTGAACTAAACTGTGGTTTAGTCTCAGCTCCTTCATTTACTAGTGACTTACCTTCTAAGTCATTTTCATTTATAACCCTTTGTAATAGTAACTATAGTGAGTGGTTACGTTTTCACAGTTTCTTGATGAGGATTAGTAATTTATAGAGGCTCTGTCATTAGACTATTTCTAATCCTTACACCAGGCTCTTGTATAAATTTCCTTCTTTACCACTGTATTCTCTGCCTTCTCTCAGATACCTAACCTCAATTTAGATGAGTAAAGAAGCACTAGCATATAGGATAGACAACATTGCCAAAGCCTCAGTGACCAAAAATAATAGATATATTTGTGTTCATTTAGAATCCAAATAGTGTGGAAGAGAAGACCCAATCCTATGGATATATGCTGGCTTCAAATTATGGTTTCCTATGGTATCCAGGGGATATCAATGGTCAATAGCATGAGGGAAGAGACTGAGAATGAGGCTTTTATACACTAGACTTAGGATGAGCGCTGGCGAGTAAATCTAAATGAGCAAAGGTTGAGAAGAGGCCTGATAGGAAGCAAGTTTGGTTGTATGCATGTTTGCAGAGTGGTGAAAGAACCCCAGGAAGAATGAGGCAGGAACCTGTGCAGTTTCAAGACAAGAGAACCTAAGACTGGCTCCTGGGTGGAGGCAGGGGGTTGCAAAGGTCAGGAGAGAAGTGCAAACTAGAGTGCTCACATACCTTCTAAAGTAATCTTCCAACAGCTCTGGAGATAGGCACTGTTGCCCTTTAAAGCCCACACAACTAAAAGATAACAGAGAAATGAGTTAAGTTGTAGTGGTGGGAACCAGGAAAATCCTACCTGGATGACTGGACAGCTGAAGGCACAGGTGAAGTGGCTGATGGCAAACCCCTGGTATGGAGTAGAGGAGTCGCCCTCTTGGCTGCTTTAGTTGGAAGGGGGAGAGTAAGAAAAGAGGAACATTTATAGGTGGAAGAAGTGGCCTGAGCAAGGGTCCTAATGACAGCTTGCTTAGACTGTTCCAGGTTGGTCAAATCAGATAGGAGGAAGAGGTGATGAGAAGATGGCAGGGAGGCAGAATCTAGATCATTCAAGAGTTCACAGGCTTGACAAGGAGCTGAGATTTTACTCCAAGGGCATCAGGAAGCCATTGTATATTTTGAGTGATGGGTAATATGATCTCAATTTATATTTTGAAGAGACCATTCCGTTTAACTATTGAATGAAGAATAGGTGGAGAGGAGGACAGAATATAAATTTAATGCAGTAGATCGATAAAAAGAATTCAAAGGCCAGTCTGGAGTTCAAGGAAGAGATGCTGGCTAGAAAGAAAATGGGATCTTTTATTTCCTGTTAGCTCAGTCTGTTTTAAGACAATTCCTGTGGGCAGCTTTATCCATGGCCTCCACTTCCTCACCTCCTGCAGTTCTGCCCCCTGTTCTCTAGCACTGTAACTCCTTGAAATGTCTTAGGCAAGGGCCACCAGAGTCCTTTGTGGTTGCTGAGTCCAGGACATTCACTGTAGCAATTCCAGTCTGGGTTGCTTTCCCTTTTAATGCTTTTATTCTTGGCCTTCAGGCCTGTGGCCTTCTCAGACCAGTCTTGAAATGATGGCATTCTTAAGGCTTCTAGACCTGAACCTTCTGATTTCCTATGTTTCTTTGCTAAAAATGAACCTTTTCTTATTTATCAGACCTTGCCAGCTCTGTCTCAGGTGCCCCTCTCCAAGGCTTTCCTTGACCCTTTTGCTGTTGGACACCATTCCCTGCTTTTCAGTTCTCTTGAATAATAAACTGGATACTTAAGGCAGCACTTAGCACCTGGTTTACTCATTTGTCTGCCTAGCTAATGGTACGTGAAGGATAGAATTACAACAAAATACTTCATGATCTAGGCCAAAGATTGCTTTCTTCATTTCAGGTGAAAGCCACACTTGATTATGAAGTTTGCTCCTAATTGCCTGGCCTTTAATAGAGCATTCATTTCTCACTGAGTCTGAAGGCTGGAATTTGAGTATGATATCTTCTGTGAACAGAAGAAATTAATTTGAAATAATCAGAAATCATCTTTATATTCTGAAAGGAACAAAATGACTTAAAAATCTGAATTGTTTCAAAAGAACTTGTAAAGAGGTGTTTCTCACTGGTATCTTTGCTCTCTTGCTCACTCTCTAGAACTTGTATGTATCTTGTATTTTGTGATTTCACAGTTCTGGGTTTGAGGTTACAATTGCCTCCATGGTGATGGGCACTAATGTTCTGTGCTGAATTGTGATAGCCGTGGAAAGCGGCAAACACACTGGATGGAAGACGAGCTTCTTCCTTTATGTTCTTGCCTCCTGCTAACCAGCTTATTGTGGAGAGGGAAGAGACGAGCAGAGGGTGCTGTATCAGTTAGTACACATGTCCAACATTTGGAAGTTCAGTAAGGTTTGGTTGGTCAATGTCACAGAACTCTCGTGTCTTTCTATTCTTTTTGAATCCTCTTTTTTTTTTTTTTTGTCTTTTAGTTCTAAAGCCACTCCACCTCTTTTCTTTGGTGGGGGGAGGGGTGTAGAACAAAGAAAACACAGTGTTGAATCTCTTCCTAGTGGCTGCAAAATTTAGAATATATAAATGTTTCATTTTCTAAACATAACAAAAAGAAACCTTGCTTTTTATTAAATTCTTAGCATCATTACTAAAATAATGCAAGAAATTGTACTTGTGATTTTTAAGTGTAGTGTTGGCCTGCCTTTTTTCCCCTTATATTCAGAGCTGCTAGAATACTCTCAAATGGAGAAAAGCTCCCTCAGAACACAGCAGACAAACTCAGCACTTCTGCTCTCTCAAGTGTTGTTATCCTTATGATAAATACTGGCACACATGAGCCATGCTCTATTTATTATTATTTATATTTCTTTTTGGTGTTTTATCTAGGTATTAGGATTATAGACATTCACAAAGTGACCATAGTTTTCCAGTACATGATTGGTGACATGCTGAGGACTCCTCTTATGTAGGGGGATCTTCTCTGTTAACTCAAGAACATTCCTTCCTTAAAGGCAACCAGCCTCTGTCTTGATTCACCCACTCTGCATAGCTAGTCTTTTGACCATATACAACCCTTTAGATACTTAAAGCTGTCATCTTCGCCTTTATCCATGTCTTCCTTTCCACACTCTGAATCCCTGGTCTCTTCAGACATAAACTTCCCCCTTACTCTGCACACTGTAATTGTAATAGATTGTCCCGAAATATTAATATATTTTTCTTCTCTCTCAATCACTTGGTGATTTATTATTGTCTGAAACACACCCTAATGGAACTCCTATAAGTATGGATTTCCAAATGTTTACTTAAAGAATTTTTAAAATTACATTTATTTTGTGCATCTGTGTATGAATGTGTGCACCTTATAGTACATATGCAGAGATCTGGGAATAATTAGAAGAAGTTGGTCTTCTCCTTCCTGCATGTGGGTTCTGGGGATAGAACTCAAGTCTTCAGCCTTGGTGACAAGTGTCTTTATCTGCTCAGCCATCTTGGAAGCCAGGAATATTTTTATCTCAGGGGTTTTAACTAGAAAGTTTCATCTTGTGTTTTATATTTGGTGATATTGTAATATATTTACCTTTAAAAGAAAGTAAATATTTTAAAGATTGGGAGTGAGGGGGAAATGCCAATAAAGCTATAGAATTTAAATTTCAGCTAGAGTTCATTTACACATGTCAATTGAGTCTGATGACAAGAACCAATTTGTTACAGATATTATTAGTATCATGCAGCAGCCCTGTGCTGATAATAATATCATTAAGGTATACTGTTACTGACCTCATTTTAGTAAGGAAAAAAATAGAGGCTTAGAAAGGTTGAGACTACTCCATAGTTTATAGGCAATAAGCTCTCAGTCTACTTCCCAACTACTTTGTTCACACTTTTATTTGTACAACTTCCTTCTCTTGTGCTTTATACAATGGTTAGCTTTCTTATCTTCGTTGGAATGACACTTAAAAAAATATTAGCAGATTCTTGTTAACCTACTAGGCCATGAAAAGGAGCATCATGCACATGGTAGTTGCTGACAGAATTGAGGCCCTTAGTGTACTATGTCTCTAACCCTGTAAAACGAGGTCAAATCTCACCATAATTGTCATTATAGAACCTTCACCCAGCAACTAACTGATAGGCAAATGCAGAGATCCAAGATAAACACTGGATTGAGCTACTGGTGCAGCTGAAGAGAGGAGGAGAGAGTATATGAGCAGAGGGATCAGGATCATGATGAGGAGACCCACAGAGACGGCTGACCTGTGACATTGGGAGCTTGCCAACTCTGAAATAACAGCTGAGGAACCTTCATGGAAAGGATCTAAACCCTCCTAATGTAGATGACAGTGGAATGGCCTGGGCAGTTTGTGGAACCTCTTGCAGTCAAACCAGAGTTTATTCCTGGTGCATGAACTGGCATCTCAGAGCCCATTCCCTACAGTGGAACACCTAACCCAGCCTTGATACTTGGGGGAGACACTTGATCCTACCTTAAGTGGATATGCCAGACTAAATTGGCTCACCCTGGGATTCCTTGTCCTTCCTGGTGAATGGATAGGGGATTGGGATGGAGAGAGGCTGGGTGAGGACTAGGAGAAGAGGAGCAAGCAGGAGCAGTGGTGGGTATGGGAAAAAGTTTGAAATAAAAAATTTAATTAAAAAGAAAGAGGTCAAATCTCTCTTTCTTAGTCCTTAGTGACTAGAGACACTCCAGGCTTTATAAGTTCACTCTAAAGCAGTCAAAGTCTGATGCATTGTACAGGCCTAGAGCTAAACTAGGGGAAGCGTTTCTTCCCCTTGACATCAGTGGAATGCTGTGCATAGGATTTTATTGGAATCTTGAAAAGAAATGTTGCCATTCTCATTCAGGAGACTTCCTGGAGAGGTAACTTAAAGAGGTGCAGGTTGTCTGTAGAAGAAAGCATAAGAACATTATAGTAACTTCAGGTTATGGTAATGGAGGAGCTGTTATTAACTCACCTGAAAAGGAGTGATGAATACAAGTGCCTATAAGAAGCCAGAAGAGATTTTTATTTATAGGTGGGTTCTTTGGGAGGATCCTGTACTTTTTGAATGAGGATTGCAACCAGATCAAATGCAGTGACCTCTTCCCCAGCTTTATCCCTTTTCTTATCCCTTACTTTTTTCTCTTGGCCTCTTTCTGAGACTTAGCATTAGCAATCAGTCAGAGTCCAAGATCCAATTTCCAAGGCTAGAGAGCAAAATAAAGGAATACATGTGGATAACATGAGGTGTAAGAACTTGAAAAGTTTTACAGTGAGCGAATACATGTGTGCTTTAGGTAGACAGTGGGATCAAAGGATGAGATGAACATTTCTTGAGCATCATTATGTAGTACTTTCTTAATACTTTATCTTTTAAGATAAGTATGTTATTTTGTTACAGATATGGAGAATTTGAATCTAGATACTGTCTCATACTTGTGATCATGGTGGTGATGGGTGGTGTTTACCCATCCCAGAAAGCTCCATTTCAAGGCATTACTGGAGGACAGGGAACGGTAATAGAGCTGTTGTGTACTTTTCCCATTCAAGTCTGTTAACTGTGGGCAAGGAAAAAGAAGAGGAAAAAAACTCTTTGGCATGAGTGATGTTAAGCAAGATCAAATAAGGTGAAAAGCAAAATAGAATCCAGAAATTTAGTTTTGCTTTTACTCAGAGTTCATGGGCAGTTGCTGAACAAAGTCCTTTTTACTTCTACAAATGTCTCGAGCTCTCCTCCTCCTATTCTTCTTTCTCTTCATCTCTTCATCTCTCTTCTCTTCTTCAAACAACATGAATGTCATTATTTTTAGTTTTAACTTACTTATAAGCTTAAAGAGTATTAAAAATATTCAGTTAATTATTTTTATGTGTATGGCTGTTTTGCCTGAATATATATTTGTGCACCACATTCATGTAGTGCTCAAGGAGATCAGAAGAGGGTGTCAGATCTTCTGGAACTAGAATTACAGATGGGTGTGAGCTGCCATGTGGGTGCTGGGAATAGAGCCTGGGTCCTCTGGGAGAGCAGTTAGTGCTCTTAGTTGCCAGTCTTCCATCCCATTTAAAGAGCTTTGTAAAGAACATAAAGATCAGTTACGTCACTGTTGCTACTTTATTTTTTATTAATGTAAAAATTATTATAATGAGTTACTCTTATTTTGTTTCCTGAAATTTTTCAATATAAAAGCATGTATTGGAGACCAACAGTGGGGCTGGAAAGATAGGAGCACCTGCTGTTCTTGCAGAGGATTCATATTTTGTTCCCAGCACCAACACAGTGGCTAGCAACAGTCTACAACTCTAGTTTCATCTTTTGATCTCCTCAGGCACTGTGCACATGCAGGTCACAGATATACATGCAGGCTAAATACCATACACATAAAGTAAAGTAAATAAATCTTTAAAAAAATTTAAAAAAGCGACAGTAAAATGGAAATTCTAAACAAGGTTCTGGGGAGAGGGCTCAAGAGAGTTGAGTACTTGGTGGCAAGCATGAAGATCTGAGTTAAATTTCCATCACTATTATTAAAAAATAAAAAAATTAAGATCTATTTTACATGTATATATCTACCTGTATATACATTACTGGTATCCTTGAAGGTCAGAAGAGAAAGTCAGATCCATTGGATCTGGTGTTATTAGAGGTTATGAGCTACCATGTGAGTGCTGGAACAGAACTTGGGTCCTCTGCAAGAGCATCAAATGGTCAGCCACTGAATAATTTCTCTAGCTCCCCCCCAAATAAATTTTAAATAAAAAGAAAATACCCTAAAACACTTGAAAAATGACTTTAAAATTTCTTCCTGCTTTTTTCTCATATGTGTAATTTTTACATGGCTGGTATTGTGCAACTTTATATTTTTTAGTTATCTCTATAAGTACTTTCCATGTTTCTGTGAAACCTGCAAAATTATTTATCATGGCTTATAATTTACCATATCTGTTTTTTTTTTTACTTGTTAGACTTTTAAAATTATTCTTCTGAAAGGACTGGCTGTTTTGTTGAACATACTGCCTTTCTCCATAGGCATCTAGTTCTACCCTCCCTCCTGAGAATGGGAAGAGATCTGCGTTTCCTTAGAACTTCAAAAGTGGGATGAGTAACTGAACTTGTTGAGGAACAAGAGATGCAGTAGTTGTAGAAGGCTAACTGGGAGAAGCAAGACTAGCTAAGTCAGTAAGCAGAGTGAATGGTTGCTTAAAATGTTAATGTGGAGTTTTATTAAGCCTTAGGTTTTAAAAATGATTGATAAAGGGAATTTTAACACCATTAACATTTATATACAAAATTTAGCTGATAATCTGAGATATGGTTAAGTTAAAAACATTGTCCTGAGCTAAATTAAATGTGACAGTTTTTAATTTTATATTAAAGTAATGATGTTGTCCCAAGCTATCTTATAGCCATTGAATATTAACTTTGGCCTGGTTTTCTCCAGCACTGGTGCCATGGGCTGTGGTTTTTCCCACCCTTTAGCCATTCTTCCCAGTCTTGGGAAGCCGAGTCACTTTTTCTGTTCAGTCCTGTAAAAGCTATAACCCAGACAGAAGGGGCTCCCTTGGATGTCATTTGACTGGCTAGAATTCTCTTTTCCAGAATAACTGTCTTTCACTAAGTAGAAACTTTCAAAAATCAGAGTAGTTTTGTTTTGAATTTCTATATCCTTACTCTGGGCATAATGCCCGGCACATAGCAGATGCTCAAAAACACATTTGCAGAATGAAATGTCATGAGACAGTCCTGAAATGTGTGGATAGTACTACAGTCTCCACATCACTCTTTTTCAGCTTAATGTCTTCTAGGTTAGTTATTCCTCATGATAGACTCTCTTGATCCCCATTGCCTGTACCCATTGTCGGCAATTAATCACTATAATCACTATAACATACATGGCCAGATTTCCTAGAAGTAGTGTAGTTTATAGAAATACATTTAAATGTGTATTGCTATTTTTATCTTGTTGGGAAATCCCTGGCTGCTTATGTCATGTATATAAGCTAGTATTTTACAAAAATGCTCATGTACATTGCCTCCTTCTACTTTAGTGTCACTTGGGACTTGATAAGCACTTCATTCAGTATCCTCATCCTTAGGGAAGTCCCAAGGAGGGACATTGTGGAAACCTCCCTCCAAATTGGCAATAATTCCTTATTCCATGCTTTTCAGAATTTAGTTACAATTCAGGTTGTGATTCAGTAGGTCTGAGTACAGCCTGAGATTACCCCTTTGTAAAAAATTCTCTCTAAGATGATACTATGGGGTCTTCTGGATATTACTCTGTGTAGCAAGGTGGAGTTTGGGGGCAAAATTGTTTCTGAGTGCATATCTATCAGTGTTTGTATGACTGATCAGTTCTTATCCAAGCCCACAGAAGATTCTTTCTGATGCTCACTAGATAAAGAAAATAAGATGACTGCTGGCTCATCTCTCCATTCATGTTCATTTGGACTCATTATTCCAGCAGAGCAGTTCTCATATTCTACATATTCAGTATTTTCAAGTTGCTTGTCATTTGGACATTTGAAAAAGCGTTCGTGTATACTGTTTTGGAGTTTTGTTTGTTTTGAGTTTTGGGAATATTTTCACATGCCAGAAAGTTACCAAAACATTGTTTATGTGGTGCTGAGAATTGAATCCAGGACCTTGAACATGCTAGGCAAGCAATCTATTACTGAGCTATATCCATAGCCTAAACAGTAGTTAAAAAATAATAGTATACTATAAAGTATACTATTAACTGATAAAATTCTTTTTATAAGAAATGTTAATGCCATTCAGGTTTTTTTTTCTGTATTGTAATTTGTATAAAATGGATTCATTGTTGAAATAACATTCCTGAACTGAAAAGATACTCATGCAGATGACAGCCTTTGAGATTAGCCAAGTGAGTTCTTTAGAACACAGGGTAAGAATTCAGAAGCATTGATGCTCCCCTCTTTAACTCGTTTAGCTTGTTGGAAAAGTGCTTCCCATTTGCTCTCTGTATAAGGCAAATAACAATGTATTTAACTCTCTCTCTCTCTCTCTCTCTCTCTCTCTCTCTCTCTCTCTCTCTCTCTCTCTCTCTCTCTCTGTGTGTGTGTGTGTGTGTGTGTGTGTGTGTGTGTGTAACAGAGAACCTTGTGTATTATAAGCCATAAGTCTGATATTCAGTTACATCACTAACTCTACCAACACTTTTTTATTATTTCAAAGAATAATTACTATGCCAAGATGCAGACCTGTTTATTACATCTACTTATTTTGTACAATTCATTGTGATTTGATTAATGGATTTTATAATTGCTTTAGAGAATTCTTCTTTGTGAGGTAGTTCTTAGTTTTTCAAATTTCAACTTAGAGGATGTTGATGCATAAGCCAGGAGGGAGTCCTCCAGGTAAAGAATGTGCTAGAGAGAGACTGGAGAAGGGAAAGATGAGTAATGTTTATTGAGAGTCTGTAGACATTTCTGTAAATATTCACTTAGACCTCCTCCCATAGAAGACTTGATAATTAGAGAAATGTTGGTTCTGCTGGTGAGGCTAAGTGGATAAGAGCAATAGCCCTGCCGTTGTGTATAGGTGTCAATGGAACTTAAGGTAGAGAGTCTTTCACCTTTCTCTTTCTTCATCCAACTTAGATAAAATAGAATTTTCTTTATAGATTATTGATTTAAAAAATGGTGCCTGGCATGCAATCAGAATTTAGTAAAGCAAACTGACTCTCATTTGCTTCTTCTTTGTAGATATATACGTTTGTTTTGATCTTTATAGATATAGAGGTTTATTTTGGTATTTGAAATTGGGTCTTATTTTGCTGAGGGTGATCTCAGACTCCTGGATCAGAACTACAGGTGTATACTACCATGTCCAGCTGCAGAGTTAGCGAAGTTTTAGGATCTTTTAATAACATTGAAAGAGATTATGGAGTATTATTATTATTATTATTATTATTATTATTATTATTATTATTATTATTATTGAGACAGGGTTTCTCTGTATAGCAGTTCTGGATGTCCTGGACTCTCTCACTTTGTAGATGAAGTTGGCCTTGAACTCACAGAGATATTCCTGCCTCTGCCTCTCAAGTTCTGGGATAAAAGGCATGAGTTACTACTGCCTACATGATTAAGCAGATTTTTAAACACCATAACAGAACTTTATCAAACATATGTGTATTTTCCTTTCCAATGGCTTATTTTGAAAACCTCTTATTTAATTCATGTTAGCTCAGTGTTTCTCAAAATATCTTTGGACTTACTTTTAGTTTTTAATCTGTCATCTTTTTGTTACAGTTGCAACTAGAATTGAGGTAAATTCCTACATAAGTAAAATTATTTATCATTTTACTCAGATTTTGAAATTATTACCTTTTTTGATCAGCTTTCTGGAAGGCACTTGGAATTTAGTGAGCAAGTAGTGATCATTTCTCTGTGACATTTGTACCTGGAGTGCAAAGAGCTTTCATGAGTTCATTGGATTGTTTAAGAATTGTGACAGTCTTAATGAACATTGATTAAACTGTTGAAAAGGAAAAAGGTAAATTTCAGAAAATTTGGTAGACATATTCAAACTCTATATTGGTACATCATGATTACCCTTGGTATGCTACCCAAGGAAGACAGAGACCTCTTTTATGGACAAAATGGGAGACACTGCTCTGTATTCAGTGTCATGATATAACCAGCTCCTTACACTTTAGAAGTAAAACAAGAAGTGGCTTTATTTCCTCTCTACTGGACTGACATTGAGTTTTGAGACACTCATCCATAGATTTGACATTTGATAACAAAATTGGAATTAGATTGTCACTCAACAGTGATGTTGTGATGATTGAAAATGATTATATCTTCAGGAATATTTTCTAGAATACATTAATTAGCATATTTAAAAGTGCTCTGATTTCTTCCAAGTGTTTAAATAATTGCAAAATATATACCCCAAATAACAATATTGTAGAGCCCCGAAATTCAAAGGAACTTTACAAATATTTAGAATAGCTACATTACTAGTGCCAAAATTCTCTTGGCCTATTTTTAACATTTCTAGTGATGGAGAATGTCTAGGCAAAGACTAAGAGGGGCATGGGAAGATAATATACAAGTGGAACTGGTAGGGGGCTGGAGACATAGTTCAGTGGTTAAGAGTGAGTACTGCTCTTACAGAAGACCTAAATTTGGTTCCTAGCACCCACATTGGGCAGCTCACAACCCACCTGTAACTGCAGAACCAGGACATCTGTCTTAATCACTGTTCTATTGCTGTGAAGAGATGCTATGACCACAGCAACTCTTATAAAGAAAAACATTTAATTGGGAGTTGGCTTAAATTTCAGAGATTTAGTCTATTGTCTGCATGGCAGGAAGCTTAGCAACATGTAGGCTGACATGGTGCTAGAGAAGTAGCTAAGAGTTCTACATAGGAATCTGAAGGCAGCCAAAAGATAAGTGACACTGGGCCTGGCTTGAGCATCAAAAGCCTCAAAGCCCCAAAGCCTGCCCCCAATGACATTCTTCCTCCCAAAAGGCCATACCTCCTAATACTGCTATTCCTTATGAGTTTTCTATCAAACTTTCACAACACTGAACATCCTCTTTTGTATACCTCACAACTCTTCTTAAGCATGCCTCTCCCCCACATACAGAATGTAATGTAACAATGTAATAAGAAGGACTGGTAGTAGTACCCATGGCAAATTGACCTATGTATAGTTTTTCCAGATACTTTTTTAGCTTAGACTAATCTTAGGTAAGACCAATCTTTTGTAGGCTAATTTCTGTCTATTAACCCTCTATGTGTTGTCCTTCCAGCAAATTTTGGCAATCTCAAGGTATTTTTATCTTGTAAATTTGTAATTAGTATATAGTTTAAACTTTATACTTGCTTAGAAAAAAAAATTAGCACGTATTGTGCCCCAATCACTTTTCTAGATTAAAGAGATGATAACCATGAGCTAAAGTCACCACCATCATGAAGATTTCAAGTCCATGAATAAGAGGCTCTAAAGTTAGACTCAAATGAAAAAAATTGAAAAACAAATGACTTTGCTTTGTTCTACATTTAAATTAAAATGTTGCTGTTGTAGGTTTAGTCACTCACATGCACCTATCTACCAAGTTGTCTTATGACTTCATGTTGACTTCCCTACAAAGCATGATCCAAGGAAGAGGGAAAGAAAACACCCAAGATGGAAGCCAGAGCCTCTCTATAACCTGGTTTTGGAAGCGACATTCCACCACATCTGCTGTATTTGTTAGAAGTGAGTCAGTAAACCTGGCCCACATTGCACCAGAGGAGGTTACATAAGAGCATGAGCACTGGGAGACAGAGATCAGTAGGGATCATCTCAAAGTCAGCCTAATACAGAGAGTGAGACATAAAGAAATTTAACATGCTATGTCTGTGAAGAACTGACTGAGCATTTCTAAGCCATTATTCAGGTTGCACTATTATTAGATAGCAAGCTAACTATCATTTGAGAGTGTTGGTGACACAGGTTTTTCAGACAAATGCCAAGAAATTTAGCATGTAGTAATCATCATTAAACCCCTAAAGTAGCAGACAAATAAAATGCTAAAGGAAAGGATCGGATGCAAAAAGCCATTTTGCAATCTGTCTCATTGACAACAGCTCTCTCTCTAAATGTTTTCAACTATAAGTGGCAATTTGGGGTAATGGAGATTATTGCTTTTTTGGTCTTTATCCTTTTTTTTTTTGCACTTTTAATTTAAAAGACTTTACAAAGATACAAAAAGTACATTGTAAACAGTGACTATTATTCTGATGCTGTTGTAAATTTTTCTTACTTGTAAGGACTCTTAATACAACTTGTACCAATAGTTGACACTGCTGAGCTTTTACTCTGTGGTAGGCATACTGCTATGTATTTATAAGTATTCTTTCTCAATTCTCAGAAACTCTATGAGATAGACACCATTGCTATCTCTGTTCTACAAATGAAAAAGCTCACATTATAAGAGTTCTGTAACTTTCTGATGGTGGCACTGGCTATAGAGAAGCATGGGCAGGTGACACTAGCTAGTGGGCAAGAGGACAGGCTTTACCCTGGAGTTCATGCTTCCAACTGCAACACTATTTCTGTCTTCTTTGATGACCTTGTTCTCATAGAATTATTAACATGCTAAATTAACCCAGGATTCCCTAGAAAATGACTTTATGGTGGTTTCTTACTAAGTTTGGTATCATCTTGTTAGTGGGTGAGTTCTTCTCTTTACTACTTAAATGAGGAAATTGAGGCCTAAGCATATTAGCTGATTTGTCTGTAGTTATGCTGCTGACAGCAACATCCAGGAGTCAGGTGCCCTGACACTAAATGTTAGCGTTATTTACTTTAAAAGAAATCAAGGTTTTGTTTAGTCATGCTCAGTCTGGGATTCATAACTAGCCAATTGTATTTATTTTTCTTTTGTTGTTGTTTTGAGACAGGGTCTCGCTATGTAACCCTAGAACCCTCGCTATCCTGGAACTCACAGAGATCTACCTGCCTCACCTTTCAGTGCTGGGACTCATGGTGCACACCACTATGCTTGACTATTTAAAGTACTTTAAATTTTTAACTATAATTTCTGAGGAAACTATATTTTTAGTTTCCATAAGAAAATACAAAGTACTTCTAGATATTGTTAGGGAAAAGTATATTATACATATACTTAAAATACTTAATTATATATAATATTCATGCAAAAACTTTATAGAAAGTGTGACATCTAATTGCATGATTGAGTTCTTACCTTTTCTGAACAAATAACAGAGTTTATATAAAGATAACTGATGATGTCATCTTTCATATTAATGCCTCATTTACAGTTCCGCATATCACAATTTTATAATTCAAAGAATGACTAAATATTGTTTAATAAATTAAGTTATTGTATGAAAAGAAACTAAACAAATGGGATAGTTCTGGAAAGACTGAGTTAATGTTTTCTCATTCCCATAAACTGGCATCCCGATGGCTGTTTTTCAAAGAAAAAAACACTAATATCTTAAGTGTGGAATAAAAAAAAAGCAGGGTCACCTGACTCTACTCATTTGGTATGAAGTATGTAGTACAACCATTTAAAAGTACTTCTGGAAGTTTTTTATTTCTTATTTAGGGAGCACAGTGAATTTTATTGATAGTGCAAAAGTGGGGCTCCCTAAGCTCTTCCCCATTTTCTGGGGATCTGAGATAGAGATTGTGAGGGGAAATGTTCAATGTGTTTGCAGCTGAGTTGGGGCAGGGACTTCCTAACACTTGAGAGCCTCTCTCTTTCTCTCATGTTCTTTCTGAGGTAAGTAGTCCAGGGCTGCTTATTCTTTGGAGAGCATGTGATGATGAGGTTCACCACCCTGTTGCTATAGCCAAGTTTATTGACACAGAAAACATTGAGCTTGAAAAGTGGTCTTTGATGGTAATGCCAGCTCTAGCATCAAGTATCAAAAATGGAAGAGCAAATGTCATTATTAAAGTCACAGAAGACAAGACAATCTGATTCTCATTGTAGTCTAGAATGCTCTTTAGGGTTCTCTAATGTTTGCCTTACTACCTTCTTGATATCATCATATCTGGATGCTTCCTCCAGGTGGTGGGTCAGATCTGCAGTGGACATGTTAGGGATAGAACTGTAGAACTCCATGTCAGTGAGCTTCCCATTTATCTCTGGATATATCAGAGGCAGTGAATGTAAGGATGGTGTTTTAAGCAGCCCTAAGGCCATCATGTTACAATTTTCAAGAGGGGACACCCATAGTTCTGGGTGATGGTAATGACATAGACTGTGTTCATGAGTTCTTTAACGATGAAAGTTGTTCATCCTTAAAGGGGGTGTAGTTAAACATTCTTGTCAAACTTTCTTTGGAATCTCTAGCTCCCCAATAATGACATGAAGATTTCTTATTAATTATTAAAGCTTGGTTTAGGTTTGTCCCAACTAGCTCTTGATTTAAATTAACCCATTTATATTAATCTACATTCTACCATGTTGCTAGTTACCTTTCCTCCATATTGTACATCCAACTCACTCAGTGTCTCACTGGCATCTCCCACTCATAGCTTTATCCCCCAGAGTTCCTCATTCTACCCCAAAGTCCCACCTATTTTTTTTTCCTGCCTAGCTATTGGCTGCTTAGCTCTTTATTAAACCAGTCAGGTGCCTTAGGTAGGTAAGGTAAAACAGCGATACTCTTCACACACAGTTTGATAAACTATTCTGCAACAGGGGGTTCATGGCTAGTGGTACAAGAGGCAATGCTGACAATCTGGTATGAGTTGTTATACTTCTTGTGATCACACCTATCATAAACGAGAGAATATCAGCAGAAGAGGCAGAGATGATGATCCTTTTACCTCCACCCTTTCAGTGACCCTCACCTACATGATGATAGTGAAGATACCAGTAGGTTCCACGACATACTCAGCACCAGCGTCCTCCATTTGATATTGGTGGGGTCTCTCTCCTGGAAGATGGAGATGGCCTTTTCATTGATGACAAATTTCCTGTTCACAGCCTTGACTGTGCTCTGGAAATTGCCATGTGTGGAATCATACTGGAACTTATAGACTATATAGTTGGTGTCAATAAATGGGTCACCAATGGCAGCAATATCCATTTGCCAGAGTTGGTAGCAGCCCAGGGAACATGCTACTCAGTACGGCCAAATTTATTCACTCTGACCTTCACCATTGTGTCTCAGGGATGAAGCTGGCACTGAGTGAGCTGTTCCTAGAAGTGGAGGGATCATAGAGCCTTTTTTTCCCTCTGTCAAGGCCTCCTCTAGCCTAGTCTGTTATCACCTGGTTTGTGCAGTGCTAAGTGTTAAACTTAGGGCTACATGAATGCTGGGAAAGCACTCTACCAGCATAGCTACATCTCTAGCCACACTTCTGGAAGTTTCTTGGTCCATGGGTCTCTAGAGTGTAATATAATTCATTTTTATTCATTCTCTAAGGGGAAAGGAGTCCAACATGCTGGATGCCTTTTATATAGCTAAAATAAGGTTTATAATGAAAATATTATTAATGACATCTCAGAGGACTTATTTTTGCAAAGTTTTAAAGCATTTGGCATAGAAAAATTTGGGTAAAGGGAGAGATGAAGTAGGACTAGCTTTTATCCCTTACCCTTTTCCCATTTACATTGGACAGAAATGAAGTGGTCATTGGAAGAAAAAGTACACCAGTGTTTATTGATGTGCTTTTCATGGAAAAGGACAGTATACAAGACCTTTGGCTTCAAGTAATGTACAGTGGATGTGAAAGAGAAGAGTAAGATGAAATTGCAGGTCAGCACACACACTGGATTCCACCAGAGTGGTGAAAACATATCAACAGGACAAAGGACTCAAGGGGAAGAAGAGAACTAGAGGTAATTAGGGAATGTTTGGAGAAAGAAATGTCTGAGCTGAAGCCTAAAGGGAGAAGTGAGAGTGTATGTAGAGGAAGCAGTGTACCTCAGGGGAAAACCATGTGGTAGGACTCCGAGGAATCTGGTGAGAACTTACTATGCAGGTTGGGAGTGGGAGGGTGGAGCTAGAGCTTGGTGGTGATTAAATTGGTGGACTATGAGGCTGGGAAGGGTCAGGAGAAGCCTGGATTCGGGTGGTAACATTAATAGATTTGAGGGTGAGGTTTTGAGGAAGGGGAGCATGAACATTATGTAGCAGGAAAATAACTGAGCAGATTTCCATCAGAAAATATTAAGCCCACACACACCCTCAATCAGGAATCTGAGGCAGGAAGATTTCTAGTTTCAGTCCATCCTCGACTGCGTAGTCAGTTTGAGGCAAAACCCAAACCAACCAACCAACCAACCAACCAACCAACCAAACAAACAAACAAACAAACAAACAAACAACCAAACAACCAACCAACCAACCAACCAACCAACCAAACAAACAAACAAACAACCAACCAAACAAACAAACAACCAAACAACCAACCACCCACCCACCCACCCAACCAACCAACCAACCAACCAACCAACCAACCAACCAACCAACCAACCAACCAAACAACCAACCAAACAACCAAACAACCAAACAACCAACCAACCAAACAAACAAACAAACAAAACAGAAGAGAAATGGAGTGAGGAAGGGAGGAGACAAGTCCAGAGCAGTGTAGAGAATAGAAAGCAAAGAGCTTTCAAACTGGAGTGTTGGTAAGAAGGACTGTTTCCTCAAACAGGTGTAACTGAATAGTCAGCATATTAAAGAACATCTCAGGAAGGGAAACTGCTAAGTATTGAATGCTGGTGTAAGTTGGAGATGTGGAAACACATAGGTTCTGCTATTGCTTATACAGTGAGGTGGGCAATGGAGGAGATGGATCCGTTCTGAATGATAGGATGATTCTGGTTTGGGACAAGCAGGGCTTTGGAGAAATGGGTTATCCAAGAACCAATATACAGTGTGTATCTAGCTGACCTATGGTGAGAGGAAGCTGGCTTGGGGAATTTCTGGCACTTAAGTTAAGACATGAAACAACTTGTGCAACACAGATAAACACAGAGCAGTTAGTGCCTTGAGAGGTAGAAAGTCCCATGCTGCTTGGTGCCTTGTAAATACCAAATGCAGTGCTTAATTTATTTGATCAGTAGCTGTATTTTAAAAGTCATTATTCAATAAGGATTTTATATTTTGTAGTTGAAACATGATATACAATTTTTACTGCTGTAGTGAGACTAAATTATATTACATTTTCTTTAAAGTTATGCTTATAATTCACAGACATATACTTAATATATCCAAAATATGTATGTGTGCAGAAATTAAAAAGCTTTCCACTTCAACATTTTCCCTAGCCTTTGTGTTCTGAAGACCTTTAAGATGATTTTTATATTTACTGTTGCTAAGAGAAGCTGTGTCTGAATAGACTGTAATTTAGAAATTGGAGACTGTGACTCTTCATGCTTGCCTTTGGCTGATAGATATGTTTTGTTAGTGTTCATTGACTAGTCTCCCTGGAAGAGGTACTTACCTTTGCCCTTTGTGGTGAACAGTCTTGATGTTACAGACATCCAGCTTCATAGTGGAGAGTTGAAGCTCTGCATTTTTGAGTCTGGGGTTCTCAACAGAACTGGACAGATGCAGAGGAGAGATGTGTCATTTCCATGTTATAGAAAACCACTGGTGTGTGAGTGTATGTAGACACACAGCTGCACAACCAGATGGAACATCTAGAAGTTGTGATTTGTCTTTGGAGGCGCATTCACATTTTTAATTTTATTTTCTTATTTATTCATCTTACATACTAACCACAGGCTCCTCTCTTATCCTCCTCCCATTTTCTTCCCCAGGCTCCCTCCCCTACACACTCTATCACCTCCTCCACAAAGGTAAGGAATCAGTAAAGCCTGGTACATTCAGTTGAGGCAGTTCCTAGCCCCTCCCTATGCATCAAGGCTGTGCAGGGTGTCCCTCCATAGGTAATGGGATCAGAAAAACCAGCTCAGTGCATTCACATTTTAATATACTCATACCAACTTCCAACTGTTAAGAGTGACCATTAGGAAATATTAGTGAAAAATAACCATGTGTCATTGTCAATTTTATTAAATACTCCCATTATCCCTGCTTTACTGTATGTAATGGACTTAGGATTCTAAGGCATACGTGATATATGAACCTCTTTAGACATCTGGGGCATTACTCTTAGTACTAAATGTACATAAAAATATGTGTTGAGGAGGATTGCTACTTGATAGGAAGGATAAGAAAATTTTATGATTGCCTTTGTTATTTGCAGGATCTAGAAAAATTAGTGCTGGGCAAAAGCACTGTGAAGTTTATGGAAATTTCTTTGATGTCTTCAGAATTGTCCTGTGATCTTCTCAATTTTGGTGAAATATTACTGTCCTGGATTTAGTAATTAAAGCCACAAAGTTGAGATCTATCCTTAAATACTGTTCCTTATGTGCAGCCCACCAGAAGCCTGCTGATGCCTTCTGCTTCCAGCACATGGAGAACCCTCTTCAATGCCAGCAGCCCACTGTGGCACTAATGCAGATTTCTACAACAGCCATCTGCTTTCTCTTTCTGCTTATATCCGGGCCTCCACTACTATCCATTTGACACTTCAGCCAGAGTGGTCTTTTTGGAAACTTAAGTCAAAAATATTCATATTTTCTTTCCTTCTTTCTTACTTGAATACACATTTCTCTCTTCTTTATTTCTATCTCTTGTAGCCCAGGCTGGCCTTGGACTCATTATGTAGTCAAGAATAACCTCAAACTTCTGATACTCTTGCATCAATTCCCAAGTGCTAGGATCACAGGCATGCATCATCATGTCGAGTTTTCTGTGGTTCTGGGGATCAAATCTAGGACTTTGTTCAACTAAGCAGGCACTCTGCCAACTGAGAATACAGTCCTTTTTAACTTACTGGGGTTTTGTGTTTGATTGTTAGTTTAGTTTCTGTTAGCAATTATAAATGATGATTCAGATAAGCAATTTTCTTTTGGGGTGGGTGGGGGGAAGTTTATTGATGATATTCAAGAGAGTGGGGCTCCCTTAGTCTCTTCCTTCCTTCTTGGGTGTTCAGGAATGGAAACTGTGAGGGAAGATGCTCAGTGTTGCGGGTTGAGTTGAGACAGGGACTCCTCAGCAGCTGAGGGCTTTTCTCTTATTATCATATTCTTGTTGGAGTGGATGCTCCAGGGCTTCTTACTCCTTGGAGACCATGTAGGCCAGGAGGTCCACCACCCTGTTTCTATAACTATATTAATCGTCATACTAGGAAATGAACTTTATAAAGTTGTCATTGACAGCCATGCCAGCTCCTTCATCAAAGGCAGAAGTGTGGATGTCACTATTAAAGCCACAGGAGACAACCTGGTTGGTCTTCAGTTTAGCCAAGGATTCACTTTAGGAGGCCCTGTGATGCCTGCTTCACTACCTTCTTAATATCATCATATTTGGCAGATTTCTCCAGGTGGCATGTCAGATCCTTGACAGACACATTGGGGGTAAAAACACAGAAGGCCATGTCAGTAAGCTTCCTGTTTAGTTCTGGAATGACCTTGCCCACAACGTTGGCAGCACCAGTGGATACAAGGATGATATTCTGGGAAGCCCCATGGCCACCATGTTACAGCTTCTCAGAGCTATCCACAGCCTTCTGGCTGTCAAAGATGGCATAGGCTATGGGTGTGAGTCCTTTCACAGTGCCAAAGTTGTCGTGGATGACCTTGGCCAAGGGAGCCAAGCAGTTGATGGTACAGAAAGCATTGCTGACAATCTTGAGTGAGTTGTCATACTTCTCATGGTTTACACCTGTTTCAAGCATGAAGGCATAAGCACAAGGACAGAGGTGATAAACCTTTTGGCCCCACCCTATGTGTGGGCCCCTGCCTTCTTCATGGTGGTGAATACACCAGTAGACTCTACAACATACTCTGCACCAGCATCACCAGATGTGATTTGATAATGGCCTTCATGATGACAATTTTCCTTTTCTCAGCCTTGACACTGCCATAAAATTTGCCATGGGTAGAATCATCTGGAATTTGTAGACCATGTAGTTGAGGTCAGTGAAAGGGATCACTGATGACAACAATGTCCACTTCGCCAGAGCTGAAGGAAGCCCTGGTAACTAGGTTCCCAATATAGCCAAATCTGCTCACTCTGACCTTTGCCACAGTGTCTCAGGGACAAGACTGGCATTGCATGAGAAGATGCGGATGTCTCTGGCAGGGAGAGGAACATAGACAGGGAATTTTCAAACTAGGACAGCACTGAATTTTCTCAAGAGTTTTAAAATATACACACCTGGCCCCTGTCAATACTGGTCAGTCGAGTTGTGGGGTCTAGATAATTGCTGTTTTTAAAAAGCTCCCAGATGATTGTGCTTGTGTGATCAGAGTGGTGAATGAATTGGGTTCTCTCACCTCAAGTGGGAAAGAATTACCATTCTTTCAGAAGCAAATTCAAGCTCTAGGTGCACGTATCCTAATAAGCACTCTGTTCAGAGCTAGTAGCTCTCTGGGCCATTGTGCTGCTGCTTTTCACCTGTAGTCTCAGCACCTATGTGGGTGATCACCACAGCTAATGCCTTCAGTATCAAGAGATGGTCTTGTTCTAAGAGTTTAGTTCTTAGGAGAACATTAGAGGACACAGCTGTCTTCCAGATCCTTAATTATTCTCTTAGCAGTTCCTGTCTCCTTTCTACTTCCACATCAGCTTCTACTGGCTAAATTTATGTGAGTTCTGTGAATAAACATACAGTCTTAGGAGTCCTTTCTTTTTGCTTGATTCAGATTGAAGGTTTTTTTTTTTTTTACATGATCTTTATTGCTTTTTAATTTTTTATGCCTTTACTCATCACTCTGTTCTGATAACATTTTTCTATTATACTGTGCCACTCATCCTTTTATATTTTATGATATATATTCTCATAATAACTAGCATTTTATATGGGGCACTAGAAGAGATGGAAGAGGGGCCTAGAGAGATAGTTCATTTGATAAGGTGCTTGCTGTGCAGCATGAATTTATATCCCTATTAACCATGCAAAAAGTTTGGGGTTGTCACGTGTCTGTAACCCTAGATGGCATGTCATGGGTACAGAGAGAGGTGGATACCAGGGCCAGCCAGATAAACAGAAAAACAGTGAGTTCCAGGTTCAGAGGTAGTTTCTGTCTCAAAAAGTAAGGTGGGGAGTGATAGAAGACATATGATGTCCACCTCTGTCCTCATACATGCATTTTCAGGTAGACATACCTTCATACACATGTGCACATGCTGAGTCAGAAATTCCTAACACTTTTTTTTTAATTATTCTGAGAAGTGTCCAAGGAATTTAGCATACTAGCCACAGAAGAGGAATAATAGGTGTTTTAACCAAATGGAAAAACATTCTGTTAATGAAAGATGAATTTGAACTTGCAAGATACTATTTTTCTTGTATTAACTTAGTAAAGTTTATCTGTGTGTATGGGTGTGGATGTTAAGGTAGGAAGTGTATGAGGGGTGGAGAGTGTGTGAAATACAGAGAACAGGACATTGCATGCAAGCAAAAGCATAGAAGACATTCTCACATACTTCTTTTGGAATGAAAAGTGGCACAATGTGGCTTGGCAGTATGAGTCTTAAAATGTTTGTAGAAATGCTTTGACCCAAGAATTCAAATATCTTGAGGCCTAGATTAAAGAAATAATCATATTTAGATGTTTGGTAGTTGTATTATTCAGAGTTATACAGAACTTATAGAATCTCTCTCTCTCTCTCTCTCTCTCTCTCTCACACACACACACACACACACACACACACACACACACACACATGGGATTTATTCAAATGACTTCCAGGCTGTGGTCCAGCTAATCCAATAATGGCTGTCTGTGAAAAGAAAGTCCAAGAATCAAGTAGTTGTTCAGTTGTTAAGTGCATGAGTCGGAATGTCTTAGACGCTCGTCAGTAAGCCCTGGAATCTCGAAGAAGTAGGTTCTAATGCTCATGAAGTACTCATAGTGAGAGTGAGAGCAGGAGCAAGCAGGCAAAGACAAAAGCTTCCTTCTTCCATGTCCTTATAGAGGCTCCCAGCAGAAGATGTGGCTCCTGTTAGAGGTGGGTAGGCATGTCTTCCTACTTCATAGTTCAAGGTTGAAAGTGAGTCTTCCTACTCACTTCCTACTCACTCACCTCAGAGGTGTGACTTTCATTTTTGAGTTTTAGTTAATTCCATATATAGTCAAGTTGACAAGAATAACCATCACCGTAGTAATTTTTAACTATGATAAGTCTATGTAGCTAAAAAAACAGAACAAACAAGGTGAAGATAAAACATTACAATGACAGAGATAATACTGTGTGATGGTGCTGAGTGAGAAAATACCATAGCATATTGAGCCAGAGTAAAAAGAATAGTGAGACGTCACATCATGGTTGTTGTTATGGTTTGAATTATATGTTTTTCCTGTACAGTCTTATATGCCCTTCTTTATTTTCTGTTTCTAAAGTAAGTATATCATTATCAAAAAGGGAATTTTTATGTTGCCAACCTGACCCGCAAAAATGTGTAGGTGATAAAATCACATGAAAATGTTTAACCAGAGAAGCATAGTAAAAACACTCAACAACATGGGAAGTGTTTTTATACACATTAAAATTAAAATGGTATTACTATATACATTATTTAGTTGGGTTGAATGTATGTATGTGTATGTGTGATCAAATATTGATAGTACTGATCTCTGGGTAGCGTATTTTTATAATTACTTTAATTTTTTTAAATTTAGTTTTATTTTATGTGCATTGGTGTTTTTCCTGCATGTGTGTCTATGTGAGGGTATCATATCTTAGAGTCACTGATTGTTGTGATCTGCCATGTGGGTACTGGGAATTGAACCCAGGTCTTCTGGAAGAACGTCCAAGTGCTTTTAGCCACAGAGCCATCCCTCCAGCTCCTTAATTTTCTTCTTTATGCCTTGATTTTTTATTATTTTCAGTTTTTATTACTGCTGTGAGCATGTCTGATAGAAACAAGTTAAGGGAAGAAGGATTGATTTTGGCTTATAATTCTGGTGCTGTGTAGTATTTATTTTAATAAAAACCTAAATGATGACTTCTTATAGCTATTGATTTAAAAGATGGTTTCATCACTATACCTTTATAAGAAAAAGACAGAGAAATATTTTGCCCACATTTCCAAGAGGTGGGGTAGGTGGTTTTTGACCTTTTAGTGAATTATGGGTAATTGATTGACATTGTTTAAGGCAGTTGGTTATTAGTTGTTAGTGGTAATGGTTATAGAAAAAGCTAAATAAAGGAGATCAGATTCAGGTTCTTGTTTTGAAAAGAAAGAAGGGGTATAGAGGTGTGATATAAAAGGACAGATTATTGAATCTAATCTGGAAAAAAGATACAGATATGATAGGGTAAAAGGGTAGATTATTGAATCTAATCTGAAAAGAAAAAAGCTAGGATGTAGATATGATAAGATAAAAAGGTAGATTATTGAATCTACTTTTTTAAAGCAACTACTATTTTTAAATATTTTACATTGAATTGAATTTTTTATATTGTATACAAATTTTGTATGTTGGTACAAATTTGAGATTAATTTTGTTAGAACATTTCTATCCTTGCTCAAGGTATTGTACCTATAAAGCTCATTTAACAATGTAATGCAAATTTCTAGTCCTTGAAGTTATTATTTCCAACTAATTAGGCTATAAAGAAATGCAAACTAGTAGTCATTATAATCAAACTTGTAGTCATATTAGGTATGCTTTCAAGGTCAAACAGATATATTTTAGACAGGTCATCTTCAAACACTTCAGAGATCTATAGGATATGGCATTTAAGATGTTTTAATAACATAATTAAACATTTTTTTATGACAATGAGACATGTCTGGTTCTGGCAGCACCAATTTACTTCAAAGAAGATGATGGGCATTTAAGAAACTCCATATGGAGTTTGCTTTCTTTGTGGCAAAGTAAGCCACTGGGCAAGAAAGTGCCCTTACCTTGACTGCTGACAGTATGATGTTCAACATGGACAAGCAGGACACAAAGGAAAGGACTGCCAAACCTTGCCATGACAAGGTAGGACAGCCCTTCAGAAAATCCTCTTCACAGTAAGTCTGTCAGATATGCTAGGCTTGGAGGCTGAAGATGGATGTCCCAGTGGTTACAGAGAAACGTTGGGTGACTGTCAAGGCAGCCAGCTGTTTCTGTCATTTTTCATATTTTTTGTGAGTTGCTTGCTTGCACTTTCTGTGTACTTAAATAGTCTTTTTTCCTTCTCTGGTCTTTGGTGGAGTTGAAGATAGTTATATAGATTTCTTTGATGACAAATTCACATAAGAAATTTAATGAAGAGGTATAAAGTATATAAGTTTGAGAGGCATCAAAAGATAGTTTCGGGTTTTTAATACAAATTAGAATAAAAAATGAATTAGGTACAACACTTTGGACTCACCAAAATCAGATAAATAATTGAGTATTCTCTCTGAATTTGTCAAATGTTAATTGACAGGACATTGTTTATGTAATTCTTGACTATATATATACACATATACACATATTGCATATAGTTATTGCACTTATTGTATATAGTTTTTCATATGCTAGTTAAGCCTTTGTATTTTAGACAAAAAAGGGAAATGTGGTGATATTTTGTTTGTGCTCTAACAAATAAAGCTTGTCTGAAGATCAGAGGGCAGAACTAGCCTAGTTAATCATAGAGGCCGGGTAGTTAATCACAATGGCACATACCTTTAATCTCAGCACTTGGGAGGAGGAAGTAGGAAAATAAGGAGTTTAAGGTCACCCTGGGCTACAGGAGATTGAATCTGTCTAAAAGAGAAATAGAGCCAGGCATGGTGGTGGGCTCACACCTTTAATGCCAGCACTAGGGAGGTAGAGACAGGATTTCAGCCCTGTTCAGTTTGTGAATTTGGTATAGTTAAGTCTCTCTTGTGGCTGGATCCTTTGCTTCTCTGGTCTTTCAGCATTTTCCCCAATATCTGGCTCTGAGTTTTTATTATTAAGACCAATTATAATTCATGCTGCAGTGCTGGCTAGATTAAGCTTAACATCAACTCGACACAAACTAAACTTAGAGCAGAGGGAGTCTCCATTTTCTCCAGTGGAGAAAATGCTTCCATAAGATCCAGCTGAAGTGCATTTTTTAGTGATTGATGTGGGAGGCACCAGCCAATGTGGCTGAGAAAACCATGATGAGCAAGCCAGTAAGCAGCACCCCTTCATGATACCATGAGTTCCTGCCTCCAGGTTCCTGCCTTTACTACTTCTGATGATGGGCTGTTTGTTCTATGGAACTGTGAATAAAATAAACCCTTTGCTCCCTAAGTTGCTTTTGGTGATGGTGTTTTATCCCAACAACGTCAACCCTAACTAGGGCAATTTCAGTGGTGCCTGTCATGGTTGTTTGGCTCTATACATCTAGCTGGGATGTGTGTCAGAGACTGTTCTTGGTAGGTGGAAAGCAGAAAGAGGGGGGAATACAGGAAGAATTGCAGGCAGGAGATAAACCTTAAGGGTATGCCCCCTTCCTCATCCTCTTCACCTGATTTCTGCCACCATACTATATAAATTCCAAGTGATAGTCTCCGTAATCTAACTGCTTCTGGAAACACCTGGAGATATGTTTTTTACTGATACAGATGTTTCTCAAGCCAGTCAGTCAAAATTGACCATCATAGAGTACCCTTCTATAGTCTTAAATACACTTTTATATTCCTAGTTTTCCATATAGAATATGTGTTTTTATAGTCTGCTTTATTTTTACATATTAAAAAGTCAAGTTAATATGTCTTATTCTCTATACTGTACTTTATACTTCCACATATGCCTAAAATATTTGACATTGAGAGGAGGTTAGAGTTAGAGAAACTTGAAAAAATGTCCCTGTAATTAAGTTAGAACTTATTAAATGAAGGCCGGGGAGAAGGCTCAGTGGGAAATAGCTCAGTTATAGTGACTGCACAGTAATGAAAACCTGTGTTTAGACCCACAGTACACACATAAAAGCTGGGTGATGTGGTGCTTATCTACACTTCAGTTCTGGCGTTGGTGGACACCAAAGTCTAGCCATTCTAGATGAAACAGCTTACTCTTGGGTTCAGTAAAAGAAACTCTGTCTCAAAGGTGAGTAATGATAGAGGAGATTATCTGATGTTAACCTCTGGCCTCTGTATGTACACACCCATGCATACACCACACACACACACACACACACACACACACACACACACACACACACACACACTCACACTCACACCCCCACACTCACACCCTATAAATAATTCAGATAAATTTCTATACAACTTTAAAGAGATGCATCATTATTTCACTTAAAGATATACAAATAAATTTTATTTTTAAGATTTGTTATTATTGTATGTTTATGTTTTGCTCTGCCATATGCATGCCTGAAGTCTGAGAAGGTGGTGAGCCTCCATGTGGGTGCTGGAAATCAAACACTGGTCTTCTGCAACAACAAGAGGTGCTTTAATCACTTGCTCTTAAAATCTACAGCCCCATGAATGTTAATTTCAATTGTGTTCATCATGGTGTGTTTGTGTGCATACATGCAATAGTATGCATGTGGAGGTCAGGAGTCTGCTTTCAAGAGTTGGTTCTCTTCTTCCAATTTGTGAGTCCTGGAGATTAAATTCAGGTTGTCAGGCTTGGTGGCAAATGCTTTCACCCATAGAGCCACATCATTGGCCTTAAAAATATAAGAATGCTTAGTTTTTAAACACCTTACCTCTTAAGATGCTAACCACATAGTAATGATGAAAAACTACCTTTGTATCATTTTTTTAAAAAGATCTTTGAGCTTTTTAATTTTGAGTAACTGAGGTATAATTTATATAGAGAAAACATGCAAATTTTAATTGTGTGGTTTTGAAAAGGGTAGTCAGCATCCCAGACCATTTTATTTAGAACATTTTTGTCACCCTGGAAAAGATCTTTCATACACTCTTGTAGGGAGATTAGGTTGTTCCATTGTAAATAATTGTCCTACCTACTGGTTTAATAAAAAGTGGTGATTGGCCTAAGGCCTGGGCATATAACTTGCTAACTCTTTACCTTTAATCTAACCCATGACTCTTAAGCCATGCGGTTCGGTAACTTTTCTCAGAGCAGCACAGTTGTCCTCTGCTTCTTCTGTAAGAAGTATTAAGTCTGGTAGACCCAGACTTGGCTGGGTTAGATTAAGGGTAAAGAGTTAGCAAGTTATATGCCTGGGCCTTAGGCCGATCAGCCTAAAACTATTGTAAGCATCTGTGTGTCTCTGCAGGTCTTGAGGCTAGGCGCAAAAGTCCAGGCTAGAAACCTCTTACTACACTTTCTCGTCATCATTCACATGTAATTTCATTTAAAATTTTTACTAACAGAGATTACTCCTGTCTTTCCTAAAATTCTATAATTCAGAATGATATGCTTTATGTCTAAGCTTCATTTGTCTAACATCATTTTGAGATCAATCTGTGATAAATGTATTAGGTAAATATTCTTTTTTATAGCTGATTAGTGTTTCACTGTGTATTGACTACAGTGTATTCATTCTCATGGGCTGATCATGTGTCTGCTCAAATACTGGCTACTTTAAAATTGAGGCTGGTCAGTTTTTAGCTGTTTCATAAACCTCAGCATGCCATCTGCTTCTCTTTTCCTGTCTGGTGAGGCTTGCAAACCAGGCATTTGCCTTGCAATAAAGGGTTGGCTTTCAGACACTTCTAACAAGGACCCCCACAGAGAGCAGAGAACAGAACTGAAGTCCAGATGGCCACATCAGCAATTCAGCTTTTGAGCACCAAATAGTGGGCCTGCAAATCAGTGAGGAGCTCCAATTACAAAAAAAAAAAAAAAAAAAAAAAAAAAAGAAAAGAAAAAAAAGGAAAAAACAAGGAAGAAAGGAAGGGCTAAGATTCACGAGGTTGTGCCAGTTACTATCCAATAGAGAAACCAGTGCCGGGTGTCAAATCACAGTGGTTACAACACTGGCGCTGTCCCTAGCCAGCCCTACAGCAAGTGTTCTTGAGTGTCTGACTTGGGCTCCCTTCTCCTTAGTCTTCTGGCTTGAGGAGTACTTGTGCTTGAAACCCTTGCTGTGCAGCCCTTGTCCACCCTTCCAGCATAAGTGAAATTAAAGAGCAAAACAAAAACCAACTCTTGACTCCTGGAAATGAAAAGCACAGACTCAAGTAATTGTCCTGTGTTAGGGTACTTTGTGCTACCTCAGATTAGATTCTGAGTTGTAGGTTTGAGAAACCTAGACTCGTTTCTTGTAGAGTTTAGGCAATTCAAAACAACCTATAACCCTACA
This sequence comes from Phyllotis vaccarum, assembly GCA_033318265.1. Taxonomy (NCBI): domain Eukaryota; kingdom Metazoa; phylum Chordata; class Mammalia; order Rodentia; family Cricetidae; genus Phyllotis; species Phyllotis vaccarum. The sequence continues at coordinate 187,732,495 of JARWLC010000001.1, read as the reverse complement.
TGTGCATAGACATGGTCAGATACACACAACATTTGCATAAATATAATCTTCCTTTCCTCTGTCCCACCACCAACCAGAAAGTCTTATGTTCCACTGGTTCCTGAGTCTTGACATTAAGTTTAGGTGAGCTGAGTGCAACCAGAGTAGAGAGTGAAGGGCAAGGTACAGTTTAATTACCTTATCGAAAGCATGCTTAGAGGGAGGGTAATTGTGGCTGTTCTGAGGACAGAACCTCATCAGATAGTAGGAGGTCCAGTCAGAAAGCCCTTTCTACCTACTGTGTCAGGAGGACTTTCTGGTTCTGGAGCTTCTGAGAAGTTGACACCAGACACAGGTGGAGCAGCCATCTCTTACTTCATAGACTCAATCTTCCAGTCTCAAATGACTTGTGCTTTTGGGGACTATACAATTTCCTTGAAGTTGCTAGTCTTAGAAAGCATTGCAGTTATTTTTTCCTGTGTTACCACATCTCTCTCAATTTAAATTTTGATGTGAAAACAAGAAACAGATTGTGTTCAGCCCAAGGAATATCTATAATATCAAATGGTTGTTTTCTTACAGACTTTGCCCAAAAATATTTAAGAACACATTTTTAAAAGAGCCTTCTTTTGGGCTGAAGACATAGCTCAGACATTATAAGCACTCGTTTGTTCTTGCAGAGGACCTAGGTTTGGTTCCTATCATCCACATCAGGCAGTTCAAAACAACCTGTAATTCTAGTGGCAGGGGATACAACGTACACATGTGTGAGTACACACACAGAGATACACATACATTTGCAGAAATATAAAGAAAATATTTGAGCACACAAAATCAAGCCAATTGACATTCTAGCATGGAGTTGGGAGGAGCTCATAAACCTCCAACTGAGGAGCTACTGACAATTGACTTCTAGGGCAGGGAGAGTCAACTTTCTTTAAAGGTGTGGCCCTTGTTAGTGCTCCAGTGGATGGCCCCGTACTTGTGGTTTAGCAGCACAAATTGGACTTCATTGATAGTAAAAATAAGCAAGATGAGCTAGTTGTGGTTTTGCATGCCTTTAATTTCAGCACTTGGGAGGCAGAACCAAGAGGATCTCTGTGAGTTCAAGACCATCTTGGTCTACAAAGCAAGTTCCACAAAAAAACCTTATCTTGAAAAACAAAAACAAAAAAACTAAGATGAGTGTGGTTCTAAGGGGAGCTGGAGGAACAGAATGTGTAAGACTATGATCAAAATGCATTGTTATGTTCTTAAAGAATTAATGAAAATATTATACAAAACAGTTTTATATACCGAAATACAAACCCTTCTAAACACACACACACACCCCTTCTTATTAATCAGAGAAGTAAGAGTCTAATGTTTTAGATCTAGAAATGATCTTCTTTTGTTGTTGATTAATATTATTTTACAAGTAAAGAAAAAAATCTTCCTTAGGGCCACAGAGAGAGCTCAGCTGTTAAAAGTGCTAGTGGTGCAAGCTGGTCTGTGAGTTTCAAGTTCCATTCATTTGTGTGGACTTTGAATAGTCAGGGCAGTCTTGAAAAATTAAGTTGGAAGACTTTCTGTCCCAATTTTAGCTTTCACTATGAAGCAGGAATAAACAACGTGGTACTGGCATATGAAAAGTATATAGACAAGAAGAATAAAACTGAGAATCCAGAAATAACCCATACATGTGTGGCCAATTGACTTTTGAAAATGATGTTAATAACATTCAACAGTGAAAGGATAATGTCTTCAATAAACAGTATAGAGACAATTTAATATCTTTATGTAAAACAGTGAAGTTGTATCTAAACACCATATGCTAAAGTATAAATGAATCAGACTCATTTATGAGATCAAAAACTATGACACTCTCTCAAGTAAACATAAAGCAATTGCTTTAAAAATATTTCATTAGATATACACACATACACACACTCACATATATATATATATACATACACACACATATATATGAGTATTTTGCCCACATATATGTACATGTATCACATGTATGTATGGTGCTCATGGAGGTTAGATGACGACATCAGATCCCCTGAAAATGGAGTTATGGATGATTGTGAGCCACCATGAGGGTGTTAGGAAGAAAACACAGGTCTGAACCAGGTCTCCAATCTCAAAGGCAAATCTTTAAAAGCTTAAAAATACTATTTGTATGAGTATGTGAGGGTAAACACCTACGTGCCATGACAAAAATGTAGAGAGCAAAGGACAATTAGGATTTTCTCTCTTTCCACTGTGGGTTCTAATGGCTTGACTCAGTTTGTCAGGCTTTGATGAAAAGTGCTGTTATTTTCTGAGTCATCTTAGTGGTCATGGTTAAATCTTATTGATCTTGAACCCAAACAGTGAATAAAAATTTGGCAAATTGGAGTACAACAAAATTTAATACTTTTGTGGACCAAGGAATACTATTAAGTAAATGGAAATAACTTACAGAACAGGAGAACATTAAAAATCTATTAAGGGCCTAACTATCTGTAATCTTAAAACTGGAAAAACAAAACAACCCAGCTAAAATAATGGGTAAAGGACTTGAATAGATTTTTCCAAAGAAGATGCATAAATGTCTCTATATATGAAAAGATATTCAGCACTGTTAGTCATTAAGGAAATGCAAAACAAAATCACAGGACATACCATTTTATAATCATAGGATGAATGCAACCTTGAGAGCAAGGCAGAACAGAAATCCAGAAAGTTACAAATATAGGTGAGGAAGTGAATATAGGTTACAAATATAGGTGAGAATTCCCACCATGTACTTTGCTGGTAGGCATGTAAAATAGTGTAGCTTCTGTTGAAAACAGTTTAGTAGCTCCCTAAAAAGTTGAATACAGAATTATCATGTGACCCAGCAATTTTATCCTTAGGTATTTATGCCCTAGTAATTGGAAACATGTTTTCAAGTTTTTAATGTTTATGGTAATTTTATTAACAGAAATACTATTAGCCAAAATATGGAAACAATATGATATTCATCAATATGTTAATCAGTAAAAAAAAGTTGTGATACATACAAGTGGGGTTTTTTTTTGACATAAAAAGAAATGAAGTAGTGACACATAATACAATGTAGATGAAACACAGAGTTAAGTTAAAGAAGGCAGACCTGGAGGGCCACGTTGCACGACTGCATTTATATGAGCTATTCTGAAGTTGGGCATGGGGCTCACACCTTGTAGTTACAACACTTAGGAGAATGAGGCAGAAGGATCTCTGTGAGTTCAAAGACTAGTCTAGCTATATAGTAAGTTCTAAAACAACACACACACACACACACACACACACACACAAAAAGAACCCCAGAAATAAATCCAATGAAACAAAGCAAATTAGTGCTTTCTAAGAGCAATTGGGTGGCGGTGGGGGGGGGGGGTACTAGAACTACTTGATGCTAGGTTTCAGCTTTGAATTGTTGAAAGTATTTTGTGACTAGTTAGACGTAATTGTTACTCAATACTGTGAATGGTTTAAATGCCACCGAATTGTACATTATAAATTGTTATACTACATTATTCAATTTTTCCTTGAATTGAAAATTATGTCATACACTTTTTGTGATCTCACAAATAACTATGGCTTTGCTGTCATAGTTACCTTGTGACTATTGTAATCATTGTGATTTTGTAGTAGTACTCCATTGGGACATTCTCTCTAGCTGTGGGTAGTTAATCTCAAAGACAGATGGTCCCAAATAGGTTTCTTCCTGTAATAACAATTAAGGAGTATGGTTTTGCTATATCATTTTTTATTTTCTTAACTTTGGAAAGCTTCTACCTTGGTGTGAGTGATTTATATGTAGTCTGGTTTGACGTTGATCATCTTCTTTATTTAACTTTGAAAGGCAAGTTTAAAACAACGTTGTATTTGGAAATTCAGCAGATTTTGATTTTATGAAAATGTATAGAAATCTTTAAAGACTTAGTAAGAAATGCAGCTACAATGATGCTTTTGTGGCTCTTTCTGTGCTACACTGGTAGAAATGTTTACTCTACAACCATTGTGAATTCTTTTTGTTACCAGTAGAATTGGTGGTGGGAATAAGGAAACTTATTTCAGTTCAATCAAGTAGAGTTTGTGCAAAACTTAACCACATTGATATCTTTATCTTCCACCTGCGTTGTGGTTTTGCAGGATGGATTTTAATCTGTCAGTGGAGCTGAAGATGAGAAGAGCTTCTCATACAGTAGATGTGCATCAGTCATGAAGCTTTTCTTCAGGAATGAGGCTAGTGGCTTCTGGCCCATAGTCACTGCTGTATTTTTTGACTCCTTGTGTTATGTTAGTGTCTTGCAGTAGCTATAAATTACCATTTTTGACAACCTCACTTTTCTTGTGTATCTGGTATATGTGAAGAGCTGTGAAAAGAATTAGGAAATATTAATGAGAATAGATAGCTGGACTTCCTAAAACTTTTTTTTTTTTTTACAGGACTGAATTGCAACTGCACAGGCAATAAGTGTTTCTTTAAAGATGCCACAGGACTGCAGAAAGTGAAGGGAGACCCGAAGAGGATGATGAAGTGAGAAAAATGTTTTTCCCAAAGACAAGAAGTATGTCTATATTTTAACAAAATGCTTGTTGTATCCATTACAAAACTGTAATGCCTAAGGTGTTAATAGCCATATTTAGTTTGCATAACTGTCAAGCATTCTCTTTGTAATTAAAAAGATTATTTATGGTGGGATGATGGTGCTGAGATAAGTCTCATGTAGCTTTGGCCTCCACCTCCAGACGTAACACACACAGCTATTTGTTGTTGGTGGTCTTTTTATTTCACTTTTAAAAAATTTTTATTCTTCTCTCATGCTATATTCTGACTTAAGGATCTAACTTCCACTCCCTCACCTTCTCCAAGTCTCTCCCTTCCACCTCCCCTCTTCTGAGGATCTATCCCCATACCCCTCAGAAAAGTACAAGCCTCCCAGGGACACCAGCCAAACACAGCATAAGAAGTTACAAGACCAGATACATACTATTACATCAAGGCTATCTTAGGCAGCCCAGTAGGAGGAAAAGTTTCCACAAACAGGCAAAAGAGTCAGAGATAGCCCCTGTTCCCATTGTTAGGAATTCTATAAGAACACCAAACTACTCAGTCATCACATATGTGTATATCAAACCTTTTCAAGCTTCTGATTGCTGGGAACCCCTATGAATCCTGGTCAGTTGATTCTGTTGGCCCTGTTTTTGTGGTGTCCGGGACCCCTCAGCTTTCTCTGATCCTTCCTCCCCCTTCTCTGCAGGACTCCCCAAGCTCCTCCTAATGTTTGGCTATGGGAATCTGCATTTACTCCCGTCAGTTGCTAGATGAAGTCTCTCTAGACTCAGTGACAATTCTGCTAGGCTCTGGTCCCAGAACACTCTGTGGACAGGACAAAGTGTAGGTCAAAGGTTTTGTAGCTGGGCTGGTGTCCCAATATCTCCACTTGAAGCTTTGCCTGGTTATAGAAGATGGCTGGTCAGGCTCCATGTCCCTATTACTAGGTATCTTTGCTAGGGTTACTCTGGTAGATTCCATGGAGTTTCCAATGCACTAAGTTTCCATCTTGCCTCCAAATGCCTCCAATTCCAGTAGTTTCTCCCAGTATCCCCCCTGCTTGCCCCCCCCACATATATATACACACATCTGACCCTCCTGTTTCCAATCCCACCTGCCCCCAAGTCCACGCCGGGCATCTATTTCCTCTTTCCAGAGAGATCCTTGCATCACTCGAAAACTACTCGTTACTAGCCCCTCTGGGTCTGTGTATTCTAGCATGATTATGTTGCACGAATAAAGGAAACTCAGGGATAGATCTCTGAGAAAGTTGGAGATATTAGAGAGAGTAAACACCACAGTCAGATCTTACCCAGCTATCTTCCAGCTTCCTCAGCCTGGCTTCTCCTGGCCTCTTCTTCCCAAGTGCTGGGACTAACCCTGTGAGCCATGGCTGCTTTTGCCTTAAATACTCTCTTCCCTCATTTAAGGCGGGGTCCCACAACTGCCTGCCTGGAACTCCTTCTGTAAACTAAGATGACCTCGAATTCAGTTTGGATTGTCACCACTCCAGGATACTCCCTGTGCTGGGATTAAAGGTGTGAATCACCACTCTCTGATCCTCCTAGACTGACTGTGGGTAGATCCCTCTGATATCTCCGAGAAACTTTTGGATCTTTTATTAAATCCCCACATGATTATCCTTTACTTTACAACTAATACCCACTTATGAGTGAGTATATACCATGTTTTTCTTTCTGGGTCTGGGTTACCTCAGGATGATTTTTTCTCTTATTTTATCCATTTGCCTGCAAATTTCTTGATGTCATTATTTTTAACAGCTGAGCAGTACACCATATTATAAATGCACCACATTTTCTTTATTCATTCTTCTGTTGTAGGACATCTAGGTTATTTTTAGTTTCTGTTTATTATGAATAAAGCAGCTATGAACATAGTTGAGTAAATGTCCTTGTGTTAGGGTAGAGTATCCTTTGGGTATATACCCAGGAGTGATATAGCTGGGTCTTAAGGTGGGTCACTTCCCAATTTTCTGAGAAACTGCCATAATAATTTCCGAAGGGGCTTTACAAGTTTGCTCTCCGACCAGCAGTGGAAGAGTATTCCCCTTGCTCCACATCCTCACTAACATGAGCTATTCCTTGTGTTTCTGATTTTAGCCATCCTGACAGGTATAAGATAAAATTTCAAAGCCATTTTGATTTACATTTTTTTGATGCTAAGGATTGTTGAATATTTTAGTGTTTCTTGTCCAATTGAGATTCTTAAGGTCTGTACCCCATTTTAAAATTGGATTATTTATTTTATATATTTCTTGACTTCTTTGTATTTTGGGGGTATTAGCCCTCCATCAGAAGTGGAGTTGATGAAAATCTTTCCCTTCTGTAGGCTGCCATTTTGTTCTATTGTTGGCGTCCTTTGTCTTACAGAAGCTTTTAATGTCATGAGGTCCCATTTATTAATTGTGGATCTTAGTACCAGCACTATTGGCATCCTGTTCAGGAAGTTGTTTCCTATATGTTCAATGCTATTCCTCATTCTCTTCTATCAGATTCAGTGAATCTGATTTTATATTGAGGATTTTGATCCACTTGGACTTGAGTTTTGTGCAGGATGATATATATGGATCTATTTGCATTCTTTTACATGCCAACATCCAGTTTGACCAGCACTATTTGTTGAAGATGATTTCTTTTTCCCATTGTGTATTTCTGGCTTTATCAAAAATCAGGTGTTCATAGGTGTGGAGATTTATGTCTGGGACTTTGATTCAATTCCATTGATCAATGTGTTTGTTTTTATGTCCATAACATGTAGTTTTTATTACTCCAACTCTGTAGTACAGTTTGAAATCAGGGATGGTGATACCTGCTGTGCTATAGTACTCGTGTACACTGTAAATATTTATCACTTGTCTTGGTGTACTAAAACACTGATTGGCTTGTAGGCAGGAAGGAAGTCTAGGTGGGACAGACAGACTAGGAGAATTCTGGGAAGAGGAAAGAGAGAGAAGCAGTCACCAGCAAGATGCAGAGGAAGCAAAATAAGAAAGCTGTGGTGAGAAAAAGTACCATGCCATGTGGCTAAACATAGGAAGAATTATGGGTTAATTTACACATAAGAGCTAGTCAGTAATATGCCTGAACTACTGGCTCAGCAGTTATCATATTAAAGTTCTGAGTCAATTATTTTATAAGTGGCTGTGGGACCTGCTGGGTAGAACAGAGAAATTTCTAACTACAGATACCTTCAGAAGTTCTTTTATCATATTGATTGGTTTTAGCTATACTAAGGGTTTTTTTTTTTTTCCTCACGTGAAGTTGAGAATTTTTTTTTCAACGTCTGTAAAGAATTTGTTGGAATTTTGATGAAGATTGCATTAAATCTGTAGATTGCTTTTGGTAGGATGGTCATATTTACTGTGTTAATCCTACCCATCCATGATCATGGGAGATCTTTCCATCTTCTGATATCTTTTCCAATTTCTTTCTTCAAAAACTTGAAGTTCTTCTCATATAGGTCTTTCACTTGCTGGGTTAGAGTTACCCAAGATATTTTATATTATTTGTGGCTATTGTGAAGGGTGTTATTTTTGTGATTCCTTTTTTAGCTCTTCTGTTATTTGTATATTGGAGGGTTACTGATTTTTGTGATTTAATCTTGTATCTAGCCACTTTGCTGATAATATTATCAGTTGTAAGAATTTCCTGGTAGAATTTTTGGGGTCATTTAGGTTTACTATTGTATCATCTGCAAATAGCAATACATTGATGTTTTTATTTGTATTTTGTATCCCTTTAGTCTCCTTTAGTTGTCTTATTTCTCTAGCTAGAATTTCAAATAATATATTGGATAGATAGGGAGAGAGTGGACAGTATTGTCTTATTTCTGATTTTATTGGAATTGCTTTGAGTTTCTCTCTATTTGATTTAATTTGACTGTGGGCTTGTTATATATTGCTTTTATATTATGTTTAGGTACATCCCTTGTATCCCTAATCTCTCCAAGACTTTTAGCATAAAGGGGAGTTAGATTCTATCAAAGGCTTTTTTCAACATCTAATGAGATGTTTGCTGTTTTTCAGTTTGTTTATATAGTGAATTACATTAGCAGATTTTCATATATTAAATTATCACTGCATCTCTGGGATAAAGCCCACTTGATCATGGTGGATGATCTTTTTGATGAGTTCTTGGATTTGATTTGCAAAGTTTGTTTTCTTTTTAATTTTATTTATGTATTTTTTTTTAAGATATGAGTGCTCTGTCTGCATACATGCCAGGCTTAAGATTCTATTTTAGATGATTGTGAGCTGCCATGTGGTTGCTGATAATCAAACTGAGAACCTCTGAGAAATCAGCCAGTGCTCTTAACCACTGAGACATCTCTCCAGTCTGATTTGTAAGTAATTTATTGAGTGTTTTTGCATCAATGTCTATGAGGAAAATTGGTGTGTAATTCTCTTTCTTTTTGAATCTTTGTGTGGGCTGGCTATCAGGGTGACTGTGGTGTCATAATGTTCGTTTTTATTTTGTGGAATAGTTTGAGGAGTATTGGTATTAGCTCTTCTTTTATAATCTGGTAGATTTCTGTGCTAAAACCATCTGGCCCTGAGCTCTTTTTGGTTGGGAGACTTTTAATGACTGTTTCTATTTTCTATTATATTCCTAATTTTATTTTATATTAATAAATATTTTATTTTATATTTTATGTTTTAAGATATTTTATTTTATATTTTATTTATATTTTATTGTATTTCTATTACTATATTTCTTTTTATTTTAATTTTTTTATGTGCATTGGTGTTTTGTCATGGGTGTTGGGTCCCTTGGAACTAGAATTACAGACAGTTGTAAGCTGCCATGTGAGTGCTTGGAATTGAATCTGGGTCCTCAGGAAGAGCAGCCCCTGCTCCCAACCACTGAGCCATTTCTCCAGGCCCTGATATATTTTTATTTTAGTTATAACCTCCAAAGGTTATAGGTTTATTTAAATTGTTTTTCTGATCTTGATTTTAACTTTGGTAACTGGTATATCAAAATGTAGTAAGAGCTTTCTGGCCCGGACTTTCGGGCCTAGCCTCAAGGTTTATGCCCACAGACCTGTAGACCCACAGAGACACACAGATGCTTACAATAGTTTTAGGCTGATCAGCCTAAGGCCCAGACATATCACTTGCTAACTCTTCATCTTTAATCTAACCCATGACTCTTATTCTGTTCAGCCATGCGGCTTGGTACCTTTTCTCAGAGCAGCATGGCTGTCCTCTGCATCTTCTAGCTTCTCTCCAGCATTCTGCTCTGTCCTTCCTGTTCCCAGAGTTTTCTTAGTCTGGTAGCCCCGCCCACACTTCCTGTCTACCTTTGGCCAATCAGTGCTTTTTATTAAACCAGTGGGTGGGACAATTATTTACAGTGGAAGAACATAATCCCCTTACATCAAGAAAATTATATATTTCTTTTAGATTTTTCAGTTTTGTAGAGTACATGTTTTTGAAATATGACCTAAGAATTCTCTGGGATTCCTCAGTGTCTGTTGTTATGTCCCCTTTTCTTTTCTGATTTTTGTTAATTTGTATAGTCTCTCTCTACCTTTAGGTTAGTTTGGATAAAGCTTTGTCTAGCGTATTGTTTTTCTCAAAGAACAAACTCCTTTGTTTAATTGATTCTTTGTATTCTCTTTCTATTTTGTTGATTTCAGCTCTCAGTTTGATGATTTCTGCCATCTGCTTATCTTGGGTGTGTTTTATTTTTTTGTTCTAAAGCTCTCAGGTGTGCTGTTAAATTGCTAGTATGAGATTTTACCAATTTCTTTATGAAGTCACATAGTGCTGCGAACTTTCCTTTTAGCACTACTTTCATTGTGTCCCATAAGTTTGTATGTTGTGTATTTATTTTCATTGAATTCTAGAAGTCTTTATTTTCTTATTTCTGTCTTGACCCTGTAGTAGTTCAGTAGGGGTTTTTAAGTTTCCATGGGTTGGTAGACTTTATGTTGTTTATTATTGAAATCCAACTTTAACCCATGGTGGTCCGATAGCATACAGGAGGTTATTTTAATTTTCTTTTATTTGTTGAGACTTGCTTTGTAATCCAGTATGTGGTCAGTTTTGGGAGATATTTCATGAAGTAGTGAAAAGAAAGTATATATATTTTTTATGTTTCTATGGGTGTAATTAACCTCTTTGGATTGGAGTTTTCCTTCTAGCACTTTCTGAGGGGTTGGATTTGTGGACAGATACTGTTTAAATTTGGTTTTATCAAGAAATATCTCATATTCTACAACTATGTTAATTGAAGATTTTGCTGGGTATAGTAATCTAGGCTGGCATCCATAGACTCTTAGAATCTACAGGACATCTGTCCAGGCCCTTCTGTCTTTTAGGTTCTAATAAGTCTGCCTTTATATGTTACTTGATTTTTTTTTCCTTTGCACCTTTTAGTATTATTTCTTTGCTCTGTATGTTTAGTGTTTTGGTTATTATGTGATGTGGGAACTTTTCTGGTTTAATCTATTTTGTGTTCTGTAAGCTTTTTGTACCTCTATAGGCATATCCTTCTTTAGGTTGGGAAATTTTTCTTGTATGATTTTGTTAAATATATTTTCTGGGGTTTTGAGCTGAATTCTTCTCCTTCCTATTATTCTTAGGTTTAGTCTTTTATAGTATCCCAGATTTCCTGGATGTTTTGTGTTTGGAAATTTTAGATTTAACATTTTTTGACCAATGAGTGCATTTTTTTCTATTGTATCTTCACTGCCTGGGATTATTTCTTCCATCTCTTGTATCCTATTGGTGATGCTTGCATCTGTAGGTCCTGTTCATTTACCTAGATTTTCCATTTCCAGAATTCCCTCAGTTTGTGTTTTAATTATTCCCTCTATTTCCATTTTTAGGTCTTAAACTGTTTCCTTCACTTGTTTGTTTTTTCTTGGCTTTCATGCCATTTTTTAAAAAGGAATTTATTGATTTCTTCCAATTTTTTATTTGCCTTTTCTCACTTTAAGGGATTTTTTTCATTTCTTCTTTAAGGGCCTCTTCAAAAAATTGGTTTTAAGGTCATTTTCTTGTTTTTCCACTGCACTGGAATATTCAGATCTCGGCTGTTCTAGGCAGCTGTGCTCTGGTGGTGCCATACTGACCTTATTGTTGTTTGCTGACATCTAGGCTCTGGGCTTGGAATGACAATGCATCTAGGTGCTGACTTCTGAGTTTGCCTTTGTTGGGTGGGTGTTTTGTTCCTTGATTTCTGTTTTCTCTTTGGTCTTCCAGTCTTTGTGGCCTGGACTTCTGGTGGCCAACATGACCTTGGATCCAGTAGAGAGTCGCTGTCCAAGTTGGTGTTTGGACTTCTAGTGTCTAGCTTGGCCTTTGTTGCAGGAGAGGGTCTCTGCTTGATTTGTAGAGTGGGATATGGTGGTCTGGCAGGGAGTCTCTGCCTGATTCACCTATCTGTTTTCAAGCTTGCTTGGTTTGCAGTCATTCTTCAGATTGTCCTTGACTGTACCAGTTCTTCTGACTGGTATGGCCTGTACCTGGGCAGTAGAAGTCTGCAGGAGTTAGGTACAGGGACATGGCAGCAGGATAGAGTTATTAGGTTTTAACCCACGCTTAATGCACAGAAAGTATCTCTTTTTAAAATTTTGTTTGTTTTTGAGTGCTATCTTCTCAAGTTTATTCTTTTTTAACAGCATTTACTAATAGTTGAAATATTAAACTTTTTTGGTTTTTTCCCTTTGAGTTAGAATTTTACTATAAGGCTCGTGATGCTCTTGTTTATAAATTCTGCCCTTGCTTCCTAAGGGGTCTTAGTATCCAGGTATGCCACCATATCTGGCTTTGAAATAAAACCTAAAACATCAAAAGTGATTTGAAAAAAAAAAGAAAGAGATGTAGTAAAGTAAGCTGTTCCTTAGTGAGTTTCTCCCTAAGGCAGCAGATTCTATAGCTCCCACAGCAACTCCTGTCAAAGCAGTGGTATTGTTTAGAACTGGGCATGATGACACATATCTGTAATAACACTCTGAGAGGCAGGAGAATTACTTCCAGTTTGAGAATAGCTGCAGCTGCATATACAGTAGTCTGTCTCAAAAACAAAAACAAAAAATTAATTCCTTTCAAGTTGAAATTCTTCATTGTGTCTTAATTTATAGTCAGAAATTTCTTTGGGCCTCCAGCTCACAAATAACAACATGAAGCTTATTATTAATTATAAAAGCTTGGCCTTAGCTTAACTTAGGTTTGTTCCTATTTCTTCTAACTTAAATTAACCCATAGTTTAAAGTCTACATTTTTCTACAAAGCTTGTTACCTCATCTCTGTCTTGCCCATCCTGCTCCCTCCTTGTCTGGCTGGCAATTCTGCCCTTCTTCTTCCCAGAGTTATTTCTCATCCAGGAGTCCTGCCTGTACCTACTGCCTAGCTATCGGCTGATCAGCTTTTTATTACACCAATCACAGAAATATATCTCTACACAGTGTACTAGTATCCTACAACATTTCCTCACCTTTTCTCTAAATAAAAAGGAAAGATTTTAACTTTAATGCAGTAAAACTATGTACAGTAAAAACAATTATCAGGTAAGAATTATATTCCCAATGTCCAGTACATTTGCATGTAGGCAAATTCAGGGAAAATATTCCTTTTTCTATTCTATATTTGGTGAGTCCAAAATTTTGTATCTAATTCACTTTCTATCCTAATGTGTGTTACTAACCAAAACTATCTTTTAGACCTTAAAACATTTTTTAGATAAACAATGTAATCTTTTATGTCTCTCAGCATTATACACTTTATATCTCTTTTGTGAGTTTTTTTCTGAATTTCATGACAAGGAAAACTAACTATAACTCTCTAGTCTTTGACCCCATCAAAGACTTGAGAAAGATATGTTACCTGAATAAATGAAGTGTAGACCAAACAACTTCAAAAACTATAGAAACAATAAAGACACATGGCTGCCTAGAAAGTCACCCAAGGCTCCTCTGCAACATTGGGGCATTCATCTTCGGCCTATAGGCCTAGAATATCTGACAGAATTTTTTGTGAAGCAAGAATTTTGAAGAACTATCCTACCCTGTCTTAGCAAACTTTGACAGTCACCTTCCTTTGTGTCCTGCTTGTCCAATTAGGACAGCATACTGCCAGCAGTTTGGGCAAGGGCAGTTACTTGCCTAGTGACTAACTTTGCCAAGATAAAAGTAAACTCCATATGGAGGTTCTTTGATGCCCATCATCCAATTTGTGCTAGCAAAAGCAGACATGTCTCACTGTCATGAAAAACCTTGCATTATTAAAACATCTTAAATGCTATATTCTGTAGTTCTCAGTGTTTGGAGACCATTTGTCTATCTAAAATATATCTTGGTTTGAGCTTGAAAACATACCTAACATGACAAAAATTTAATTGTTATAGATGATTAAATACTAACCTATATTTTTAAGTATCTTACACAGTTTTAAATGATAGCCTTTAAGGACTAGAACTTTACATTTTAAAATGAGTTACATAAGTACAATACCTTAAAAAAGAATAGAAACATATATATATATAGTGTTTTGAAACAAAAATAACCTTAAATTTGTATCAATATACAAAAAATCCATACCAATTAAATATTTGAGACTAGTAATAGCTTTTTTAGTTTAAAGGTAGATTCAATAATTACCTTTTTCCTATAACTTCTATACTAGATCTCCCTTTTTCTCTTCAAAAAGATATCTCTGAATTTAGTATTCTTTGTTCAGCTTTCTCCCTAAACATGACCAGCAACAACTTGCAACTTAACCCTTCTAAATGATAATGAACACTTATAATCCATTGAACAACTCAAAATCATCTACCCCATCAATTGGGAACGTGGACATTATGTTCTCTAGACTTCTTCCTGTTGTATGGGGACGATGGCATCTTTAAGGAACCCTTAGAAAACTGGGACAATGGTCAAGCCTTGGGAGAGCTAGCTGTATTATTTTGTTGTTGTTTAGTTTCTGTGCGATGGGAAAGTATAGAGCTTAACTTAAGTCTTGACTCAAGTAGTCTGTGAGACTGGACCATCTCAGCTAGCAAATTTGAAGTAATTCCAGATGCAGAATTCTGAGGAAACTACAAGAGAGTTATTTTGAGAGGCTGCATCACCTGGGCTACTTGTCTTTGGCATCTGGTCCTTTTTTTTCTGAAAACACAAAAACTTTTAAAGGTAACATATATCTGTATTAATACAAGTGTGGAACGTCTGATGTGTACAAGATAGCTAAAGATAAATTTTGTTCTATGTTTGAGTAGGTAAAAGACATCTGTCAATTTTATACGTCTATTTGGATTGCATTTCCAAACTATAATAAGTCATGAGGACTCTGTAACCAACAATATCATGTTTCATTCAGTCTCAGAGCTGTTCCTATGTTGAGAGATAAACATACATGCCTTGTAGTATTTCTTGGCTTTTCTCCTCATGTTTGTATTCAAGATCCTTATGAGGTCTCATGTGGTCAAATCTGATCTTTACTGATTTTGAAGGAATACATAGCTTTTTCTTTCCTTTGGAAACAAAAGCACAACCTCTCTCCCAACACAACACATTTTCTGACTTATAATCTGAAGCCAAGACATCCCTAAAGTATACAGGCTGGTTTAACTTAGCAGTTCCTTTCATAATCCAGTGTTCCTCAGCAGCTGCTGTTCTTTGTTTGTTTACATTCAAAAAATTCAAAATTAACAAAGAGCCATATAAGATCTAAACTTCCCGTGTTGTAATATTTCCCACACTTATGTGGCTTATGCTTTTTACATTACTTTACTCTTTTTTAAAAAGACTTTATTGTTTTTAAATATTTTTATGACTGTCTATACCCATTTTTTTAAGCACCTAAGCACATTTTAAGCATATTGTACCCTTTTAGAGGGTTGTGTGTGTGTGTGTGTGTGTGTGTGTGTGTGTGTGTGAGAGAGAGAGAGAGAGAGAGAGAGAGAGAGAGAGAGAGAGAGAGAGAGAGAGAGAGAGAGGAGAGAGAGAGAGAGAACCTGACTTTTTGTGGACACACTTGCAGCATTCTCTTTCCAAGGAAGACAACTCTTAAACTGTTAGGCTACCATACTAAAGTGGCAATGGTGGCTGGCTTCTATGAGAGCTCAGCCTCATGCCTTCAGGTACCTAGCTGTGGAGCCACATTTACCTCCCCCAGCTCTGGGAATGTGTTGTGTCTGCCTGAAGCATGAGTTTGTACCCAATGTCATCTGCTCAAGTACTCAGCTGCACAGCAGGGCCTCTTAAAAGAGTGCCTCTGTACAAGGAGTCTACCTGAGAGACCACTTTCTCAGGCCCTATGTTGACATTTGAGTCTCCATGTTGGACACCATATATAGTTAGTTTTTCTTTGTGCAGCCAGTTCACAAATTTTTATAAATTATAAAAATTGTAATTACAAAATTGTAATTTTATAATTAATGGCACAGAGAATCATTAATTATAAAGGCTCAGCCTTAGCTTAGACTTGTTCCTAACTATCTCTTATAAGTTAAATTCACTCATATTTTTAAGTCTTCATTCTTTTACAAGGCTTGTTGCCTCATTTCTGTTCTGCCCATCTGGCTTCCTCTGTGTCTGAGTGGTGACTCCTCCCTTCCTAACAAGGTTCTCTCTCTGCCTGGAAGTCCCACCTATACCTCCTGCTTATCTATTAGCTGCTCAGCTTTTTATTACACCAATCACAGAAATACATCTTTATACACTGTACAAATATCCCACATTAGTTGTATAATTTTTAATTTGTCATTTTTTGTATTACTAAAAGATATACTTGTTCTGTCTGTTTTTCTCCCTTCTTTTTCTCTTTCTTTCTCTTCCTCCTCCTCTTCTTTTGACAAGGTCTCACTGAGTAGTCTTTTCTGGCTTGGAACTTGTTATGTTTACCAGGTTGGCTTTGAACTCAAAGATCTGTCTGCCTCTGCCTCTTAAGTTCTGCAATTAAAGTGGTATCTGTTTCATTGCACAAATTCTAGTTAGAATATGATAAAAAACCTAGAGCCAAATATTGGGGAAAAGCTGGAAAATCAGAGAGAGGAAACAGGCCACAGTCGATTCTCACCCAGCTATCTTCCAGCTTCCTCAGCCTCTTCTTGTGGCTTCTACTGCATCATCTGTCTTTCTATGCCTGCCTTAAATACCCTCTTCACCTAGTTGTTTCACATCCAGGTTGAGATTAAAAACATAGTCACTACTATTTGGTAGTTAGCTTTGAACTCGCAGAAACACAGAAAGATCTCCTCTATCTCTGGAGTTATCGGATTAAAGGCCTGACACCAACACTGCTTGCCTGGGAGCCTGAAACTCCCTCTGTAAACCAAGATGGCCTCAAATTCAGATCTTCTGGGATGAAAGGCATAGTTCACCCCTTCCAATGGGCATAAGTTCCCACTCCCAGATATTCCCTGTGCTGGGATTAAAGGTGTAAATCACCACTCTCTGATCCTCCTGGATTGACTGTGGGTAGATCTCTCTGATATTTCAAATTGGTTTTTATTAAATATGAAACATATCTCCACTGTGGTTGCCTCTAGATGAGAGGTGACAGCTTTTGGTGTAAGAAATCCACAGTGGGGATGGGTAAGATAGTTTGAGATAGAATCTACAAACACTGGTATTTGTGTAGGGAATTAAGAATGTCACCAAAGGCTTTTTGTTTGTTTTGTAGAAAGCAATGATATCTAGAACTATTGACCAACTGGGACTGAGTGTATGACGTCTAAAATATTTGAAGATAGGCAGAAGAGAATTTGTTTTCAAACTTGCTGGTGTCTAGGGCAATGCCTAGAAGCTAAAATGAGCCAGCAGGACCTGGAGATAATGCTTTGAGGAAAATGAGATGTCCTAACAGTAGATATGAGCCTGTTCAAGTAGAACATGTAGGCAGAAAATAAAATAAGCTCTTAGAGAAGTCCAACTGTGTGTGCAGGAAATCGAGACATAATGAATACTTTAATGTCCAGCATGTAGTGGCTACGGCTCAGATGGCTTTCTTGATCACCTCAAGAGCTCTGTGCATGGGAATTATTACTCTGCTTTGTGAGCCAGGAAACTAAGGCTTGAAGGCAAGCTAGGCAAGTGGGATTGCAAGCCAGGACCTAATGCCAACTCTTCTATGCTAGAAGCAAAGAAATGGTGTAGAAGAGATGTAAGCCTACAAGAGGCAGTGTTAGAGGGAGCACATACTCAGAGACAATAGAATAAGGACACACAAGCCACTGGGTTCTCTAAAAAGCTATGCCTTCATGCTCAGTTCCCCCATAGCACCCAAACCAACCTGTCCTAGATTCATTGAGGCCCTGGAAACAGCTTAATGGCAGAGAAATGACAAGGGTACTTGATTTGGAGGGCTGTGGCTTCATGGTTGATTGTTCACATACGACAGCAGTGTTCTATTCACATGACAGAGGTGTTCCAATTTTTTCAGGTTTTTAAACCCTTTGAGGTCTTGTATCTCTTAGATTGTCTTGTCTCTAGACTTTAGACATTAAAAAAATAAAGACCTGATCCCTTTTGTATAATCTGCTTATTTAATTTGTTTACTTGAAAGTCTTTTGTTGTGTTTGTTTCCTTCCTATATAATATTTTTAGATGTTTAAAGACTGCGTACATTCTGTGGTGACTCTTTTGATTGCTAATTAAATATGAGCCTCAGGAGACTTCTGTTTTCTTCTTTTAGCTCTTTCTACTCTTGAAGCCATTTCTTTCTGCCATGTCAGTCTTGTTCAGTTCTGTTTTCTTTAGAACTTTAATTCACAGGTTGTGACTCCCTGGTGGAAAACAGTTTTCTTAACAACAGGAGGCAGTAGTGGTAAGAGCCAGGCTCTAGAACCAAGCTGCCTGGGTTGACATCTTGGCTATGACCAAAAGACAAGTTATGACTTCCTAAGTGTCTCAGCTTGTTCATCTTTTAACTTGGAGACAGTATTAACATTGAGTACCACAGGCTGCAATGAGGATTAAAAGAGGCACCCTGTGTAAGGTGTTCAGAATAAATGGTGTCTGTGGCAGTGCTACACTACAGTTAATTTAGCTTTCTAAGGGGGAAAAACAGTAGAAGAAATGAACTCTTCCTGAT
Organism: Phyllotis vaccarum; assembly: GCA_033318265.1. Lineage (NCBI taxonomy): Eukaryota > Metazoa > Chordata > Mammalia > Rodentia > Cricetidae > Phyllotis > Phyllotis vaccarum. The sequence goes on along the minus strand of JARWLC010000001.1, from coordinate 187,713,899 downwards.
TTTCATTTGGTCCATACAAATAAACAATACATTTATAACCATTGGATCCTTACTTGATGTATAAAAAATAGACTACCAGGTAGTGTTCTCTTACATTTTTAAGGTGTAAAACAGTGAACAGTTTTTAGCTTTGGCCAAATGTAGAATCAAGAGGATGAAGATGTCCACTGTGTGACCTCATAAAACGGGTTTGTTTGGGCTTATAGTTTCAGGGGGTTAGAGTCCATGATAGCAGAGCAAAGACATGATATCAGCAACAGCTGAGAGCTCACATCCCAAACCCACAAGCAGAAGGCAGGGAACACTGGGAATGTCTTTTGAAACCTCAACGTCCATGTCCAGTGACACATCTTTAACAAGGCCACATGACCTAATCCCTCCCAAACAGTTCCACCAACTAAGGACCAAGCAATCAAATATATGAAGCAATAGGAGCCATTCTTATTCAAGCCACCACAGTCACGGTGTTCTACACCCCACTTTGGGGTTTGTCTCAGTGAGTTATGTCCCCTGTCTTGCCTTCCTTCTGTCTTAGTATTTTCATTAGGAAAGAATAGTAGTAAATGATCTGCTTGTAGCCATTGAAAAGACTCATTTGGTTTTCTCATTTAATTTGTTTTTGTACCATGTTTATCTTAAGCTATGATTCCCCTTTGAGCCAATTTCTATTCATCTGGTTGTTTTTTATCATTAAATTTTTGCCCATGAGAAACCTTAAGTCTATATTGATTCAAAGTTGTTGTCTTTGATAAAGTTCTTTTTTGGCATTGTTTTTCAAGCTAACTGCCTTTGTAAAAAGTTGAAATACTAATATTATAAACTGACTAAAAAGCAAAATGAATCTGATAGTCCTTCATTAATATTGGGTGTTTATTATGAAAGTCTTTAGACTTTTCCTATTATTTTTAGTAAATAATTTTCTCATTTTTCTGTTTCTCTTCTTTTTACTATGTCTGTCTCACCTTTACCTTCATCTTATCAAAACTGCGATCACATAGTCTTGGAACTCTAATTTTCATTTTATAGTATATTATGGACATGTTTTTATAACCATGCACAGGTGTCTGTTTCACTCAGTGTAGAGTATTCCATAGTAATGTGATCATAATTTATCTATTTCTCTTGCTAGATGTTTAACTTATTTCTGACTCTTATTTTTTATTTTTAAAAATTTTATCTATGTCTGTCTGTCTATCCATCTATCTATCTACCTACCTAACTACCTATTTATTTTGGGTTTTTTGAGACAGCATTTCTCCATGTAGCCCAGGCTGTCCTGGAACTCACTGTAGACTGGGTAGCCTCAAGCTTACAGAAATTCACCTGCCTCTGCCTCCCAAGTGCTTGGGTTTAAGGTGTGCATCACCACCCCCAGCCTGATTTTTACTTTTTGCTAACACCATATAAATTTTTTCTTATATGTTTGTATGTATTATATAAGATATATTTCTCAATATGAAATTGTAGATTAAAGGTGATAAGTATAAGAGTTCTTAAGTTTGTGAGCCTCTATAGTTGAATATGTTTATATATACATATATGTATATGTGTGTATATATGTGTATGTATAGATGTATATGTATAAATATATATGTATATTGCTTTTTCCTAGATCAGATTCACAAATAGTCACTACCTCAACACCACAGCTAAAAAAGGGAAAGACTGTGAGTTGATAAAATTAAATAATTTGCCTCAAGTTCATGGTAGAACTTGGATTGAAGCTCGTGGTCTCTGACTCTAATGTGTTTAAAAGAAAAAGTTCAAAGTGGAATATATTACTAAGTGTCTATTGTGCCAGTCTCTGAAGAGTGTCACAATTTGCTTTTTCTTAAAAAAAAAAAAAAAAAAAAAAACAAAACAGCAACAACAACAACAATTTCCACAACAGGTCCTCTGACTTCTACATGTGGACCTTGGCATGCGGTATTCCCCTTCCCAAGTAAATAAATAAATATTTATATATTATATGTAAATAATATTATATATACATATATATTAATTATCTGGCACATGTCTCAGATCTCTGTGAGTTCCAGAATAGCCAAGGCAACATAGAGAGACCCTGTCTCAAAAACATAGTGAGTGAGTGTGTGTGTGTGTGTGTGTGTGTGCACATGTGTACACATGTTCATATATGACTTAGTATACATGTGGAGTTAGTTCTCTTCTTCCTCTCCTTGTTTGTAGATTTTAGGAATCAAACTCAAATTTTCAGGTGTGCTTTGAAAGTGCTTTTACACTTTTACTCACTGAGCCATCTTGCCAGATTATAACTTAGTTTTAAGGAGAACAAACAAGTTTGTCAAAGAGGAAGTGTTTCTGTAAAGACCTTTAGAATTGATTGTTTCAATAGGCTCAAATAAGCTACCTCAACATGTGAATGTATAGAGGAGAAATTAGCTTGGCCAAGTGATCAAGGACAGCATTACCAATAATATGTCAAATAATCCATCCCAAGGCATACACTAAGACAAACCCAATATCATCACTGTAGACTTTTCCCAAAATGTGTAAATCTAACAGCCTAATAGTAAGAAAATCAGCAGCTGCACCCAAATCAAGGAAATAGCCAGCAAATTAACCAATGACCAAGTTTTTTTTTAAGTGTCAAGAATATGAATGACAAGGAAATAGAGTTGTCAGGTACTTCAGGAGTCTAAAGAGAAATAAATATCTTGGGATTCTGGGAAGGAGTCTGGGACAGAAAAAGGATATTGGCAGAAAAAAATTGATGTCTTTTGAATATGGTTTTGGTTTAGTATTACATAAATATTATTGTCCGGTTTCTGTTAAATATGCTAAATATATGTTAAATAAATATATATAAGATGCTAACATTGGGGAAGCCATGTCAGGAATGTATGGAAATGGAACTATTGCTATAACTTCAAAAAGTCTAAAATTTGATCAAAAAGTTAAAATAAACCTATATAAAATTCCTTATAAAATTCCAGTATTTTTCTCCATCTTCTTTATTATTTAACTGTAAGTCTGTTATGAGGTTAGAACTGTTTGGCCCTTGGTAGAAACTGGCTTAAGAATATGAAAGAAAGTTTAGGATTGAATCCTTGTCAGTGACTGAGTAGATAGTACCAGTAACTTCCCATGGTCTTGCTGTCAGCTCATTTTCTACTACATCTGTTTTTCTAGACCCTTTTAAAGGGTATAGTAATAAAAAGCCACACTGATAGGTGATATCTCTGAACATTTTATAGAGCAAAGTGATCATGAACTTAGTCACTGTAAGAATCATGAGTCCCAAGATCTATTTCAGTTTCATGGAATTCTCTGGATTTTGTGTTTGTTGCTAAAATCAAGATGACTTGAAAACTGGAGCACATCCATGCAGAAACAAGACACTCACTGTCTTTCAGAAGATATGAAGTCCCTCCTTTGCCTTTGGGAAATAGTCAAACTAAATCACTATATGTATCATCGCCTACAGAGAGCAGACTAGGAATCTTCATGAAGTCTTGGATTTAGCAGAGAGGGATCTGTCAGAACGTCTGGTTTATCCATGAGAAGAGAGAAGTCAGGCCCAGGGCAGACATTTTAGCTTCAGTGAAGTTGAGTAGGCTAGGTATGCAAGTTGAAGATCTTACAGAGCTTTGCATTTGTTTCTGAGGCAGCAGCCTAGCTAGGAATTCTGTTTCCCAGAGGCTCTGGATGAGTTTCATAGTAATGAGGCTCTAAGAAATCATATCTCTCATAGTGAGGGGTCTACTTTGTCTTCATTGAATTTACTTGGTGTTTAGCCAGTTCTTCCCTACCTATTTGTTAGTTGGCTAATCATTACTGAACTAAAAGAAAAAAAGGTGATTTATGAACTTAACAAAGCTAAATTAGACATACTAGGTTGTATTTGTGTTTTGTAAGCAACAGTTACATGACAGGCACTGTGTAATACAGCAGCAAGCAAGCCTGTGTCCTGTCCTCATGGAGCTCACAGGCAATGAAAACTTTCCTTCTAACTTGGATCAGTCTGATCATCTGCCTTACTTAGAAGTGTCTTCACTAAACCACTCTGATGGCTATAAAAGTGTTTTTTAATTTAATACATTTAGAACTATTGTTTTAACTTCCAGCAGCATTGGAAAGATACTTTCATGTATAGTCTGAGTTACATAATTTTGAAGCAACATTTGGTTCCTTTGTTCATAAAACCAGCCCTTGTCCTGACTGCTCCCCTCAGACTGTGATGTTGAAGATATTAGTAGGTTTTCTCTGTGCATATGACAATCCAAAATGTGTTGACTAAAGCCCAGCAAGCTCTAAGAGGCAGTGTGGCCAGCTGGCAGCATTCAGAGTAAGCCAACTTTTCTTTCTTGCTGTTTGGACGTTTCTCCCTTCCTGAGTTTATCTCCTAAGTCAGATTCCAAGCTATAACCTCACTCAAAGCAGTGACCGAACTCTAGTAGTATTACCAACCTGATTCTACACTACAACACTATGCCTCTTCCTGGCCCCCACTGTCAGAGGCTATGGACTTCTTTAATAGAGATATGTCCTCATACCGAGAATTGGAAAACACAAATGCTACAAATTGTGAGTTTTTCTTCATCAAGGATACAGTCAGAGCCAAGCAAGAAGACCCACCCTGTAATCTCAGCCCTCCATATTTCAGAAGCTGAAGCAGGAAGAAAAATCAAGGATCCATTGCTGCTTGGCATAGTTAGTGTGCAGTTCAGTGGAGTGCTTGAATGAATGTTAGTTCTTTTCAGTTACTTTTTCAGGGCAAAGTCTATGTTCATCAGCTAAGCTTTGACCTACTTCTCTTCTCAGCAGTGGATCTTGCAGCCTGCTCTGCCTCATTAGGTTCTAACAGCCAGTGTCAGGCTATCTTGCAAGTCCTGGTTCTCTAGTCACCATCCTCCCTTTGAAGTTCTCATTAGCCCTTTCATGCACACACACACCCATCTATGAGGTTTTTAAAGGATAGTTTCATGTGGCCATCACTGACCTTAAACTCACTGTATAGCCTAGGCTGGGCTTCAGTTCGTGCCATCACTTTTGAAATGCTAGGATTATGGTGTGTGCCACCATCCCTGACTCATCTTTTTTATCCCATCAGCCTCTTCCTTAGGTCTTTCAAACCCAGTTTAGTGCCTCTCCTTGAGCAAACACAGGTTAACACCTATAGGTTAACAGGTGATTTTGGGGGGATTCAGGTGTCAGCTAATAAGGTCCAAAGACACTTATCCAGGGTCCCAGGCTCCTGAAGGGGGAGTGGCCAACCCCATTTATAAAAGACTGCTGAGATCTTAAAAACCCCGTTTTCTGGTTCATGACTGCTGGAGAGACCGGTTTGGCATCCATCATCCATCACATAGATAATTCAGTCTATCAGGCGCCTATATAAACTGTTACCTATATCGTAAATGTTGGCTTATATTTTAATAAATATTAATGTTAAATTAATATTTTTTTTTAAAAAACTCCCGCCTTCATCTGGCGCTTAATATGGGGACCGTATTGCAGTACTGGAAAAGGGTAGTAATACATCTTTTGTTCAAAACAGTTCAGGTCAACCCCTGATGAGATGATACTAGAGACACTCTACCTAAAGTGGTAAACATGATGGGACTTCGCCCTTCCCACCACTATTGGTGACAGTCATGACTACTTACATGACCTTTTCCTTTCATGAGGTGACCAAGATGTATGCCTTCATCTCTGGTGCTGGAACTTCTTAACGTCCATGCTTAACATTCTATTCATCACCCAAACACTTTACCTTTATTATTGTTTCTAAAAATAATGCTGTAAAAGTAGCACATATTTTTGTTTTACAGATGAGGAAATTAAGTACAGAAAAGTTAAAGATTGTGCCCAAAGCCACAAATGAGTTGAGGTTAGAAGCGAGGTAGGACGTTTAGATAAAGGTCTTTTAAGAACTTCTTGGAATGTGTGCCCATGCTCTCAGCTGTGTGACATATTGACATACCAAAAGCTAGTGTTTATGGGATATTGCATATGTGGCAGGTACTGGGTTGTGTTATATATTACTTCACCCCATTCTCACACAGAGCCCACGAGGTACACACAGTCACTCTATAGGGGAGGAAGCTAAAGTTCAGATGGGTTGGAGTTGAGCAACTTGTGCTAGGCAACATTACGCATGGCCTAGTAAGATTTAGTAAATGAATGAGGAAATGCATGAAAATTATAGGAAAAGGGTATAAGAGATAAAGTAAGTTATACTGAGTGCCTTCCATTTTTTTAGTATGGTCTTTTCTAAAATCTTACTATTAAAACTTTCAAAGTTTAAAGTTTGAAGAATATAGTGGTGAAAAACCATACACCTACTGCTGAATTTTTCTGGTTAATAATTATTCTCCTGTACTTCTCACTCACCTTTCCCCTACCATTTACCCATTGTGTTTTTTATTCATCCCTCCTCTCACTATTTCTGTGCATGCCACAAAGTAAAAGTCAGTGTTTGTTTATAGGCTTTTAAATTCTATGTTTATTTACAGGGAGAGCTGTACATGCCATGGCACATAAATGGAGGCCAGGAAATAACTTATGGGAACTCTTGTTAGAAAGAAGGGTCCTTGTGGCTGCCTGCTGAAATGTTTTTCTGATGGCTGTTTGGCATCTTTTCACTGTATTTTCTCATTCAGTTGTGATTTTCCTGGCTCTGGTTATGACCAGTGATTTTTCACTGTTTTGAACAGTTTTTCTGTAACATTGGGAGAATCTGAGTCCTGTTTAAGTCTGCTGTTGAATCACCCTGTTTTAGGTTTAGCAGTCCTAGTGGATTTGTGTAGTTCTGTGGTGCTGGTGGGTGATGCCATTGGGCTTTATTGAAAGAATCTTAAGAAGTTTCCCCAGGCCATGCTGCCTGGTGACTGTATGTAGGATAGGAAGTTTCTGTCCCACTGGGATGAAGGGTACTTCTTGGGGACCCTGTAGAAAAGGTGAAGATATTTCTCTAGACTGATTTCTTGTCAGCAGGTCCTGAGGTATCCTGCTAGTAGTGGGTGTTGGCAGCTGGCCTGGTATTGTCCATAGAGCTCCTATTTAGTCTTGGCCTACCTTCTGTTGCTCTGTTGGGGGTTGGGAAACTTTGAGCCCGCCACCTTTTCTGTGCCATGATGGATATCCTAACATGCACAGCTGTGTGTTGTTCCTGGGTTTTTAACAATTCATCTTCCTTCCTCTGTCTTTCCTACTTCCTTCAATTGACTCTTGTGTTGCTCCCATTGGACTGTAGGAGAAGTAGGTAAGAAGAGAGTTCATGGGCTCAGCCATGTTGTCTGTTCTGTTTTGTCATCCATCTTTTGATTGGTCATGAATCTTTTGAATGGTTACAATTTAAACTTCATAAAGTGGGCGAGGAGATTCTGGGGGAGGCTTTCCAGTAGCCTCAGGATCTGAGAATATTTTTACTCCACAGGGCCATGGGAGGCTGTTTCTCATCTGTCTTCCCCTTGCTTGGCTATTTGTGTTGTTCGTGTCTGTTTTAAAAACATCCCTTCCTTGTTCTTATGCTTGATGAATAAATTCAGTAAATTTTCATGCCTCTATGAAAGTTAAAAGTTAAGACACATAAACTGTTAGTTTTGTGATCAATGTCATCTCCTTGTTGACAGGAATTTTATTTTAAATTCAACCATGCAAATTATATCCAACAGTACCTGTAAGATATTTTTTACATGAAAATTTAAATTTATGCATTGAAAAACATTTTTTTTTATAAATGTGTTTTTTACATTCTTTTCTTGCAAGTGAGGGATTTGAGGTCATCTCAGTTCTTCCACAGTAAATGCGCCTTTGAAAAATCAGAAATTCCTAACATTGGAAATCAGGGACCATTTTATGTAGTTTACAATAGTAGTTTTGCACAAACGATTTCAGGTTAAAATTGCATACTATTTATTCCCACCCATTTCCTTTATTGGCTGTAACACACAGGAATTACGCCCATTGCTTAACTAACCTTTCTGACCTTTTGTTACTTGGCTATAAATTGACTTGGGTCTTTTGCAAAAACACTGGGGGGGGGGATCTTTTTGTTAGAACCCAGCCAATTCCTGTTTCAGTGCAGAACAGTTTGTTCTCTTGAAGGAATGAGCCAGTTCAGTGAGCAGAAAAACACAGCCATAAACTGGCATTGGCAGGACCTGCAAAGATGATTGTCCATGTTCATTTCATAGAGCAAAGGAGGGACTCACAAGAGAATAAGAGAATGAGGTTTGGAGGGAAAGAAAGGTGCTTTTGAGCTCCACTGGCTCTAGGCTCTGGTGGACATGAATAGTTTAACTATTTAAACAGGAGTATAGTGGAGCTCACTTTTGCTGATCCACAGTCCCCTCAGACTGTGTGTGGCATGTTCCCCTACATTTCATCTGATCTGCCTGTCACCGTGGGAGCAGCTTCTGCTCAGCATGCTGACATTGCCTAACTGACTGCATCTTGCAAGGCTGAGTACTGGCCCATCCTTGAAAGAAAACATTGATGGTAACTAGTGAATTAGAGGAAAACATGAAACATGCTTACAGGACTGTGAGGGAGGTGTGGTAACAGAAAACACACAAATCACAGTATCTTACATATTGTTTCTCATGAGGACATTTGAGTAAAGTTTGGGGACTGTTCTAGGAGTTTTCCAGATGGCCAATGAGAAGGTTCTGGAGCTGCTTTGGTTACTGCCAAGCCTGCTGCCCCTGTAGAATACTCAAGAAGTTTACTTTCTTTTAAAAAAAAAGTTTCTGGGCAAATAGAAGTAGATTTAAAGTTTGGGAGTAGTGACACAACCCGGGGTTTGGGATCACTTGGATCTGATGAAGTAAATAGGGAGGGTGTGAAACTGGAACTAGGTGGGGACTGCACTATGCATCTCAGTCATGGCATAAAATAGCCTAGATTTTCTCCTATAGGCAGTAGAGCAGTAGAAATGCCAGATGCTGGAGATGGACTGTGGGAAGAATTGGGTGAGAAAAACTAGGTTTGCACTTACTAGACTAGAAATACCAGTTTGGACCAAACTAAGGAAAGACCATGATGTCAGATTCCTGTGTGGACTCAGTAACGACATTGATTTATGTCCTGGGAAGGCAGATATGGTTGTGACATAGAGGACTTTATAGGGAGGACAGGGAAGGTAGTGTAGATCTCTGCAGCAGATAAGAAGAGGATGTTGCTTAGGGGTAACCTTGGTGGAGAAGGAGTACAGGGAGGAAGGAGACAGGGAGCAGGCAGTCTTCCTGGACTCTGAACATGCTGTCAGTGACTCGCATACACTGTCATGACTAAGGTAGTGAAGTCTATGATGTTTTCATTTAGATATTGTACCAATGAAATCTGGAATTGAGGAATTTCAGTTCTTTCCCCAAACCCAAGTGGCCTGCATGAGGAGGTAGCTCAGGCAGAGTTGGAACCAAGATTTTTCTGACTCTCAACATAATGAATGGCATGTCCACTCTTGGATGGGACTGGATACAGCTGAACAGAGAGAGAGAGGTATATGTGTGGATGTATATGTATGTATGTATGTATGTATGTATGTATGTATGTATGTATGTATGTATGTATGTGTATATATATGTGTATTATGTATATATACACATATATGTATGTATATATGCGCGCGCGCGCGCACACACACACACACACACACACACACACACACACACACACACACACGAGACAGAGATACTCTTGACTGACCTAGAGCTTCCTATGTTGTCTAGGCTGGCCTCAAACTTACAGTGATTCTCTTGCCTCTGCTACTGCTTCTCCAGTGGTATGCTTACATGCTTGCTTCACAATGTCCAGCCTTTTATACTTTCTAAGAATTTGCATCTATAAATCATCATCTAATACTTAGATACTAGTATTAATGCTAATACAAGTAGCATTTAGATTGTCTATCATTCTTTTTATTCTTAAACTATTATAAAAATGCCTGCATGGTTTTATTTTTTGAAATCTCTTGTGTAATTGCTTTGGGAAAGGGCCCAATCAAACTGACAAAAGAGTGAATGTATGTAACTTAAGAAAGTTACTGATTGATTGACTGAATTTTATAATATCTTATTTTGATTTTTTTTATGTGAGCATATGTACCACATTGAGTGTAGAGGTCAGCATCAGCATACCACTGTCCAAAGTTGGCTTTCTCCTTCCACCAAAAGTGGATTTTTGTATTAATCTCATCGGGCTTTGTGGTAAGCACCCTTACCCACTAAACCGTCTCACCAGCCCTAAAATATGTAAGTTTCAATATTCAGTGTATGTGTAACAATTTATGAGAACAACACACTTTTGGCCTTCAGAAACTAAAGAACCATTTAGAACTAATGTGAGTAGATGGAGTGTAGGATCACTGTTTAATAAATGCATGCCCTAAGAGGGCTCAGAGAAACGGTTTTCAGGTAGTTGTATCTTAAAGTGGGGAGTATTAGAGCTCAGCTTTTGTCAGCCTCAAGACAAATAAGTAGTTCTGTATTCGCTACCTTCATCTTCCAGTCATGATGACATAGATTCCAGAGTTAGATCCTGGAGATAGACAGTAAGGAAGCAAAAGCACACCTGTTTCCTTGAAACTTGTTAAGTACTGGAGTGAGACCCACAGCTATTTGGGACTAGAGACTCACAGTTCTAGCATAAGGCTGTGCTTATGCCAACTGTCTCCTCAGCATCCCCTTTCCAATTTCTTTTGCTTTTTTCTCACAGTGGAGCAAGAGATAATGAATATAGTCAAGATATAAAATGTGAATGAAGTATCTACACTTTGGTATCTCAATACTCAGCCTGTATTTTTGTGCGGCATCACTGTTAAAAATGCTAGGTCTTTAGGGGAAATTTTAGTATTTAATGTGACAGAGCTGTAGCATACTTTCCTGTTCAAAGTCTAGATTATATATAGCTCAGGAGGGAGAGCCAGTTCTGCTTTACTCTAGTGGCTGATGAGCACAGCAGGAGAGGCAGTTATGTAAGTGAGTATTTATTAATACTGCTGTAAATTCAGACAGCTGGGCCCCTGTGGTCCTTAGTCTACCTCAGTGTTAACTCTTGCTTGCTTCCTTAATACCTGTGAGGCCTGGTGCACAAGAGAACACTGGAGACAAGGAACCCCAACTGCAACTGACCCTCTTACCTAGTTCATCGCAGGTCACAGACCTTTATACAAGCAGTGCCAGCTCCTGTGGAGCAGAAGGCTAGTGGTGTACTGGAGCTGAGAAGACCCAGCAAGGAGAAACCCACTAACCAAGCTTGGGGTACTGGTTATACTGCAACTCATGTAATTGCCACAGTTCCCCAGATTGCTACTGGGTGAGCATTTTGCAAATGTTCATTTTGTCTCCATTTTCCTTTTCTCACCCTCTGCCCCAGTTCTGCCTCTTTTTCATTTTGCTGAGAAAAGAAAAAGTCCCATTCATAAACTCCACCACTATACATCTGATACCTCAAGATTCTCTCATCTTCACCTTCCTCCTTTTTCTCCCTTTCTACCTTCAAGGAATATGGATCCACACTCCCTTTCTGCTGTTTCTGGGCAACAGCAGACCAAGGATGAGAGGTGGAGAAAATGAGCTGACCTGAGAAGATAAGAGCATCTTAGAAGCATATTCTAGGTCACTATCTCTCCTCATCCAGGTACCCTCAGATCTCCTAAATAGGGTGAGAGTCCCAGACCCTTGACTATCCTGTGCATTACCATGTCTTTTTTTCTTACATCCTTTTACTCAGAAGAGAAAAGAGGATTTGATTTTGTCAGGCTGCCTAGTTCTAGAGTTGGTTCTTGTCTGGGTTCTCACTGGTACTCTGTGTGCTTCCATCTTGTCAGAGTCCACACTGGAGGCACTTGGGCAGAGAGTTCTTACACCAGCATCCGTTCACCTTTCCTCTCTCCAGGCCTCTTCTACCCTGCACCTGCCCAGACACCCCAGTTCAGCCACCCCTCCTCTGTTCCATCCTTATCTAATGAGATAGTCATGTCCTTGGTTGTCATCATCTGGGAATTATGGAAAACTAGTGGTTTCTAATAGGTGAAGGTCAGAGATATGATAACACACTCTACAATGTATAGGATAGCACCCTACTTCCAAAAGTAGAGCTTCCTGTTGCAAATTTTTATTAGTAACAAGGTTGAGCAGCTCTGACCCAGGGTTTCTTGTGTCATCCTGCCTGCCTCTGTTACATTGTGGAGTTCTCTAACCTCAGCAGCTGCTCCTTTCCCTGGATGGCTTCACCTCTTGTAAGTCTTCCTTCACTTCTTACCCAGTCAGAATGGGTCCTCTCTTATGTTCCTCCCTGCTGAGTCCACTCATTGCAGCCCTTCTCGTTGTTGCTTTGATAGCTCCCTCACAAAACCTGATTGGAATGCAGATGATTATCTGTCATATTCAATATGCTGCTGCTATATAATGTTTATATATAAAAACGAAAAATATTCCAAGGACCCAAACCTTGGCATTAGAAAAGTAAAGAGCACATTGAGGAAAGAGCGAAGGGCTCATACCTTCTCTCACCTTTAGGTTCTGCATGGGAAGACAGAGACAATGTTGGCTTTCTGAGATTGTGTGAGACTATGAAAAGATGTTTAGCAATGAACCTGTCACGTATTAGTCTGTATAGAACTGGAAAATGAAGTCAGGGTTCCAGAGAGTAGGTAATTGACAGACACAGAAAATATCACTGTCTGTTATTGTCTATTAGTAGTGACTTTGATTCTAGGTATCTACCCAACATTCATCCTAATGAGCTTGATCCCCTTTGCCATAGAAATGCTACAAAGTGTTGCTGCTGGTGGAGATGCAATAGGAGGGACTTGGGGGTGAGTAGGAGTGGGAGAATGGGGGATAGGGACTGAAGGAGAGGATGTATGGGGGAGGGGGAAGGCAGCAGCTGGGATGTACAATAAATAGATGAATAATTTTTAAAAAATGGTTAGTGCTTTTCATAGAAGCACAGGCACCCACCCCTATGTGACCGGTGCTTTGTTTTATGACAGAGTTCTTGTGAAGCCCAGGCAGGTCTCAAACTTCTAGCAGTGTGCTACCTCCAGTGTTAGTATTATAGGCTTAAGCCACTACACCCAGTTTGGCATTTTTTGTAGAAATATTGTTTTCTTTTTTGGAATACTAGAACACTAGAAACATCTTGAAAGGTAGGAGGTCTACATTGACCTGAAGTAGACCAAAGGCAGTTGTTTTATAAAAATGCTGAGGCATGAGAGGGACTCAGCCCACAAATTTCCATTACATGGAGACCAGCATAGGTTACAGACTGAGATGATATGACCTTTTATTCAGACAAATATTATAGTAAATTACCCTTTTCCATAGCATTAGCAGGCTAGTGACAATTGATAGCATAGTCAGAAATCTTTTTTATATACTCTTAAGGAAAGGGCTATACCAATCATATAGATATTTAAATCCCATCTAGTATTTATTCAGAGAATTTCAAAATTAATCTCATTGGATGTGGCCGTGTCTATAGAACAAAGAGGAAGTCTATGCATAGTCAGAGGAAGAACTGATTCCTTAAGAGACCTTTGAAAAGGCCTTAAGGCATATGAAATGTTTATCTCCAACTTTATCAGTATCTAAAGAAGGGTCAGAGGTCAGAGACAGAGATGCCTGATGGTTAGGCATTAGCATCAGCAGGGATGACTTAGTTATTAAGGGCTTACCCTGATTTTGTTTAGTGAATGGTAGTGACAGTGATTGTACTAGTTGAAGACAGGCACTTTGTTAGCTTTGAATTCTTCCTGCATCTACTATGTATCTTTGCATTGAGCTAAATATCCAGTAGCCCTCAAACTTTTTTTACTTGAAATAAGTGACAGATACATATATTTACACACAAGTGATAAGTTTTAGACTCCTAGTTATTGGATATTCTCTGCCACCAATGCAACGAGCCAAATTAATAAATCCAGGTTTAGTACACAGAAGAAAGCAACATCTGGTTGACTCTCAGGAATGCAGAAGAGGTGAACATGTGACAAGTATGGCTGTCAGGTCTTAAGTAGCCTGTAGGCCTGATTTTGAGCAGCTCCTGGGGAGGACTGACTCTTGGTGAGCTTTCTGAGGGGTGGGGTCTGGAATGAGAGGAAAATAAGACCAGAGTGTGGAAGTTGGGCTGAGTTAGAGATACCAAAATCCCAATTTGGGGGGTGTATATGGACACCAGTTGGGTTTCCACCTAAACAGTAAGTTCACATGGAGAGGATCGTCTGAAATAGCAATAGTTTGAAACAATTAAGGTCATGTTTTTAGCGTTTGAGCTCATATTCAGAAATATTATTAAGAGGGAGTGTAAGATAGGCCAGCCTTACCTTATAGTCCTAAGTGAGACCATTTGAGGGGAAGCCTCTGGACCACATCATCCGTGCCATCTACTGAAACATCATCACTTGATAATGATCTACTGTCTGTGCCATGCCTTCTGGAGAGCAATATAAGCATGGCCGTTTCATGTATTTCCCTTACATAGAGCTCCGGGGCATGCTTCTACTTGAGTGTCCACAGGTGGAATTGCCTCTGTACAGACATAAATATTTTATTAAGTAATGACATCAGTACCGGGTCAGTTATGTACCAGGTGCAGGGTGGGGAACTAACTTTCTAGTTGTCTTTCTCAGTCCGTTTCTCCTGTCTCTCCACTCTGTGCAGCAGCAAACCATGGTTTCCTCTTCATAAGAACGGGATTGCTCTCACTTGGAGCTTCAGCCCAGGATGACTCCAGTGTCACTAGTGCCAGGAGGAGATTTCAGGGCTGGATATGACCCAGACAACCCAGGAAGTTTGCTAGGCATTTAAGAGAAAAGGCCTCATTCCTCAGTCTTATAACAGGCCTGCCCTCAAAGCCAGCCTTCCTTCTGACCTAGATCTTAGGGAACTTGAAGCCTAGACAGTTTGATAGCTATGATTAGGGAAGCCACCCTTAGGACATGAATAAGAAAATAGAAACCTTTGTTTTTTTATCATAGAACTCCAAAATCAAGCTGAAGCCACCTAACACGGAGCTTTCTTCCATGTGTGCCAGAACCCTCCTGCTTTGTGAGCCATTTTAAATTGGGGTTCTCACTTGCAACTTGGAATCCATATCATGTTTGGTAGATATATAACACTCAATTTTTAACAGATCAATGACTCTGTGAAAAAGGAGCCTGGGGACAAAGGGACTCCACTTTTACAAGGCACAAATTGTGTGAACATAATTCTGAAAATTAATAACTCACATATATTTTGATGCTTCTCATGTTTTGCTTTTTTTGTTTTATTATGAAACAAGATTTTACTCTTTGGTCTCCCTAGACTTAGAGTTACAGGTAGGAACAACCATATTTGGCTTCACTTGTTTTGTTGATTAAATACAAACTTAGGTAAACCTACCAAGCTTACAGTTTTTGACGTGTTTTTCAAGAGAACAAAGGTTAATAGCATTATGTAAGTTTCTACCAAAAAATGAAAAATGCTCATTATTTACTGTCCTATTAGTATTCAGTATTCTCTATCAGTTGTAATGATCTAATTGAACTCTGTTCATTGTACCCTACTAATAAAGTACTGCTAAGTCTGAGAAAAGACTTACAGGACAAACTTGAACTCTCTCCCAACTTGTTTGAAACAAAATAAATAAACCTTACCAACTCTGCTATTTCATGTCAGCAGTGACAAAGGCTTGCTGAGATCTACTGTACCCTAGCCTGTATGCTGCTTCTAGAATGCCAGATGGAAGGCCAGGCAAAGGTGGCCAGCTAGTCACGGAACACTTATTCTAAGACTGGGCAGTCCCCTTCTTGTGTCACTAGAGTCAGAAACAAAATGGGCATGCTGCCATCTATTCAAGCAGTGACCCATTTTTACAGTAATTGAGTTGGGTTTCTCTTTTCTCTCAGGAGACAGGACTTTTACATTCTCCTGAGTGCTCAAAAAGACACTTCCCTGCTCACATCTCTGGCTCAGTTTTTTTTCCATTTGACATAGGATACTCTGAACTGAAAGAGTAATATATATCCCTTCTCTTCACTTGAAGTTTGGAGGATAATTTATGAATATAAAATGAGGGATATGAAAAGTTTTAACCAAAAGAAGGATAGATTCTCCTGAAAAAGAGCAAAACAGACCAACTAGACCGAGGATGGCACTTGTTTTATAGGTGCAGGGTTATGCTCTTGAAATTCTAATCCCATGTATCAGCCAATGGCTTAGCTTAGCCTTCAAACTTTGCTTGAGCTCCATATGTGTAATATGATAGAGGCATAAAACTTTATAGATCTTGTGCAGATAAATCTTGTTGGAGAGGATGTTTGTGCTTGAAAGTATGAGGCAGAGTTGCTAGTGCAACAGAAGAAGAGAGTAGACCTGGGATGAGGTTGCTGGCTGTGCCTTGGAAGGTCTCTGAGAAGGGCGGCAGAGACATTCCTTCCCAGTCACACTTTGTGCTTGCAGCTATTCTCTATCCCTGACTGGATCGTGGTTGTGGAGCCAGAGCCTGTCTAGGCCAAATTTGTTACACTGCTTGTCTCTTAGGCACATGTGGCACTACCTGCAGGTTCGTGTTCTGTAGTTCTTTTTATGCCTCCTCAAGGAGATGGCTGGGTGGCCTTGCATGGTTTCATTCTCCCAAAGTTGACTCCTGTTTTAAACCTTGGGGCTTTTACAACTAAAACAAAAACATATCTCTTTCTCCTTCCTGTACAACTCCTCCTCCTTCATTGAGCTTGTTCTCATAGGATGTGAACTCTACCTGATGTACTGAGGGACACCTTGCTAAGTGTTCTCTAGTATTTCCATTGCCTTTTCCTTAACCTGTAGAACTATGAACTGTTTTGACCGGCATGTATCTGTCTCCCTCATAAAACTGAATGTCATTTAGGACGTATCTTCTTGGTAAGGTGAATCACATGAAAGAAGTATATATGTCATGAAAATGAACTTTCCACCTGGTACAAAGATGACTAAAAATATGAAGAGGAGTGTAAGAGATTCTTTTTAGGGACTGGGGAAATGACCTAGCAGTTAAGAGTATTTACAGCTCTTCTAGAGGATCTGGGTTCAATTCCCAACACAGATATGGCTCCTTCTATAATCCCAATTTCAAAGGATCCAACACCCTCTTCTGGCCTTCATGGCATGCCTGGCACCAGGCATGAATGTGTTACACACACACACACACACACACACACACACACACACACACAGACACAGAGATAAAAACTCAAACATGTAAAATAAAAATAAATATCATTTAAAACAGTTTTAAAAATTCTCATTTATCTTGAAAAAGAGTCTATGTATCCCAGTGTGATTTTGAACTGGTGATTCTTTAGCCTGTTTTCCCAATTGCTAGCATTACAGGCATGTACCACTTCATGCAGTTTACAGAAGGTTCTTGACTTATTTCTGGCTGAATGTCTCCTGTACTCAAAAATGAAGAAATGGGCAAAGTTTTGGAGCACATAGCTTAGGGAGATGTAAATATAGCCTGTCGTTATTTGGGATGCAGGAAGTAGTTGCATTGCTTAGTTTTAATATCATTTTGAGAGAAGCTTGAGTCATTGAGAAAATGTGTCTATATGGTTAGCCTATAGGCAAATCAAGCATTTTCTTAATTAGTGATTGGTGTGGGAGGCCCCAGCCCACTGTGGTCAGTGCTACCCTTTGGCAGGTCTTGGAAAGCATAAGAAACCAGGCTTATGAGCAATCCATGAGGTGCAAGCTAGTAATCAGCATTTCTCCATGGCCTCTGCTTTGGTTCCTGCCTTGTTTGAGTTCCTAACCTGACTTCCCCCAGTGATGAACTGTTACCTGGAAGTATAAGACAACATACACCCTTTTCTTTGCAATTTTCTTGTGGTGATGGTGTTTGTTCATAGCAATAAAAACCCTAACTAAAGGATAAAATGGTCTCAAGTTGTGGGGTATTGATGTAATAGACTTTATCATGTGTTTTGGGGAAGATTGTGGTAGAACCCAGAAAGTAGTAAGGATGATATATATTATACCAACAGTAGAGCAGGGGAATGTGGTTTCATTACTTTTGTACATGATAAATATACTCCAAAATGTTGGCAAATGTATTATTTGGCAGGTAGTATTATAATGCCTCAACATGGAATGTTTACATGCATTCAAAAAGTTATTGGGTGATATCAGTGTTTACTAAGTTTGGGAGCTAAGGTTGCCTTTGTGGTATTTAGTGCTTGATAATGGAAAATATAAATGAATCCTATTAGTAACTGTGTATATCTGCTTAAGTTTTGTCAGAATTTGTATCTCAGATTTTGAGAAGTACAATTTCAAAAATATTTCTTGATTAAAGGACAGTTATGTACACCAGAGGGTGCTGTGCGTCAGTGTTCATACCTTCTTTTTCATTTTTTATGGTTGGTTGTTATATGTTTTGAGGAGTAGTCAGCTGGAAATTTGCTCTCAAGAAAGGAGTGCCCGAGCACACCCTTCTCTTTTGCTGCCCTCCTGCCTAATGGAGGGTTCAGAAATGGCACACCCCACAATCCCTGGGTCTGTTTCATTGCATTTCAGTTTTTAACTGTCAGGGTTTTTGTTAAAACTAGACAACTTTTTTGTTGTTGTTACAGCTTAAGTACTTTTCAATATTCTTTCTTTGGTGAAAATGGAGACCATCTGGTTACTGTCATCTGTGTAGTAACAATGATTGAAATGGTTATTAAGTCACTCTTGGGCCTTTTCTCTTGCCTAGGCAAAGTTGTCTCTGTTCCTCTGGCCACGGCCCATAAATCTCATTTTCTAAGCCTTTAATCATGTTGGTGGCTTTCTGTGGAAATTACATCAAAGGCTCCTTTCAGTGTCTCTATTCCGGTAGGGTCTGGCCATCAGCATTTAATGGATATGGAATGTGGTTTTAGCCATCCTGTTTCCATGGTTAGTCTCCATGTTTCCAAGTCAGGTCTAGTGTGCTGACTGTTAAGGTCTATTTTCTTTGTCTCTTCACTGTGACACATTTTAATATGCTTTTGATTAAGGTGTTGATTTGATTGAAATGTTTGTTAATAGACTTTTGCAGCCTATCCTGTTGCATTTGAGATCCCTTTCTGTGACTTTTATCTTATGAGACGATAATCCTCTCTTGTTGTTAGTCATTTAGTCATTGTTGACTCAACATCTGTGAGTGTATACTGTGTGTCTGACTCTATGCTAGAGATTGAGGTTGGACAAAAATGAATAAAATGTAGGGCTTAACCTAAAAGAGCCTATAATCTAGAAGGAAAGCCAAGCGACATGTTTAAAATTTATGGTGGGTATGTTATAATATATGGTTTAAGGGCAGTGGAAATCTGAAAGTCTTCATGGAAAATGCCCTATTTGACTTGGGTCTAGTCAATTAAAGAAGATGCTAATGCAGGTGAAGGCAAAGTGACCAGCACTTTTAGGAAGCAGGGACTTAAAGTGTGGCCAGCCATGGACTTGAGTGACTAGTGGAGAGGCAGTCAGACAGATGCCATTCTGAAAAACTTCCCACACCAAGCATAACATGAATGCCTATATCATTATAAATGCTTTAAAAGGAGCTAGAGAGATTGCTCAGCAGTTAAGACTGCTTGCTGTTTTTTCAGAGAATCTGAGTTCAGTTCCCAGCACCCATTTTGGGCAAGTCACCTGTAACTCCAGCTCCAATAGATCCAGTATGTCTCTTTTAGCCTGTGTGGGCACTGCACTCATGAGCATACCTCACCCTCATACACATACACACACACATACATACACACATAATTAAAAATAATTCAGATTCTTTTTAAAATAACTTTTAAGTAAAAATAAACATGAGATACATGCCATAAAAAGACCTGAGGGGGCCTGGTGATAATGGCACTTGGAAGGCAGAGGCAGGCAGATTTCTGTGAGTTTGAGGCCATCCTGGTCTACAAAGCAGGTTCCAGGACAGCCAGGGCTGTTACATAAAGAAACTCTGTCTGAAACTAAACAAAACAAAAGATCTGAGAGGAATCTTAACTGCATATTAGTAAGAGAACCCAATTCAAAAAGGCCACATTTTCTGTCATTCTATGGCATTCTAGAAAAGAAAGAATTGTGTAAATAGTAAAAAAGATCAGTGGCTTTCAGGAGGAGGAAAGGATAAATAGGTGGAACACAGCATGATACTGTAATTGTGAATACAGTCAATTTGCCCAGACTCATCGAGTATGCAAGTGGACCCTGGTGTAAACTGCAGGACCTATGCAATCATTAATTGCAGCAGATGCATTATTCAGGTAGAGGATACTCATAATTCCATAGGCATTCTATGAATGAGGACAGGATAGAAGAGAAACCACTGTACTGTCTTCTTAATTTTGCTGTGAATCTAAGCTCTAAGATTAGGGCTGGAGCTCAATGGTAGAATGCTTTCTTAGCATATGTGAGGCCCTCAGTTCAATTGTAAGCACTGAAAAACAAAACAAGCAGAGCCAGAACCATGGTGGCATACATCTGTAATCCCAGGAGCCTAAAGTCACCCTTGACTATATAGTGAATTCAAGGCCACCTTAGGTTACATGAAAGCCTGTGTGAGAAAACTAACAAGCCCAAACAAAATAGATCTGAGCACAGTAGCACTTACTTGTAATCTAACAGGCAGGGATGCAAGTTACAAGTTCATGCAATGCATAGTAACATTCTGTCTCAAAAATAGAAGAGGAGGAGAAAGAGGAAGAAGAAAAGAGAGAGTGAGAGAATGGAAAGAATAAGGAAGAAAAACGGAAAAAGCCTAAATAAGTTAATATTAATAATGTATATTATGGGCTGGTGAGATATCTCAGTAGGTAACAAAGCTTGTCACACAGCCTGAAGACCTCAATTCAACCCCTAGAACCCACAGTGGAAAGGCAGAGCCAAGTCCTGAAAGTGGTATTCTGACTCCCACAGGAGCATACCTCTTTTCCTTTACAGATGTGTGTGTATATGCACACCCACACACAACAATAAATAATTTATATATTTAACCAGATCTATTAATTTTTAATATGAAATTGATATAACTTTTTAGGTCTTTTATTTCTATATTAAGTTTTTGAAATATGATCAGTATTTTACACTTACAGAAGTCTGAGTGGACACTGGCTACATTTCAAGTGTCCTGGTAGGCACATAAATACCTGCAACTAATGGCTGCTATGTTGAAGAGGTTTTGAAACCTGAATTTGCTCCTTTCAAAAGCCTCACTAGCCACAGTGGTTTTCTTTTTCTAAGTTCTGTAATGAAAGCAAAGAGAAGGAGAATAGAATTTTCAATCAGTTTATCCCACGAAGTCTCAGCTGTTTTCAATACTGCCGGTGGCTCTAGTTTAGAGCATCTATGGTAGAACTGTCTAGTAGAAATATAATGGAAGCCATATGTGTGGTTTTAAGTGTTCTAGGATTCACACAGAAAAAAAAAAAACAAAAGAAACTGACAAAATTAATTTCAGGCATGTATTTAATTTATTTAAAATATTATTTCAATGTGTATTCAGTATTAAAATTGTTAGACTATATAGATTAATGGAATAAAATAGAGAGCACAGAAATTAATTGTTACACACATTGATGAACTTAGACTTGTTCTTTTCAGTGGAACAAGGTGAATCTTTTGAACAAATGGCGCTGGAGAAACTGGCTATCGCTATGCAGATAGATAAAGCTGGACTCTTATGCCACATTCAGAAAATAAATGCAGTGTAGATCAAAGACCAAAATGAAAAATTAAAACTATAAAACACTTCAAAGAGATCACAGGGAAAACTCTATATGACATTAGATTAGGCAATGACTTCTTATCTATGATACTAAAAGAGTAGACAAAGGTGATTAAATAGACAAATTGAACTACATCTAAATCTCAAGTTCTGCTTATCAAGGGACACATTGGACAGATTGAAAAGTCAGTGCCTGGCTTGATGGACTGTACCCCTGCATTGTGAGCCAAAGTAACCCTTCCCTAAGTTGCTTCATCAGAGATATTGTCACAGCAATTAGATAAGTAAGTAATCCACTTGCTGAATGTCTTGGTCAGCCATTTTTGTCAGAAATGATAAAACTTGATTAATACAACACATAAGGGAAAGAAGAGAGCAGGGTGCGTGATGTGGACGTAGAGATGATGTAGAGATTTCTTCCTGGACATCTGGATAGATTGTACAGTGGTTTGATTGTTTGTGTCCCCTCCAACTATGCACTGAAGTCCTAATGCCCAGTGTGGGATGAGGAAGTGAAGCTTTGGAAGGCCAGCAGGCCCTGGAGACAGAAGCCTAGTGAATAGGATTGATGCCTTTTAAAAAGAGGCCTCACATACTCCTCCTTTGACTCTTCCATATATAGGGCACCAGATAGTGTCTGCAACAAATTGATCTTGAAGTTTCCAGAACCGGGAGAAACTAATTTCTATTTATAAATCACCTGTCCTGTGGCATTTTTATTGCAGCAGCCCAATGTGATCACAGCAGATAGTGAGAAGGAAGTGAAGACATGGAACCTGTCAGTGGTGGTAGATGGAAATGGGGAGCTAGTGTTTGTGAAGTCACTTAGGTGTGAAAGAATCCAAGTCATGACATGAGTGAGATTGCACAAGTATGGGTCTTAACCTCCTCTGGGTCCTAAGGGTCATTAATGGCTTTAGAGACTCAGATTAAAGCTGCAGAAGGGTTGTTAGGAAGAACCACTTGACTGGTCACCCGGGAGCAAGTAGTTTGATGAGAATAGGAAGAAGGAATGGCTGGCATCTAGAGTGAGCCAAAGGCTGAGCAAAAAAGTTAAAGAAATGGGCCTCTGGCCAGCTTGCTGGCTCTATAGGAGAGAAGAAAGATAGGAGAAGGCCATTTAAGGGGTGTTTGCTGTGCTTTATGGGACTTAAGTAGTATTTTAAGTAAAGCCAGATGATGTTTTGTTTGTTTAAAATTATCACAGAAGCAATAACAAACCAATATACCTTTTGCTTAAAGGCAGATAAACAAATATAACTTTTGCCAGATTTGTAAGGCAGACACATAATATCAAAAAATTTAAAGGTTTATTTATGTTTTGTGTGTTTGCCCAAATGCCTGCATGTTCACTACATGCATACCTGATAATGAGGAGTCTAAATACTACAGTCAAATCCCTTAGAACTGGAGTTACAATATAGACAATGTGAGCTAGCCTGTGGGTGCTGGGAGCCTAGGTCCTCTGTAAGAACAGCCAATGCTCTTAACCATTGAACTATCACCCCTGCTCCTTGTATAAAATTTTAAAACATAAAATGAAGAGAAATTTTTAGAATTTTTTTTTCTGAGAGTGGATATCATTGTATAGCTCAGACTAGCCTCAAACTCATGATCTTCCTGCCTGTTCCCCCAAGTTCTGGGGTTACAAGTGGGGTCACTTTGCCCAGTAGAAACTTGTGATTTAGGCACCTCCAATCTTAGAGAAAGGAAATAAGGGCATCCTACTTTTCTGAGAAAATTAACTCATCCAAACACCTTCCAGAGTCCTACTGGGTGAGTATGTATGTAAGTGCATATGTATGTGTAACTCATTCCCAGTCCCTAGATTCTTGTTGAATGAGTGTGTATATGTGTTTGTGAATGTGACCCATATGTGTACACTCATGTATTGTAGGACACTAATTGAGATGGGAGTATATATATTTCATTTCTGGTTTGAAAATTATTTAAGTAAACAGTTGTTGTAGTCTTAGATTTTTATGCCTTTCTTAATAAGGATTATTGTTGTGATTAAACACCATGACCAAATACTACTTGGGGAGCAAAGAGTTCGCTTCGCTCATATTTCCATATCATAGTCTATCACTGAAGGAAGTCAGGACAGGAACGTAAACTGGGCAGGAATCTGGGGGCAGGAGGTGATGCAGAGGCCATGGAGGAATGCTGTTTACTGGCTTGCTTCCCATGGCTTGCTCAACCTGATTTCTTACAGACCCCAGGACCAGCAGCCCAGGGTTGGCCCTACCCACAGTGGTCTGGACCCTCCCCATAAATTACTAATTAAGGAAATTCCCTAAAGTATTGTCTATAGCCCAATCTTATGGAGGAACTTTCTCAATGGAGGCTCCCTCTTTTATGATGACTCTAGCTGTATCAATGTGACATAAAATTGGCCAGCACAAAGGGTATAACAATATTATAAGGATTATTACCATTACAATTACAGATGATAGGCTGTGGTTTAGCAAAATTGCACAGAAGGTAAGGAAGCTTGCTGCCAGGGGAAGGGGGTGCTTACTGCAAAGCCTAACAAGTTTAATATCTGTAACCCACATGGTAGAAGAAAAAAACAACTCCCACAAAATGCCACTCCTATGGCGTGTGTGCCCATGCACAGGAAAATTAATAAATATACAAATAATGTTATAAGATAGTAAAAAAAAAAAAAAGACAAGCTGCATTATTCCTTTTACATCTAATAGAGAACTCTATCACAGTAGGACAAAGTGAGAAAATGGGATGAGTCTGTAGCACTTCAGAGCAAACGGCACAGGTAAAAAAACATCTTCTGTCAGGAGTATGTGGGGACAGCAGATCTGCTGGTTGGAGTGGTCAGAGTTCTGTTAAAAATAAGGCACTTACACAAAGTTCAAATCTGTCAGACCCCCTGTCTGTGAGTGGTAAGGAACTGCCAAGCCCAGAGCTGGGTTAGTTTTGCCCTCTGAGTGTGTCTTAGTTGGGATTTTTTATTGTTGTGAAGAGATACTGTAGTCGGAAGTTTCTGGCCTGGCCTAACCCCAAAGTCCTGATCTTAGTTCCAAAGAATCACACGAAGGCTTACATTATTACAAGCTGTTTGTTCTTTGGCTCAGGCTTATTACTTGCTAACTCTTATTCTTAAAATGACCCATGATTTTTATCTTGTTTAGCCACGTGGCTTGGTCACTTTTTCTCAGAGCAGCATTCTCTCTCATCTTCTTTCCTCTGCTTGTTTCTCCTGTTCCTATTCCCCGAGTTTCCTTAGTATGGTAATCCCACCCACACTTCCTGTCTACCTTGTAGCCAATCAGCATTTTGTTAAACCAGTATTTACAATGTACAAAAGGATAATTCCACAGCAGGATGCCATGACCATAGCAACTCTTCCAAAGGAAAATATTAATTGGGGAGGCTCACTTACAGTTTAGAGGTTTAGGCCATTATTGTCATGGTGGGAATCAATGCAGCATGCAGGCAGACATGGTATTGGAGAAGACCTGAGAGTCCTACATTTTATGCAGGCGACAGGAAGTAGTCTGAGATACTGGATGTGGCTTGAGCATATATGAGACCTTAAAACCCTTCTCCACAGTGACACAATTCCTCCAACAAGGCCATACCTATTCCAACCAAACCACATCTCCTAATAGTGCCACTCCCTTTGGGGGTCATTTTCTATAAAACCACCACAGAGTGCTTACAGGTCTTAATACTTACTGCATTTAAAACTTGTAATTCAAGGGAGGGCTTGGGGCTAAAACTCTCTTCTTGTTTTTAATCCCTTAATTCTTGTTCCTATCAAATAACCAGCAGAAATAGCCTGCTTGAGTCAGATGTTAACACCTCTAAAGTGAATGCTACATTGTTTCTCAGGCTCAGAAGGGTGAGCATCATATAAATACAGAGGCCCCATAATAAGGGTACTTGAAGACTCAGTACAAACCAGCCATCTCTGTGTAAGGGTCCTTCAATGTAAATAATTTCCATCTGAACATTTCCAGAGACAGGGAGCTCAACCCCTAGCAAAAATGGGAAGGTATTTTAGAATGGTGTGTAGTGAATTACCTTTATGTAGGTTTTATTTGCTAAGTTTATTCCATCTCTGAACTCAAGAAACCAGCAGTCTGTGGTTATTAGGTACTCATTAATAACCCAGGTCTTGCTCTCCTAGACACATTGGAATTGCCTATCTACCCAAGGTTAGGTGTAACCAATGAAATGTGAGAAAATATGTCACATTCAGGGGGCACTTTCAGGAAAGTATCTGCTTTGTTTCAGTATTTACTCTTGGGCCTGGTCACTGGCACTGTTTCAGATAATAACTACTCATTCAGTCCTAAAAGAAGAGCTGGGAGTTGGGCATGTAGCTCAATGGAAAAACATTTGCCTCACATATACAAGGCCTTGTGTTCTATCTCCAGCACTATGGCATAGACTGGATTGTACAGAAGTGAGCTCTCTGGATATGTGAGGAAGCATATTCCAGGCAGATGTGCCTCCTGGAATTAGGATGTTAAAATGGTAGCTGTGTACAAAGGGGGCAGGAAGTGGCAGGTGAAAGAGCTGTGGAGGTGGGGTGGTATACTATGATGTTAAAATTTCTCTGAGACAGGCAGTGCCAAAGAAGGACTTTGAATACAGCGCTGTCAGGATCTGTCTCATGTTCAATTCAGCATGGCTCCATTGCTGTACTGAGAATAAACTGGGAAAAGCCAGAGGTGACACAGGGACATGCATCAGAGTTGAAAGTAGTCCAGTCAGGAGATGACAGTGGCTGGGATCAGGCTGGGAGAAACGGAGGCAATGAGGGGTAGCTGGGTTCTGGAAACACTTTTGGAAGTACAGGGTATGTGTACTGTATTCACATGGATGGAAACTGAGACTTCAACGTGGTGACTAGGAAGGTGGTGCTACTGTTCCCAAAACACACGTGGAACTAGTAAGTGCAATGAAAACTGCAAAAGGACATTTGAGCAGCTGATAATGGGCTTCTGTTCCAGAGGAAAACTAGATTGAACTGGTTTCCTCAGTCTTCCAGGGAGTTGATGGGTCAGACTGCTAATGAGCAGGGAGGCTGTGAAATGCCAATGTCCTCAATGAAAAGATTCTAATCTTTGCCAAAACCCTCTCAAACCCACAGAAAAAAATACAGGAAGTGGAGTGAGCCTTAAGGAGCAAGTCTAGGGTAGCAGAGAGGCAAGTGGTCAGGACTCGTTCCGTGGAGGTGTGAGAAAGCTGCTTTCAAAGTAGATGTGTTATTACTGGAAAACAGTCTAAATTTTGTTTCAAATGTAAAAGTAAATTGCTTTATTAAATTTAAACTAAAAGTTTTAAAAAGCATTATAAATGGTTCTGGATGTGGTTTTACTTCTGATACTACATTTGTTTTGTTTTAATTGAATTTTTCCAGGGTAGGCCACATAGTTTACAGGCTAAATAGCTGTAGGCTGGCATGCTTACAAAAACCTCTGAAGAACATTCATTTAGAAAAATAGAAAACTTCCCCGCTCACCCTGCAGATTCGGTGTCCCTCCTCCTTCCAGGCTTAGTCTCATTGTTGACTCTCCTCATTGTCCTTATCACAGAGTCCACACAATCAGAAACACAATCTTCATTTTGTCATTGTAGCGGGAAAACAGAATCATCTGCTTTTCTTTTGCTTATTTGGGGAAAACCTGAGATATTTGAAGTTGTGTTCAGTGGGTAAGAGCTTCAAAAATCGGCATTTTCATCCACTGCTAGTAAGATCCACTGAAAACAAAATGGAAGTTCTCTCCTTCTCTGCATTTAGGAACTTATCCTATTGATAAGTCCACACACACATCTAGTATGTAATACACGATCAGCACTGGGACAGCAGTGGATAAGAAACAGCATAAGTATTCACCAGTTAAATCAATGATAGCATGTCTATATGGAATAATATGCACTTGTGAACATATCTTGATATGTTTTAAAATCAAATATAGAATAAAAATGTGTGTGTTTGTGTACTATAGAAAATACATGAGAAACAAGTCAATGTTTGTTCCTGGGTTGAAGATGAAGTAGTGAGACCCAGACCCAGAGAAGCTTGCCCCCATGAACTTTCTTAACTTTTGAACAATATGAATATTCTTTGCATTGAAACAAAAAGCATTAGGTTTAACTAAGTTCTAAAATGACACATTTCCCAGAGACTATTGCTTGTTACAGATAAGCTAGTGGGGTTGAGGCTGAGGCTGTTTCAGGTAAGTGACAGAGGTGGGAAACTAGGTGGAGTTCTTTTCTACCCCAAGTGTCAACTCTGACAAGCTTTTGGAATAGCCTCTATAATACTGTGCATGGGCACTGCCCCTCAGGATGCAATACCCAAACATAACTTGTTTGCCTCCAAGTTAATGCCATATTTCTAAGGGGACTTGGGAGCAAGGGGGCAATACGCAAAGCCTGGCTACCTTTCCAGCTATATTTCCACATGACCTGCTTGCTCTGCAGCCTCTTGTGTCAGCAGAGCTCAGAGCTTACCACAGCTGTGATGTTTGCTGTCTTCATTGATCTTCCCTTTTAGGTGCAGAATAACTCATCTGTTTACTACTCGACCCACAACTCTTTCTATATTTGACTTGTCTCATGGTTGAAAGTCATTATCTCACCCTAGTGACCGTCTGAACAGTGTAAGCACCCTCAATTTATTCTGTAGCCTCCCTGGGGACCAGTTCTTTGAACACATATCCTCATTCCTTTGAGCACATTCAAATCTGTACACGTCATTTCAGAGTGTGGCGGTTAGAAACAAAAGAAACACTCAGGATACAGCACACCCAGAAAAGAATTCAATGGAAGCTGTTTGTTATTTGCAATTCCTATGACCATTCCCCATATCTAGTTCAAAGTCCTGTTTCGTTTTTCCCTCCCAGATGAGAAATCTGGGGTGAAGTAACCCAGCAAGCTAAGAAAGCCCCACTGCACTGAGCAGACCGGGATTATCTCACCACAAAGCTGCCTGGGCATCCAGGCAGACATTTCTAACCCTTGTGGACTTTCTTCCATTTTCCCTCTTCAAAGTCTACCATGTTCACAATTCCTGACATATAATGAGAGTTGTTAGTTATTAAATACATGGATAAATGGGATCTAGGAATGGGGTTAAGTATTCTAATAACTATAGTGCTATCTGTATTGGCTCATACACTCATATGAGTTAAAGTCCTATTTCAGAATGTAGTCCAGACAGATGAGTCTGTACCTTGGTCATCTTTACTTCTAACCAGAAATTTATTTAGGTGTGAAAACTATTGACCTTGTGTCTGGCTCGTTTCACTCAGCTATCTCAAGGTTTCTCTGTTGCAATGCCGTATCACAAAAAAGGCTAAATAATATTCTACCCTGTATATCCATCACATTCTCTTTTATTCTTTGTCTGTCAGTGGACGTTTAGGTTGTGTTTACCTCTTGACCCTTGTGAATAATGTGAATGTAAGCGTTAATCAGGGAGCAAACCTATGCTTCTCCTTAGTCCTTCCCCTGACCCCCAATCCTCTGATGCTGGTGAGTGAGCAGCTACAGGTGTCAGCTAAGCCTGCTCTTTTATTTTTTGTCATCAAACTAGCTCCATCTCAGCCTTTGTTCCTACTCCTTCCTAATGCCATCTGGATTCTCTTCTTTTTAAGTAAATTCGACAAGACAAAATTTACGTTTATTCTATGTATAGAAAAGGGAAGGAAGCTATTGAGCCTTTTCTTGTCTTCTCTATTAAAAAATAAATAAGTAAAAATGCTCCAGGTCCTTCATGTAAGCCTGTGCACAGGGAAAGGTTGTAGGAGCCCAATGTTCAGCCCCCTGGAAGTAAAGGCCTAAAGACATTTAAATAAGTGTTCATTTCTTGAGTAGCTCTTCGAATGCTGGTAGTATCTTATCAGGAAGCTACTACTGTCTTTTGATAGCTAATATTAAATGCCACTCAATGGGTTGAACAGCCTTATGACTTAAGAGTCAGAATAAGTCTACAAAATCCACTTTTGATCTTATGCCAAACTATTGGGATCAGCTGTACCAAATCAATAAAGTTCTACACTTTCCCAAAACTCTTCAGGATCATGGTAATGTTCAGTCTGCTGTCCTGTGAAGCAGTAGAAGAAGGCACAGATAGTCAAACAGGGCATTTGGGCTGCTGTGGGCAATTGGTTCTGTTTTTGAAGAACCTTAGAGCACTGAAGTAGCTTGAGGAAGGAGGAGAAAGAGGCCTCTGTACCTAAGCCTTCTCTATGCTACAAAACAATAAAACCAGTCAAAACTCACAAAAGTAAGATAAACTATACAGATATTATGCTGCCTAATTTTATGTGAATTTGTCATAAGCGAGAGTCAGAGAGAAGGGAGCCTTAATTGAGAACTTGCCTCTATAAGAGTAGGTTGCAGGCAAGCCTGCAGGACACTTTCTTAATTGGTGATTGACGGGGATGGCCTAGCCCATTGTGAGTGGTGCTATCCCTGGGCCAGTGCTCCTTAGTTCTATAAGAATGAAGGGTGAGCAAGTATGAGGAGTAAGCCAGTGAGCAGTACTTCTGCCTCCAGATTTTGCTCAGTTTGAATTTCTGTATTGACTTCCTTCAGTGATGGACTATGATGTAGAAGTGTGAGCCAAGCAAATCCTTTCTTTCCCAAGTATCATCTGGTTATGGTATTTCATCACAGCACTAGTAACCCTAAGGTACCCTTTAGTTCTTTTTAAAAAGAAAAGTAAAAGAAAGAAAAAGTAAAAGATGACAAGAGGATGAAAGAGACGAACAACTACTTCCCACCAATCCCCTAGAATAATTCACTTTGTAAAATCTTGTAGCCACCTGAAGGAAATATGAAATAAAAAAACCTACATTTTCTGTTTAGTAGATATCCAGGGTAAGTGTAGCTTCAGAGAAAAATGAACTTAGAGCGGGTGTATCCGGTACTCCTCCTTGCTTAGTAAGTAGGCCACAGTGTTAGAAGAGGATAAGAGCAGTGATGATTCCCTGGAGACAATGAGGATTAAGCAGGAGAGACACAGTGCTAGTGTCTTTTGAATGGTGGAATTGTCATTAACTTGGTTTTCTTGGAGTTGTGGAAAATTCCCAGAAAGATAGTTGATTTGTGTAGGGTTGGCTTGGGCAGTGGGAAGGTGGGTGGGGGTATCTGGTTGTCATAGCCAAAGTTAGTAATTTCCAAGAAAGGAAAGATAAACATTGAAAACAAAACTGTTTTTAGAAGATGATATAAAGGCTTTGCTTATCATACAAACTTTTATATAGCAGTTTTATTTTATTATGAAAATATGAGGTATATACAGAAATAGAATGGTCTGATTTTTTTATTTATACCCAGTCCCCATTTCTTCTTGTGCTTCTTTCCCCCTTCAGTCAGCACTATATCATGAATTGTTTGGCTCATAAATATTTCTGTATGTCATTCTAACCAATTTGGAACTTTTGTTTTGACATAACTGAAATGCCAGTGTTACATACAAAGACATTAGAAATAATTCTTTAATGCCATATAATGTCCAATTTTGGCAGATGGGCTAAAAAAATAATTACCTTTGCTCTCTGTATGGGCATTTAGCTCCTCTCTCCAACCAGGGGATGGAATCTTATTCCTCTCTTTCAATTGGAACAAGCATTAGAATTTATTTTTGACCAGCAGAGTGTGACAAAGGAGACACTGGAAGTTCCAGATCTAACTCTTAGGATGACTAGCATCTTCTTTTCCTGGAAGTCATCTGTGAAACAAGAAGTCTGGATACTCTTAACTACTGTGCTGTGAGATGGCCCAAGCTACCAGATAAGAAGAGTGAGTCCTGTCCTAACCATCCCAGCTAGGGAATGACTTAGGTGAGAGAGGATGCCATGTCCAGTTCTCTAGTTATCTTTTCATGAACAAAAGAATTTCATGAGAATCATGAGAAAGACATTGTTTTCTTTAAATCACTGGATTTTTAGTGTTTTTTTAAAAATGTTTTTAAAGTGATAATAAGCTTAAATGATCATGTTCCTCTGATGGTTTTTTTAAAAATAGCTGGGGATGGTGCTGGTGTGCTGGCTCAGCACATAAGTGCATTAGCTGCTCTTTCAGAGGACCAGGTTCAATTCCCAATATCCACGTGGCAGCTTATAGCTATCTATAGCTCCATTTCCAGAAGATCTAACACCATCATACAGACACAAAAATAAGTATTTTTTAATGGTTTTTTGATCTTTGTTAGAATCAGGGTCCAAATAAGATGCAGCTCATTTGCAAATAAAATTTTTATTTATTTTGAATATAGCACTTACTCTAAAAGCGTGAATTCTGTGCCCTTGTTAGTGTTCTCTTGATTGCCATTAAAATATAAGAACATTTGGATTAATGCTGGAGAGATGACTCAGAGGTTGAATACTGGCTGCTCTTGTAGGGGACCCAGGTTTGAGTCCTTGGACACCAGGCATGCACATGGTGCATATACATACAAGCAGGCAAAGCATTCATATAAGAAAAGTAAACATATCTAAAAAAAAAAAAAAAGCCCCAAAACAAAAATTGAATTTGCGTGTGTGTTTGCATGTGCAGGTCAGAGGACAGTTTACAGGAGTCATTATTTTTCCATCATCTGAGTCCTGGGAATTGGACTCAGATTGTCAGGCTTAGTCACAAATGCTTTTACTTGCTTGAACCATCTCACTGACCCCACAAAGACATTTTAAAGCACTATGATTTTCTTTTTAAAAAATATTTTTATTCTTTTTAACATCTCATATATTTTGATCATATTCTTTCCCTCCATGAGTGCCTCCTGGAACTTCTTCAACTTTCTATCTTTTCAGCTTTATGTTCTTTCTCTCTGTCTAAAAATAACAAATCAAAAGAAAATATTCAAAGGACAAAAAGTAATAAAACATAACAAAAACAACATACAACCATGGATTCCATTTTGTGTTGGCTGACTACTCCTGAGCTATGGGGCCTGCCTGCAGGGTGGTTTATATATCCAGTGTCACTCCATTAGAAAATACTGAATTTTCCTTCTTCCAGCAGGTATCAGTGGCAAATGGCTTCTTCATTGAGGGTGAGATTTTGTGCCCATTTCCCCTTCTCTATGCTAGGATTTTGTCTAGCTTGAACTTGTACAGATCTTGTAAGCAGCACCCCCTCTCGCACATATCTCTTTTCTTGGAGACAGAATCTCTATGTGTAGTCCTGACTGTCTTGGAACTCCCTATGTAGAGACCAGGCTGGCTTCAGACTCATAGAAATCCACCTGCTTCTGCCTCCTAAATGCTGGAATTAAAGGTATGTATCACCAAACCCAGGCAGTAGCAACATTTTTATGGGCTGATTATTGTTTGGTTAAGAAGGAAGCATCATTTCATGATCAAGCCATCTTCTCTAAGGAAAGGGAAAGTATATGCTCTATAGAAGTTCCTACAGACAAAAGTGCAGGAAGCTGTACTCTTGAGCAAGTCCACAGACACTTGCAGCTGCTGGTGTTTTGCAAGGCAAGTAAAGCCAGGCTCATGATAGCCTAGACAACTATGAAGGATTTTGACTTAAGGAGTAGAATTATTTCCTTACAGGAACTATTGGATTTCTTTTTCTTTTACTTTACCTTACATTTCACAAGTCTCTTGAGATGGACCCTTGAATTTTGTCTAGTGTTTATGGCTGTAATTTACTGTTAGCCACTGCTACCAATGGCCACCAATTGGAATCCTTTGATTCTGCCCAACAATCATGCTCAGAAGTACTTATTCACCCTATAACCTATGGCCTGAAGAGATGGCTCAGTGTTTACTACTCATCCAGAGGACCCAAAGTTGGTTCTCAGCATTCACATCAGATGGTTCACAACCTCCTATAACTCCAGCTTCAGGTATCCAGTGCCCTCTTCTGTTCTCTTTGGGCACTTCCACACATACATGCATACACATAGAGACCCACAGATATGTACATAAATTAAACAAAAAATAAAATCCCACATGCATAAACTATATCTTTTAGCCTTTCTGTTGCTGTGACAAAGGTGTGGAATAAACTGCTTAAAAGAAAGGTAGTATTGGCTTCTTTGACTCATATGTTCAGAGGGATTAGTTCACTTTAAGGAGGTATGGTAAAGCACAAAAACTCCGTGTGGCCAGGCATCAGAAGAGAATGTCTGCAGCTAGTTTCTTTCTCTGTTTGGCTGGAGAATAGAACATTTGGGAGGGTATATGCCTGCTTAGTTAATCCTCTCAGGAAATGCCAGCAGACACGTGGGGTTTTTGCTTGGTTTTATTAATCTCTTAGGTACTTCAGTCCCTTTAAAGTATCCATCAAGATTGGTTATTAGAGTGACCTAAGAACCCCCTTCATCTGTCATAACATGCCTCTTTCTTTAATCACTGTTTCTGGTAAAAAGCAAGCCCCTTTCACTGTTCAGTCTCAAAAATGTAAAGCTGCCTTTTACCTTTTCTCTTGAAAGGACAGTTCAGATTCAGTTTGTAAAATTCCATGAAAATTCTTAGGGCATTTCTCTCCAATACTGTTAAAAACAAGGTATCAAATAAAGAGGAAAAACGACATAGGGAGAACATCCCATACTTATCAACTAGATTATACCATCAACATCTCCCTTTGGTGACATCTTGACTGTGATTATAGCCCCACTGAAGTCCAACATCTCCCTGGAAAGTCTTGCTATCACTGTAGTTCTGAATCTTTCCTTTTAGGCATAAGCTTTGGCTCTTACTAGGTTTTCTTTTATGTTTTTATTAAAGATTTGTGGTTATTGTTAAATATTTTAAAGCTTAGGTTGCTAATGTAAATGGTCTTTCCATCCCTCATTCCTTTAACCATTTGTCATATGGGAGAATTTATGATTTGTGTGTATTACTAATATAGCCAATCATCTTACTCAGATTTCTTACTGGGTAAAATGTTTGTCATACAAGCATGAAGATCAGAGTTTAAGTCCCCAGAGTTCACATGAAACCTGTGTTGCTGTGGCAGCTGCCTGTAATCACATCATAGAGGAGGTGGAGATGGTATTCCTAAGGCAAACTGATTAGCCAAACTACCAAAAAAACAATCTCCAGGTTCTGCAAGGGACCCTGCCTCTGTATATAAAGGTAGGGAGTAATCAAAGAAAACACCTGATATCAGCCTTGGGTAAGCTCACTCACCTACCTTCCATACTTGTGCTGCTTCTCAGCTTTTGTGAATAAAGCACCAGAGACATTATTTACCTGCTGCTCAGTAAAACCCAGTAGTCCCCATCACATATAGCAGCACTGCCCTGTACCTTTGCATGTGTGCCACGGAGGCAAGGTCCTGCATTACCTGGTACTGGGTTTGTGGTGAGCTCAAGCTCTCTTCTAGCTTGTGGTGCATCTTCAAGTTGATGGGTCCCCATATTCCTTTTCTCTCTCCTGCTAAGCATGATGCTTACAGACATTATCATTTACCCTTATTTATGGTAGATATAGATAACAGATTATATCACAAAACTGTCACTTGAATTATAACCTTATAAGTGTGGGTGATGACTTTTTTTCTATAGAACTGAAGACTGACTTTTTAGCTTCTTACCTACATACCTTCCTTCCTTTCTTTTCTCCTTCCTTCCTCACTTCCCTCCCCCCCCCAAACACACACATACACACACACCTCTTGTTATTACCACAAGATAAGAGTTTCTTACTCTTTTTCAACTAGGCTGGCTAACCAGCAAGCTCCAGTGATTTTCTTGTCTCTTCCCTCCCCAGTTCTTGGTTTAAAAGAACAGTTTTTTTTTAACCTGGGTGCTGGGGGGCCCACCTTAGGACCTCATGCTTGGTCAGGAACTTCTCATACCACTGAGCCACCTCCCCAGCATCACTTTTCCTTTTTAGTTCTTCTAGTGTGTGTTTAGTACGTTCATCCCAAGAGACTTTGTACCATGGACAGTTGCCACTTCTCCCTGCCCTTCTGGCAACCAATCTACTTTCTGTCTCTGTGGGTTTACCCTTTTACATGTTATATATAGATGGGATAATTATTGTGGGACATTTGTGGATGTTTTCTTTCACTTACTATATTGTTTTCAGGTTTATCGTGTTTCAGTATTATTAAACCTGCCAGATGTTGCAGCAAATACATAGAAGGATGAGGCAGAATCCTGAGCTTGATGCCAGCCCAAGCTATATAACAAATCATACTTCAAAAGAGTAAAACAAAACAAAAACCAGAAAAATGCCATTCAGCTTTATGGCAGAAGAATATTCTGTCAGGTAGATCTTTTTCACACGCTTAACCCACTCATTCACATTACTATTGTGACTGATGCCTCAGTGAGCTGAAAGAGAAATTGTATATGCTTTTGTGTGAGCACCTGTTCACTTTTGCAAATTTCAGGAGTGAAATTGCTGAATAAATTTGGCAACTATGTATGTAGCTTTTGGAAGAACTGCCAAAATATTTTGTTCAAAGTAGTGGTACTGTTTTACATTCCCACCAGTAACAGTGAGGCTTTTATTTCTTCACATTCTCACCAGCGTTTGTTCTGTGCAGTGTGACTGTAGTTGTCCTGGTGGGGTGCAGAGAGATCTCATGTAATGTTGACTTGTTTCCTTGGCTACCAATGATGACAAGCACTTTAATTATTACTTGTTTTTGTTTTTTGAGACAGGGTCTCAATATGTAGCTCTGGCTGTCCTGGAAAACACTATGTAGACCAGGCTGGCCCTGAACACATAGAGATCTGCCTGCCTCTGCTCCTCGAATGCTGGGATTAAAGGTGTGTCCTATCATGTCTGGCAATGTTGAACACTTTTAAATGTACTTATTATTTATTTGTATATCTTTGGGGAAAAAGTCTGACCAAATCCTTTACTCATTTTTAACTAGATTTTCTTAAGTTGTAAAATATATTTTCTTCATGTAATAAGATATATGACTTTCAAAGCCCCTTTTGTGCTGGGGCTTAAACTCAGCTTCTCATAAATGTCAAGAAAGCATTCTAAAACTATCTCCACCTTCAGCCCCATTTTGTAACTTTATTAACAGTGACCTTTGAAGTCCACATTTTACTTTTGGTGAATCTTAGTTGATATGTCATTTTCTTCGTCCACTTGCACTTTGATTCTGTCTGAGGCCTTCGTGACTTAGTAAAAAGCTCATGTACTCACTGGAGACATGCAATTGTGTGTCATTCTTATGTAAAGCACTTACTTCAAAGCGTGTGCTAATTATATTTAAAGGGACTTAGAAATTATGTTCTTAAGACTAATAAACCTATTTATCAGTACTTACCCTCAGGAAATACCTTATTGAAGGAAAAATATCTGTTCCTTAAACTGTGACCCCCTAAGAGTGAGCAATTGAAGTTCATGTAACACTGAACAGAATTCAATAAAGTCCATTGCAGTACATTACTAGACAGTAGATATTTTAATTACGAAAGTCATAAATGAAAATATGTACAATAGTCTGAAAAGGAAACATGTTTGTTATGATTAAAAATGTATATATTTAGACATAGAAGAGTACTGAATTATTAGGTAGCTTTATCTTCTTAAACTTCACATACTGTTGATATCTTTGTAGTTATATTCAGTAAATTTGTTCCTGACACTGGTAGGTTGGTAGTGGAAATGGTGACAAGTGGTTAGATCTGGGTGTGTGTTTTCCTTATCATAGACTTTTTAATAGCCTGTAATAGTTACTTTTATCATCATGATCCTCAGGCTAGATTTAGAAGGCAAAAAAATAATTTATTCTTTTGTATACTAAGAATTTGAATCAAGATGTTCAGATTTCTCTACATTTTATATCAAATCCAAATTGTAATACTAGATTTATTTTAATATTAGAATAGTGCTCATAGTCATTATAGCTGAACATTTGCTAAAAAGAAAGCTAATGATGGTGATGTAAATTTTTTTTAAAGGACAGAGTTATAGAAAGAAAATGTAATATAATAAGATAGAGGTCAGTAGGAAGAGAAAGCACTTGGAAACAAGAAAGTGCACACCATAGACAGGAGTGTGGCTCCTCAAGAGAAGGCCTTAATGCCAGACTCTGTTAACAGGGCAGAATCATAGGACAAGAATACCTTCTCAGGGTGTCTCACAAAATAGCCACTACAGTTATTTTACATATAAGTAACTCAGTTTAATTTTACATGGATCAAAGATTTAATACAAGTATTTAATAGTAGTTTTTTTCATTTTTTAAAGAACAATAAAGGCCCAGCCTGGTCTACAAAGCGAATTCCAGGACAGCCAAGGCTACACACAGAATTCCTGTCTTGAAAAATCAAACCAACAAATCAAACATACAAAAAAGAATACAGTAAATAAAAATGGAAAGTGCATGCTTGTGAGTAGTTACATGAATCCAGATGAGGTCTCACTTTGACTTGCTGCACCCAAAGTGAGTTTGTGGGTGTCCTGACCCTCTGATCCTTGGCTTCACCTACGTGATAGTGTCCTACCTACATGGAGGAACCACAACTTTGGTTGGGAATACAGATGATAGGAAAACAGGCACGGAAGGCCAGGCCTGGCTGAAACTGACTTGGTCTCTGGGCCTGGTTTGAAGGAGACAGAGGCAGCTTCATGTTCTGATATGTGGGAAGACTATGAAAAGAAAAACCCTTGTTAGTTTAGATATGTAAATAGGAATTACACTGGGTCTTTTGTTATTAGCCCAAAATGGTCATAATTTTTAGGTCCAAAGAGTGTGGATTTCCTTCTCTCCCTCTTCCTTTTTAAGTTGAGTTAACTGAATGCAAAGATCAGAAGGATGAAACAAACAAATAAAACCTGTATAACTTTTTATCGAATTGTACAGAACATCCCAGCGCATTGTTAGCACAGCTATCAAAGAGCTCCTGCCTTAGAACTCACCACTAAAAAGCACATTAGATTCTTGTGAAAAGACCCACAAGATAGAAAGGAAGCAATGTGTATGTGACTGGTGACCTGAAAAACAGATCGATTCAGAGATTTCAAAAGCTTCATTATATTTTTTCTCTTTCTCCTCAGGCTTAACAAGGAAAAGTGGCTTTCTGTAAATGACTGATAAAGCTGCCCTTAGAAGCTCTTCTCAGGCCCTCATGGAATAGCTGGAATTTGTACTGTAAGGCCCTCTTGCCTTTGATCACTCAGATTGTCACCATGGCCAGCAAGAGGAAGTCCACCACCCCATGCATGATCCCAGTTAAGACCGTGGTGCTGCAGGGTGCCAGCACAGAGGCTCAGCCTGTGGAAACTGAAGGTCTCCAGCAGGATCTTCCCTCAGAGGCAACTGATGTCAGCAGTGAGGCAGCCGCAAACCCCAGCAGCACTGATGGCACTGCCCTGGCAAATGGGCACTGGAGCACTTTGGATGGCTATGTGTATTCCTGTAAGGACTGTGATTTCAGGTCCCAGGACATGACTCAGTTTGTAGGGCATATGAACTCAGAGCACACAGACTTTAATAAAGATCCACATTTTGTATGTACAGGGTGCAGTTTCCTGGCAAAAACCCCTGAGGGACTTTCCCTGCACAATGCCAAGTGTCACTCAGGGGAAGCCAGCTTTTTGTGGAATGTGAGCAAGCCAGACAATCATGTAGTGGTGGAACAGAATGTCCCTGAGAGTACCAGCACATCTGACCTAGCAGGTGAGTCTGCTGCTGAAGGGACTGATGGGCAGGCTGAAATCATTATTACCAAGACACCAATCATGAAGATAATGAAAGGCAAAGTTGAAGCCAAGAAAATCCATATGCTTAAAGAAAATGCTCCCAATCAGCCTGTGGGTGAGGTCTTGCCAAAGCCATTGGCTGGGGAGGCGGAGGTTAAAGAGGGGGACCACACTTTCACCAATGGGGCAGCTCCAGTCACTCAGGCATCTGCTAGCTCCTCAAAGCCCCCTCATGCTGCCAATGGGCCCCTGATAGGAACAGTACCAGTACTGCCAGCTGGTATGGCACAGTTTCT
This sequence comes from Phyllotis vaccarum, assembly GCA_033318265.1. NCBI lineage: Eukaryota > Metazoa > Chordata > Mammalia > Rodentia > Cricetidae > Phyllotis > Phyllotis vaccarum. Next base: position 187,674,307 of record JARWLC010000001.1, on the reverse strand, counting down.
TTCCCTTCAACAGCAGCCCCCAGTGCATGCTCAGCACCATGCCCACCAACCCCTGCCCACATCCAAGGCCCTTCCGAAAGTCATGATCCCCCTGAGCAGCATCCCAACATACAATGCAGCTATGGACTCCAACAGCTTTCTGAAGAACTCCTTCCACAAATTCCCCTATCCAACCAAAGCTGAGCTCTGCTACTTGACTGTAGTGACCAAGTATCCAGAAGAACAGCTTAAGATCTGGTTCACAGCCCAGAGGCTAAAACAGGGAATTAGCTGGTCTCCTGAGGAGATTGAAGATGCCCGGAAAAAGATGTTTAATACAGTCATCCAGTCTGTGCCTCAGCCCACCATCACAGTTCTAAACACCCCTCTTGTTGCCAGTACTGGCAATGTACAGCATCTCATCCAGGCTGCTCTTCCAGGCCATGTTGTGGGACAGCCAGAGGGCACAGCAGGGGGCCTCCTGGTCACTCAACCATTGATGGCCAATGGGTTACAAGCAGCAAGCTCGTCTCTCCCCCTGACAACTGCATCTGTTCCCAAGCCAACTGTGGCACCCATCAACACTGTGTGTTCAAATACAACATCAGCTGTAAAGGTGGTCAATGCAGCCCAGTCACTCCTGACAGCATGCCCCAGCATAACTTCCCAAGCTTTTCTTGATGCGAGCATCTACAAGAACAAGAAGTCTCATGAACAGCTGTCAGCCCTGAAAGGAAGCTTCTGTCGGAACCAGTTTCCTGGGCAGAGTGAAGTAGAGCACCTGACCAAAGTGACAGGCCTCAGTACCAGAGAAGTTCGGAAGTGGTTCAGTGACCGGAGATACCATTGCCGGAACCTGAAGGGCTCCAGGGCCATGATGCCTGGAGAACATGGCTCTGTTCTTGTTGACTCTGTGCCAGAGGTGCTCCTTCCCCTGTCATCTAAAGTTCCAGAGGTAACCTGTATCCCAACAGCAACCTCACTTGCAAGCCACTCTGCCACCAAACGACAGTCTTGGCACCAGACCCCAGACTTCACACCAACCAAATACAAAGAGAGGGCCCCAGAGCAGCTGAGAGTCCTGGAGAGCAGCTTTGCACAAAACCCACTTCCCCCTGAGGAGGAGCTGGACCGCCTTAGAAGTGAAACAAAAATGACCCGAAGGGAAATTGATGGCTGGTTCTCAGAAAGACGGAAAAAAGTGAATGCTGAGGAAACAAAGAAGGCTGATGGGCAGGCACCTCAGGAGGAGGAGGGTGCTGAGGATGAGGGTGGAGATGAAGAGTTGTCCAGTGAGCTGAGGGTTCCTGGTGAAAATGGCTCTCCTGAAATGTTTCTAAGCCATACCTTGGCAGAGCGAAAGGTCAGCCCCATCAAAATCAACCTCAAGAACCTGCGGGTCACTGAAGCCAGTGGCAAGAATGAACTTCCAGGTCTGAGTGTCTGTGAGCCTGAGGAAGATGGCTTGAACAAGCTTGTAGAACAGCCACCAGGCAAAGTGAGCTACAAAAAGACGGCACAGCAGCGTCACTTGCTACGGCAGCTCTTTGTCCAGACACAGTGGCCAAGCAACCAGGACTATGACTCCATCATGGCCCAAACAGGGCTGCCCCGGCCAGAGGTGGTACGTTGGTTTGGAGATAGCAGGTACGCCCTGAAGAATGGCCAGCTCAAGTGGTACGAAGACTATAAGAGGGGCAACTTCCCACCAGGTCTGCTTGTCATTGCCCCCAGCAACCGAGAGCTGCTGCAAGATTATTACATGACACACAAGATGCTGTGCGAGGAAGACTTGCAGACCCTCTGTGACAAGACCCAGATGAGTGTCCAGCAGGTCAAGCAATGGTTTGCTGAGAAAATGGGTGAAGAGACCCGGGCTGTGGCAGATACAAGCAGTGAAGACAAGGGCCCTGGAACTGGAGAGCCTGTGGCAGTTCACAGAGTGCTGGGTGATGCCTATTCAGAGATATCTGAGAACAGCGAATCATGGGAGCCAAGTGCTCCTGAAGCCAGCTCAGAGCCCTTTGACACTTCAAGTCCCCAGTCTGGTCATCAGCTCGGTAAGGGGCTCATGGGATCCATGCATAGCCTTCCTCTGACTCCTGGGGAAGGTACCATCATAGAGTAGGTATGTGTGGCAGGTACTGCTGCCTCTAAGGCTGCCTGGTAACCAGATTAATTGCAGAGGAGTGAGTTCCAGGAACAACTGGAATAGAAGTCGTAGAAGTAAAGGGCTGAAAATTGGACTGTTGTTTTGGGTCCTGTGTTTCTTTGTGGTAGAGTTGTTATTTTAAATCCATGCAGGGGAGAGAATATAGTGAACTTAAAGGGACTCATGCTTTTCTAACCATTTCTTAGCATTGATTAAAATGTCATTTGAGTCACAAAGATCCTAGTCAGGGTTAGGACTTAGCAAGCAGAAGAGAATCTTTAATGGTCTCATTTATATGTGCATGTGCCTGATGCCCACAAAGGTCAGAAGAGGGCATCAGATTCCCTGGAACTGGGGCTACAGGTGGTTATGACTTGCCATGTAAGTTCTGGGAATCTACCCTGAGTCTTTTGCAATAGCAGCAAGTGTTCTTAACTGATGGTGATCCATCTCTCTAGCCCCATTGTTTTTCCTGATGTGGAAGAAATGTTTATCATATTGGAAAATCACATGTTTTGAGAAATATGAAATCCAAAGCCTGAATTTTGCCCTCTGGTTTCTCTGGATGGTGATGTTTTAGTATTCAGAAGTAACATTAGATTTGGAAGACACAGTTATGAAGCCATAGACGTGTCACATCTTCAGGTTTTGATTTTCTATGGTTTTGGTCCCTGGGTTCCAGGCTTCTCCTTCCTTCACTATCCCTTTACGTTTGTCTCCTAATGAACTGCCCCATCCTGGAGCAGCTAGAACAAGTGAGTATGGAGAAAAGCATATTGAAGTAGCTGAAGGACAACAGAGACTAAAGGGGCCCGTGGGGGCATAGATAGATGTGAACCTCTGTGTTGAAGGGATTCTAAGAGAGAGAAAGATGCAGAAAGAATATTCAAAGGAGTACTGGCAGAAAATTTTACAAATAAGATGAAAAACATACACATACACATGCAAGGAATTTAGTGAACTCAAAACGGGTACAGTTAGTGAAAAATAACTCATCACATTAGAGATCTTCAATAAGGTTAATGGTTGAAGAGGGATACATCTGAAGTCCTGAAAGAGGAAGGCAGTTGGTCATCTCCAGATGAACAAAGGCTATAACGTTCATTAAATATCCAAAAGGGGAGGGTTAAAAAATAAAAACTAAAAAAGATAGAAACAAGTAGCCAAATGTTGGGAGTAATCTTTATTAGTAATCATATCCAATATCGATAGATTAAGTTGTTCCAAAGACAAAGATTGATAGATTGAATCAAACCAAACAGGAATCATTTATATACTATCGATAAGAGATTCACTTAAAATACAGGGACACAAAAGAAGCAGAAAGTAAAGTATTGGAAAAAAATTATCAGTGGTTGGGGTCCTTGCCAGGTGTTTCCAGGCTCTTGGTCTTTATCCAAAGAACTGAAAATCAAGGATCACACAGATGTGCAGAAGCAGCAAAAATACTTCATTTGAAGTAAAGCAATGGTGCAGGTTACCCAGGGAGACATAGTCGTGACTGACAGCAGGCCACATGAGGGAAAACACTAAAGAGCCCCAACTTTTGTCCCAGGGTTCTTTTATGGGGTTCAAGAGAATGAGGAGCTGGTTACTAACAGGTGCACTTGGGCAGTTCTCTGCTTTGATTGGTAGATTAGGCTGTATAATCACTTCTCTGCATCTGTCTTCCCATAATGCATTTGTTTTATGCATATGCCCACCCAAATATACAGAACCATGAAATGGTAAATAGGGAATTCTCCATATTACTGGAGGACATAGTTTATCTTACTGCACATGAACTCAAAACCAATTCAAGCCAGATTGGCTCTTCTACTCTCCTACCCAGATAAGTTGAGAATAGACTTGAATAGAAACTGTCAACTTTTGATTGTTACTAGGGGCAGGGAGCATACCATGGTTCAATGGGAATACTTGTAGTCTGATGTAGGTGGGGTGTTGAGGTTTCTGGGCTTGTGAGTTCTTCCACAGTTTGGAGAAGGGTATGTGTGTATAGCACATACGGATGAAAGAACTAGGCTTCCAAGTGCATTACTATAGAAAGGGTATATATATGTGTGCATCATTAAAACTAAATAGGGCTCCAAACTAACTGTATCCTATGCTTTCCTGCCTCAGATATGTCACACAAACAGTAAGGACAGAGAAAGCCAATGTGGCTTTAGTATGGTGAAGCCAAATACTTTGACTGAAACATTTATGACAAACAAGGTTATTATATTTTTAGTAAAATCTCTAATATAAGATTTAGAGTTATTAATACACACACTTGAGTCCAAAAGTATATAAAGTAAAAAAAAAATGGAAAGAAAGGAGAAATAAGCAAAAATATTTGGAGGCTTTGATACTGTATTTTCAATAGTGGACAGAAAGCCCACAAAGAAGCCAGATAAGATAGCATACCCCTACAGGAAGCCTAAGGCAGGAGGATCCCTTGAGTTCATGACAATATAGTGAGAAATTGCTGACACAAAACACAAAGAATCAGAAATCAAAGAGCAGATCAAAAAAGGAAACAGAAGACTTTGAAAACAACATAGACTTAGCCAGGCATGGTAGCTCATGCTGTGATTCTAGCACTTGGGATGTGGCATTAGAAAGACTTGAGGCTAGGCCAGGCCAGGCTACATAGTCAGTTCCAAGCCAGCTTAGGGAAAAGGAAAATATCATAAACTAATTAGAAATAACAGACACAAATGGATCTGCCAAACAAAGGGGATAAAACACTAAGAAAAAAAATGCAGGTGAAATCCTTCCAGACCTTGCATTAGGCAGAGGGTACTTTTGTTCTTCTCTTGTTTCGTTTCGTTTGTTTTGTTTTGTTTTTGAGACAAGGTTTCTCTGTGTAGCCTTGGCTGTCCTAGAACTTTCTCTGTAGACCAGGCTGGCCTCCAACTCACGGAGATCCACCGCCTGCCTCTGGGCATGCCTTGACCTCCTGAATGCTGGGATTAAAGGTGTGCATCACCACTGTCCAGAAGTCAGAGGTTTTTTAATTATTATAGTAAAAGCATTGGCAATAAAAAAATAAATAAATTGGACTACATCGACACTTAAAGACTTGGAGCTCTTGGCATGGCAGGGCACACCTCTGAATCAGCATTTAGGAAACAGAGGCAGGGTTATGAGTTCCAAGTCTACCTGAGATACATGACAAGAAACAGGAAAACCAAATTTCAAAAGATTTTGAAAACTTTTTAAAGGTGTGGTGGCACATTCCTGTCATTTCACCATTCAGGAGCTGAGGCAGGGGGACTGAAAGGTTGAAGCCAGTCTTGTTACATAATGAGGCCCTGCCTCAAAAATAAAATAAAAAGCTTATGTGCATTAAATGGCATTCTCTAGAGCACCATTTTCAACTTTTGGGTTGTTACCTTTGAAAGTCACATATCAGAACTCCTGCATATAAGATATTTATATTATAATTCATAACTGTAATAAAGTTACAGTTATGAAGTAGCAATGAAATCATTTTATGGTTGGGTCACTACATCATGAACCATATTAAAGGGTTGTACTGTTAGGAAAGCTGAGAACCGCTGAGCCAGAGAGTGAAAAAGCAACTGACAGGTGAATGAGATACCTGAAGATCAGACATCTACAAAGAACGGATATTCAGAATACATAGAAGTACAATGCAGCAACACGTCATTAACAATGGGTAAATTTGCTTAAATAGACATTTCTCCAAAGGAGAGTTACAAGCTCATGAAAGGATGGCCAACATCCTGTGTTAGAGAGATGAGTCAGTGGTTAAGAGCACTGGCAGCTCTTGAAGACCTAGGTTCAGATTTCAGCATCCACATGGCAAGTCACAAAACCATTTTTAATTCCAGTCTCAGGAGATCCACTACCACATGTAGTCACAGACATAGATGCAGGCAAGACACCCATAGATATAAAAATAATTTTTATTTAGACAAAAATTTTTAGAAGATGGCTAAAATATTTAGTTTTAGGGGAAATGCATATGAAACCTACAGTGAGATTCCAGCTCATACTTAAACCAGCTATTGCTAACAAGAACACAAACAGAAAATCACAGGCATTGGGGAGGATGTGGGGACATTGGCTATACTTGGTATACTGCTGGTGTGAGTGGAAAGTGACTAAACCTTGGAAAATTCAAGAAGCTAAATAGAGGTTTTTCATCCAACTCAGAAGTCTCACTCTTTACACTGAAAAGGTCCTGAACTGTCACTGTGTATGGATGTTCAAAGCAGCAGTATCACAAGTTACAAAAAAAAAGAGGAAACAACCAGTGTCCATTGCCACAGGGGTGGCTAAAAAGTGTTCTATGTACACAAAGTAGAATATTTAACTATAAAAATGAATAAAGCACTGATACATCGCACAACATGGATGGAACTTGAAAACATTATGCCAAGTGAAGTAAGCCACTCACAAATGACAAATACTGTATAATTCTATTACATGCAGTCTTTAGAATTGCCAAACTTATGAGAATAGAAAGTAGAATGTAGGCTACTTCTGAGAGAATTGGTAGTTGTTATGTAATAGGTATAGAACCTCTTTTTATGGTGCTGAAAAGTTTCTGGAAACAGGGTGATGTTCATAATAGAAATGTATATAGTACTACTGAGTCATATGCTTAGGATGGCTGTAATGAGAAATTGAGTGTTAGGTGTATTGTAGCAAGAATTTTTTTAAAAGCTGGAGATGGGCCGAGTAGGTGGTAATAACAGGCATGGCAGAACAGAACAGAAGTGGCAGGGGCAGCCATACTCTTGTGGCAGTGCTGCATCCAAGGCTTCTCCGTTATTTGCATTCTGGTGGGGGGGGGCAGTAGCTTCTCCTCCTCCTTCTCTTCTTTACATAAAATAATAATAATAATTATTATTATTATTTATTTTTATTTTAAAAGTTTTATCCCATACCCACCACTACTTGCCCTCCCTTCGCTCCTCCCAGTCCTCTCCCAGCCTCTCCCCATCCCATCTCCCCAATCCATTCCCCAGGGAGGGCAAGGACTCCCAAGGTGAGTCAGTTAGGTCTGGTATATCCAGTTGAGGTAGGACCAAGTCCCTCATCCCAGTATCAAGGCTGAGAAAGGTGTTCCTCTGTAGGGAATGGGTTCCAAGATGCCAGTTCATGCCCCAGGAATAAACTCTGATCTGACTGCAAGAGGCTCCACAAACTGCCCATGCCATTCGACTGTCATCTACATTTGAAGGGTCTAGTTCCTTTCCATGGAGGTTCCTCAACTGTTATTTCAGAGTCAGTGAGTTTCCAATAGCTCAAGTCAGCCATCTCTGTGGGTCTCCTCCTCATGATCCTGATCCCTTTACTCATATACTCTCTCCTCCCTCTCTCCAGCTGGACCAGGAGCGTGACCTGGTGCTTAGCTATGGATCTCTGCATCTGCCTTGTTAGTTGCTGGATGTAGGTTCTATAATGACAATTAGGGTGGTCATTCATTTGATTATAGGGGAAGTCCTGTTTAGGCATCCTCTCCACTATTGCTTGCAGTCCTAGCTGGGGTCATCTTATGGGTTCTTGGGTGTTTCCTTAGCACCAGGTTTCTCTCTAACTCCACAGTGGCTCCTCTAACAACATATCTATTTCTTTCTTCTCCCTCTCTGTTGTTCTGGGGGAAACTCAACCATCCCATTCTCTCATGTTCTCTTCCCACCTCCCCTTGCTCCCTTCCCCATATGATCCCAATTTACTCAGGAGATCTTCTCCATTTCCCTTTCCCAGGGGTATCTATGCATGTCTCTCTTAAGTTCATCCTATTACCTAGCTGCTTGGGAGTTATGGATTGTAGCCTGGTTATCCTTTGCTTTACACCCGAAATCCACTTATGAGTGAGTACATACCATGTCTGTATTTTTGGATCTGTGTTACCTCACTCGGGATGATACTCTCCAGGTCCATCCATTTACCTGCACATTTCAGGATGTCATTTTTTCTTGCTGAATAATACTCCATTATGTAAATGTACCACAATTTTTAAATCCATTCTTTAGTTGAGGGACATCTAGGTTGTTTCCAGGTTCTGGCTATTGCAAATAACGCTGCTATGTATATAGTTGAGCTAATGCCCTTGGGCTAAGAATGTGTGTCCTTTGACATATGCCCAATAGTGGTATTGCAGGATCTTTGATACCCAGTTTTCTGAGAAACCACCATACTAATTTCCAAAGAGGCTGTACAAGTTTACACTGCCACCAGCAATAGAGGAGTGCCCCCTTGCTTCGCACCCTCTCCAGCATAGGCTGCCATTTGTGTTTTTGATCTTAGTCATTCTGACAGGTGTAAGATGGTATCTCCAAGTTGTTTTGATTTGCATTTCTCTGATGGCTAAAGATGTTGACTAGTTCTTTAAGTGTCTTGCAGCCATTTGAGATTCTTCAGGTGAGAATTCCCTATTTAGCTTTGTACCCTATTTTCTAATTGGTTCTTTGGTTTCTTGACCTCTATTTTCTTAAGTTCTCTATATATTTTAGAGATCAGTCCTCTGTCCAATATAGAGTTGGTGAAGATTGTTTCCCATTCTGTGGGCTGTCGTTTTGTCTTATTGACTGTGTCCTTTGCCTTACAGAAGCTTCTCAGTTTAAGGAGGTCCTATGTATTAATTGTTCTTAGTGTCTGTGCTACTGGTGTTATATTTAGGAAGTGGTCACCTGTGCCAATCATTCAAGGCTCTTTCCCACTTTTTTTATTATTAGGTTCAGTGTATCTGGTTTATGTTGAGGTCATTGATCCACCTGGACCTGAGTTTTGTGCAGGGTGATAGATGTGGGTCTATTCACATTCTTCTACATACTACCATCCAGTTATGCCAGCACCATTTGTTGAAGATGATATCTTTTTTCTATTGTATATTTTTGGCCTCTTTGTCAAAAATCAGGTGTTCATAGGTGAGTGGATTAATGTTGGGGCTTCCGATTCAATTCTATTCGTCCACAAGTCTGTTTTCATGTTTGTACTTTTTATTACTGTAGCTCTATAGTATAGCTCGGAGTCAGGGATGGTGATGCCTCCTGAAGTTCTGTTATTGAACGGGATTTTTTTTTTTTTTTTTTTTTTTTTTTTTTTTTTTTTGCAATCCTGGTTTTCCTGTTTTTCCATATGAAGTTGAGTATTATTTTTACAAGGTCTGTGAAGAATTGTGTTGGGATTTTTATGGGGATTGCATTGAATCTGTAGGTTTCTTTTGGTAAGATTGCCATTTTTACTATGTTGATCCTACCTATCCAGGAGCATGGGAGATCTCTCCATTTTCTGATATCCTCTTCAGTTTCTTTCTTCAGTGACTTAAGGTTTTTGTCAAACAGGTCTGACAATTCTTTGGTTAGAGTTACCCTTAAGATATTTGATGTTATTTGTAGTTGTACAGGGTGATATTTTGCTGATTTCTTTTTCAGCTTTTTTATCATTTGTGTATAGGGGGGCTACTGATTCTTTTGAGTTAATCTTGTACTGATACATTGCTGAAGGTCTTTATCAACTGTTCCCTAGTAGAATTTTGGGGGTCACTTGTGTATGCAGTCATCTGCAAATAGAGATAGTTTGACTTCTTCCTTTCTAACTTGTATCCCCTTGATCTCATTTTTTTCTCTTATTGCTTTAGCAAAAACTTCGAGAACTATATTGAATAGATAAGGAGAGGACAGCCTTGTCTTGTTCCTGATTTTAGTGGGATTGCTTTGAGTTTTTTTCCTTTAGTTTGATGTTGGCTGTTGACTGCTGTATATCACCTTTATTATGTTTAGGTATTTTCCCTGTATCCCTGATCTCTCCAGGACCTTTGTCATGATGGAGTGTTGGATTTTGTCAAAGGCTTTTTCAGCATCTAAGGAGATGATCATGTTTTTTTTTTTTTTTTCCAGGTTGTTTATATGATGGATGACATTCAGTTTTTTGTATATTGAACCATCCCTGCATCTCTGGGATGATGCTTCTTGATCATGGTGGATGATTTTTAAAAATATGTTCTTGAATTCTGTTTGCTAGTATTTTAGTGAGTATTCCTGCATGAATATTCAATTCATGATGGAAATTGGTCTGTAATTCTCTTCCTTTGTTGCATCTTTCTGTGGTTTGGGAATCAGAGTAACTGTAGCCTCATGAAAAGTTTGGCAATGTTCCTTCTATTTCTATTGTGTGGATCAATTTGAGTATTGTATTAGTTCTTTTTATTAAGGTTTATTTATTTATTTAATTTATATGCAGACATAGCTCTGTCTGCATATATTTCTGCAGGCCAGAAGAGGACACCATATCTTACTACAAATGGTTGTAAACCACCATGTGGTTGCTGGGAATTGAACTCAGGACCTCCGGAAGAGCTGCCAGTGTTCCTTAACCTCTGATCCATTCTCCAGCCCAGTACTGCACTGAAGCCATCTGGCCCTGGGCTTTTTTTGGTTAAGAGACATAATAACTACTTCCATTTCTTTAGGAGTTATAAGTTTATTTAGGTCATTTATCTCTGGTCTTGATTTAATTTTGGTTAAGTTGCTACCTGTCCAGAAAGCTGTCCGTTTCTTTTAGGTTTTCCAATTTTTTGGATTACAGATTTTTGAAGTATGACCTAATGATTCTCAGTATTTCTTTCTGTTATTATGTCCCCCTTTTCATTTCTGATTCTGTTAATTTGATATTCTCTCTCTGCCTTTTAGTTTGAATAAGAGTTTGCCTCTTTTGTTGACTTTCTCAAAAAAACAACTTTTTGTTTCATTGATTCTTTGTATTGTTCTTAGTTTCAATTTTATTTATTTCATCCCTGAGTTTGATTATTTCTTGAGGACTACTTCTTCTGGGTGAGTTCACTTCTATTTGTTCTAGAGTTTTCAGTTGTGCTGTTAAGTCTCTTGTGTGAGATTTCTCCATTTTTTTTATTAGGCCACTAGGGCTATGAACTTTCCTCATAACATTGTTTTTATTTGTCCCATAAGTTTGGGAATGTTGTTGAATCGTTTCATTGAATTCTAGGATGTCTTAATTTATTTCTTCCTTGACCCATAGGTGGTTCAATTGAAAGATGTTCAATTTCCATGCGTTTGTAAGCTTCTGTGGTTTGCATTGTTGTTGAACTCTAACTTTAGTCCATGGTGATATGATAGGATACAAGGGGTTATTCCCATTTTTTATCTGCTCATATTCATTTTGTGGTTGAGTATGTGGGCAATTTTAGAGAAAGTTCCATGTACACCCTGGCTTCTTATGATTCCCCTGCCAGCCTCAGTGGAAAGGCCTGATCTGTACCTATGGGATGAGACCCTGCCCTGATCTTTATAAAACAAAACAGAATCAAGACATGAGGAAGATGCACAGTAGCTGCCAAGATGTCAGGGTTCAGGGCTCTTAGTGCCAGGAAGCAGGATCAGCTGTTAGAATATGGGGGTAGTAGCAGGCATCAGTGGTTGTGGTGATGGGCTAAGTGAGTGAAGGAGGCCAGGAAGTCTAAAGGCCTTGTCAGATTCAGCCACCATCCTGTCCTTACCTCACACTCTGCTCTTTCACCTTACCTCAGACTGTAGGAGACTATGGCATGGCATTACTTATGGAATTAAGGAATCCCTACGTGATACAATCCAGGATAGTGAGGACTGGGCATCCCTGGGAACTGTACAAGTTGTAGCTGCTATTGAGTGACAGGTATGTGTTTTCTCCTCAGAAACAGACTGAATTTGATCTGATTACTGTGAAGGACCAGCCAATCTGGGATGCTGTCTACCATGTGGAAGGGCCAAACCTGCCATTCATCATCTTGATGGTCAGCTGCCAGGCGCCCAAGAGAGCCTCTGGAGGCCTCATTGAGCCTAGAACCTGCTGCTGCCCTAACCACCCTCTGCCTGACACTTCTAAGCAAGTAGCAAGGGGTTCTCATCAGCTCATCCTCCCTGTGCAAGACCTCCCCTTTGCCTCCCAGGGACAAAATGGTTCAGATTACATAAACCTAGACCCAGAATCAAGTTTTTAGCATATACAGCTGCCTGTATACATTTAATAAAGCATCCAACTACAGACATTCTCAATACATAGCACCTCGGGTTAGCAAAGCAGTATGGCTCTAACAATGCCATGTCTGTTTTCTGGGAAGCTGAGGCCTCAGGGTCCCTCATTCTCTGCAGCAACAGGAGTCACAAGCATGCTTAGAACTTCTTCAGGCCCAACCTTACTTGCCTTCTTAAGGGGACCGAACTGCTGAAGAGATCTCTGCATCACGTTTGTGTTTGATTGATAGAGCCTACTGTTATCCCTAATTCTGAACACAACCCAGCTATGAGATGACCACTGGATGCTTTCTACTCTCTAACTACAGTTCTGATTTTTCATGGAGCTTGAATCATGGACCAACTTCCTTATTAATAGATCAGCTAAAGAAACCATTGTTGTAAAGCCCAGTGTACTGACCTACATGCCTCCGTCAGCCCTTCAGTTCAGACTCTTTTAGAGCAAGAGGAAAGTGGGCATGGTAGAGCTGGTTGTTGTGGCTTTGGCCACTGTACCATAGTGCTCTAATGCTTCCTGCAGGTAAGACGGAAGTACACTGTGGCTGGTAGGAAGAAGTTGAGACTGAAGGGCTTGGGAGCTTTCTGAATGGTCAGAGCTGGAGTGGTCTTGAATACAAAGACCTGAAGGTTGGAGTTCCTGGCATATTCCCCTTGCCACACACCAGGGACCTAACCAACTACTGGTTTTATGATCCAGAGGTGCTGGACATCATTGGATAGGCAATGAGGTATTTTTAAAGTTCAAAATGTATCTTTCCAACCTGGGAAACAAGAACTTTATATTTACTTTTATCTAAGTAAGCCTCGTGTCCTTTAAATTAAAATAGCAAGAAAAGGTGCCTTTGAAACAATAGAAAACTTGCTTATGGAGCTGTACTAAATATTAAAGCCCCAGTATTTCCAAGGCTGGCTTCTCTGAGAGCAGTGGATAAAACAGGGCAGGGGAGGGATAAAGATGACAAACAGGATGTGTCATCCATGACCCCACTTACCTCTTGAAATCTTCACAAGGAGACCCACAGGCAGGGAAAGAATTTTGACCAAGTAGTCTACTTCTAGGTGTTATCTTTGCTTTCCTCACAGGGGTGGGAATAATCTGATGAGCACAACAGCCTTTAGCCTTCTAGGAAAGAGGGTTTTCTCTGTAACCCAGAGCCCTGGAACCATTATAAGATATTCTCTTGCCTTTCCTGTTCCCCATAGGGATAACCTCATATTTGTCTCAGATTAGGGGCTTTTGACTACTTGGCAAGTTTTGCAGCCTATTTTTGTATCCTTTCTGTTTGGGAAGAAAAGTTATTTGGCTCCAAACCTCGAGGAATTGAAAAGAATGGTGAGTGACTGATTTCCTTCAGAGAACAGACATCTGAAGTTTTCCTTTAGTGTTTATGTACGTGCAGATTTACATACCTACATATACAGTACACATACTTATTTAATACTTATAAAAAAATATTCATCTGATGTACACGAGGTTCATGTGGATGCCCCAGGGGAAAGTAGCCTGTGTGTAAAGAGATGACAGTACACTGGGCAGCTGGAGCAGCAGAGGAAGTCATCTCCTGTCTTAAGAAAGTGCCTGTGTCTCATCTGAGCCCAGATGCCTGCTGGCTTCACCTTTAGAGCCCTGCTGCACTAGCTGAATGGTAGACTCTATCAGGTCTGAGCAATTTATAAGAAAGAGAAGAATTAAGTTTCTTGGTGTACACTATGCTGGACACAGATAGCAACCTAGTCTTGGACACCAGGCAGTCTCCTGGATGGGAAGTTGCTTAACACTGGCCCCAGCACTCCATTCTCAGAGCTGGTAATGGCAAGTCTGCGCAGGTAAGGAACCCAACAGACTTTTACTTTGGGATGGGGAGGGAAATTGTGGCTTGGACCTTCTGTTTGATAGGTAATGAATGATGAGGGAGGTGGTCATGAAGCAGGCATTTCAGGGCAGAGCTTTGGGTGCCAAGCAAGAGCGCTCTAACAGGAGTGGGGGTGTAAGTTGGCAGCTACTAGGTCTATGGCTACTATGTGAGAGATCACAGTGGCCTCGTACAGGTACAGTTTGGAGGGCTGAGTTGTTCAGTGAGCCTTGAGTAGAAGGCTGGCTGTGGGCTGCAGAGGTGGGATGGAATGTGTTTCTCCTAACAAAGCTTGCTTTGTAAGATGAATCTTGCTCCATCCTCTGCACTTACTTGGACTTACCAGACAGAGGCAGTAAACTTTTAAGTGCTCTTTGTTACCTGTATTATATTTGATTTTTTCTACTTACGTAGGGTTGCAAGTTCAGTTCTAAAGTAGACCCCATTCTAACAGGAATCTAAACTTTATACATAGGCTTTGCATATTACTTGCAATTTTTTTTAATCAGATTTTTCTTTGGTGAGTTGGATGTTTCAGTTTGGGGTGTCCTTTACCTGGATGGCTTGCCAGCACTATGAGGTCTACTAGTGACTGCTCTTGTACTTTTCTCTCAACTGAGTGAAGTCAGTGGTCAGGTGAACAAAATACCTTAGCCAGAAGCACCCTTCCCTCTGGAAGCAAAGAGCTGGGTGACACCGGGTAGACTTTGGCCTGTATCCTCCAATCTGTCCTCAGCTAGTTTTGAGTGTCTCCTACCAGGAAGCTTAGCAGCAGTCTCCAGGCCCAGATGGCTTTCAGAGTTCATTTATTCTATCGGTAACTATGCCATACCTAGGACACTTGTCACACAGCTGCCTCTTGTGGAGAATGGGAGGCAGCCTTTCTGGTTAGTCTCTTGTGTCGTCCCCCAGGTGACTGTTGAGCTGTCCCTGTCTTGAACTGTTGCCTTTTATCTTCCTAGTCTCTGTATGGACCAAAATGCCCAGTTGAAGCAGCTCAGCCAATTCAATGGCCCAGCCTAAGTGCTTTATAAAGGAACTTTCTGAGAAACCAGCCAATAAAACCCTTAAACAAAAGTTATATTTTTCCTAAAGCTCCCGCCCTTTACTTGTTCCCCAGGGAAGAATGTAGGTTCCATCCATTTTTGCAGATGAATTTGTATCACATTCATTTGCAAGCCTCAACTGTCTGCAGGAGTCTTCTAGATATATGAAGATCTTTGGTTAGTTCATCCTGGCTAAGTCTGGCAGGCTGCCTGGTTTTCTGTACTCCAGACTGGAAGCCCTTCTTCAGCATCCCTGAATTAGCTACCTGTCCCCCTGCTACACCCCTCCCCACCTCATGACCATCCTGCCCTCTAGGGACCATGTGTTCTAGCATTGGAGCCCACAGGTCTTCTCTAAGTACAGGCCTTTCTAAGACTTCATCATCCACACTGCAGTCTGTTCAGACTTGGTTCAGTGCAACAGCAGAGTTTGGTACTGAGTAATGTGACATCTGCTAATACACTGTTTTGGTCATTACCTGGTTTATTATCTAGATAATCCAAATGGAACTGACTCCTCAGAATCCATTTCTGCCAGAGTCTGTTCCTACAACCTTGCCACTAAAGGTGGCTTCTTGGAGTGGCAAGCCCAGGTGCACTCAGAGCCTACAACTTGGTTATGAAGCTCACAGGGTGTATGGTTTAGGACTGAGAACCTGTTTTAGGGTCTGAATGCTTGTCAGCACTAGCCAGCAATCCTTTGGACATGGTCCTCGAGACTTGAAATACAATACAGGTTTTTCTAGCTCAGGGTCTACCAGGAACACCTCTTCCCAAGTCCTCTGAAGTCTGGAGCAAGAGTGAAAATCCAGAGGCTGGGAATGAGACAGTAAGGCAGACCCTCATTGCCAAAGGACAAAAGTAGGAACCTGCTTTGTTTTCCAGTCTCTTGTTATGGTTTACAGGGCTAAATGGATTCAGTGTAGTTACTACTCTGGTGTCTCTACCCTCCTTGAGCTAGACCTTGCTCTTAGTCGAGCCGGGAAGGGACCAGGCAGAACAGGGAGAACAGCTGTTTGGCAGGAGCTGTTTGCTGCATAGTACCTTCCTGATATTTACAGGTGGGTGGATGGCAAGTCAGGACACCTGCCAGGGACCTGCACATTTGCCTGCTATCAGTGCTTCTTTTGTCAAGAGATTGGTATACTGTGCACATAGATGGGCACCTGTGTGTTAATAGCTTTTCTTGGTCAATGTCTTTTGACATGTTTTCCTTTCTGTGGAAGGTGGCTGATTCAGAATTACTCTGTACAACTGGAGTTGAAGGTAAAATGTCTATGATAAATCCTGCTCATTGAATATAGAAAGGATTCCAAGTACTTGGTCCTTCCTAAACAAGTACCAGAAGAGAGACTGTCCATTTGGTGAAGGTCTTTTATAATGTGATCCCTGTTAACTTCAGTTTGTGCTTAGAGAGCTCTTGTCCCTAGCTCCTGCTCACACAGCTTTGTAGCTTGTTTGGCTCAGGGTCAGGGACCCATGTAAGGAGGCTGGCTGCAGTAAGCCAGCACTGATTCCTCAGCAGGGTTCCAGCATGAGTTGCTCCTTGTGAAACTGGGTGGGCCCAGGGCAGCAGTGGTCACTGGGGCAGTGATCTCTCTCCCATGCATCTAAGTAGTCTGCTTTGTTCAGCTTTGCCAGGAAGGTCAGACTTTGTCATAATGTTATTAAACAGAGAAAACAGGCCAGTCTTTCTCTGGCCCCTGATGACTATTGTTCTTTTAGTTGTCCTGACACAGCCCTTGGGGAAGTTGGGAAGGCCGCCAAGGGCCTGCAGAGTCCTTGCTGACGATGTCCTGGTTCCTGGTCCTCCAGCACCTGCTTTATGTTCTTGTCTGTGTGGATGGCTTTGTTCTCAGGGACCAGACTGCTGAGACGTGTGACTGGGGAATGACTATAACTGAGTTTGGTGTGCTTCCTGTCTCCCAAGAACAGCTGAAGTGATTATCCCGGTGCTAAGTGAGGGTCACTTGCTACCGAGACCAGCTATGAGAGCAAATTGAGAAATGGCTTATTCTGTCACAGAGGCCTTTGTGGAGTTGGAATTTTTCTGTGTGGCCCTGGCTGGCCTGAAACTCACTTTATTTACCAGGCTGCCCTCACTCTTCCTGCCTCTGTCTCCCAAGCACTGAGTTATAGGCAGGCATGGACCACTCCTGGGTGGAGTGTGGAAATCCTTTACCCTGGGAAACATTTGAATAGAAAGATGGCCTTTGCCTTTGGTATAGGCTATGTGTGGTGGTAGGTGCAGGGCTGACCTCGGGCTGAGTCTCCTGGCCTTGTAAGGTCCCCCATGGGGATGCTGCTATTTCTAAGATGCAAATTGCACATTTCCTAGATTTTGTATCTGCAAATTTGGATAAGGGATGGGATGAGGGACAAAACTGCTTATGTAGTTTGAATGGGCCTCAGTGGTACTTCTGATCTTTTGACTGTTCCTAAATAAAAATGTATAGACATTTCTTATCTTCTGTGTGTGTATATGTGTGTGGTGGTGGTGGTGGTGGGGAATAAAAAGCTAAAAAACCTTCTATTGATTTATCTATTTTTGCAAACCTAACCTTAAAATCAATAGTAGGACTTCCCTCAGCACCCAGGAAGACATCCCAATTCACTTGTCTTCTACCTTGCTGAGTTCACTGTGATGCCTTCCATATAAAACAACTGTGGAATTTTAAAATTGTGCTGAGTCAACCAAGTCTGATCATAGAGCCATAAGATATAGGCAAGTTTTCTTGTGTTCCTTTATTTTTCTGGTGAGAAGAGTTGTCAGTAGAACATGCTGTTCACTAAAGAGGGCCTGTCACTATGCAGGAAGACTCAGGACCTCTAAGACATGGTTCTAGAGGACCAGGGTCAAACCACATTCACAAGCCTCAAAGCAATTCAATTTTGTTGGGATGACCGCACTGGCTTATCACATAAGGAAAGGGAGGCTCCTAAAATAAACCTACCCGTTTAAGAACAAGGTATAGCAGTTAAACAGCACTGGAGTCTGCTCTTTTCCAAGGCCAGCTTGGGTCCTAAAGAAGTTGCTTTGTGTTGGATCTAAAGGGCCAGGTCAGTGGACTGACTAGGGTAATAAATACCATGGAGCTATTTCTTGAGTCCTTGGTGGGCAGATCCAGAACACACTGACTGGAGATGGCAGCAGCAGCCAGCAGGGAGCAGCACATGATTCCAGGTAGGAACAGGCTGGCCCCTGGGCATACATCCTCTGGGGAAGCATCTAAGAGCCAAACCCATTACTTTAAAATGTAAGTCAAGTCTGGCCTTGTTTTGGTCACTAAGTTAATTTAGTAACTTCACACCATCCCTCAGTAGATCTGATATGGTCAGAGATAATGGACAAATGGCTGTCTAGTCCCAGTCCTTAGCTGACGTTTAGGGTGAGTCTGGCCAGAAGTGAGGCCCCAGCTCCTTTTGCTTAGGGCACTGCTACCTTTAAATACATTTTCTTAGTAAAGGCCACAAACTGTTTCTGCCTTCTAACCCCAGAATTTTCAGTCTGTAGCACAAGGCAGAATGCCCCTGAAGTTGTAAGCAATGCTCTTTTGGTATGTGTTCTCTAGTGATCCCTCTTTACTTGTCCCTGGCTTGCTAGCGAAACACAGGACAATTATCTTGACTTGGTTCCTGGTTCCACTGACTTCCTTTCCAACCCCATTCTTTTGGTTTCTTCTGCCAAAGCCAGTGGTTTTCAACCTGACCACTCATTTTCAAGTTGCATGCAACTTGTGAATATCCATACAAGGCCCCAATATCAGTATTTCTCAGATGCACCTGTGTTTAAGCACTACATGGCTGAGACTCTAACAGGTTATGACCCACTGCATGCATTGGGCAAGATAGCCACAAGGTGCCAAGACATTAAAACAGGTCATTTCTCCCTCACCAACATTAGTCCCCTTTGCTGGGTCTTCTGGGTCAGTCAACAGTGGGATTTAAGAGATGAAGCTGGTTTTTAAGTCGGCTCCATTGAGAGAAGGGTCAGAACATAACTGGAAAAGAAATTCGGTAAGATACCAAGACAAGTGAACCACAGTCTGTGAAGCTGCTTTAAGGAAGGCCGAGCTGGGCCTCTCATGGAAGACTTGCTCAGGAAATAGAGGTATCTATTGAAAATTGAAGTGTTCAGCACCAAGCAAAGCTGTAATACATCAACACCGAGGACCATCAGGCATGGCTCTTACCTTCTCCTGGGTGACAGACTCAAGTGTGACTCAGACCTTCTGATACATCCCACCCACTGTTTCCTGTGTTGCAGGATTCCCCTTCTTCTGTGATAGGTTAAGAAAACTTTACAGTATCTCATCTGGGACCCCCAACCGTAAAATTATTCCATTGCTATTTTATAACAATTTTGCTGTCATAGTAATATATCTGATGTACAATGGCAAAGGGGTCATGACCCACAGGTTGAGAACTACTATTTTAGATGACCTTTATACACCAGCCAGCACTCAAGTACTTAGTGCCGTGTGACCTGAGTTTCCAGTTAGTTCCACACAGGGTACCATTGCTTCACTGTGTCATAGTTTTGGTCCTGCTCCAGCAAAGTGCTGCAGGAAGAGACGGGCTTCCACAACATGTTGTAGAGGCAAGCAGAATAGCAACTGGCAGCACACATGCGAATACTACTTTTTTGAAATGGGTTTCTGTGCAATGCAGACTGAACTTGCCCCTAGGTGGGTGAGCTTCAGCTCAACCACTAAAAAATGAAGTGGCAGATGTGGCCTCACATTTCAGAGCCACAGGGAAGAGCTGCGTGTCTTCAGAAGTCTCCAGGAATGGCATACCACACTTGCTTCTATCGTCAGCCAGTCACTATGCTTTCCTGAGCCCCCAGAAACAAACGAATTAAAAGAAAAAGACATGAGGATGATTTATTTGGCAGTCAGATCTTAAGAGGGCAGCAGAACTAGCAAATGGCCAACCCTGAGCCCAAAAGTGGGCAGTGGGTTTGCGTGTGCTGAATGCTGGCTATGCTGAGGCACCTTTGAGCCCACGGGCCTGGACCCCAGCCTCTGTTCTCAGAGGTGAGTCTGCCTTCCCAATCTTCCCATCTTTGCATCTTTTTACCAGCTACATAAAAGCTGCACCTAGCAGCAGCTTCATTCGGTACCTACTGCCTGACTCCATCTACCCATTCTCCATTTCATTCCTAAAAGAAAGCATACTGAGTCTTCCTTGCCATAAACAAAAAAGCTCACCAGGGTAGACACTGCTCTTCTCTTTCTCCTGCACCTCCAATCCAACCACCCCCTAGAGCTGCTGTTCCCAAAGGCTCTATGCTGGGGCCTCCCTTCCCTTCCAGGGGAGGGGCCGGACTGAATAACTTAGTTACAATACCACTGAGAAGAAAAAATAATACTGCTATTTTTTATCATGATCCCCTGTATTCAGGCTGGGTGGCATCCCCAGCCATGGGCACTGTGCCCTTGTGCTGTGTCTTCCTCCTCGGGCAGGGCTCTGCATTCTTCTGTCCTGGCTCCAGGGCCACACTGCAGGGCATCTACTCTTTCTCGCTGACCAGCTGTGGTTTTAAAGCTACAGGACAATGTAAACTTTGTTTCCCTAGCCCAGCAGGCTATTCCTCCTCCTCCTCTCAGGAATGTCAGCATCTCCTTGAAGCCTCCTAGGCCACCAACTGAGGCAACTTCTCTCTCCAAGGGGCTTCAGCCCCGGTCCTGGCCCAAGATGGAAGGACCCACTTCCACATTCGGGGCCAGATATGTGTGCTTAATACGAGACACAGTACAGTTTTTTGCCTTCACCCAGAGCTGGGCATGGAGGCCCAAAACAATACATCTCATTAATGGCTTGGTTTTGTCTAGCCCTCACCGCTGGAATCCAGGCTCCAGGCTGCGAGACCAGGAAGGCTTTACAGTGGGCCGCTCCCAGAGAACCTAGTTGATGGCATTCCACAAGGTGGGCAGCACATGCTGCTCTCCAACAAGGTGGGGGCACGACTAGAGGCGGTTGTCTCCATTGACCCGAGTCCTTCTTGGGGCCCTGAACAGAAGTAAAGTGTCCTTACTGGCCTTGTAGCCAGATAGGACATCCCAGATAGACAGTTTTATTGCTTTCCCACACAGCAAAAACTGCTGAAGGATAACCTAACTCAGAGTGCTGTTCTTTCTGGCTCTTGCACCCTTCCTCCAAGTTCCCACACTGGCCAACTTCCCCTTCACCTCCCTCACCTTCGTTCCCGGCTGTCAAAATGGTCTGCAAGATGCTCCTGGGAGATGCGGAAGTCTTCAAATGGCTGCTGGTATCGGGCCTCGAAGGAGCCTTCCCGGCCCCGGACATGGAACAGTTGGCTGGAGGCATCTGAGGCGCGTTCCCGTAGAGATGTGCCACTGAAGGGACTGAGGTCACCGTTCTCCTGCTCAGCAAGGGGAAGTGCACAGAAGTTGAGGTCTCTTCTGCACCTCTGGGGGGAGGAGGGGAAGACATGCTGGGCTCTCTGCTCACTCTGCTGCAGAGTGGTCTGCTGCCTGGACCAGCCCACTCTGCTGGAGTTACCTTAGCAGGGAAAACTTGGATCTTGATGAGTAGAGAGGCCAACTCCAGGTCTTCACTGTAATTGTTCTTCAAAGGCACTGCTCTATATCCTAGGAGAAAAGCCTGGCTCTCAGTCTGACAGAAGTCAGGTGACTGTATCAGTTCCACCCTGACAGCAAGACTAGATCTCTCACCTGTCTTCAGGCCTTTTACTGGGAAAGTAGCCTGAGCCAAGAAGTTTTGGTCACTAAACATGTCTTCCTCATACACCACAAAACGTAGAAAGGCAAACTCAGGGTTACTGATCTGGAAGTGGAAGGGCTTAGCCGGCCACACAGGGTTCAGTCCATTGTCCACTGTGGAAGTAAGGACAAAAGCTCAGGCCACATGAAGAGGCTGAGGTGACTGGTAAAGAGGTCTTTGTAGCCCCAGGAGAATGATTGATAACAGGGGAAGGCTGACTGACCTACAAACTCTGTCTTTTGCTTGGTGCTGTCATACTCAGCTCCAGCCACCTCAATCTCCACGAAAGGACACACAATACCTCGGCCATTCTTCGGCAGATGCCTGGCCCCCAGTACCTGTGGAGCAGGCAAAGATGGAATAATGACTGTCTTTCTGCTCCCAGCATCCTCAGAGCAGAGGCATGGGGAGCAAATATGTCATGGAGGCAGTATGCCCCCTGCTGGGCCCTGAAGGTGCTGCCCATTAGTGAGAACTGCTGCTCACTGTTCCAATCCACAGCAAGCTTTAACCAAGTGTCGTATGCATTTTTATAGTTTATTTCATGTTAAATATATGTCTGTTACAACGTGGATCCTTTAAATTTGTTTCCCTTTAGGGAAAAAGTCTGGGAAGTAGTAGCCATGTCATCTATGGGCTCTGTATTCCTAGGTGTGTCCAGCTGGCCACAGGCTGTCCTTACTCTTTCCAGACTCTTCAGGCCACCCCTGGTAATTCCCACAGCAAAGGTTAGGGTAACCTTTGTCACAGCTCTTGAGCATGTGCTGGGGAGCTCCTCTATTCTAGGGACTGGGAAAGGTGGACAGGCAGCTGGTCATGCTCTAGAAAGCCCAGGTTTTGCTTGCTCCTGAAGACAGGAGGCTAGCTCATTACATGCCACCTCCAGCCTGATTTCTGCTACTCTGGCTAGACTCTTCTTGCCAGGTAGTGACTTTTCAGAGGTTAGTCTTAAATAGATAGCCTGACTCTTTTGGACAGAAACTGGTCATGGTCAGCCAGGCAACCTCTGGGATTCCAATACTAACAGAGGACCTGTAGCTGGCTCTCCACTTAATTCTTCTTCAAGTTCAAGAATAGTTCTAGATCAGTTTCCTTCCCCAACTTATGGCAGAAAATGCTTAACTCTGGCTTTGTGCCCTTCCCCACTTATGTTGACTCACTTGGTACCCAACTTCTTAGCAAGTTTAGCTTTTTCCCACCCTGAAGCACCCAGATGAATACACTCACCTCAATGCAGATGACACAGGGTTCTAGACCTCGGAGGCTGCTCTTGTCAAAGGGGTCAAAGGCTTCGTCTCTCATGGTGCTTGGCTGCAGCACATAGCCACAATGCCCACCAGTCATGAAGAGGGCCTGGTTCATCTGCATAGGCTTGTCTGGAAAGGTGGGATTATAGTGTGTTCCAGTGAAACTGCCCTAAGTGTCTCTCCCACCCACTGAAGACCCCCTTACCTGGGGTCTGAAAATTGAGTGCTACAAGCTGGCTGCCGCAGATCCACATAGGCAGAGGATCGTAATTGGAGGAGTCCAGCCTCTGACCCTTGGGGTAGATTCGAGAGAGCTGCAGCCGGTTATACTGAAGGAACTTCTTGCCTTTGGCCTTGTTCACATACTTCTCAGCCTTGGTTTCCGGAAAGGAGGACATGTCCCGGTAACAAGCACGTTCTGTGCCAATCTCTGAGCCAAACAGTGAGAACATGTACAGAGCGGGCTCCTTGGGCCGTATGCGTATGAGAGGGTATTAAACACCGCTCTCATACCAATAACCCCTTGGGCACACGTACACCACACCTAGCCCTGCCTTACTCTCTTCATCAAAGGGAACAGGCCGGCAGTAGACCACAAGCTCAGAAAGCTCCAAGGCAATCTTCTTCCTCCTCTCCATCATCTTCCCCTCAGTGAGCTGGTGAGACACACAAGGCCCAGGCTAGAACCCTGCCCAGTAGAAGGAAGTTTCTGCCAGCCTTAGGCACACTCACATTTCAGGTGTTCTGGGGCCTTCCCCTTCCCTTGCACCTTTCAAATACCAGCAGGTAGTAAACAAAACTACTGGTTCCCAGTTTCAGCCCCAAAATTTTCTTTTTATCTCCAAGGGCACACTTATTCCCCAACCCTCTTGGGTTGGAAGCCTCACCATAACTTATGTTCCAAATGACCTCACAGGAAGCTCAAGGTAGGCAAGGCCTTCCCAATAATGTTTTCTTATCATTCTTTACCCAGCCCCATCCTTCAGCAAAAACATTGCTTCCTGATTCCCTGAAGCACTTAGACTTTAAGCTCACTTGGCAATGTCTGTGCCTAAGATGAACTTTACCTCAGTTCTCCCACGCAACACCATCTTCCTCCTCCCATACTCCCAACTCTGCTGTTTCTATTTTCCTCAGTGACTCCTCTATTTGTACTTTACCTTCTCTTTCTAGCCTAGACCCAGGATCTGGCCTTTCAGCCACTGGTTCTTTCAGTGCCTCGCCCTCCAGAACATACTGACAAAATCCTCCACATCTCAACCCTGCCCTTCTCGGCTCAAGGTATCTGTTCTCCAAGTCAGGCACAGACCTGCTCACCAAATACACTAGAGGAATAGAGTCAAAGCAGAAGTTCCTGCACATCTTCAAATGCTTCACTGGGCTCAATGGAAGAGGCCAGGCTTCCCCTAGAAAGCTGGTCCTTCCAAACAAATGCAGACTACCCACCATCCACAAACTCCAACTCCCAGCTCTTCATGGTTAGCCACTCCAGACTCCCTTCCATCCAAACTAGTCATGCCACTAACAGACCTCAATAGTGTCACTGGGAATATCTGCTGCTGCTAAAGCCAACAGATACTACAGATTGTTACTGCACCTAGGAAGCCCTCAGCACAACAGAGTCCCACTACCATGGGTAACTGCAACTTCTCTGCCTGCTGTTCTAGGCATATACTCTGTCACAAATGTTTACCTAAGCCCTCTTCCTTCCTTCACTACCTCATCGAAGCCTGGTTCTATTCCTTCTGTCAGCCCAGGACCTCTCTTACCTCTTGCCTTATAAAGACTCTATCACTTGTTCATCATTTCCTAAGTATATCACACTTCTGTCTTGAGTCTGTTTTTCTGGGTCCCTTATCTAAAGCCAGGCCACCACATCAGCAACCAGCAATATGTTGCCTTCTCCAGAGGAGTTAGTTGAGTTGGGGGACCTTGGCTCCTTGGCAGGCCCACTCACAGGCCCTTACACCATCCTTCCAAGCTACAGTAGTTCTCACCCTAGCATCTGCAGTCTGGGCCACTTCCCGGATCTTCTTCACCCAGTCTTGCAGCTCCTCCTGTGAGTCTGCTGCAACGTCTAGGGACCAGTGAGCCACCGACGCCATGCTGATGGAGAACACAAAGAGCCGGTTGTTCTTGCCCTCAGGACGGATGGCTGTTGAGGTAAAATAGTGCAGGCTAGGAATGCTCTTTGTCCTTCACACCTAAGCCAGTAGTTCTCAACCTTCTTAAGGCTTCAACCCTTTAGTACAGTTCCTCATGCTGTGGTGACCCCAACCATAACATTATTGTCATTGTTACTTCAAAACTGTAATTTTGCTACTGTTATGAGTTGTAAATAGCTGATATGCGACTCCCAAAGGGAACATGACTCACAAGTTGAGAACTGCTACCTTAGATACTGGCTCAAAGGAATTCATTTCATTTCTTCCTGGCCACACTTTATGAGGCTCAAGACTGGTAAATAGATGCAATTTACAGAGGATACTGTAGCTCAGACATATCATAGTAATTGTGGTGGAACCAAGGCTCCAACCTAGCTGTGACTCATACCTCTTCCTTGGGCCATGCCTTTTAACCCTGCCCTACCCCACTTTCAAGCTTTTGTCACAACCCTGTGGCTTAAACCATTAGGACTGGATGTCAGCTTGTACTCAGCATCTCTGCCAACTTCTGATTTTACTGTATCTGGTACAGGGTAAACATGCAGGGTCAAAGTCGGAGATGACAAGAGAGCCTGGGGTTTCTAGAGTGTAAAAACAGCCTCTGGGGATTCAGCCACTGGCTTCCTTCCCAGGAGCAGGGGGAATGACAAGGACATCCTGACATTAGAGGAATCAAGAGACAGGAATTGGAGCTCACCAATCTGACAGGCTGGCACATCTAAGACACCCCGCAGCAAGTCTCCCAGTGGGCTGTTATCATCCAGGTGCTGTTTAAGAAGCAAAGCCACAGAATAGTCAGCATGGCTGATGCATGCACAAGTGAGAGAATTTTTGCATATGTGTGACTATCTCTTGGATATACTCATGATCAGCAAAGTGTGGCATAGGAACAAAGGAGACTAGGAGTGTGGCCACACAGGATATACGACTGGTTCACACATACAAGGTTTGGGTGTGACAGACGTGTGAAAGAGAACTTGGGGACAGTGAAACCTGTGATGCTGTGGTTCCAGACATACCTCCCTCTCTGGCTCTAGGATTGCTGGGTTGATCATCTCTTCCACGTAGTTTGAGGGGAACCACAGCTGCTTCTTCCCACCATAGTCCCCTCGCCACCTGTGGGAGCCAGAGGGTTCTAACTCCAGCAACTACTCCACACTCCCACACATAAGTCAGACACTGCTACTAAACATGAGACAGATACTTTCAAAGCATACTGTTAGAATATTCTTAGTGCAATTCCACAGAGACCCTGGACTTCCATCCCACCATACCACAGGCTCTCCAGCCTGGAGGGCCTGGCTCACCAGCCACCATCTTGCTTTTCCACATTCTGTATGATTGCACTCTTGGTAAAGGTCAGCTCATCCTCTCTCTGGGCCTTGTAGTCAAAGAGGGCTTTTACTGCACACTGCAGAGGAGAGACAAGGGATTGTGTAGAGTAAAGCAGAGGGACACTCCCCATCACTTAACCCAGTGCAGCACATGTACATAGACATGTGCCTGGCCAGTGGGGGATATCACTGTTAGCAAGTATTCCTATACACAGTTCTCAATGCTGCCTTATGGGAAGTTTCAACACAAGCAGGATAGGAAGACAGGGCTTTCTCCAGGAACCTCCTGACCACCAAGGTGGAGCCTTTGGAGTCCTGCCCTGGGTCTGCTCCTAGGAGACAAGGCTGGTAGGCCAATATGAAGTTAGAGCTCCCTCCATAGTTAGGACCCCATCAACTCTGACAGCACTTTGGCTGCTAAAGAGAGGAAATAAGGGATTGGGTAATATGCCATACTAAAGAAGAAGGGCGAAACCAAGAAGGCTCTGTCTAATAGATGTCTTCATGATGAAAGGAATGACTGGCCAGTGTGTGTCTAGCCACTATCCATGAAAGGGACCAGTGCTAGCCCAAAACACAGGGACTAAAGAGTGGTTCAGCCCTGGAAGAGTTGTGGTCATTTGTTAACCATACATCTCTCAGAACCTCTTGAGTCTAAGAAAACCACAACTATGACTTCTCTATACCACAGGGGACCCGAAATACAAAAATACAAGCCCCATGCAGAAGGGAACTGTTTCTTCCTCCTGGCTTCCTGTGTCAATGACAGATATTTACCTTGAAAGTTGGCATAGGGTTTGCCTCCACATAGAAGCCAGGGTTGCGGCCCTCGTACAGTGCCCCATAATCAGGTTCCTGTAAACAGGATACACTGTGATCTGTTAACGGCCCAGAATGAGATAAAAGCAGCCACTAGCTCCCACTTGCCTGGTTTCTAAAGCACAGATGGCCCTCTTCTATAGGCTGTCTATCCAAGTTGACTGGTACTTGGTCTACTGGAATCCCCCTGACTCCAAGGGAATGAGGGTGACCATAGGGACTTGGCCTCCCCCTCCTTTCTACCCTCTTACCCAAGGTCTATAACCTGGCCCCCCGAAGACTCAAATGCTAACTGCTCCTGAGCTGCCACCAGCACCACATACTCAGCGAGTTTTTCAATGGCCAAGGCCAGGAAGAGGACCAGCAAACTTTCTTCCTTGGAAAACCTAGGATTTCCCTCCAAAGCCTTATTGCAGGCCTGAGACATCTATACAATTGTACCTTGCTAGTCCTCTTCCTAACACACTCAGACCTCTCTCCATGTAAGCTCCCGGACCTTGCCGTCCACCCTTTGTCTTAAGGGGATCTTGTCTGAACACCTAGGCATAGCTCAGGTTCCACTCTCTCTAGTTATACACTATGGCTCCCAGTTACGCTCAGAATCTCCTGTAAATTCCAAAACACCCCAGTACTCGCTGTCAGCACATACAGTGACTGTTAAATTATGGGTGTCCTCTAACAAAAACATTATGCGTCCCTCCCACCCCCATGGCCTTCTCACAGCTGTCCCAATCTTCTCCAGTGCTTCCTCATTGATGGGATAGCGCAACTTCATTTTGCGGTACAGGGGGTGCTTCTCATAGTAACTGATGAGGTCAACCAGGCTGTCAAACTCAGAGTTCCCCAGCATCACAGTCTGGCCTTCCTGCTGTACTCGGCAGTGCTTGATCTTTCCCTCAGCCCTTCACAACAACAGGACAGTCAGCACAGAGGACAGCCCAGACCCAGCAAGAACCCACACCACACCCACCCATCCAGCAGACCTCACCGGAAAGAGATGGCATATGAGTTGGGCTCATTGCGTTTCCGCACCAGGAAGGCCCCATCACGGGGTACGCGCATCAGCATATGCTCAGCCTGAGCTCTGGTCAGGCTTGCGTGGTACCACCTGAAAACCAGCTGAGTCAGGCCCTGACCAGAACTACCCTGTCCCTACTCACCTCCCTGTCCCTTCCCTCACTCTTTGCTCTCGTGGGCATTTGTCTGTGGGACGGGCTCTGAAAGACGCATCTCAAACTCGTTGCAGCGAAGTGGTACTTGCTGATAGTGCGTGATGAGGTCATAGAGAGAGTCGAAGACAAGGTTATCTGTCAAGAAGAACTTAGGAGTCCCAGCATCCTGCCTGGAGTGGATACGGCAGTGCTGGACTTTCCCATTCCGCCTGAGAAAAGACAGGATAAGAGACATGAAAAACTGGTCAGAGCTCCAAATAATTCCTAACTAGGCAAGGCATAAGGTTCCAAAAGGGGAGGCCATCTCCAAAGAAGCTTGGATAGTGGGCAGCCCTATAGGAGGACATACAGATCAAACACGCATGTTTAAGTGCACACATGCCTCTGTAGGAAAGAATTCTGTCCTATGGCAAACACAGACCCAAGGCTGAAATGTTTACCAGTTATCTCTGAGTGCTTTCTATTACATGCACGGACTAAACACAGGTGAGTTACCAGAAAGACAGTGTGTAGTCACCCACGAAGGTCTCACTTTCTCGTACTAAGAAGGAGCCGTCAGGAGCCCCAGTCTCAATGCAATACTCAGTGAGCAGGCGCTCGGCAATGTGCCGCCCATCGCGCCCAGCCCCGAGCTTCCCATGGAACCACTTCTCACTGGAGTGCAGTTCTGTGCTGCTACTGGCCTAGACAGGAGGACAAGAGCAAAAGTACCCAGTGACCACCCAGTTCTCATCCGACTGAACCCACACCCCGGAACAATTCTACCTCCTTAGGCTCCTCTTCATCCTCATTGCCCTGGTCACTGCTGGTCTCCTCAGAGTAGTAGATCTTGCTGCTAGTCAGAACAAAGTAGTGGGGATACCATTCCTGGAACAGACCAAAGGAGACCTGTGAGTCAGAGTCCAACATACAACCCCACCATACCCAGGCTCAGCTAGACCTCACATGATTCACGGGGTCCTCCAAGTAGAGGATACCATTCTTGATGGAGTTGCTAATGTCATTCTCAGAGTACATCACAGAAGTAGGCACCTCCTCATAGGCACTGCCCTCAGCCAGCTTCTTGTGCTATGGAAACAGAGTAGGTCACAGCAAAACCATTTCACACCTAGTCCCATCCCTTAATTCAGGGTTTCTCCTACCAATTTTGCCACACCTTAATAAGGATCTTCCTCTTGAGCTGGTTGGGTGAAGGAAGTCCATCAGCAGCAATGTCCACAGGCTTGGTAAGGAGAATGTCACCAAGGACCCTTTTGAAGTACTGAGCCATGTTTCTCTGCTGGGCAATGCTACAGTGATCCTCGATGGACAGGATGACTGGGTATCTGAAGGGCAAGGTGCTGGATAAAACCTCAGTCCAAAGAATTCCTTACAGAATGACATGATGGGAGGCAAGAGCTTGAGGCCCTTTATCCACAGGGCCCTTTGGAAGAGAGGCAGCCATGTGGAGAGGCACATCAAGAGCAGTTAGGAGGCAGTGGGCACCAAGAAGTGGCCAGTGCTACAGAAGGGAGCTCCTGAGTAAGTATAATTAGGAGGCTGCCTTGTCATTAGACATCTCACACCAAATAAGTCAGGAAAGATGAGAAGCAGTCTCCAAATGTGGCTTGCAGATCCTTTCAGTGCTTTGAAAGACTGTGGACCACAGGCTTGGTGGTTGCTAGAAACTGAGAATGGCTCACAGGAACACATTCTTTTCTGGGCAATGAAAGGAAAGGAGCTGGCCTGAGACCAGTTACAGAAATGTTTTTTGAGGATGAGATGAACTTGAATGCTAGCCAGAGATGCAGGGAGCTGAAGCAAGAACTCAGGAAAGCCATGGGAGGGGTCCCAGGAGTGAGAGGACCTTCTGGAGGTTGCCCATGTCCTCCACACCTACTTACTCTGAGGCTACAAAAGCATGTTCCTTGATGGTGTGCAGGACATCTGAGAACTTGATCTTGGTGGTGAGCGTATGCCCATGGTAAATGACTGGCATCCCATCTGGGCCATCCCAGCAGTCCACTAGGGGGACATCATCATGGTCAAATAGGCAGGCCTCCCACCTTCCCTCTCCAACCCCTAGCCCCAACGCACACTCAATGCAGCGACAGCCCATCCTCAGGCAGCGAGCATAGGCTTCTAGGGAGGACTCACTGGAGAACTGGTCCCCAGTCAGGTACCTGGATAAGAAAGTAAAGACACGTATGATCTGGTGGACCTGCCTCTCTCCCTAAAAGAGGCTAGATGAACGGAGAGGCATACTCACGTATTATGTGAGGAAGAGATCCAATAGTGTGAGAGAGGGTTGTTCATGGTGTCTGAGCACACAGCATCCAGCTGGGAGTCCCACACACTGTTCTCTTTGGAGAACAGAAAGGTGACAAACTACAGGAATGGATGTGGAGGAAAAAGAGAGAGTGTTCTGGCTGCCACTTGGGATGAAGTGGATGCACAAGAGTGTGTGTATTCTCACCTGTGCTGGCAAAGTGGGCAAGAAGTTGTGGCAACAGCTTCTAGGGCACAGGAGGGGTTTGGTCACCCTACCTGTTTTACTAACAGAATGATGGGAAACATGGGGCTCACCTCATCCAAGAAGAAGTATGGCTCCTCAATCTCTCGCAAGGGGTCTCGAAGGAAGCTGAGCATGAATTCCTGCACCTGGAGCCGGTCGACTGCCCACAGCTCCTGCTGGGTAGAAGGAGTCATGGAAGAAGGCTCCAATGTAAGCCCCCCCCCCCCCTTCAGGCTCACTCCCTGGCCCAGCCATACCCCCTGGTACTCAAGGAGGAAGTGCTGGAACTCAGAAAGGGACACCCGGCAGAGCTCTGGCCGCTCTCCAGTCCTGCAGGGAAAGAACATATGTGCCTGGAGCTGGCTGACTTTATCTACTGACAACTCCCAGCTATTGTAGACACCCAGTGGTTTACCATGCCTCACCCACACCCCAACTGCTTCCCATCGGGATCTAGAACCACCCAGAGAAGAACCCCAACTGACTGTTCCAAAGCAAACCTTAAGTTGCTGGTTTCCAAGAAGGGGAGGTCCATCTGTAGGAAACAGAATCTGGTCAGGGAGAGCCCTGGGAGACCATGTAGGAAAGGGGCTCTTAGGAAAAGGCTAGGGAACAGATGCCCGGGGGTGGGGGTGGGGTGGATGCTGGAGCAATGGCACCCAAAAGCCCCAAAGCAGGGCAGCAGAGAAGCAGGGCAAGGAGAGAGGTAAAGGAGTTGGGGCAAGGGCAGGGGAAGGCAAGAGGCTTATGCACCGTCTTCTGGGCGCTGTACATGAGGCTGCGGTACAGTTGAGCAAACTGCCCATAGGTGATGTCCCCGCTGCGCTGCTCTAGGTCCTACATGGTACAGAGCAGAACTACCAGTCAGGCCCCTTATGAGGAGTTGCTGGCTTCCCCTGCCCTCCCAGTAGATAGCCCCAAATGTTCATTACCGTCAGCCGTTCTCGGAGGAAGCGCATGTTGGGGACCCGGTAGTTGACCTGTGACAGCATGTTCTTCAAGTCCTTGGCTGATATACTGAGAAACAAAGGGTATCCTTCTGACCTGTAGGCTGGGCCCACCTGAAGCTAAGCAAGTAAACAGCTATATCTGGGAATCTGCAGTCCTAAGGACAACAATGGGTCAAAGTTTATGGTGTGATAGAAGGAAGTCCCTTCATTTCTCTGGGCCTAAATTTCTGCAGGTAAATACAAAATCTCAATATTCTAGAAGTGACCAAGTTCAGGAAAGCAGGTCAGGCAAGAGGGGAAGGATAAGCCATCTCCAGCAGCTCCCCCCAGCTCTGATCTTGCCTGCTTATCCAGAACAGAACAGTGCTTACTCACAATGTCTGCCACCTACTGGGATATCTTGGGGCCTACAACCCCTAGACTCATCTACATCCCAGAATAAGCAGCAGAGAGGAAAGCATTGGTATGCTTAGCCACATGTAACTTCTGTGGCCAGGGCGCACTCCTGAAGCTGGACAGTAGTCTGGCTCCAAGAAAAAAAATGTCAGAGAGAGCTCCCCTCTAGGCATGGGGGCTAGGAACAGGACAAGATGGGAAATGATGCTCTCCTGGGAGTGGATACTGGAAGTAGGGGCACATCTAAGAGCCAGGCAGGAAGGCTCAGAACTGCACCAAAGGCTGAATGCTCTAGAGTGGTGGTTCTCAACCTTCCTAATGCTGCGGCCCTTTAATACTGTCTCTTATGTTGTGGTGACTCCAAATCATAAAATCATTTTCATTGCTACTCCATAACTGATTTTGCTGTTGTGAACTGTCATGTAAATATCTGATATGCAGATGGTCTTAGGTAACCCCTGTGAAAGGATCCTTTGACCCTTATAGGTTGAGAACTGCTGCTTCAAAGTCAGTGTTTGATCTACCTGGGGCACTGGGTTACTGACCCAAAGTCAGCCAAGTATGCTGTCAAGAGGCCCCATTTTCTACTAAGGAGACATAAGCTTCAGTTCCCAACCTTTCCCATCTGCACACCAACAGTTCCCTTTACCTTCCCCTTCTTGTTTCTCAGGAAAGCTGTTGCCTTCTCCTTCATGGTGAAACTCTTACAAGACTCACCTGCACTCACTCCCTTTATGCCACTGAGCTGCTCACCACTGGCCTGAAGCTGTTATTCCTACAGTGTTATGAAACATAAGGGTAAACATTCTCCCCCCTAGCTTCTCATGTTGTATTAGTCTGGAGTCAGCCACTGGGCCTTTTCTTGCTATCCGGGTCCTTTGTGTGACCGTCTCTACCCTCCCCCCCAAGACTTTCCATTTCACCTGTACACACACCTATGTTACTGCCTCTAGCCCCAACTCATCGGAACCCATCCCATCTGCTTGGTGATTTCACATCTTTACCTAGACACCTACGATGCATCATAAAACACCCACACTGAACCCTAAGCTCCAACAACGTGTTCCTCCCACTATCTTCCTGTCAGCCAATGGCAATTTCACTTTCCAGTTGCTTAAGTCAAAATCCTGATCTCTGACTTCTTTCTCTGACATCAGAAAATCAAAGGATTAGGAAATTCTTTTAAACATAATTTTAAACAATATAGGCCAAAGCCAACTAATTCCTACCATTACTACCCCAATCTCAACCCTCTCATCTTCTACCCAGAATAGTGGAACAGTGTCTTAACAGCTCTCTACTCAGCAGTATGATCTTGAGTATGCTGGCTACTTTTATATCAACTCCACACAAGCGGGAGTCATAGGGAGAGGAGGGACCCTCAACTGAGAAAATGCCTCCATAAGATCCAGCCCATTGTGTGTGAGTAGGAGGGCATCTCTAGGTTGGTGGTCCTGGGTCCTATAAGAAAGCAGGCTGAGCAAGCTATGAGGAGCAAGCCAGTGAGCAGCACCCTTCCATGGTCTCTGCATCAGCTCCTGCCTCCAAGTTCCTGCCCAGTTTGAGTTCCTGTCCTGACTTCTTCAGTGATGAACAGCAATATGGAAATATAAGCGAATAAACCCTTTCCTCCCCAAGGTGCTTTGGTCATGGTGTTTCATCATAGCAACAGAAACCCTATTAAGAACACCAAGCAAACTCTAAGCCAGAGCAAGTACTCGTCTGCACCTCCCATGACTTCCTGCCTCTGGGGACTATCAGAGACTTGCCATCTGGTCTCTGCTTCCTCCATCTCCTGGTCCTTCTGGCTGCACTGCCAGCCATCCTCCTGGCACCCAGAGCCAATGCTGTATTCCACTCTCAGCAGTGTGAACTAGTGTCAGAACCCCTAGCTCCTCTCGAGATAGCTCAGTTCTATGGGCCCTCTGGGTCATATGAACTAATGCTCTGGGCCTCTCTATCCACTGGTTGGGCACACATCCCACCTTAGTACCTACCGATCCTCACGGTTCCGATCCACTGAATAGAACTGCTTTCGAAGCCACCTGTAGAGAGAAGCCTGAGGTGAGGGTCCCTTCTCCAACTAAGGGAAAACCTGGGGAGAAAAGCAGTTACTGTCTGTGCAGAGGCCTCAAGTGTGCCTCCTTTCCCCTAGATCTAAGACATCTGCTCTTAACCACATGAAAATGAGTCTTACCTCTCAATTTGCAGGGGCGTGGCTGCCTGCAATGTATCCTCCATGAGCCAAGTTAAGCCCTTGATCCACATGTTCACTTCATCCTCAGATGTGGCTGTGAGCAGAGAAAAGGCTGAGCTAAGGGCACATCCTCTCACAAGAGCAAAGGCAGCAAGGCTTCCCCTTACCTATACCCCTCCTCCTCTTTGCCCATCTCCCACCTTGCAGGCTCAGGGTCTTCAGGCGGAATTCCATTCCATAGAGGATGACAAAGCAGTGTGACTGGTCTGGCCGGAAGGCAGGGTCTTCTTGGTAGCGGTCAAAGTCGCGTGACGTCTTCCCTGGGCGGATCTCCTTGATTTCACGGATATCAACTGGGAAGGTAGTAAAGGCCAGGTCAGGTCTTCACAATCAGTATCAAAGGAAGCACAGTGTGCTTTTCTCAGTCATTTCTGCACCCTCTTCCCTCAGAGAGTGGACCACAAAGACAGCCTGGGCCCACTCATAGTTATCCCAGATGAGAGAGACCTGAACTTATCTAAGAGTAGGGGTTTTCCTTCCTTCCTTTTTCCTTTTAAAGCTAAGGCTCTTTGGGGACAGGGAGGTAGGTGTCAGCTCCATTGCTGGGGCTACAGCCTGTACATCTGTACCTGGAACAGAGCTGGATTGCAGAAGGAAAAACAGACCCAAGGCAGTTCCTTGTAGATCACTTTCTAACACAGTAAGACATGCAGACCCAATTGTAAAGTCCCAGAGGCAAGGCTAGGCAAGTCTAGATTGGTCTCAGAATCCCAGACAGAACCTTGGATCAGGTCCAGAAAACTGGCAAATCCTGAATGACCCACACCCCAAAGACATGCCCACACCAGTCTTAGCAAAGGCCAAGGCTGTCCAAGAATGCCAGGCATCCTGCGCTTGTGTGGCTCACCTTCCTTATCTAAGCTACCTACGGGCTCTCAACTATTCCCTTATTCTCACAAGCAAAGGTAGGGCAAGTACATGACCTGAGTGGTAAATGACCATTCTGGCCACTAACCCGGGTGACAGACTGGCAACTGTAAGCTAGTGACACATCCAAGCCCTCCC
The DNA here is from genome assembly GCA_033318265.1 of Phyllotis vaccarum. Taxonomy (NCBI): domain Eukaryota; kingdom Metazoa; phylum Chordata; class Mammalia; order Rodentia; family Cricetidae; genus Phyllotis; species Phyllotis vaccarum. The sequence goes on along the minus strand of JARWLC010000001.1, from coordinate 187,638,699 downwards.
AGTTGCAGTCTCACCAACTAAAGAGCTGGGGGTGGGGGCAGGGGGGTCTGATGAGTCTCTCAGGACAGTGGAATGGTGAGTCTTGGCAGAGACAACTGCCCCACACCTACTGCTTCTCTTCTGAAAGGGTGTTAGAGCACCAGGGAGGAGGGCGCTGAAAGTCAGAGAATTGAGTATGCCACATGGGGGGAGCTGTTCCTTGGCCAGCACTTGCTCAGAGGTGGACTCTGAGCCTTTTTAAATGTGAGAGGTTCTGCCACAGCTGCCCCCTGACTGAATGCCTGTTTCATCCCTGAACAAGCTGAGAGCCTGGACAGAGGGGAACAGTCTAGGAAGAGAGATTCAGGCTTGATAGAGAGCTTCCCTCAGCTTGGGAACCTCTTAGAATGTTCTGACCAGTCCTCTTCCTGACTAAATTTTAGTTGTAACACCAACATGGCTACACCATCCCAAAGGTCCCAACCAGCATCTCACATCTTCCTGTCTTGTCCCTTGAGGCAGCCACAGCAGCATCGTTTGTCCCCCTGGAACAGTGGCATCACTTCTGGCTCCATCCACTGCTCTGCTACAGCAGTGCCTGTACCTGGATCTAATTCTGTCCCCCAGCAAAGCCCTCAGTAGAAAGCCCTGACATTCCTGCTGGTGGCCATACTTCCCACCAACTCGACATCCTTCCTGACTCTTCTGAACAATAAGACATTGTTTGGACACCTGGTTCTATAGGCCCATTCACTCCCACCACAAACCCACTCCCTTTATAGCCTTTGAGGTTCTTACGCTAGGGCTCAGAGCTTGATCTGGAGCTCTTGTCTTGCCCTCTTCTGTGATCCTGCCAAACCAAGTCAGACTTACAGCAAGAACAACTGTCCCTGCCCCAGTTTATCCTGGAGCCTGGATTCTCTCCAACTGAAGATCCCAAACGAGAAGCTCCATCCTGCAGTAATCACCCTTTCAATACCTCATGCTGCTATGAAATGCATGTTCCTCATACTCCATGGCAGACAGAGCCCTTCCAGTACCCACTGAGAGACTAAATGAGCAAAAATGAGAAAAATGCAGGCACAGGGATCGGGGAAGTAAAAAGGTATAGGGGAGAAAGTAAAATGGAGGCATTCTACTAGGTTCTAGAACCAGAGCACGGAGAGCTGGGTCACAAACCCACAACTTGAGAACAGTTTCTATAGGTGGGAGGAAGAGCCTCAACTGGGGAACGGCCTACAGTATGTACCACACAACCACCACAGACTCTGCCCTTTGAAAGAGAAACTAGAACACTCTTCCAGTGCAACGCTATCATTCCCCTCCCACACATATATTTTCTCTCTCTCTTTCACACACACACACATACACACACACACATTCACACTCGCATGCATGCATATACCTACATGATCCACAGTTAGGGCCTTTCCTGCTGCTGCCCACCAAGTCCCACAGGCTATATACAATACAGTGTTTAAACAGTAGGCAGGCAGCTATAAAGTCTGTCCAAGGCTCATGGTTAGGCCACATGTGGTTCCCTCACATATAACTGCATACAGGTGCACATAAGCATCTATGTCCACAAAGCCAGTGGGCCACAAGTAAGCTCTATGTTCAATCTAAAGTCAGAGTATAGAGCATGGAGGTCAGGCACACCACCATCTAAGCCCACACTGATCTACAAGTATTTGCTTTTTCTGTTTCTTATCTTGAGACAGCCCCGACTCACTCTAAGTCTACGAAGTTAGAAGCAGACTGAAAGAAAGACCTGACAGCAATGAGCTAGTCCACCAGACCCTTGAAAGTACATCCCTGTTATCTCTACCCATCCTCCTGCATCCACACAAATACTGCCATTCCTCTTACCTGAGAGAGCATAGGCTGGTTGTCAGGAGCTGTGTGTGTGTGTGTGTGTGTGTGTGTGTGTGTGTGTGTGTGTGTGTGTGTGTGTGTGTGTGTGTGTGTGTGTGTACACAAGTGGATGATCATTCCCCATGTTTGGAGCCTTCATCCCCTTCTCCCTGAACACTATGGGAGAAGTGTTTAGAGGAACACTGGGGGAAAGAGAATGCAGGATACTGAGAAGTCCCTGATATCCAGAGGCTGAAGAAGTGAAAAGAAGATACGCTCTGAAAACAAGAGCAGATTTTTCCCCCAGTCAGGGGACCATGATGACAACAGCCCAATTGAGAGCTTACCCTAACCTGAGCAAACACAGCCTTGCTAGCACAGCTGTCTGGAGCGTCCACATATATACTCCTCCAAGGACCAGTGCTCCAGGCCAAGCAAGAAAGCTTACCCAGGCTTTAGGAGTAGCCTGGGCTTCCTGGGAACGGAAGGGACACTCAGTTCTTCACACTTAATCTTCATAAATTTTTATAAAGAAATCAAGACTTGGTTTTTGTTTTGTTATTTCTGTTTCTTTCTTGAGATAGCCCCAGATCTTGCAATTCTCTAGATTCAGCCTGCAGGTGCTGAGATCACAGGCATGAGCTACCATGACAGGTTCTTCTCAAAGGGATTTGGATTATGAGGAACCACCCACACCTATGCTAAGTACTTAGCATCACATGGTGGCTCTGAGGCCAGATAATCTGATATACCAGGCAGCATCCTGGGGGTCTGTGATCCTCAGTGCCCCAATGGAGATCTACCAACTCCTCCTACCCCAGAAGCCTGCCCTGACTTGAGTGCTTCTGAAAGCACCAGGACTAGCAAGGAAAACCAAGAACCACAGAGTCCTTTAAGTCAGCTGTGAGGCTCTGGTAGTCTCTCACTCTTTCAGGGCCAGTTTTCCAACTGGAAAACAGCAAATCCCCCGACTTCACAGAGTGAGAGCCTTGTGGGAAACATGTCTTTGTCCCTGCCATGGGACTTTAGAAAGGAGAGTAGGGAAGAAGAACAGAACACAGCAGCCTGCTAGGGCTCTGTCCAGAGGTCAAATTCAAACCTTTGAGAGTCTGATGATACTAAAGGCCACCTGGAAAATAATCCAACCAGCTATTTCCCAGCTCACAACTGGTCCTTACACAAGTAAGGACTCATGTTCTCATTAGCATATGCAAAGATGAGCTAAGAGCTGGCTTGAGCTGGCTTCCTGAGCCTGTAGCACCCCAACCTATACACTTCCCACAGCGTAGGCACATACACTCCAGGGAAAAAAGCCTAATAACAAGAATATCAGTGAATGGGTGCACATGCTACTACCCAAACATCCACCTAAGGGTATCAGCCCTGATCTGCTCCACCATTCCAATCTTTTATACTTTGGCTTTGAGAAGTTGAAATGTGCTTGCTGCTTGGCATTTGGGGCCATCTCTAAAATCTGAGGCAGATGACACAAGACTAAATTTGTAAAACCAAAATGTGTACAATGAGGCCAGAGATTCTGGAAAGGCTACTTATTCCCCTTCCATCTCTCCCTCTTCTGGCTTCCTCAACCCAGGGACTCCTGATTTGAGAGCCTGAAGCCTAGAGATCAGCCTTACTCCGAGTATAGCATCCAGACCTGGACAATGCTAACACAGACAGCTAGAACCTTTAGGACATCCCAGTAACGGCAGTTGGTGTCCCTTTAAAAGACTTGGTGGCACATGCCTTTAATCCCAGTACTCAGGAGGCAGAGGCAGGTGATCTCTATGAGTTCAAGGCAGCATGATCTCCAGACAGGTTCCAGGATAGCTGGGGCTACACAAAGAAACCCTGTCTCGAAAAACCACGCATACACGCATGCACACAGACTTCTCATCTAGGGTGCCCCAGGTGAGAACTAATCTGAAGCACTTTGAGAGCTGTGAAGACGGGAACCAGCATCTATACAATAGGATCCCACACCTCGAAGAGCACCCAACTCACTGAGTTTCCTGCTACAGGGACAAGGTAAATGGCAGATGCATCTGAAGTCTGGGAAATAGGAAAGAGGGGCTCTTCTGGTATTTGGCATTTGAAGGCAAGCCCCACTTCCCAGTCATCAGGCTTGGCACATGCCTGCCATCAGCTCTCAAGTCCATCACAGGACACCCACCATGTGCCTGTGTATCTACTGCAGAGATGGGCAATAGGTAAGTAGTCTGTAGCCTACAGCAGGAACACTAGAGAAAGGGAGTAAGAAGAACGGGCACTAAACCCTTCAGGGCTCTTTGGTACCCAGGCCCTGGGAGCCACGCCGTAAAACCTAAAACCTTAATTTAGACCCAGAACTCATGTCCTAGCATTCCCCATCTCTGAAAAGGCTACATAGAGGGTCACATGGCAAAGGGAGGGTGGCATCAAGACACACTGCCCTTCCTGTGCCTCTGCCACACCAGCAACTCTGGATGAGAGGAACAGTGACCCCTCCGTGGAACCCTAGCCAAATCAGCTTATACCACAAGGAACTGCCTCCAATACCCTGACTGAGAGCTGCTAGGCCCAATTTCCTACCTTGGTAAACAGGAAACAGCCAGACAGCTGGAGAGAGGTCCATGCGTTCTCCTACATGGGACCTTGCGCTGTGATGTACAAGCTGCTTCAGGTTACAACTACACAGTACACAAGCCGTCTAAACACTAGATTCTAGATGACTCTTTTCTTTAGGTAAATGAGGAATGGAGGGCTCAAGAAGTTTCACCACATGGTGATTCATGGCAGATGGGACTCCACGTGCCCATGGTAGTGCAACTCTGATATTGGGTATGGGGGGGGGGGGGGCACAGAGGCTTCACACTGCCCAGGCAGGCAGCCCTTTTTCCTAAAACACAGTTTATTTCAAGTGCTAACAACATATGTAGATCCCAAAGAAAGGGAGGAGGAGAAAGAAGGCCCAAACAGGACACAGAGACTGAAGAGACCTCAGTCACCTGAGGTTTATTCACTCATTCCATGACTCTGTTAGTTACCACCCATCTTCTCTACACCGGGCCCTGAGGTGGTCCTTGGGAAACACATCAATAGGCACTGAGTTCCTGCCCTTCAGAAAATCCCTGCCTAAAGGAGGAAACAGATGGGGAAGCAGATAACTATGAGATCATTCGAAGAGTGGAACAGCATGGAGACACCTGTGGTGCTGTGTGTGCACAGCCTCCTTCTATCTGGTGTTCGCTGTGTGTGCACAGCCTCCTTCTATCTGGTGTTCGCTGTGTGTGCACAGCCTCCTTCTATCTGGTGTTCGCTGTGTGTGCACAGCCTCCTTCTATCTGGTGTTCGCTGTGTGTGCACAGCCTCCTTCTATCTGGTGTTCGCTGTGTGTGCACAGCCTCCTTCTATCTGGTGTTTGCTGTGTGTGCACAGCCTCCTTCTATCTGGTGTTCTGCTCCTGACTTTTTCCACAACCTTGCTCAGACTTTCCTGCTTCTTTCTGAGCTACAGGCTAACCTCCATTAAACATGGGCCAGAGCCCTCTCTTCTGGTGCTCTGCCTTCCCATCAATGACAGTCATGCCCACAGCTGTAATTCCTTCTCATTCACACAACATCGCTGGCCTCTAAATATGTCTGGCACTACACTCCAACTGCTCACTTCCTATTCCTATCTGTCCACCTAAGGAACACACACACACACACACACACACACACACACACACACACACACCCCTAAACCAAGCCAAATATTGTCATCTCTCACCCCAAACCCTAGGTATCTTGCCATGCTCTTCGGGTGCACCAACAATATTACCATTCAAACAGGTCTATTATAAGAAAACTTAAAGAGGGTCAAGATTCCCTTAAGATTCCTTTTTCTCAGGCCCAGCACTATGGCTAAGCAGGAAAAGGCATTTGCTGCCACATCTGAGGACCCGAGTTCAGTCCCCAGGACCTACATGGTAGAAGGAGAAAACCAACCCCCCAAATTGTTTCCTGACCTCAAACATACACGTTTTGAAGATTTTTTTGTTTTTTTTATTCCTTTGTTTCTCATCAATCTCCAAACCAAGCCTTCAGGTTCCGCTGGCTCTAAGAAGGGCATTATGCTAGATGCTAGAGCTTGACCATGGGAGGAAGGACTGGGTTTGTACCATGCTAGAAATGTTATGTTCAACAGAGCCTACAGACTTTTCTGAGAAGCTGCAAAGCATGGGGGGAGGAAGGGCAGCAGCATGAGTGGCGTCTTGCATCCTGTTACTAATCTTTTGCACATTTGCTGTGCACATCACATAAAGCTCTTAATTAAACTGCTGTTTCATCCTTACCACTACTATGAAGCAAGTTTCAGGGTTCCCATTACCCAAGCAAGGACCCTGAGCACAGAGTGGTTAATGATCCTACCCAAGGCGACAGCTGGTGAGTGGCAGAGCCAAAGGTATTTCAGTGCCAAGTTGCGTGTGCCCTCGGCTTGTGCTGTGCTGCCTTGGGATCCCTGTGAGAGGCAGCAACATAGGAGGATGGCAGGATTCCAGGCCACACCGTGCTGCTTTGTGACCCTCTTCTAATAAAAGCCTTTTGAGGATTGTTTCAAATTTTACTATTAGTATATGTGTGCACACATGTGATATGTGAGGGTGTCATACATCCCATCTGGGGATGCCAGAGGACAACTGTGGCTTCTAGTAATTAAAGGTCATCAGGTTTGCATGGCAAGTGTGTTTATGTACTAAGCTATCTCTCTCTCAGTTCTCATATTTTAGGGCTGTCTGGCTTTTCCTGTAAATTCCTTGAGGAAATGGACCATGTCTATCATCTTCACTGCTCCATGCCTAGCAGGAACTTAACAAATGTGTAAGGGGAAAAAAAAAAAACAACAAAAAACAAACCTATAACCTGCTCCTGTCCAGCAGATAAGAGGTGCTGCACAGCCTCAGAGCCCTACTGATCCGTCTCTGCTACTCTGTCTCTACAAGGCCCTCCTAGAGGACAGAGGACAGGCAAAAGGTCAGGAGGTGAAAGGGAAATCTGGGATCTCCCTCCCATAGACAAAGAACAGGAGCATCCCTTGGCAAAACTCAGCAAGTTTTCTCACCTTTTGCTTGTGCAAGTAGGGCCAGCCTTAAATCAACAGAAGGTCACAGGATCAATTCTCAATGACAAAGGAATTTAAGTTGGAGGCCTGGTGATGTCTTAGTTTTTTTATACCCCAGCAAGTTTTTCCTTCCTTAGAGCTGAATGGCCCAACACTTCCACAACACAGCCACACTCCCTGGGTCTTGTCAGACCAAGCCACTCCCGTTTTTTTTTTTTTTTTCCCAAAGAAGCAAACCCCCAGAGAAAAATCCAGTCTCTTGTCTTCAACCTACAGGTGAACGAGCGCTCTGTCTACCCAGGAAGCCTATTTTAGATTCTTTGAAATTATCTCCACCTGTTAAATAAGAGAGCGATACCTATGACTCTACCCCTAATAAAAATCTTTCACCCCACTCCCCTCCAATGCACATCCTAGTAGAGAACTTCATGTATCCAGTATAGGCCAATTCTCAGAGCAGAAATCAGGACAGCCTTTTGGGAACAGTCTGGCACCAGGTACTTTTTTGCTCTCAGGTCACTGCTGGACTCAAGAGAGCCACCACAAGCCCTGACAAAATCCCACTGTCACCTTCTGAACCTCCTTCAGTGGTCCCAGGAGAGGCCCCATCCTAGCTGGGACGGATGTGTGAACACATTATACTCCATGAAGAAGTGACTAGGAAGAGAAAAGCCGCTCCCACACGTGAAGCATCAGGTGGGACTGGTAAGTGGTCTACACTCCAACCTGTCAAACGAGAGAACTGTACTCCTGTGCTGACCAATACCTCCAAAAACTGAGAAACCTGTGGGACCCCAGCTAACTGAGGCTTCCCTCCCCTCTTTCTTGGGCCAATCATCCTATGAACTTAGGCCCACTATCTGGGCCTGAGACTAGAATCTCCCCATCATACACCCACAGCAACCTACACAGACAGAAATTATACATCAAAGCTTTATTCCCACCACTGCTATGGCCAAGCTAAGGACACCCTGACCCTCAGGTACACATGTCCTCAAGAATCACTCCGTAAGACTTGAACTCAGCAGTATCTCCTGGAAGCCAATCCTGAAAAGAACACCCCGCTTGAGCTAAGAAAAAGTAGATCCACAAACAAGTAGGTCAGACTTGCTGTGGGCTATCCGCGTTCTCTCACTGGCCCAGCCAGTGTACTCTTCGTCTATGTTCTGCTTCCAAGCACTGCAAAAACCAAGTCTGACCAACTCTGTCTGGGTCCTCTGGTTCAGCTCGGCACTTTAAGACAGTACTGTCTCCTCTTAGCCCTGGTTTTAAATCTGCTGCATGTTCTGGATTGCAAATCCCCAAGATCAAGGACTGAGCAATCTCTTTTTCTTGCTTCCCAAGTTCTCTCTGCCTAGCCTGGGTTCAGTAAAGGAGATGCCAGTCTTCTGCTGGAGAAAGCTTTGCCCCATTTACTCCTGAATTTTGCTGAAGCTAGGGCCTCTGGCCAACACGGGAAGGGCCAGAGCCGGAAGGAAGTAGCAGAGCCTATACACAAAGCCTTTATGTGGGCTATAAAAAGGAGCCTCTCCCTGCTTCCCTCAGGATGGGCCTGCTTCCTAGGAGGTGAGAGTAGAGCCTAACTTGTGCCAGGCACAGAGCCACTACAGACTCTCAAAGGCTAGCCCAGCACCACAAAACTCTTCTTGAAAGGACAGGATTGGAGTACCAAGGCCTGAGCTAGGAATCTAAGAACAAACGAGAACAACTCCACTGTCCCCACCACCTCTTGCCACATCTCCCCAGTATTGAGCCCATGGCCCAGAACTCCTTTCTCTGTTCTCTGGGGGCCAACAAGCAAATTCTCTAGAATTCTCTAGGAGCCTGGACTCCCAGTTCTCTGGAGGCTCCATATATGAAACAAAGGAGCTGTGGGAGCAACCTCCCTCAAAGGCCGCAAGAAGCTTTAATTTTGCAGTTATAAGGGAAACACTGAGGTCACAACAGACAGTGTTTAGGGGGCTTCTCAAGTAAGACTAAGAGCAGGGACATTATATAAGGGCTTCAAAGTCTAAATACTAAGACAGACACAGAAAGCCATTCCTTTCCAACTACAAGGTTCCAAATTCCTCTCTAGCCTAGCTTGCCCAGTGTTCAGGTCTGCACTACAGGGCTGACCTAGAGCACAGAGGCCACTCTACAAAAGCGGTGACAAAGTGTAGACGTTCATGTAGCATAAAGGACAAATGAACCTTTCTGCCACCAGCCTGAGGGGGGGCCTTTGTCCCTGAAGCATGCCCTCAGCCATCCTTTGGACAGAGTGGCCCTGCTTGTTTCCTTCACAGCACTCACCACACCCTGTAATTATTTGTCTGGCTGTATCTGCCCTAACTGTATGTTTGCTACTAGACTTAACAATGCTTACCATAGTGAGAAGCCAGAGCACATGTGCTTTGCTTGTTTAGTGATCCAGTGAGACCCAAGAAAGCCAGACTTCTTTTCTATTGAGATTTTTATTTTATATATATGAATATTTGCCTGAATGTGTGTCTATATACCACATGCATACAATGCCCATGGAGGCCAGAACAGGACATCAGATTTCTGCTAGGAGAGGATACAGATGGTTGTGAGACACCAGATGGGTTCTGGGAATTATGTCTGGGGTCTCTGGAAGAGCAGTCACTGCTCTAACCACTGAGTCATCTCACCAGCCTCTCCCTTCCCTTCCTTTTTATATTTTTGGTTGTGAGCCTAACCTTTAACAGCTGAGCCATCACTCCAGCCCCCCTTCCTTTTTAAAGAGAGTGGCTATGTTGACAGGAAGAACAACCTATTTAGTGATCTGCTGGTACCATAAACTGACAGAAGCAGGAGAAACCCCACCCAGCTCATTATGGCCAGCACACAGCAGCTAGACCCACCCAACACCTGATAAATCAGGGTAGCAGCACAGGAACAGAGGCACACTGGAGTCTGTTGTGACGGGAGCCCGGGAAAGTGCTTCTTGGGAGCACCTGGAACACTGCACCTCATGATCAAGACCCTTCTCTCTACAGAAGTGCTGATGGGCTGTTACCATGAGCCAGTGGAGCATCCAGGTCAGATAGTACCTGCACTGTAGGAAGGGAAGTATCAGGGTATCTAAGTACCCATGGCCAGAGCAAGAGCTGGAGACTCCAGTACGGAGGCAATGAGTGTCCACAGACGAAAGCCTAGGCTGAGTAAACACATTTGACCAGAGTATAGAATAGAGGTCAGTTGTCTATAGAATGGTCCACCTTACTGTTACTTTCCTTGAGTGGGAGAATAAACAATACTATAACAAGAATCATAAATCCCACACTTAACTTTAAACTAGCTCTGTGACCTCATTCTTGGGATGTTGTTTCCTTCTCTCTGTGCCAGGGACAGCAATTTTTGCTTTCCCTGGATGCATGAAGCTATAGGTAAAAAACACACCATGCACCCCAGAACATTATTCTAATACCAGATCCTTCTGATGCCCCATTCTCTGTACCAAACTCAAGGAGACAACAGGATCCCAGAGACACTCAGCCATCAGCAGAACTCTGCTGTCACTGAGATGAGAGCAATCGGAAGGCATAGCTAAGAATGCCGGGTATCAAGTGTTGTACTGGCCATTTCCACAAAAATCTCTATTGCTTATGTACAATCGTACTTCATTAGCCTTAAGTTACAACTCCATGAGAAGGAATTTTTTGTTTGCCTGCCTTTTTATTGAGACTGGTCAGACTCTGTAGCCTAGGCTAGTCTATAACTCACTATGTAGCCAAGATAGCCTTGAACTTGCCACACCTGGCTAAAAATTGTTTTGTAGAATAGCCTGATAAGCTAAAAAGTAATTTACCCAGGGTCACAAAAAACCATTTAAGTACAGCCAGTTACCATGAGGGTAGGATTAGCTGCCCAAGGACACTGAGGTATTCCTTGTCACTATCAGAGATTCCTTCAAGGAAGTGCACACTCTACATGGTACACCAAAATATTCAAGCGCTCCTACCCTAGACCCTCCAAAGACTCTCCTAAAGTACACACTGACTTCTCTTCATGAGAGCAGAGAGGGGGAAAGACAGTCTTCTACTAGCAGGCCTCTGTAACCTCAGGCCTGGGTGTATTCAGCCTAGGATACACTGCCCTTAAAACTACGTTCCATAGGAAAGGAGACAGAGTGAAAAAAGAGACTGGGTGAGTAGAAGCGGATGTAGCCCTACCACTTGGGGCTGTGGCAGAGCACTTCCTGGAAGACTGGGTGCCCCCCCCCCTCCCCCCCCGTTCAAATAGTGAGACCAATTCAAAGTTGAACTGGCTTAGAAACAAACCAACATGATGTCTTCCCCCAAGACAACTGTCTTCTCTCTAAACAAATGTCCATGGGAGCAAAAAGCCTTGATAACAGAGGCGCTGCAGTTCTCAGCAGTGCCTTTCACCAAAGAACCTGGTGGCCAGGCACTAGCCTTTGACCACAACAGACCCATCTACTCTCCTTCTAACCTGGCCCTCCTGGGGACTTAATCCTATTTCTCACCTGTCAGATTTCACACTAAGCATGTACACCACTCCAGACTTGATGCCAAGTACTTTACACAAATACTCCTCCATTCCTCACAGGAACCTTGAAATCAGTGCTTCCTAAAGATGAGAAGCTCAGAGGCTAAATACACAGTCTCGGTCACAGAGCCGGTGAGCTGTGGATAGAACAACTCTTGTAGTCTGAGTTCAATGCCTCAACTCTGCACTCAGCCCAATCAACCCATTTTTCTCATCGGGGCATTTTGGTCTTATCTCCTCCACATGCCATGTAAGGGGTATGCAAACAATGCTTATTGAAGAAACAAATGCCCATCATTCCAAGGGACCACCTGAAGCAATTCTAATGGTCAAGATCTCTAAACTCCCAAACTCAAGTCATGCACCTATGTAGACTACTCCTTCCCAACACCAAGTCCTGGAGAAGCTGGAGATGCTGGGCTTCCTAGTACTGGATTTGCTCAGCTTTGTTAGTCATCTGTGAAACAGGTTCAGAGAAAACAAAGCCCCACCTGGACCGGAGACCTGGAACTCACACCAGGCAAGCTTGGGATGCAGAGGAAACACATGGCATGCTGGCTAGCTCTGGAGATTCAGGTACACTTTCTTATTCTCTCACTGGCAGTAACTAGCCAACACAAAGCCATCCTTGAGGACACCTGCCTAACGTTCTCAGGTTCCAGAGGCCTACCTTCAGAGCAGAGGCCTATTCCTCACTAGTCAGATGCCCACAGCCACAGGGGCCACATGGCGGCAATCACAGCATACCTTTAGTCTCCACCTGAAGCGAATGTGCCAACAGTGGTCCTCAACTGGACAACCTCACTAAACACGAGTCTGAATCGTCTTACTACACAGGCATTATATGGAAAACTACAAAGCCAGAACTTAGCAGGACTGTCTAGGATGCAGATGATCAGGAGGTTTCTGCCTGTAAATATCGTACATAGAGGTTTCTTCTCACAAGGAACAACAAAGACTACAGAAAACATGGGGCCAAGGCCCGCTGCCAACAACAGTCCTTGTAAAGATTGGCCAGAGTGAAAAATCTCTTTAGCACTAGGCAGGAAGTCTATGACTGCTTTTAACTCACTGAAATTCTGCAACTTAAATACCAAACATGAGCCTAACTCTGGCCACACCACTGCACAAACAGTACCAAAGCACTTCTTACCCCTTTCAAGCCAAGCTGCTGCCTTACATCTGAAGGTGCCCACTTGTTTCACAAGTGCCAAAGAGAGAACACAAGAGTTAGGAAACGGTAGTTTGTCCTTTAGGTCCATGGGCACCCTGAGGGCAGTAGTAGTCTTTCTCTCTGACCTGGCTTCAGGCAGGGCTAAGCTTATCAGCAAAAAAGTCAAATACCTGAAGCATTTGAACAAGAGCTAGTTCAGCAGGTGGTAGGAGACCCAGCTGGCAACTCAATCTTTCTCACAATCTTCAGGAGGTTCCAAGGATAAGAACCCATCAAGATGGTGAGGTGCAGATGGGCAGAAATGGAGGAGGGCTTCAGCAGGAGTCTCCACTCACTAGATACAGACTCCACAGTCAGTCAGTCGGCCAGTTTTCCATTCGGGCCCCAAAAATCAAAGGACCAGGCTCAACGAAAATGTGCATATCTCTGGGCGATCTTGCGGATCTGGGAAAATGAGGTCCTTTGCATTCTTACCTCCAACCTTCAAAGCCCTGAGTGAAACAAAATGGACTAGCTGGTCCCCTATCCAAAGCCCTTCTTTCTGTCCAGGGCCCAACTTACAAAGACATCCAATGTACAAAACTCCAAACATTTTCTCTACAAAAGCATGTTCTACATGTAGCATGAGTGAATGGGTAAATGATGTGTGGCAAAATAATAGTTTCCTCTTTTTTTAGTGAGTAGTGAGTTAAGTAAATGTGAACCTTTCTCAGCCTTACCCCCCCCCCCCCCACACACACACACAAACACATGTTCCTTCTCTTAAAAGCCACATTAGACTTCCCTTAGAACTCTGTCCCAGAGTCTAGGAGGATAATATCATCTACCATGGCTATTCCTACTAACAATTGCTTTTTAAACATCTGCAATGTCTCAGCTCATATCCATTACATACTTAACACTTACTTTACATCAACTCTCACGCTTCCAAGAATGACCATTTATATACAGTAAATATACTAACTTACAGAGGAACCAAGGCTCGGGAGAAGGAAGGCACCTGGCTGGGTGACATCCACCTAACGTACTGTCTTGAACCACTGGGATACACTTACTGCCTACTGGCCACACACATGGTTTAAAAAGCAGCTTTTTACCAAGAGTTATCTGGGAACTAATTTCACCACTTAAAACAGAGAAATACTACAAATGTAAAAGAGGTGGCCATGCCTGCAACCTGATGTCTGAGTGACGTTCTCAGAACTTCCTAAACAGCCTGCAGTGCCCATTCCCACACCCTGGAAGCTATAGTTTCTTAAATCACTGAAATCTTCTCCCAGTTGTAGGTCAGGGCTGATGAGGCCCTCATGATGGCTAGGTGCCACATCTGCTTGGTAGCTGTGTCAGACCTGAAGTTTGTAGTTGAGAATGGCTCCTTACCACAAAAAAGTCCTTCCTCCTCATCTCCTCACACATCTACATACATGTACACCATACCCAGGAAGATCTGTGGGACCTTCTCTCCGTTGTCACTTCCTGACAACTCCCCCCTCCAACACAGACCTGGTTCTGAGACTAGGTCTCTCCAATCATAGTCTCTTTGGGGTCCTTGCAAGAACCAAATCAAAGATTGGAGTTGCAAATACATCATCTTCTCAGCTGGGAGGGCAGAACTGAGTGCCCATGCAGCCTCACACCAAGGAAAATGACTCTCAGAAGAGCTTCACTTCTTCACTTATCCCACCAGAGACTTGTGTAAACCCCCCCCCCCCAAAAAAACTCAGACCTGAGAAGGCTGAGGGAGGAAACCAGAGGAGCTCTGGGGTTCCAACTAACACAAAGGGTTGTCAGCTTCTGAGAGGAATATCTGAGCCCAAAGCCCTGGGAGCCCTTCTGAGTCCAAGCTCCTTCTTACAAGCTTGCAAGGGCAAAGGAGTCTGGTAATTTTACCAACAGCCAGGCTAAGGCTCTGGGTGTCTTACTAACATAGACCTCCAAAAACTCAAGATTTGGGACAAAAGAAGCACCTGGGTGAAAAAAGCAACCCCATTTTCTTTCCGCTTGTCTTACTCCCACCCTCCCAAAGGACCACATTCTTCCCTGTCTCCAAAAGGGAGATGAGTAGGCCCTCTTTGCTCCAAAACCAACCCTACCCCAACATCTGCCTAAGTTCTACACGGGGATTCCAAAGGTTCTTGTGCCCATCCTGGAACTCTTAGACTTTCGCAGACAGCACTCTCTGGAGAAATGGCAGTGGGCAAGAAGGTCTTGTCGGTTCCCCAGGTTCTCAGGCTGGGTGAGGAGCCCCTGCCTTGGCTTTCCCTCACCGCTGCTGACAGCGGCCGGATTTTAGGGGCCAGAATCCCGCTCCAATTGTCCAGACAGTGAGGACTTTTAGGCCTCGGGGCAAAGTGCCTGGAACACTCCCCCCTGGAGGCGGGGGTGTCCTATCAGGTGATCCAAGACCCGGATGCCCCCCGCCCAGAGTGACCACCAGGGACTAGGCGGAGACCGGGCGGGAGGCGCGAGGCCCGAAAGTTTGCCCGAGTGTTTGGGAAGCAGGCGGGCGCGAGCCAGGACGGACAGGGGCGCACTTACTGGACCCCTCGATCTTGTCGGCGCCGCGGCTCCATGTGATCTGGCGCGTCTCCAACTTGACCTGGAAGGTCTTCCGTTCCGGCCGCTGCGACTTCTTGGAGTAGAACAAAGTCATGACGGTGCCCACCTCGAGGCTGCGGCAGAGGTGCAGCACCTCGGCTTCGGAGGGCGCGCCGGGCCCGCAGCCATTGGCGCAGGGGGTCGCGGCGCCCGCCATGCTGCAGCGACCTCGGCGACGCAGGCTGGCGGGCCCGGAGGGGCGGAGGCGACAGCCCGGGAGGCAAGCGGGTCCCGGCGGCGGCTCCTGCAGGCGGACACGGGGCGGGGACTGAGCGCGGAGGCGGGGCGGGGAGAGGCTCCGCCCTCGGCGCGCCGGGAACAAAGGCGCTCCTGGGAACGACCCCCGCCCGCCGCCGCGCCTGCGCCCCGCGACCCAGGGCTGGCCTCTCAGCGGGAGGACCCAGAGCTCGCTCTCGCACGGCTTTCCCTGCGCGGGCCCTGACACGGCGCGGGGCACGGCTGCCCGTCACGCACGCAACCCCGCCCACAGGCTGCGGCCCGTCAGGCAGGCAGGCAGGCGCGCACACCGGCCTCTTTCCCGCATGGGCCCCCGTCGCAGTGTGCACGCCTCCCGGAGAGGGAGGGTGCTGCACGACCCCCGGTCCGCCCACCGAACCCGGTTACCTGGGCGGGCTGCCTGGCGGAGGGAGCCGCGCCAGGTTGGCCGCCTCACACCCGCGGTGGCAGCGGCGGCTGCGGGGGCGGACCCTCCGCGCACCCTCTCCGGGGAGGGGCGCGCCCGCGGATTGGCCAGCGGGCGGTGAGTGGCAGCACGCCCGCCCCTCCCCCTCATAGGCGTCTCTAAGGAGGATTGAACGAAATGGTCCTGGGGTGGCCTTCGAGGATGTCTTCGTCGGAGGAGGCCCTGCTTGCGCGGGTCGGGCTTTCAGAGCCTCAACCACGGGCCCCGGGGTCTTCGAGGTCTCCGGTGTGTGGGTCGCTGCCCGCCTCACGCTCCGCCCGCGCCTTACCTGCAGATGCTTTCCGACGCTCTGGCTTTTCCTCAGCTTTGTTTTTCTGCCCCGGCGCTGATCTTCATCGCCCCAGAAGCTTGCTTTCCTCAGGACTCAGTGCTGGGCCAGTTGTCAGGTCGAGCCGACCCTTTCCGGTGGCTTCGCCTCTGCGTAGACACAGGTGACGCCAATCCTAGATCTTCCCTAACCTCCCCACCCTGGCATTCCGTTTTCTGCACCACTTCCTTGCCATCCTCATCACATGGCTCCTTTTTCACTGGCTTCACCTTCTCTACATGGCAGTAAACTCTTTTGAGTTGGAAAGGCCTCACACCTTGCCAGGAACCCCCTTTCCTCTCTGTCTCACGACTACGTAATCCACTGAGGCTCTTCCTTCCTGACTTTGGTGCTCTCTCCACTCTACCCATGATCCTTAGGCCTCATCATCTCTCTCCCTACTGGCTTCTTGGGTCTTACCTGCATCTGTCCTTCAGGACTTACCACTAAAACGGAATTAAATCATGATCCTTTTAACTGTGCACAAGAATTCCCACTGCGCTGCCCTTCAGATCAGTACTCCTTTCATGGCCAAGCAGTCCTGTCTTTCCATACCTCTCCAGCTTCATCTCTCACTACTTCACTCTGTCCTCCAGACATGACACCTGTCTGTGGCTGTTGAATAATTTAAAATCTGTCTTCCTAAGACCATTCTCTGAACAGCACCCATAAACCCGAGGGTATCCCTTGATCATGTTGTCTGCCCCGTGTTGGGCAGCTACCTTGCAGTTCTGGACAGCTATCTGCATTTCAGAGGTGAGAAGTCTCACAGAGCATCCACCGGGTGCAGAAAAACTTCCCAGGGATTTTATGAGACTGAAATTTGTGAATGTTTGAGTTCAGAAAACCGCCTAATTGGACCACCTCCAGCTATGCCTTACAGCTTAGCCACCACTTTGTGGTGACATGTGTGTTGTTTCCCTTGAGTGTGGTCCTCCAGAAACTCAGAATTCAATATAACATTGAGGGACTTTGTCCTAAGGAATGGGATAGTTGATATGGACTGAGTGCCACCTAGTGACAGACCTTTAATGTAGGAAGGATGGAACTCGAATTGACCCAGTTGTTTGACCTTGGCTTGCACAACTAATGCTCATATCAAGGTTTCAGAGCACCATGACTTGAAGTGAGGCCACATAACAAGTGGGAACCTGAGACCATGTGTTCCACAATTGAGCCACTGGCTAAGGTAAACCTGGTGGTCAGCCTCTAGCTGGCCAGTTAGTGTAAGAAGAGGCATACCTTTGTTGGTAGGACTTCAAGAAAGGCCAAAGAATGTGAGAAGATGACCAAATGCCTTTTAAGGGTGAGCTGCAGGAAAGAACTTTCCAGAAAAGAGTAATAATTGCATGTACAAAGTCCCAAGGCCAGAAAGGATCCAAGGCTATATACTCTGGAGGGGAATGATGAGCCATGATGATGATACTAAGACAAACAGGGCTGCCTTGTCTTGTTGATTCTCCCTGTAGGCACCCTCTTAAATGTTATAACCATTGTTGAGCTTTCTTTGCAAACTCCAGTAGCCTATAAGACTTCAGTTCACTTTTAAGATCTATTCTCTGGGAGCTTCCCAGTGTCCAGCCCAAACCTTTTGCTCGTGTATATAACAAGACCCCTAGGGGCTCCATGAATCTATTCCAACAGCAATTTGTTTGCCAGGCCTGTAATCAGAGAACAGGGCCCAATTTCCTCTTGGGACTTACTAGCTTCAAGGCCTTAGGTGTCTCCTTCCACCAAGGGAAGTTTGGGAAAAGTAGGGCACACACAGGGTGTGGCCAGTATGGGCTTCCCCAGCTCAGCATATATAAGGATGCGTAGGTGTCACTGGTAATGTATACATTTACACTGTCTGGGAGGAGCAGCCGTGGCACTCACGCGAGGCCTTTACCTGTGACATCACTCAGACTAGCCCTGCTTGGTCTTATTTCTGGAAACACTCATGCTTCAGCATGCCATAGCTTATACCAAGTCTGTGCCTGGAGTCAGAGAGACTGCCTGACTGCCCCTCTGACCTGTGGACTTGATCTCACAGATACAGTATTTAATAACCCATTAGTACAAATAGCAAGCATATTGAAAACAAGACTAATCACTACTCTATAAGATTCTCTATTAATCCCCATGAAGTGGGATTATGTTGTTCCATTGTAAACAATTGTCCCACCTATTGGTTTAATAAAAACGCTAATTGGTAGAAGACAGGAAGTGTGGGTGAGGCGACCAGACTAATAAAACTCTGGGAACAGAAAGAACAGAGTAGAAATGCTACAGTGAAGCCAGAAGATGCAGAGGACAACTTTGCTGCTCTGAGAAAAGGTATTGAGCCGCATGGCTGAACAGGATAAGAATCTTAGTTTATGAGTAAAGAGTAAGTTATATACCTAGGCCCCTGCTCAATCAGCATACAATTAATATAAGTATCTGTATGATTATTTGGGCCTAAGTGGCAGTGGGGCTGAGAGCCAGTCCAAACCTCTGAGCTAGGCCTGAAAGTCCAGGCCAGAAACCTTACAACATCCCCATTTAATAAAACTTCAGCCTTTCTTGACACAGTGGCCTACTCCCAAATCCTAAAACTTTGGAGGCTTGTGGGGATATTTTCAAGTATTATAAAAACAGTTAGAGATATCAGAGGGATCTACCTACAGTCAGTCTAGGAGGATCACACAGTAGTAACTCATACCTTTTAATCCCAGCACAGGGAATATCCTGGGAGTGGTGACCTACGCCCTTAATCCAATCTGAGTTTGAGGTCATCTTAGTTTACAGAAGGAGTTCCAGGCTCCCAGGCAGGCAGTAGTGGTGCCATGTCTTAACTAAGAAAGTATTTAAGGCAGGCATAAAAAGACAGAGAGGCAGAAGCAGGCATGGCTCACACTGTTAGTCCCAGAACTTGGGAAGCAGAGGCAAGAGAATCTCTGTGAGCCGGGTTTGTCAGTGCTGTGCTGCCTACCATGTAATATCAACTTTTCCCCTGATTCTTCACTGCTTTCTGAGCACTGCTGTCAGCTGTGTTTTCTATTTTTTTTTATTTTGATTTATTGCGTATGCTTGTGTGTGTGCATGTGTATGCATACCATGGCACTCATGTAGAGAAGTCAGAGGACAGTTTCTGGGAGTTGGTTTTTTTCCCGCCTACTATGGTCATAAGGTTTAGCAGCAAGCACCTTTACCCACTGAGCCCTCTTACTGTCTCTATTTTTTATTTAGTCATTTTTGCATGTTTGTCAAAACTGGGTTTTCTTTTGTTTGAGACAAAGTCTCTGTAGCCCAGGCTAGTCTTGAATTTAGCAATTCTCCTGCCTTAGACTTAATGGAATTACAAGTATGAGCAACCATGCTTGCTGGCTAGGTTGGGATTTTTTAGGATACTGGCTCTGATAGGTTAGAATATAGAATGCTTATTAGGGAGCAGTCCTAAGGTCAGCACTGTAGGAAAGAGGAAGGAAATAGGAGTGTGCACCGCCTCCACCAACCTCCAGGGACTTGTGTTGTTCAGTACTAGCCTCAAATGGATGTTCATTGTTCTGGGCAAAGTTCATCCTCAGCTTCATGGCTCTCTGTGATCTTAAGAGACTGGCAGTGGTTTTTGTGTTGACAGCTCTTCAGGAAGAACTGACAAGTTTCTGATTGAATGAGAATCAGGCATACTGTTCACTGCATTTTTCTTGAGGCAAAGTCTTGCTGGCCCTAAACTTGAAGTTTCCCCATCTTCCAACGAACTGAGAAACCAGGTAGGTCCCACCACACCAAGCTCTTGTAGAGTACTTAAACACAAAAGAACAAAAATGCTGTGTAATTGGATGGGAGATGAGATTATAAAAGAAAGATCATAAAATGGTTGATATAGTGATAGAGCTGCTATGACTGAGAACCAAATATGGCTGAGCTTTCTAGTAGCTAAAGCAGTAACTCTCAATGTTTGGTAACTGGTTCTTGGAAAAGGGGTAAATTTTTCTTGGATTTAAATTTTAAGAAAAGATTCTTACAGAGGGTGTTCTGAGCAGGCTAATATCAAGTATAGCACACGTGTAATTTGTTCCTTATCATGGATGACCTTGAGTGCAAAAGCATAATTGAGTGATGCTCCTTCCACAAAGGGAGACAGACTTGCAGACTTGAAATGTCTGGTTAATCCATGCATAAAGCTGTTCTTTTTCTTATCCCTTTTATTTATACTACTGTGTTAGCTGTACACACGGCAAGCACTTCCTAAAAGTGCACATACCCCAACCTGCAATATAGACTCTTGTCCTCTGAGCCTCACATCTATCCATGGTCCCACCTCTTGTAATATAACCTCCTTAAGTTGTATTTTCAGTCTCTTAAAGGAATTTCACGTTATTGTACTCAAGTTAAAAATTACACCTGTCCCAACAGCTCACAGTAGACTTCTCTGCACAGTCCTAGCTGCCTCACTGCTGACTGTTCCCATTGGCTCTCCTTATCTGACATCTGATAATGGCAGGGTATAGTGACTATTTGACTGAGGTAAAGTATGGCAGTGAAGAAAGAGGAAAAACTGAAGCCATGGTGGGGACTTGCTTTTTACTCTCCCACTTTTTCTTCCAGCCCCTAGCCCCAGGGCTTCTAGAGGTCCTCAGGTCAGCAAGGCAGGAGCAGACCAAGCATGTGGCAGAAGTGGCTACAGAAACACCGACATGCCATGTTTATTATGACAAGGCTGCTGGGGGTAAGAAGGGCCTTATGTGAGGATTCATGAAGATACAACCTTTCCAAATGATGTGAATACTCCTTTTTACTGTAAGACTACCCCAAGGTATTCTGTGGAGTGTTACAAAGGAAGTATCAAAATTTGAGATGTGTTAAAATGCCACATTTGTATAGTGACATGTATACTTTGAATAGCATTACTGAAAGCCATTTATTTATATTGATTTCCCCAGTCCTACCAGTAAACCTTGCATGAATCTTTGAGTATCTTTTTCACCAGAACATTAAGAACCATCCATTATGTTAACAAAGCACATTGCCTTCACTGCTTCTGAAAGCTTAGCCTTATTGAAGAATAATTTGACCATAGGTTGTGCCCACCTTTTTTTCTTTTACTTTATGGGTGCTTTGTCTGTGTATATGTATGCACACCATCCATGGTAAGGAGAGGTTATTGGATCACCTGGAGTTGCTTGGAAGGTTGTGAGCCAAAATGTGGGTGCTAGGTAACCACCTAGGTCCTCTGCAAGAGTAACAAGTGTTTTTAACCTCTGAGGCATCTCTCCAGCTCCAAGATACCTATTGCAAGCATGAAGCTTGAAAAATATAGTCCTTTTAACTCTACCTAGACAGTAAATGGGACAGATATGCTGTCTCTGGGTATTTTAATCTAAGTATCATTAGCCTAATGTGACAATGACATGTTTTCCACAGATACATGCTAAGGCTCCTCATAATAATCACTGCATTGTTTTAAACATATTACAAGGATTCTCAAATATAAGTATAGACTGGGCAGTAGGTACAGTGAGCCTCCTCTCAGCTTTGGGAGTGACACTGAATATTTTTTGTTGTTTTATGATGCTGGAGAGAGACCCCAGGGCCAAATGCCCTATCTGTGAGCTACACCACTAGCCCCAGCTTCTGCAATTGTGAACTGATGATCACGTTTTCCACAAAGGTTTTTCTAAAAGATTTCTAAATATATGTAAGGACAACATAATTAAGTAAAAAAACAAAACAAAACTATTTGGTAGTTTTTAAAAGGCTGCTTACTTGGAGTTGTGGGAAATAATTAGTAAGTCTGTTTAATTTCTTCTGTTTACTGATCTGTCAGAGAACTACTTGTAAGCATCTAAAATTGGCATTACTTAGGTCATTTCAGGTTAATATGCTCTCCAAGAAGTGCTCTTTTGTTTAGAACAAGTTGAGAATGTCTCACTAGTGTAAGAGGGATTTGCAAGGTCTGAAATAAGTCAGTTCTCTCTTATAATTAAGTTTTTAAAATCCCTTTTAAGAAAATGCCTGTATACAGCTTAAGTAGTATTAGGAAAGAATCTCAAAAGTTGACAACTTAGAAAAGTCAATATGGGTGAAGGAAGCTCAGGCTGAGGCTACTGGTTGTAGCCTGAGTTTCACACACAGCTGCCTTCAGGTTTTTGTGAACATCCCAGTAGACTTGTGGATGCATGTAGAGCTCCAGAGAGTATCTGGAATCAGCTATGCCAAATAAGACCTGGGCAGTTACACACCTAACGTTAGAGGTGTCTCAGCCAACTAACAGTCTGTCAGAAATAGGGGTAAACATTTTAACATTATAGGAGCCAGAGAGGCATTTTTATAAGGGGTAGTCACATGATGTGAATCCTTTTCAAATAAAATGTCCAGAAAAAGACAGTTTGAAGAATGACCAGTGGAGGATATACATGGGAGATTGGCTGCAGATAGGTGTGAGGGATATTAATCAGATCAAAGTGGTTGAAAACTGTGGACCTGTAATGATGAACTAACCTGTCAGTAGCTACTATAAATCACTTTAAAATGGATTTATGACACATAAAATACACTCCAAAAGTAGTGCTTAAAGAAAAATATAAAAAAGGAACAGCACCCACTCCCATTCACAAAGAGCTTAACTTTTCAGTGGGTGGATATGACTCATGGCAGGTATTTGTTTGTGAGATCAGAGGAAGAGCAGTAGTGGCTGGAGAGGTTTTTGTTTGTTTGTTTGTTTGTTTGAAATGTGGCCAATAGGTCTCACAGCTGTTGGCAGGGACAGTGGAACTTGCTATAATGGATGTGGATAAGGGGAAGATAGACATGTCGCTTGGGTGCCACATAAGAAACCACCCCTCTTTGCCTACTATTGAGCACCACAGAGGGGAATTTCTCAAATGCTGCCCACCTGGCTTTTCCTCTTGAATATGTGCTGGAATTAAGATGTACTCCTATCTCCAAGCTCAAAAGGCTGTCAGAGCCTTCATCCTTTGTCCCCTCCCCACTTCCAATCTTTGCAGCCACTTCTCAGTCCCAGTCAGGATCAGCTAAGATACCCATTCTGTGGCTTTATTCACCCAGGCTTGCCACAACTGCCTGGAATGCCCTATTTTTTCTTACCTTGAGCAGCACATATTTTTGCTTTTCGTCTGTTATCAGAAGACCTGGCAGGTAGGACTTGCCAGATGTAGGACTTCCTACTCAGTGTCTGCCTATAGTTGACAACCTAGTTATCAGGTTCCCAAAATAAGGCTCATTTCTTGCTAACTACCAACCAGAGAATATCAGTTAGCTACCAAAGACCTTCTGTTTTTACATTCCATCTGGCTAATTCAACACTTAAGAATTCAAAATTCCCTGGCTAAAAATCTGATGATTTACTGTTTCTGTTCCCTGGGGTAAGTGCTGCCTCTCTCACTGCCAATGAAGTTCAAACTTCAAGGGACTAAGAATTCTCTGCTGTGGAGTGACAACTGAGACCATTAGGGTGGTTCAGAATAGACCTGACTCATGCCAGCAAGCTTGGGTGCAGACCCTTCAACTGGTGACCATTCTGACCTTCCTATTGGCCTGAAGACTTCACCTTTTCATCTTCAAATTCAGATATGAGGTGATGGAACATTTTGTGGGGATTATGGCTACTTTTGGGTACTCAGAACTCGGAGAATAGAAAGTTAACATCTTCAATCAATGCAGAATCTTCATTCTACCTGGAAGGCTTCTGAGATCTGATACTAAGTGCTGACTGGAGGCTTCACCATATAAGCAAGCTTAAAGGCTACCTTTTGCTCCTGTCCAGTATACATGGAGCAGTCTCTACAACTGTTTCCCAAATAAGGCTTGGCCCGTCTTGCTCAATAGGCACTTCACACACTGGGCGTTTACTGTACCGATCCTTGCTTTCTATGCTATCTTTATGGAGGGAGACTCTGATATTCTTCATTCCATATCAGGACAGATGTACTTCCATGTCAAGCTCCATGCCCAATTTTTCTTGGGAGGGACCTACCCTTGCTGACTAAATGAACAGACCATTGATTGCACTAAATCCCAGCCCCGAGCCTTCACTCTGGCCTGGGGCCTCATTCACAAAGAGGCAGAGACTAAGTTTCCGTTAAGTTGTAGGAGTTTATTTTAAATAACCTACAGTTGATTAAAAGGGAATTCATGATAAAAATAGAAGATACTTGAGGAAAGATGTGGGAATGGACTCTGCACACACACTAAACTAACAATGCCTCTAAAACTAATGATTATAGCAAAAAATGTCTTCACATTAAAATTTTGCTTTTTATGTTTTTTTTCATTTTTTACACAATTACAAAAGAAAAAATAAAAGCCCTAAAATCTTGATTATTTTTTCTGTTTTTTGGGGTTTTTGTTTTGTTGTTTTGTTTTTTTGAGTCCCCCCCCCCCTTGGACCAAATGCTCATTTTCCCCTAAATTTATTGACCTGTGAAAGTTTTTATACAATAACATCTTTCAAATGAAGGATTGGGGTTTCCAAAGAAAAAGATGGATCTTTTAAAGAATACAAAGAATGCTCAGAACAAAGGATGATGGGAAAATGGTTTCAGTCACTGATTATTTCATTATCCTTAGACTCACTCGCCCTTCATCCCTCCCCAACCCCAAGCTACACGATCTTTAAGATCAAGAAGAAGGCTTAAATATTTTAAAATAATTAAGAAATAAAAATTCACATTTAAAAAGGAACACTCAAGTCAGGAAATATTTTTCCCATCATGCTTTTCTGTGAATAGGTGTCTGAACCAAAACACTGCCGATGTCACAACTGCTTCAAGTTTAATGAAAACTGGTTCCCATGACGATATAGTGACAACTGTAATAGGTGCGCTGGGTTTTTGTTTTGTTCTACTTAATTTTAAATTCCTGAAATAGGGGAGAAAAGGGAGTTTAGGAATTCGTTTCTATTAAAATATAGAAGTTATTGCAAAACCCTAACTGTAAAAACGCACCAATATAATCAGACTTTGCATACAGTAGCTGAGAGAATCTAAACATTGCAGCAAAACTGAATTTGTCTGGCAGGATGCTGACAAATTCCCATCCACTTGCTCTCTTGAAAATAAAAACAAAATTCAAAACAAATCAAACAGCTAGAATTTTGATATCTGAAATATTTTTAAATAAGTTGTCCATAGGACAACTGGCTCAGCTCTCCCTTATAACATCTCCAGATCTATCTTTTTGCAAAGATGTTGGCTTGTTAAGACTTGTGGCCTCTCCCTCAGGTGTGAGGGCAAGTGAGGCTCAGTTTATCCATCTTCCTCAAACCACACTGTCCCTTTTCATTGAAGCCCTGGCAAGTTGGTCAAAACTCGTAGTCCTCATCGGTCATGTCGATGGCCCAAGCAAACTTCTCCCTCTGGGTTTTGTTGTAAATCTTCTCAATTGGGACCCCCCACTTCTTGCACCTGCAAAAAATAAACAAAGGCGGAGACAAGAAAGGAGATTAGTGTACCTTAATGGCCCACAGCAGAGGTTCAGGGTTTTCTGGTACAGCAAAAATATTCAACACAGATCTCTAAAGTAGGTGTTATTACAGATATACAAACCAAAAGGTAGACTTTAAACAACCATGAGAAGATAAATAGCAGTATCTCATGCCACTACAGAGTGCAGCTGGGATTTTAACACTAAGCAGTTTGGTTCAAAGCCCACATTTGGACCACTCTCACACAGCCTCTCAAGAGTTAAACCAGACTCAGTGGGGGTCCTGGTTGGTTTTGCTGTTGTTCAACTTGAGGGGCAAAAGCTATCAGGGAAAAAGAGCCTCAACTGAGAAAATGTCTTTATTGGATTGCCTGAAAAAAAAGTCTACAGGTTAAGGAAAAAAAAAACAAAACAAAACAAAAAAAAAACTAAAAATTGATGGCCGATGGCAGAGGTTTCAACCTGGAAAGCAGGCTGAGTAAAGCATGGGGCAAACTAGTAAGCAGTATTCCTGAGGTGGTCTCAGCTTCAGTCCCTGCCCTGATTTCCCTCAGTGAGGAAGTAAAACCTAAGTGTAAGTTTCAGTTTGTAAGCTGACACAAACACCTCCCTCCAGAAGTTACCTTTGAGTCATGGTGTTTTATCACAGCACTAGAAACCTAACTAGAATACAGCAGGGTAAGTCACCTGCCACCAAGCTTAATGACCAAAGTATGAACTCAGGACCACACAATAGAAAAGAGAATCTACCTACTCCTGTCAAATTATTCTCTGACTGCGCGCGTGCGCGCGCGCACACACACACACACACACACACACACACACATGAAAAAAAAAAATTAACACAAGCACAAAGCTGAGTCTCTGGTCTAGAATTCAACAACTCAAGCTAATTAAACATCTTCAGAAATAATTTACTGCTTTGGATGTGACTGACTATGAAGAATAAGGAAGAGGAGGGTCATGTGTCAATACAAAATAGGGAGTCTATGTGCCTTTATTGAATGGTGTCTCTACCTCTGTAGGTTACTTGGATCTATAGTCTTAGTTCTCTGCCTTGCCTCTTCTTTCTTGGAATTTGTTCCTATTTATTTACTTAACTTATTTGAGACAGGGTTTTTCTATATAATCACTGGCTTCAAACTTGCATAGATCATTCATTCTTGCCTCCTGACACTACTAGGCCCATCTTACTTTCTTCTTTCATGTGCAAATTTCTCTGAGGGGACTGGATAGATATAGCTCAGTGTTTAAAATGCACTTGCTACTCTTGTAGAAGACCAGAATTTGGTTCACAAAACCAACACAGTAATTCACAACTGTCTATAACTCCAGTTCCAGGTGCTTTGACATGATCTTCTGGCATCCTCAGGTACTAGGCACACATGTGGTATGATACTATACGCCTTTATCCAGCACTCAGCAGGAACAGGTGGATCTCCAAGTTTATGGTTAGCTTGTTCTACACAGCTAGTTCAAGTCAAGCCAGGACTAGTGAGACCTAATCTCATAAAAAAAGGGGTTTTTTTGATCACTGAAAGTTCTGTTAAAATATAGATGAGTTGACTCTCTATTTTTCCTTCATCAAGGCCTAGGAGAGTCCATTCCTGTCATACCCACTTTCTCAATATAACAAAAGACTGAGAGATACATAGTAGGCAGGAACATTTTGTGAAAACAAAAGGATGTAAGTTTGGGTCTCCAGAGCCCATGGGGAAAATTGGGTGTGCTGTGAGCCACTATATTCTCAATCCTGAAGGATGGAGACACATAGATCCCAGGGGGCTCACTAAAGACTCTGTCTCATGGAACCAAGGCATAGAGTGACAGGAAGAAGATATGAGGTATATTCAGACAAGACAGACATAGACATGCACGCACTGAAGTATGTATGCACACATGCATGTAGACAGGGCTCAACAACCAAAGCAGCAGGCTCTCCCAGAAGTGGTGCAGTTTAGACATGGCATGAGGAAGCTGGCAATACTCTCAGAGACTTTCTGCCTCCTTAAGCAACAGCATGAACTCTGCACAAACCTAATACTTACCAAGCCACTGTGATCCTGGGGTCCAGATAATTGAGTTTGGAGGTTCCCAAGGCAATTTGTTTATTCTCCTCTCGATCCGTGGCTTGAACTTCCAGCTTCATCAGCTGCTCTTCTAGTCTCTGTACAGCCTTCTTTTTTGACTCTACTACCCTGGAAGAATGGCAGTCATTATACATTAAGGCTGACCTCTGGACAAGAATAGAATGCATCGTCACATGCCACTTAAGAGAAGAAAAAACATGGAAAATTTCTCCAAGAAACCCTTGAAGAAAATCTAAGTATGACAGTTTAGCCTGGAAAGTTATGAGGATTATGAGATCAAAGAAAACCATCATTCAGACAACCAGGCTTCTGAATGATGGGGCAAACTGTTCTTTATGAGCCAGCCCTGGGCACAGAATCAGATACATACTTCTTAGTCTTTGCATCCTTCATGACTTTGGCATCAGCCTTAGCACTTTTCAGGTCCCTTCGAGCATCTGCTAGCTGGTCTTTCTTGGCATCAATCTAGGCAAAGAAAAACAGCAGTAAAGTTAGGAATAAAATAAGCCAGAGAAAGAAACGGGTTCCATCTTAGGATGTAAAACCTGGAGTTGCCAAGTGTTTCTAGGTACAAAAGTGGGGGTGGCTTTATAAAATGACAGCAGAAAACAATCCTGCTGTTCATTCAGTGAACTTTAGACAGTGTAACAATAATCTGGAAATCTAGTTTTACAGAACAGATAAAGGCTGAGGTGACAGCTATTATCAAATGAAAATCATGTTACAGGGAACATTTTTATCCTTTTTGCTTGTTGGAACCCTTGAAAAGCTAAGTTCAGCTTTGGGTGTTGCTTAGAAACAGCAGTAGGCAATACTAGGATGCTAGAGTTTGTGCTGCTGGGTTCCAAAGAGTCCCATCCCTGTGATCACCTCGATGACCTGTGAGTTCAAGAGCTATCCCAGAGTAAATACATGCTGACTTACACACATTGGGTTATTGTTGATTGAGCCTAGAATTTTAGACAAACACCACAACCACCCCAAAAACAAACAAAACAAAACCAACCCTACTCAAAATAGAGGCAAAGATTAGAAACAGTCCACTATTGTTAGAGAACTATTAAGTGTGTTTTACTGTTAGTGGATTCCTTCCAATATCTATGTTGTTCAAAAAGTTACTGGAACTGACTCTGCACACAAAAGCATCACAGCCCACTTGCCAGATGCTTTTAGGGCTAGAAATCACAGTCTTAACCATTTCTGTGAATACTAAATTGGCAACTATGTCAAATTCTTTCAGAGCATCAAAGACTCCATTGATTCACTAGGCAACGGGGGCGTGTGTTTTCTTTGTAGGCAATAGGCAAAGGTTCCTAGGCTTGAAGGATTCATGTGGCAGATATCCTGAGCCACTCAGGGCTTCCAGAGTAAGAGCAACAAATGCTCCAGGAAGGGTCTCCTGAACTGGGTAAACAGCACCCCCAGTACTCATGCTTTAGTCTGAGCTTGGAATAACACCACAAGGAAAGTAAGCAGTATCAGAGGATCTCTGTTTAACAGAGGGGCAAAGCAAGGGCATTCTGTGGTTGGCTTGCTGATCCTATGCACAGACTAGAAAGCTCTGTGATCTGGATTCACTTGCTGTGGATAGGGGACCCCTTCATGCTAGCTTCAGCAAAGCTGCTAGGTTATAACTTTAGACTTACATACATTATGCCTGGGTACTCATCTTGCAAAAAATTTCAATAGAGGAAAAATATTTTGAGCTTGAAATGAGTGTTAAGTTTTACTACAAAGCCATTTCTAAAACTGAGTTATTTAAATATAAAATTCCATAAACTTGAGCAGAAAAAAATTATATCTCTACTTTAGAACTCTCTAGTTGACTTTTATTATTTTCTCTTTAATTATAACTGTGGGCAAGAACCCAAAGAAATAACTTGTCCTGTGACTATTACCAACAGATATATGTTGAATACTTTTCTATTATACATTATGCTGTTATAGAAATATCACTTTTATTTATTACTATATAGTGATTATTGGGACCACCTCAAGACCTTAAATGAGAATATTTATTCCTATGCCATAGACTGTTTTTAAATCTAACTGGTTTCTAACATGAACTATCTACAAATTTTCACTGTGAGCTAGGGAGTTCTGATGTAAGCAGCCAATGCTAAGAGAGAGGAAGGAGTGCTGCATGGTAGTAGAATATCAACTTATTCAGTCTCTCCCTATAGGGAGAATTTAAAAGATGTGAAGAGTTGTGCTAGGATTAGGGAGGAATTAAACTTCATTGCTCGACCAACTTTTAAACTTGAAACAATCAGATAGGAAAGCGTTAATTTTCCCTCACCTGCTTCTACGTTGGGGATTAGCCTAGGGTTTTGTGAATGGTAGACAAGCACAGGCTGTACCACTGAGGTGGATCTTCCATCTTACCTAGAACACTAGCTAACACCAGACTTTATTTTTGTGGTGCTAGGGATGGAGCCTGGGACCTGCTATACACCAGATAACCATTCTACCACAAAGCTGTACTTAAGTATAACAGGGATGACAATTAACAATTCTGGGGCGCATCAAAGTTAGCACATTAAAATAGAAAATAATTAATGCACAGCTTGTGTCTCCAGTACAAACATTTGAGCAAAAAAACCCCCAAACACCATGATACTGTCCAATTACCTCCATTTGTTACCTAGAACAGATCTTTCTTCAGAACAGAGCCAGACTAGCCTGAGATTATCCCAGCCTACATAAGGTCAGATTCTAGAACCCTTTCATTTTCAGATGATATCACACACGATTCTGTTACCCCATCTTCAGACCCACCATACCTTAGATTGCAAGTTCATCATTGACTTTTCAAAGGTCTTTGGTGGCGCCCTCTGGTGGTTACAAAGAATTGCAACAGCTCGATTGGCACGGTTATAAGAGAGAATCTTTGCTGGTACATTCTCATCAGCTGTAAAGAAATATAATAGTAGCAAAGTCAATTTGTATACCAAGAATGTATACATTAAGTTCTAGGGACTTCATCCTTGT
Source organism: Phyllotis vaccarum (assembly GCA_033318265.1). Classification (NCBI taxonomy): domain Eukaryota; kingdom Metazoa; phylum Chordata; class Mammalia; order Rodentia; family Cricetidae; genus Phyllotis; species Phyllotis vaccarum. The sequence goes on along the minus strand of JARWLC010000001.1, from coordinate 187,608,001 downwards.
GATGTTTGTACCAACCTTCAACTTGTCATAACCAAGTTTTTCTGAAGGTACAAGGTCAAAATTTGAGTCAAAGGCAGGAAATTTCTACATAAGTCTAAATGAGTTCCTATCAAGAGGAATTCTGGGTCTGTATTTTCTTTTTTAAAAAACTTAGGCATATTTTGTCACCAGGTCTCATTATGTAGTCCAGGTGGCTCTAAACTACTGGGTTCCTGAGTAGCTAGAACTATTGTACTCAGCTTGTCTCTAATAAGGAAATCTATTTTTTTTTTTTTTTTTTTTTTTTTTAAGCCTCAGCAAATCTAGCCATGGACCCTTCTATTGCTTGCCCCACTTGCTGTCTCCCATTTACCATCCAAAGGTAGCCTGAAGAACTTGCTGTACTGGGAGAAAAGACTCCTGGAAAGTGAGATGAAGAAATCTTAGGCTATATATGTTAAGGGCATATGGCAGGGCCTGCAGAGATGACTCTCTGGCACTTGTTGTTCTTGCAGAGAACCTGATTGGTTTCTAATAACCCTGTGTTGGTTCATAACCATCTGTCTAGGTCTAGGGATCTGATTTTGCTTTCATTCTTCTTTACTTAAAAAAAAAAAAAAAAATCACACCCCAGGGCTAGAGAGATAGCTCAGTAGTTAAGAGCACTGGCTGCTCTTCCAGAAGACCTGGGTTAAATTCCCAAAACCTACATGGTAGTTCACAACTCTCTGTAACTCCAGTTCCAGAGAATCTGACACCCTCACACAGCACACATGGAGGTGAAACAATAATGTACATAAAATAAATATAAATTAAAAATAAAAATCACACCCTAAAATATCGATCTCCAGTATACCCTTCTCTGGCATGTCTGAAACCATTTGGAACATTTACAGAAGACACTAGAAATCCAGGAGCCAGAAATGGTGGCTCATGCCTATAGTCCCAACTGTGGGGAGGCTTAAGGCAGAAGGGTTACTATTTGAGGCTAGCTTGGAGTACATGAGTTATGGCCAGCCTTCAGGTACAGTATGAGAACTTATCTTAAATGAAGGGAGGTGGGGGGGGGGGATTATTAAGGTACTAGGAGTAATGATTATGTACCACTATGAAGAGAAAAAAATACCAGAGACTTTAGGGAAAATATTTGTGGGGATTTAATAAAAGCTTCAAAAGTTTCAGAACTATAAGAGGGATTTAACCACAGTCAGTCTAGGAGGATCAGAGAGTGTGATTCACACCTTTAATCCCAGCACAGGGAGTATCCAGGGAGTGGTGACCTACGCCCTTAATCCAAACTGAGTTAGGTCATCTTAATTTACAGAAGGAGTTCCAGGCTCCCAGGCAGGCAGTGGTGGGGCCACACCTTAACTGAAGGAAGAGAGTATTTGAGGCAGGTGTAGAAAGACAGAGCAGGCAGAAGAGGCCAAGAGAAGCCAGGATGAGGAAGTTGGAAGACAGCTGGGTAAGACTGACTGTGGTGTTTACTCTCTCTAATATCTCCGAGATCTATCCCTGAGTTTCATTTATTCGTGCAATAAAGATTCACTCTCATATTTTTTGGTAACTGTGACATCTTTATCCTCCCAAATTTAATAGCATTGCCTGTACCTTGTGAACTTTGAAATAATACAGATAAAACACAAAAATTCTTAGAGCAAAGTTCTTGTAGCATTCTATGAGATTAACCTAGAAAATGGGGCACAAGTGGGAAGAAAGGCATTTGTTTTGTTAACCACCAGACAGTTAAGCCTCTTGTAAAGGTCAGAGGGAAAGAATGAAGCTCAAGAAGGACATTGGTGCCATCCACAGGGCAGCCCCACAGTAACTACTTACGGGCTGTGAGCTCTTTAAGCTGCTGCTGTAGTGTGATGGAGGCGTTGTACGTACGGAACACCTTGGCGGTCAAGCCCTCCATAAGATCCTGAAGATGCTTATTTAGAATACCAGTCTGCAGAAGACAAAGTAACACAGAGGATAGTAGAACTGGGGTAAAAGCCAAACCACCCTGTCACTGGCAAGTCACTGTACCAGTGCTGTCACCAACCTGACAAGTTACTGCCCTATCTCTTTCAAGGAGGAAGTTAACCAAAAAGGGAAAATAATTCCTGAATATAGGATTGTATGATACCTTCATGCAAAGTACATCAATCCTAAGCAGTTGATAGCTCTCTAGCACCAGTAGCTGGACATCTCTGAAAGGATGCAGGAAAGAGGAAGAGATACAGTAGGCCCAAACTCCCTCTGCCTTAGGCTTTGATAGTAATCTAAAGCCGAGGGTGTCTACTCCTGGTTACAGATACACTGTGTGCCTCAAGGGAAGGCTATGCACAATGTCACTGACAAACTAGCCTGAACGGACAAACCAAGTGTCCTTTGACAACTTTTGCCTTAAGGAGGTTGGGCTTGCCTGGGACTCTATATCAGTGTTCTCTGTCTACTCACATTAAGTCGATCAAAAAGATCATCCTCAGGCTGCTTGTTCTCCATAAATAGCTGTAAGTTCTTAAAAACCTAAAAGAAGTAAAGTCCAATTATTTTTAAAATCTTAAGAAATAACTTCAAATTTAAAAAGTTTACAAGACAGAGAAAAGGTACAGGGATTACCCATATACAATATACTAAAATTCTTGCTTTTTATGTATAAATTTACATAATATAAATACCTAAATGTCTGTTATGAGCTATTTTGTGGGCATATATTGTAGCCCTTTACCTCTAAACATCTCAGTGTCTATTTCCTAAGAACAGAAACACCCTCTTGTAGTCAAACTATGCTCATCCCAGTTGCAAGACTTAGCTAATATGCACCGTTATTTAGTAGGCCTTAGTAGTAAATGCCTATATGCCTATCCTTTGGGTCTATGAAACTTCAGCACACTCTACAGTGATGTGCACAGGAACTGAAATCTGAAAGATAATTTTATTCAGTTGGAAACTGGCCGCAGATAAGCAAAGGCACAAGGTGGCGTGTATGTGACATGACCAGAAAATACTAATGTGCTTAAATCATTGAAGTGGTTGGATCCAATCTTATACTGAGTTTGTTTTCTGTAGACTGTTTCAAACTGCTTCTAGATAGCTGCACGTTCTTAGCAAAGTAGCAGAGATTGCAGGATGAGGCTAAAATGAGGCACAAAACACACCAAGCAATCTCTCTTAGAGATCATTTTTACTAGAGCCCAAAAAATGTAGAGCATACAAAAACACTCAACAAATATTTGTTGAGTGAACAAGTAAGTAAAAAAGCAAGCCAGAGAGCACAGGCCACATAAACTTACTCGTTTCTCAACTGGAACTTTGTTATAGTATCTGATTGAATCCTTCCCAGGAAAGTCAAATTCCACCACATATTCCTGACCATCCAATTCTGGGTGTAGATTGATGTGCTCCACTCTAAGTGAACAGCAACCCACAGTGTCTGCCGTTTCTCCTTCCTCCTTCTCATTGCCTGCTCTCAGAGCAAGCTGTGCAGAAAAGGGGGTTGGAGTTGTTAAGAAAGAGATAAGTATCAGTGAAGAGACATGGATGATATATGATCTCTAGGAAACCCCAACCTTCAAGCCCCCCAATTCTTCTGTGGATGAACAATTAGTCTGCATAGCCTAGAAACTCAGATTCTGCAATCTTAAGGCTCATATGAAAGTTACAGGGATACTCAGAGACCAAGTTTCTCTACTGTATCTTTAGAATGCAGATTAAAAAAAAAAAATTTAAGAAGACAACAGATGAGAATAAGTTTTTCCTTTGGACAGTCATATTAAAAATAGCTTTTGATAATAGTTATCAGTTTTGTAAGAATTCAGGATTTGGGCTAAAATATAAGCAGTGTAAAATAAAAGAGTACTAAGAAACTGAACTTTATAGAACTATCTTTCAAACTGTCAGTTGTAATAAATCACACTTTTGTATAAGAAATTTTATAGGTTATAATCATCTTTTTCTAAAAGAATGATGAAAAGATACCAGAATTCAGGGCTAGTAGTTAAACAGTCAATGGTTTGTAAAATTTCTAAATTAATTGCATACAAATAAATGTGTTGAACTTTGATATAAAGTAGGTACTTTTGCATTATGGGTTATGATTAAAAAAAAGTTCTAAAGTGCCACAGTTATCCTTACCCCCCACCCAAAAGAAAAGTTCAATTCATGTAGATCTTCCTGTTGCGATGAGTAGTTCTCAACAGCAAGCACATTGTGACTTCCTTGTACTCATATCTACTTTTCCTACTAAGGTAGATGTTATAAATCACTCAACAGATATACATTTCTGACCCCTGTACTTACAGAGCTGACACTCCCTATACCTGTCCAATTCGGATAAATGAACCTGCTCCCACCTTATCAATGAAGTACAGTGCTACAGCTCTCTGCCGAACTTTCATCTCTTTGGACTTCCAGTCTTCCCGATACTGATTTCGAATCTTGTCCACACACTTCTTCAATCGCCGAGCAGTCTCATATTTCTGCCAGTCTTTCTCACCCTGTAGAGACCCCACCATCCCAAAGGTAGATTATTTACAGAGAGTAGAATAACACACAGAATATTCATAATAACACTCTGAATCTAAGAAGAGCAACCCCTATTTAAGCAAAGGCTGAAAAGCATTGAATTGAAGAGAAAGTCTGGGGTACTTAACCTGACAAGAATACATGCTATTCTATTTTCACTCGGCACAACCGACTCATGTATAATTGCTAAGAAAGCTTCCCATCTATAAAATGCTCAGACTCTTAGAAGAAGCCCACAAACTGATTTCTATTTTTAAAAAAATATTTATATGTATACTGTATTCTGTCTGCATATATGCCTGCAGGCTGGAAGAGGGCACCAGATCTCATTACAGATGGTTGTAAGCCACTATGTGGTTGCTGGAAATTGAACTCAGGACCTCTCAAATAGCTGCTGAGCTACCTCTCCAGTCCTCCAAACTGACTTCTGTCAACATAAAGAATATAAGCATTCCCATTCCCCCACAAACACCACAGCCTTGCTCCCGAATCCCGATCCAGTACCAGTTTTTTACTAGCACTAATTTCTGAGTTCATGGAGCTATCAAAGAAACAGAACCTAAAACTACAACATGTAATGACCAAGAAACACAATGGCCTCCATAACAGTTTGTAATTATTCACTATTTTATAACTTTTGCATTTAAAAACAGTGCTTAGACTGAGAAAAGCAATGTTTCTGGAATACCTTCCTTCCTCTTTTTTTTTTTTTTTTTAAGGACAAGGTTTATTTGTATGGCCTTTGTTAGTCTAGAACTAGCTCTGTAGACCAGACTGACCTTGAACTCATTGACTCTATAGAGTTCTGGGATTAGAAGCATGCACTACCACACCTCTTTTTTTTTTTTTTTTTTTTTTTTTAAATCTTTTTTCCTTTTTCTTTTTTTAAATGGAACTTTTGGCATAAAATTTGAGTTCTAATCCTAAAGCCCATGAAATGTTATGAAAATGTTACACATGCCTGGTATTATAAACCTAACCAAGAAACCATGGCTGGGGAGCTCATATGTTTGAAGGGTGAATGCACTAACTACTATGATTTTACTAAATGGATATGTTATTAAGCTGCCTTCTAAATAGATATCACTACACTCAAAAACTAGTCCAGTTCTTGGTCCTCATCAGCAAAGCTTATGCAACGGATGTGGTTAATACCAAGGCAACAACTGATCAAAGTACAGAGAACAAGTGTTGTTGAAGGTTATCCAAATATACTGCATACATGTATGAAATTCTTAAAAGAATAAATAATAAATATCATAAAACTAGAAACAGACCAACAAATAAGTACTAATAAGGTCAATAAGATCAAGAAAATACACATAGGCAATGAGCTTTGACACTAACCCAGGAAAAACAGGTTGTTAAGAACCTGGAGAGACAGCTTAGCAGATGAGACAGACGTGGCCTGTGACTCCAGCTTCAGAGGGCTTTGATGTCTCCCACCTCTGTAGGTATTCAAATGCACATGTACCCACACAGAAACATGAGTAAAATATACACATGGAATTAAAGAATAGGAAATAGCCCAAGAATCTCTGCTCTTGATTCTTTGATCCTACAGCAAAGATCTTTGGGAGTGATTTCCTTTTGTATATTCTTGGTTTCCACCTGAGGCATAAGAGTGGTGGCCAAGGTAACCAGTCTTTATGCACAGAGGGATGGGGGTCCATAAAACAAAAAGGCATACTTCCAGATCTCAACAAGCTCAGAAAGCAGTGCCTGTTTGGATATGCTAAGGAGTCATCAACATTTCCTTACAACTGTGTGTATAATATTTGTATGTGCTATTCAGCTTTAAAACAAGAGGTTCAATGACTAATAGCTGTCTCGTTTTCCCGGGAGCTGAAAATTTCTCACTGATTTCTCTAAGTGCAACTTGACATTTAAGAAAGTGAATTAGAAAAAGTACAATACAAGCTGTCCTCCTATACAAGGCAGAGATGCATCTCCACTACAATTTGTTGCATAAACCAACAAGACACTTGAAAGGCCTCACCAAATTACAATAGTGAGCAAAGAGTAGACTCATCACTCCAACTCACACAGGCATTGATCCACCTCATGACTGCTTAGAGAAAGGCAAACGTAATTTACACAAGATACCTCTCTAGAAGCTTTCCTTTCACACTGGGATGGAGGCAAGACTTACTCTGCAAAAGGATAAGAGGAAAAGGTGGGTCTCCAAATATGCTTGCTCTGGTTGCTTTCAGCACTGATGGAACAGTCTATAAAATAACAGACTTAAAACCTTCCTGGGCTGCTCCTAGATAATATCCACCTAGGCCTTCCAGGTAGTCGCACCAAAACCATTGTGGAAGGTCCTCTCCTGACACTGGCAGAGATGCTATCCTTCAAATTCTGTTACCACATCAGCACATTACTGATGTGGAATAAAAAGCAGTTTGTAAACAAGACAGCTAGTGTAGGAGTCCCTCTCCTCTTTCCCAGTTGACAGCCTCTCCAGGCAAGAGAAAACTAGTTAGTGACATTTTGCCACTACTCTTTGAGCATGTAAGACAAACTCAGAGTGGTTGCTCAGACACTTGTTTCTGAGATAGGGTCTCTCACTGGCCTGAAATTCACTCACCACTTAGGCCAGATTGTTGGGCAAGGCAGACCCAGGAATCCCTCTTGTCTCTATCTCCCAGTGCTGGGTTCATAAGCAAGTACTACCATGCCCAGCTTTTTATCATGATTATTATTACAATTATTATCAATGCGAATTGCCACATCTTTTTATTTTTGAAAATGTCATACATGTATACAATGAAATATAATTTTATCTCATTTCCCCTCAAGCCTTCCATACACCCACTACTAACTTCGAGTTTGGATTTTATGATAACACAGTAAGTCCAGTTAGTGCTATTTATAGATCCTCATGTGCATTGGCATGGTGGCATCCATGAAGCCTGTGGATAAGAGCAGAATTTAAAAAAAAAAAAAAAGGAAAAGTAGGCTTCCTATTTATCCCTGGCTAGCCTGAACTGGAGAGCCTTAAACTCAAAGATCCCTCTGTCACCCAAGTACTAGGATTAAAAGCTTGCCATCCTGTTGCGTATGTCAGAATATTTTTGTAGTTAAGTGATTGAACATATTGGATGTAGTGCTAAGATACAATGCTAGATGTTGGGACAAGAATTTATTATATGTCTATTCTAAAATATTTAAAATTTTATTAAAAATAAAACAGAAATGGTCAGATTAAGAGTACTGCGCTCTTACAGAGGAACTAGGCTTGGTTCCCAGCACTCACAAAGCAACTCAACAATGTTCCTAATTCTAGTTCAAGGGATCTGATACCTTTTCTAGACTCTCTGACCACTAGGCACAAAGCACAGTGCACATGCCTTCGTGTAACCAAAATATTCATATGTATTAAAAAAAAAATCTAAAGCCACTCCTGAACTCCTAAAGCTTGAACTTTTGTTTTAAGAAAAGAAAAAGGAAAAAAAAATTAAGAGAGGAATACTTCGGGTAGCATTACAAAATTAAACTATTCAAGGTGCTATCAAACTCCAACCTCTGAAGACACTGCTGTTTTGTTAAATGGAAAACAGCCTAAAACAGGAGCAAGATCAAGATGTCACCACAGGCACCATCTCCTCACCTCTGGGCCCCATCAATACCACCTCTTTCCGGACCTGTAATGATGATGTCCTAGTTGACTCAAGTCAAGAATCTATCTTGTGTACACACATCTAGACAGGACACTAACTGGATGATTCTCAAGTTTACTACTATCTTAACCATTGTCTAGAAACCTGGAAAAATGCTTACTATGTAGTTATCAGGTTGCTGTCTGGAATAAACTAGCTGGCTTTCAGCTCTTAAGTCACTGCTCTGGCTTGCTCACCAAGGATCTCATGAGAATTAAAAAACAATTGTAATTTTTGCCTATGGGAGGACACAACCATATATTTGAACTCTATTGCCTTCTCCACTCCCATTGCCATCATCTGCCTTGGTCTCTACAGTTTCTTGCTGAAGAACTGTATTAGTGGCCTCCTAATTTCCTGTTTGTATCTAATCCAGGCTCCACCAAGTAAGTAGTCAAAACTATCAATTATGCCACAAGTTAAGCCCTAATTTCTTCTTTAAAGATCTAGGTCAGTAGATTCCTTTTGGACTTTGGAGGTTGTTGAGAAAAAATGAATAAATGAATAAAGGTTGGAGCTGAGTCCCAGCCTATAGGCCTCTGTAAGGCCTTCTTTATTTCTCTTTTCTACTCAAATTAGACCAACAATGCTGGTCATCTTAATGTTCTCCAAATATCTGAGCTTTTTCTTACGGCAGAGACTTCGGAAGGCCTCATTTTCTCTCTGGAATGCTAATTCCCTTTGTTTCTTTTTCCAGGGGCAAACAACATTTCTATTCATCCCAAAAAGCAAACCTTAAACATCTTTTTGGAAAAGTCTTCCTTGAAACTGAGATGAGACCAAGTTCCAAGATATACTCCCAAAAGGTGTATCTCTGTATGCTGTGAATATGTGTTGTACCCACTGTTTAATAAAGCTGTTTTGGCTTATATTAAGACAGAACATAGCCAGGCAGAAAATCAAAGAGAGATATGGGAAGAAGAAAGGTGGGTTGGAGTTGATGCTGAGCTTCTGGGGAGCATAAGATGTAATGGAACAAGTAAGCCACAAGACACATGGCAATACAGAGATTAATAGAAAGGGGTTAAATTTAGATCTAAGAACTAGCTAGTAAGAAGCCTGAGCCATACATAGGCCAAATGTTTTCCAATTAATATTAAGCCTCTGGATGATTATTTTATAAGTTGCTACAAGGCAAGCAAGACTCATAAACTTCCTACTACAATTCCTACTTCTGCTCAGCACCATTTATCCTAGTATATATTTATTAGTGTGATTACAAGTCATTCCTATTGATCTGGCTCAAGTTGATAACCTATGTTAAAGACAACCTTCCATTCAAAGTCTGTAGTTCTCTTCCTGGAACAGAACACAGACTTCTCTTTGGCATATTATTTAAGACTAATCCACTTTTTAACTGCAGGATGTCATGGGAGAGCATAAGATTGGAGATCTAAATTACTTTCTAAGAAAACTGACAGTTAACAGCTATCAGATCTAGAACATTTTTTTTAAATTCCCACAGATTAAACTTATTCATCTACAAAGTGGAACCATGAATATGTCTGTTATGTTTATTAAATGCTAACTTACATGAAAAAAAGCCTTTTAATACTAAAATAATACTCATCCTAGAGTGACAATTGTAGAATTTACCCTCAGTGTGACACTTAGTATATTCACAATGTTATAAAACCAACACTACTTGGTAGTTATAATGTAGGTGGTACATGCACATTGTGGTGTGTGATATACAAGTTGGCAGAAATCTCTGTACAAGACTTTCCATCTTATTTTTAAATTATGTATTTTACGTGCGTGGGTATTTTGCCTGTGTACCCCATGCATGCAGTGCCCATAGAGAGTAGAAGAGGGCAGAGATCCCCTGGAACAAAACTGGTTGTAAGCTGCCATGTGGGAGCTGGGAACTGAACCACAGTCATCTCGAAAAACAGCCAGTGCTGTTAGCCACTAAGCCATCTCTTTAGCCCCTCCACCTGATTAAAACAGGATATCTTACTAAACCTGACACTCACAATCTCAGCTAAGCTGGCTGATCAGTGGGCTCCTGGGATCAGCATGCATCTGACCCCAACACTGGGGTTACAGGCATGCATGGCTATGCCCAGCTTTATGTGAGTGCTGGAGCCATAAACTCAGGTCAGGTCTTCTTACCCACCGAGTCATTTCCCAACCTTATTTAACAGTTTCTGTGTTACTTTTCATAGCCCCGTATATCTTAACATATACTCTACCACCTTTTGTCCATAAGCACCCAAGTCTATTTAGAAGACCTCTTTAAAGATCTAACTTTAACCTGATTTCCTTTAAAAAGGAAGATTAAGGATGTTAAGAATAACTACCCCATTAAAAAGAAGTTACCTTTCTTCTAATACAACTGGATCCTTACACAATTTGCATACTAACCTACAAGTATGTAAAGGAATACAACTATGGTTTAGCTACTTCTTTAGCTCTGTAAGCCAGTTACAGGAGAGAGAATTAGCATGATTTTTAACTGTCTTTCTCTGTTATTCTTACTAATCCTATATTTATTCGGAATTAGAACTATTCTGCAGTTGATTTGAAAAACATATCCAGATGGTATTTTTCAATAAATAGTGACAGACACATGTCAGACCACAGGGTGCAAGCTAGATCTACATAGCCTTTCACCTGTAACTCTCAGATATTAACAGAAACTAAGTCCTTATAAATAAGAATTTCAAATGTCTTTAGATTCAGACTCTTGAATAGAAAGCAGTTCTAAACTAATTCTTGGGTGATTTAGCTCTCTTTTGTAGTTCACATTTTCATAACATCTGATGGAGGAAGCTTGTAGAACTCTCCAGAGCTAGATGGCTAACAAGAATCCAAGACAGTCCTTTTCAGTAAGTCTAACAAAAACAACACATATGTAAGGTAATATACAGTGGGCTTTCAATATATCAATCTCAACTGGCCCTAAAGGAACTTACTCACATGAGACCTCAGAAAGCCAGTATATAAAACTTTAAGCTTTATAGATTTATTTCTATATTCCAAAAAATAATTCCTACACTTCTCACATTCTTACCCCCAAATAGTAAACAGTAACCATCAAGGCAAGAGCTGAATCTGCACAATTACTACTACCATAAATACATGGTGGTAGAAACATAATGGGATTTCAGAAAATTTCTGTATATATAATTACAATAGGACACAAACTGAAACATCTTTGGGTGGTTACCAGGTTTTGATGATAACCATCAAAGCACTTGCCTCCTTTCAGGAGAGATGGTAGGCTTTTAACTTGTCAAAGCAAATCTAGAAAGCACACTGCTACTCAACCAAAAGAGAGAAATTATCAGCCCTACCCAAAGTGCAGCCTATATAGTTATGCTTACCTTGATACGTGAACTGGGATTCAGCATGATGTATTTAATAGACCCTTGGATGTTCTCTGTCCAGGAGACCAGCCAAGTAACTTTATTATCATGTCGAACTTCTTTCCATTTATGTCCTGGAGGAGGAGAAGGAACCTTGGCATCTCTGTGAAAATAGCCAAGTAGAAGGGAAGTGAAATGAAGTATACATTTCCAATCCCCAACCCCTGAATTCAGAACAAAACCATTAGTTACCTATGTGTGGAAATACTAAGCTGCCTTTACAGATCTACTCTTAACTACCAGCCTGGGGGAAGCTGTGCTCCTCACTTCTGCCCCTAAAGATAAACCTTTGTGCTCACTTGCTACAGTTGATAATGATGTCCTCTGGCATGATCCTTCTCTTCAGCATGCCCATCTTGGGGTGGTTACCTCGGCCACGGAAAAGCCCTGGAGGCTCTATCTTGAAGTTGGCAATTCGCTCTCTATGATTATCCATAACACAAAAGCCATATTCTTTCAATAACTTTTCATTTTCTTCTTTGATTTTCTGAAATAGAGCAAGGGAAGTAAGTACTCAAAATGGATTTCAAACCCCTGCCCAATGAGACAAGAGAAAGGTCAAGGTAAAGCCCAAAATTCATTCTGAAATGAACTCAAAGTGATTACTGGATCTTAAATTTATACATAATAAATTGCCAAAAGATCTACTGAAAATAACTGACTTTTACACAGTTAATAGATTTTCACTTTTGCCTTTTGTAGTACTACTGAACTAAGTCTAATGTATATCAGATAAGCATTCTACCACTAAACTAGTTTTAACCTTTGATCTTCTATTGTAAAGGATATAGTCTCATGTATCCCAGAAAGTCTTCAAAATCTCTGTATCATTGAAAATGACCTTAAATTTCTGATCTTGTCTCCACTTCCCAAGGGTTGATATTACAGGCGTGTACCACTACCATGTATGGACTTGCTGTTCTGGGAACAGAACCAGGGCTTCAGGCAAGGCCTGTAACAAATGAGCTGCTGTAGTCCCATTCCTACCTAGGTATTTTTAAGTGATAACCTTAAAAATACTGTGAAGGAGGAGAGGTAAAATGTCAGTAATAAGGAAGGACTGAAAAACCGGTAAAGAAGACGTGAGTCACAGAAAGGATGTAAAACTGAATTTTCCCTTCTTTTCCCAGTTTTAATTGTTTCAAATTTTTTTGTTTTGTTCTGTGATGGAGAAGTATATAAAAAATATATCTGGAAGCTAGGCAGTGGTGGCACATACTTTTAATTCCAGTACTTGGGAGCTAGAGGAAGGTGGATCTCAAATTTGAGGCCAGCCTGGTCTTCAAGGCAAGTTCAAAGACAGCCAGGGATATAGACAAACCCTGTCTTCAAAAACAAAACAAAACAAAAACAACATATATATAAAGTGTAAAATTTAACCCATACCTTCAAAATGACTATTCTGTTTCATTAAGCTATATAAACCAAATTTAGGTTCAGGTAACTTTGGTGTGTGATATTTCTGCTTCTTTTTAGTTCTTTATAATGAAATTTTAATTAAAAATAAAAATTAATACTATGGGCTGGAGATGTAACTTCGTTATAGAACACTTGCCTAGGATGCCCACACTGTCATACCATTTGTCCCCTAAAAGAACACTGTCAGGGCCACTTAACTGAACAGCCATTTTCCATGAAGTTTTAAACCAATGCACCTGTCTCAGAATCTTTATTGGGTATGTGGTATATGGTTTTTTGTTTGTTTTCTGAGGTGAAAAAAAACTCAGGGCTTTATGTTTGTTAGACAATCACTTACCTACTGAGTTAAATCCACAACCCTATATTTTAAACTATGTGTTCCTTAGACCATGAAAATATGGGTATATGTGGAGAGTTCAGCCTCTTCATTTTTAGCCATTCTCCTCTACCTTATATGTGATGATTAAAGGTGGGTTTCCCCCCCTTCCTTCCTTATTACTTTTAGACAGGGCCTTGCTCTCCTTAAACTCTTGATCCTCCTGCCTTAGTTCTTCCCAGTGTTGGGATTATTATAAGAGTGCAACATTGTGGCCCATAGATTTATGAATTCTATGTAGTGATTCAATAACCAAGTCTTGCTCAACTTACTGGCCACAAGTGTCCTTTCCAGGGGTCTAGATAAGGCAATATTAATAAAAGTGCAGTTATTTAGACAGTATTCCAAGAGCAAAGGTCCAAAGTGATCTTTCCATTTAAAAATACTGGAGCTGTAGAGATGGTACCATGGTTAGGGCAGTTCCTAGCACCCATGCTGAGTAGATCACAATCACATGTGACAGCCCTAGGCAATCTGAAATCTTTTGGTTTCCAAGTATATCTACATACATATGCATGCACGCAAAAAATTTAAAAATCCCTAAGTAAAAATAGTTCAAATTTCAGCCTGATTCTTAGTTTTGCAGTCCAAAATAGAATTTAACTTGGAGTAATCCTCTTGCCTCAAGCCTGGGTACTGGCATGTACCAACACAGATAACTGCCAGTTAGAGTAACTCAATACTTCTTTTTTTTTTTTTTTTAACAAGTTTAAGTATGATTAAGGGATTTAAATTACAAGTCCTCTAACATGCCCAAACTACAACACCATGAGGTATAAAAAAATTGTTTTTGAAATCCTTAACTTCAGGACTCTAGTGAAAAAAAACAAAAAAATTACCTTAGATTCCTCTAAATTATGGCGTGGCAACTTTTTCTAAATAGAAAATATTTTAAGCATGAAGGCTATATAGTTTCTGTTTCAACCACTCAGAGAAAATGAAGATAAACAAATAGAAATGGATACCAGAGGATAGATAGCAAAATAAAACATCTCAAAGGAATGAGTAGGTACATGGCCATTATTATATACATCTTAAACCTGAGTAATAGTACCCACTGAGGGACAGAGCTCCCCATACTTAAAACACTACAGCAATAAAGTTACTGACTGCTACTTACGTACTCACAAAGCTTAATCTAAATTAAAAAAAAAGATTTTACTAAGTAAGTGAATCTTTAATGCAAAAAAATATAAAATAAAATTGACGTTGTATCCACAAGAACCAAGAAAATTAGACAAGTAATTACTATGCAAAATTTTATAGTTTAATAAATTCTATCATACCAATTTTTCTTCCTTGCTCATTTGTTTTCGAGCCTCTGACTGGGCTTTGAAATACTGGCTCATCTGTGTGAAGTCACATTTGCTTAGGTTGGTAATTGTATTTTTCTCATCATTCGTCATTTCCTAGTTGAATAAAAAAAATAAATATATTAATAGGCTTTCCTATTTCTTTGTAATTAAAAATTTTTTAAGCCAAAGGTGTCTAGAAAGGTAGCCAATCTTATGGCAGAGGCTATATTGTATTCTTTTTGTATAAAAATATCTTACTGACTTATGGAGAAAATTATTATCATTTTTGAAGGAATCTTGACAAAATGTAAACTCATGAACACCAATTACTTGTGTAATGAGAGAAATACTTTTTCTTACTCTCCTGTAAAATTACTACTCCTGTTCCTATTAAATATGGCTTTAGAGAGCTTTAGATGTCAAGTTTTAACTCAGCCTGTTTTACATTGTCTAAATGGAGAACAATGCAATTTTTACTGAGGCTAACAGTATAGGTAAACCAATATAAATCAAAGTGGAATAGAAGGTCAGATTAATCCTGTGCAAAAACACTCCCTTCAGAAACAAACTTTCTCTTATTCAGCTGGAATTGAGGTTTTCTGTTTAACCTATCTGATCAGCTCCTTCCTGCAGTCACATGAAAGCTGAGAGAAAAAAACATTCTTGTTGGGCAAAACCACATTAAAATAGTAAAAAACAACACATACATCTTTTAAAATAATAAAATTCAGAAATATTGATTAAAGTATAGTTTGCTTTTTTTTATAAAAAAGCCAAATATTAAAACATAAATGCATGGGCTACACCTCCCAGTCAGCACTTCTGTGAACAATTGAGATATAAAAACATGGGCCGTAATACCTTTCTCCAATCTTTAAAGAAATTTTTCCTGAATATTTCCTTAGTAGTATATTCATGGTCAAGCATTTTTGCAAAAAATGTAGCTACTTCTTCTGCTTTGGGACTCAACTTCATAACTTTACCTAAAGAAAGAAAATGGTTTAAATCAGTGAGGCACATCATTTGTAATCTATGTGTACTGAATACTGGAGATATCTTTACTGATGGCTTACCTCCCCAAAGTGTACAAAGGTCTGTTGACACATAATTATAACAAAAGGGCAACATATTGTTATATATCTACTTATAAAATTTCTCCTCTTTTGTAGATATTTACCTGGGTCTATTTTTTTATTTTTTATTTTTTTTATTTATTTTTTTGGGGGGAGACTATGCCAGTTAATTGGTCCCAGGTGCCTGCTCAGTACAGGGATGACCTGGGAAAGGCCCAGCCATTCTTCCTTTTCCTTTCAGCAAGCAGGGGGTCCTTTACACCTCTTCAATGGTTTTTAAAAATCAAATCGTCAGAAGGACTCCTGCCACCGCTAAGCTAAGCAGCCTCTGTTCAAGAAGGGGAGGAAAGGATAGGGGCAGGGGATGGAAGAAAGGAATTGTGGGGAAAAGATATAGGCATCTTTCTTCTTCAAAGTTACGTGGGTGGAATTTGAATAAAAATATATATTCATAGCAGGCAAGCCCAGATTTCCCACATAAAAAGCCTAAATAAGACCTCCTCCCTCTACAACCTTGCCACACAAAGTGTGGTTCACAGACCAAAAATATGACAGTAAGTTTGTTATAAACACTAAGTTTTGGGCCTCAATCCTAGAGACAGAATCAGAAACTGCACTGTGTGTATATGTTCAGGTGCTCATGTGTGTGAAACTATACCTGTGCAACAGCGCTTATGTAGGGGTCAGAGCCTTAGGTGTCAGACCTTGATTCATCTTGATTTAGGATAAGGTCTCTCTTATTCATTGCTACATATCCAGGTTGGCTGGGCATAAATGTGTCTGTACTTATAGACAAACGTACTATTTGGGTAACGTATTGATGTGGGTTCTAAGGAAACAACCCTAGGTCATCAATTTTGCACAGCAAGTACTTTACCCACTGAGTTATTCTCCTAGCCAGAAACAACACTTTTGCAACACTAGTGTACACACGGAGTGAAATACACTTTACCTGAAACCAGGAACTCATCTTTCAAGAAATCCCAATCAATCCACAGCACAGCACGAGGTATGGCTGGGTCTGGGCAGCATGTAAGTATATGTAAAAGCTACTCGTAAAAAAAGCCTGTTTTCACAAGGAAAGCTGGTAAACTGATAAAGAGATTCTGGGGGAGGCATAGGTTTTGATCAAACCTTAGTTAGATCATAACCGTCAGTGAAAGGAAAGTACTTAAGAGTTTAACCTACCAAATATTCAAAGAAAGTATTGTATTCCAGGACCAATTTCTATCTTTTCTATAAATAAAAACAACAAAAAGCCCTTTACAATACTTTAAAAAAGTGATCTATGCCATAATAATATTTGGCTGAATTCTTAATGAGATTAAATATAATCCCAGTGACTTATAATTATGTAAGTACTACTAATTCAAAAAGACTGACATTCATTACAGAAATATAAAACTTAATCAGAAGCCCACTCCTTTTACAATTCAGAAGACATCTTATAGTGGCTAGAAGTGCTCTTCCTAGCTGGAGGAACACAGGAAGAAATGAGGTGAAGGGTCAGTAAGTGGGATAGCTCCTCCTCAGTCCCTTCAATCTTCTGCTTTGGAAAGAAGATCTAGAGAAAGAGCTTTCCTGTTCTTCCCCCATCCCATCTTCAGGTCTGAAGTAAAGCTATCAGCAAAATTACAATGTGCTTCAAATTGTGTGTGTGTGTGTGTGTGTGTGTGTGTGTGTGTGTGTGTGTGTGTGCGTGCGTGCGTGCGTGCGTGCGTGCGTGCGTGCGTGCGTGCGTGCGTGCGTGCGTGCGTGCGTGTGTGTGTGTTATGTGTGAGATGAAGCCAAGGTGGCACTGGCTTATAATTATGGCATTCAGAAGGCTGAGACAGGATTGAAAAAAAAAAAAAAAATGAGTTCCCTCATATGTTTCACATAAACAAGATATTAAATAATGTTTTTATTTGAGGGTGGGGGTGTTGTCTCCAGACTATTTCACTAGCTTTGTCCCAGTAAAAAAGCTACTATGACTGTTTTGATTAAACAACAGCTCCTATACAGCAGAGCAGTGGGTGTGTTGGTTCCCAGCAATAGTACTTTGTGAAAGAGGCCGAGTTCTTGGAAATGGAAACTGTTGAGTCAGCTGACAGTGAAGATCCACAGCAGAGGCTTCAATTCTGTGCTTCAACAACCACGTCCTGCCTACCAGTACTTACAACATATTAGCTTGAACTAACAAGTCAAGTAGGAGTTTTACAACCACAGGGAAGACCAACAGAGAACACACCGTTGCTTTTATAGTGGAGGGCTAGCAAAATGGAGGAAGGGACCATAGCCAACAATGAGCTGGTTCCAGGCCTTAGTTTCCTATACTGAAAAATAAGAGAAACCCTAAAGGTAACAGGATCTAGTTTCCATTCATTATTATCTTGACTTTCACAGTGAGGCTTTTTCAGCTGAGCTTTCTAAAGAACAGGGTACAAATACCAGCAATTATCTTTTTCAAGATAGACTTTGTCTCCTCATCTGAAAGTTTTAACAAGTATTAATTTAAGTCTCCAGGAATGATCCAATATGTAGGCTGTCTTGTGCTTTTTAATCAAACTGTTTTAGCTAGCAGTCAGACCATTAAGTGTTTTATGCTGTCAACTCCTAAATAGTTTGAATCAATAGTCTCTATCTCTAGAACTTGAGTTTTGAATAAAAACATATTCAACAAACACATTTTCCTGACCTACTAAATGAACATCCCTATAGAATTTCTTTCTTCCCCACCCTGCCATGTATGTGTGTGTGTGTGTGTGTGTGTGTGTGTGTGTGTGTGTGTATAAATGAGGTATCAGGAGGTATCAGGGCTGGAGAGATGCTCAGTTTTAAGAACACTGACTGGTCTTGAGTTCAATTCCTAGGAATCACAAGGTGGCTCATAACCATCTGTAATGAGATCTGGTGCCTAGTGCCCTCTTCTGGTCTGCAGGGACACATGCAGGCAGAACACCTTATAGAGAGAAGTTGGAGGGGTATATGAAGTATCAGGCTGGGCATGATGGTGCACATCTTTAATTCTAGCACCTCTAAGCTCGAGACTAGCCAAGGCTAAGTAGTGAAACCCTGTCCCTAAATAAATAAATGAAAGAAAAGAGAGAGGGGAAGGAAGGAGGGAGGGAGGGGGAGGGAGGGAAGGAGGGAGGGATCTTGATAATGAGACCCAGGTTTATAACAAATTTGTTTCATATCCTAAAGTAATGTCATATAGTATTTTTAATGATATGAAACATATAAGCTTCACTTTTTTTAAAATTGCACGCATGCATTCATTTAATGTGTATGCATGTGTGCAGTTTGGCAGTTACTGATAACATGCAGAAATTTCCTCTCTTCTTTCATTATGTGGGTGCCAGGGATTAAACTGGGGTCATCAGGCTTTGCAGCAAGTGCCCCCATGGAGCCTTGGTTGGCCCTTAATGTTTCACTTTGTAGTGTCGTGCTGCAATTTAAATTAAAAAAAAAAAATCTGACATCCAAATTTCAAGTGTTGGGTGCTAATACACCCTAAACCACAGGCATTTTGATCCTAAACACTGCCAATGGTCAGAGAGACATAAAAAATAACTCTGAGTGCTTGCCATAGGTACTTCTCAGTAGCTTTCCTGCCCAGTGTTTCTCCATGTTGGTAAATAGACTATTTGGTTTTCAAAAGCACCCATTCCTACCCCTCATCTATTCAAGGGCCCCAGATCTACTTGGTGAATCTTAAACATATGTTTGAGAAACAAAACTCTAGCATCTCTGGCAGAACTCTTGGAATGAAGGAGTCAGTTGAATATTTCTACCAGATACACTGTCAGTAAAAGGTTTGTGAAGGACTACTCTTAAATCTCTCAAGAATACAAACACAGATGTTGTAACTCTCAGCCAATCTGGAAAGCTCCAAAGGATCCAAGTAGGCCAGGTAAGATGGCACATGACTCAGGGCCAGAGGCAAGTCAATCAACTGAATTCAAGGCCAGCTGGTGTACAGTGTCAAGTTCCAGGCCAGGCAGGGCTATGAAGTTAGAAAACGACTCAAAATAAACAAGCAAACACAAGAAACCTAGGCAGAGCATTTCTTTAAAATTCACCCAAAAGGCACTGCTGCACCACATAAAGTGAGCAATGTATAGCTTATGATTTCTACCTACAGGCTGAGTAGGTAGAACCTTCAATGAGTAGGCCACAGGCTTTCTATAAGACACAAAGATAATCATTTGAGGATTACAGATAAGATACCAACAGCCTCTTTCCTTATGGTATTTTTTAAGCAGCAAATGAGCCTTTATGAATTAAACATCCAAGGTTAAATAAAACAAAGAGAAGTAACTAAATAGGACTGTCTAATAGAAGTGGTGCCTCTCTCCAATAGAAGCAAGCTCTTTTTAGCCAAAATTCAAACAACCTGAAATAACTCACCATCATAGTAAAATTTGACACCTTCTGGAAGAGGCTCATATGGTGGAGCAAAGACAGGTCCTTTATGTTCTAGGAATTTCCACTTGATACCCTCAGGATAGCGTTCTTCTTCCCACCTTTCAAAGACAAGGAACAACCTTATTAAGTGATCACTTCATGTAATAAAAAGATCCTCACCTATTAAATGCCAAAATAATTATCTAATCAACTGATGGTAGTCATTCAAAGTCTGGATAAGAATAATCTGCATCTCACTGAAAAAAGCAGAAATGTCAAGCAAGATGAAAGAATGTGGTAACTTTCATTCAACAGTTTTTCAGTTCAAAGATAGTAGATATTAAAGACCATCATTCAAAGAGCCCCGCAATAACTAGGAAATATGAAAATGGGGATAACGGTTCTACCATGGTATTCTAACAACATGCCACAGTGATATAAACAAAGGAGGCATTAATTAGACTGAAGACATACAGGTCAAAGTACAAAACACACCCAGGCAGGATATTGCATGCCTTTGGTCCCAACACTGGGAAGCAGAGGCAGGCAGAGTTCTAGGACAGCCTGGTCTACATATCTAGTTCTAGAACAGCCAAGGCTGCATAGTAAGACCTTGTCTCAAGGAAACAAAAACAAAACAATCAAACAATAAGTTCAAATGTAACAAAAGGACTGAAATAATAGTTTGACTGAGTCAATAGTTTAAGTGATTCTAAAACACTTCCAAAATACATCAAGCTAACTAGTAGACACTCAGCAAAATTCTAAGTAAGTTGTAGGTTAAATTAACCTTCTGAAACATTTTATTTAAAAAGCATACAGAAAAACTATGGAAAATACAATTAACTATGAATATATACAAGGAATTATTGAAATGTATTACATTTATTTTGATAAAGTTAGTTGTGGATAAATATACAATAAAACGATCTTCTTAGACATAGCTATAATACATATTATCAGATCTAACAAAATCAATAGTTTTCTAGTTCCATTCTACTATTTAGTCTTTTTATTCACCAATGTATTTATTTTACTGTCAAGATCTACTAGAAGATCATGCACTGAAGCTGACAGATGTTTCTAACATTCCCTTTACACAGATTTTGCCATCCTCACAATTTGAAAAGAATCAGCTAGATAGAATGCATCTGACATTACTTTGAGAAATTTGTTTTTATGGCAGCGTTTCTCTGGTAGCCCTGGCTATGCTGGCGCTAGCTCTGGAGACCAGACTAACCTTGAACTCAGAGATCCATTTGCCTCTGCCTCCTGAGTGCTGGGATTAAAGGCGCCCACCACCACTGCCCAGTTCTGCTATTAATTAACTTCAAATCCAATTATTTTTTTAAAAAATTCAAAAACACAAATCCCAAACTGTAATAATACTGTTACATAAAACTGCAATCAACATACTGTCAAGTAATTTTCAACAAGAGTTATAATCAACCAGTTTTTAAAGGACAGAACACTGGAGTTTGTAAAGAATGACATTGGCCAAGTCCTTTATACTATATACAAGTTAACTCAAAATGAACCAAGAAATTGAAATTCTAAATATGTTAATTTGGACACTTGGGAGAAAATAAAGGAGAACAGCTTCACAACATTGGATTTAGCAGTGATTTTTTGGATATAATACCAAAAGTAATAACAAAGTCACACATAAGTTGGGCTACATCAAAATTAAAAACACCTGCAGATCAAACGGCATATTCAAGAAAGGGCAACCCACAATGAAAGAAAATACCTGAAAGTTACAAATCTAAAAAAGGGTTAATGTTATGAACACACAAAGAATGTCTTATTGGGCATAATGCTTGTGCCTACAGTTCCAGTAACTTGAAAGGCTGAGGAAAAATGAAAACCTAAGTCAGGAATTCAATGACAGCTAAGGCAACCATAAGGAAGGTTGATTCTCCCCACCCCCAACTTTTATTGATTTACTTTGTGTCTGCTAATATTTTTGCTCACATGCATGTATGTGCACCATATTGTGCCTGTTGGATCCCCTAGAAATGAGATTATAGATGGTTGTGAATCATTATGTGGGTGCTAGGAATCAAACCGGGGACCTTTGCAAGAGCAACAAGTGCTTTTAGCCACTCAGCTATCTAATCCAGGAAGCTAATTCTTAAACAAACAAAAACAAATGCCAGGTAGTTGCAGAGGTGCCTTCCTGACTGGTAGTGGATAGACACTTCCCTCCAGAATATTCAGAGATTCCAATTTCTCTTTCTGTCCCACCAACATTCTTTTGTTCCCATCTTAATGGACCTCGTTACAGCTTTGAAACAGTGTAAAGTGGTTATCTCATTACAGCATTGATTTATATTAATTAATGTGATATATATATAAAATAATAAAATTACTCTGGAAAATCTGAGAGCAAACCACAGACTCAGGCTGTGAAGGTCAGGGAGTGGTGACCCACACCTTTAATCCTAGCTTTAGAAATGTGGAAGGAGAAAGTTAAGATAACTGGGTGGAAGGAAAGAAGAGAAGCTTTCCAGCTTTCCCAGACACTTCCTTGGCTGAGGAGAGAGAAGCTGAAGTTGGATATTCAGTGGAGAGAGGCCTAAGGAGTTGGCAGGTAAGAAGTGGCTATGATTTTTATCTCTCTCTCTAATATTCCAGTTTTTCCCCAATTATCTGGCTCCAGGTGTTCATTATATACCAAATAGAATTCATGCAATAAATTAAGGTAGAAGTTTTTTTTTTTTTTTTTTAATTAGTTTGCTTGGAAAGAGAAAAATTGCAACAGTGCAAAAATGAATATAAGGTAGAAAAGTAGGTCTACATGCTTTTTGAGGTCAAGGTTTCCTGGTGTTAATAAGCATCTAACAATACACTATGATCTATAAAATTTTAAAGATTAAAACTCAACACTATAGATTTCTGGAAGCTATCTAGAATAAAGGGGAGATTGGACTTGAGAAAATATCAATAACCCATATTCTTCAAGGTTTTTTATTATTATTCTTTAACCGTTATCACTGACATGACTCACGAGTCCTGGGTTTTTAATAGTAATTCCTTGACAATATTATATTTCTAACAGGGTTTCTCTGTGTAACAGCCCTAGCTATCCTAGAACACACTCTTTAGACCAGGCTTGGCTCAAACTCAGAAATATGCCTCCCTCTGCCTCCCAAGTCCCATGCATGCTATTCCTAAATTCTTTTAACATTTTTCTTGAAATATCATTTAAATTTCAACTCTGCACTAGTGATAAACTGGCCAGTTCCATGTCTTTGGGTAAAAAATTAGAATTAATTTGGTTCTCATTTTGGTTTTGTCTTTAAAGATGGTTGGTCTGGCAACAAAAAAGTGTTTTGTTTTGTTTTGTTTTTTAACTACAGATTCATACATGCTTTTTCTTTTTTAAAGATTACTTTTGTTTTATGTATGTGTTTGCATGTATCTATACTACCATGTACACAGTGCCCAGAAGAGGACAGTTACCTCTAATTAGAAAGCTAATTAAACAGGTTCTCTGAAAGAGCAGCAGGTGTTCTAAACACTGAACCATCTCTTTAGGCCTTTACATAGTTATCTTAAATCTGAGTGGAACTTGATTCTATGAGGTCAGTCCAGAGACAAAAGTATAGTACTTAACCCAACACAGAGCTAAAACGCCATGAAGTTCTATAATAGGTAACAGGGTCACATAAGTTAAATATATTGCATGAATGGACCAAAAGCACACTGGGACCACTTTTTAATATTACCTTTATGAGGAAAACATAACAAAAAAAGTTACAGGGACCTGTGCAGTCCCATAATTAGGAAACAGAGGAAGACAATCAAGAGTTAAGTTTACTTTTGTGGTCCAACTTTGGAGAAAGGCTGCTTCTGCAATGTTGGTAAAATGTATTAATTGTTTCACTGAGACAGTAAGGCGTCTTCTATTTAAGTTCTCCAACTAGACCACTGTAGAAGTGAAGACTTCAGCATACAATAAGATATTGTTTATTCCTCTTCTCCATTTCTAGCAATTTACACTACACCACTGGATAGTGTTTGAGACAAACATATACAAGTTGAAAAATGAGATTTGATTTAAAAAAAACAAACGCAAAAGCATAAAATTAATTCAAGTGTCTATGTGTTTCTGTGGAACTGTGGGTCTGGGCCATGAGGCCAGGTGGGATAAAGTCTGGGCCAGAAACTAATACAACACTAAAGCCCTCAAAGGAGCCTAATTCTAAACACACAGAGTAAGTTTCCAGCTACATTGGGGCCTGCAGGAAAAGCGGTAAGTTCACAGGACGTTCCTAACAAGGGAATCCCACTGGAGAAACCCAACAGACTAATAATTAATCATTTAACCATTCTCATGATTCCCAATAACAACTCCGAATTTAGATAATCATTTATTTTGAAGATTGATTTACCAAAAGCCATAAAAGCCTGATGAGATGGCACACACCTTTAATCCCAGCACTGGGAGGCAGAAGCAGCCTTCTATATACCCAAAAACAAACAGGAGTTGGGGCATAAAAATGTACCACTGCTCTGTAAATAAACTCTAGGAAAGGTCAATGAGGAAATGAAATAAAAGCCTAAAAAAAGACATATACATTCTTTTGTTGTCTAACTCTGATCCCTAGAAAGGCTAGGGAATCCCAAGCTCTGTCATCATCCTTTTATACACTCTTCAAGATGTCATACCAACATGCCAATCACTGAGTATGGAAAGACATTTCTGCTCCACTGTTCTCTACCACTCAGGCACTGATGTTTCCCATTCCTCAGAAGTGCTGGGGACATTATTTTTCTAAATAATCAAAGTCAGAAAGTGTGTGTGTGTGTGCATATAAATAAATTGAGTCTGGGATCCACAAGCCAAACTGTGAGTAAAGATTACTCCATGGATACAAAATAGGAATGAGAAAAAGAAGGTTTTTCTTTTTCCGACTTAGTCTGTGTATCACTTGAAAGTTTTCAACAAAAATATAAATTAAACATTACTAGCATAATAGTTAAATAAATAAACATAACAATATATAGCTATTCCAAAATTCTCAAAGTAGAAAATAAAGTAACTATAGTCACAAAAATATAGGCAATGGATAATTTAATACCAGCAAAACCAAAAAAGGGAAAACACACTCAGTCTCCCCCCAACACACACACTCTACTAATACCAGTACCAACAACAACAAAAACAAAATAACAGGAATTGACAATCATTGGTCATTAATAACCTTCAATATCAATGGACTCCCAATTCGCTAATAAAAAGACAAAGGCTAATGGAATGGATACAAAAACAAGATCCACCATTCTGCTGCATACAAGGAACATACCTCAACATTAAACCCCAAAGTAAAAAGTTGGAAAAAGATTTTCCAATCAAATGGACTTAAGAAGCAAGCTGGTGTAGCTACTCTAGTATCTTAGAGAGAGCATTTCATATTCAAAGAAAAAATCCAGCAAGATGTGACTTCTCACTTTTGAATGTCTATGCCCTGATGTAAAGACACTCACATTTGTAAAAGAAACACTGTTAAAGCTTTCATCACACATATAACCCCATGCAATAATAATGGAAGACTTTTAACACTTCACTCTCACCAAAAACCAGGTATCCAGACAGAAACTAAACAGAAATAATAAAACAAATGTTTTGACTCAAATGGACCTAACAGGTATCTACAAAACATTTCGCCAAAACACACACAAATAACAACAATAAACTGAGTATTTAAAAAAATACGAAGGAAAATATGCTGATAATTCTCAACATAAAGATAGGCAAGCTTAGAGCCTAATTTATCATTAATTATAGAGGAGGTATGATGTGGGAATGTCTTTGTATATGCTGTGAATATCAATCTTTAAATAAAGGAGCTGATTTGGCCCATGACAGGCACTGTGTAGAAGTAGTAGTTGGGGAGTCAGAATAGTTAGGAGGAGGGCGGAGTCAGAGGCAGATCAAGCCAGCTGCCCAAAGAAGAAACATGTAAGGAACACAGGTGAGCCACGGGCCATGTGGCAGACAGATCAATAGAAATGGGTTGAGTTAAGATGTAAGAGCTAGCTATAGGCCTGAGCCATAGGCCAAACAGCATAAATAGGCCTGAGCCATAGGCCAAACAGCATAAAGTTAATATAAGAGTCTGAGTCATTTCTGGGGTCTGAGCAGGTGGCAGGCGGCTAAGCAGTCTCGGGCAGCAGGTCTGTGGGTCTCGGGTCTTTGGCCACCCCGGACCAAGAAACCTAACCATTGCAACAGAGGTACATGCACTGAGACATTATACCACTAATAGGTATAATTTGTAAGGAATGAACATATGCATTTGTGCCTTCCCCCTCTGAATTTCTATACATAAGCTACTTCTACAGGCCATTCTCTTCAACAAGACACTAGTTTTTAAATCCACTACTTCATGCAGACCCAAAAAATTATTTTAGCTATTCTTCTAGATATTTTTAAGTATTTTCCCCCTCAGATGTCAGGAAAATAACCTTAATAATCCAACTCTTGCTTAATTAGGCTGCATAATCAAAGTGAGCGCTGACATCTTAACTCAGTGTTGAAATGTTACCATTTCCACTTCTGTTCCTCTTCCTTTTTTGGCTTCTTTTTCTTGTTATCTGACTCAGCAACTTTTTTATCTTTATCTTTATTCTTGGGTTTTTTCAATTTGCCATCCTACAAAGAAACAGAAAGCACTTAAGTCAGAACTAATTACACTCATGGAGGCCACTTTGACAAGCCACCCAAAAGAGAAAACTATAAACCACACAGAGAGATAAAAATTTACTAGTAATTAACAATGGAGTCAATATTTCCCCAATCCCTTCTAACAAATGACTACTCAGGAATATCACATGAGGAAGCCTGGGAAATTACTCCAACAGTAGACTCAGTGGGTTAGCAAAAATAACAAATGACAAGGCAAAGCTGGGAAAGAGGCAGGGCAGGAATTGGAAGGCAAAGGAGGCTGCCACTTTAAGTAGCTCATTCACAGTTGAAAATACTGTCTTTGTGTGTAAAAGCAGCAGTAACTGAATCACAGAAGTTCAAGGCCAGCTTGGGATATGGAGTGATCATAAAATACAAAATATGCTGGGGAGAAGGGAGTGTAGCATACACCTTTAATCTTACTATTTGAGAGACAGAGATCTTTTTGGCATTTGAGGCCAACTGTGTATGTATGTATGTATCAAAGTCTCAAACAATTAAAAAGAAAAAAGCCTCAAACCTAAGAGTAAAATTTACCATTAAAGAAAATTTTAAAACAAGCACACATCCCAACAAAGGTGTGACATTCAACAAGTAGAGAGCCATGCGCAACAAAATTTGATTTCTTCTGAAGAATTTCTAACTTTGATTTACATTTTCAACATCATTATTGAGACCTTACTTGGTTAAGTTTTACACAGCAATGAAGGATAATTTATGAGATGGCCCAGCTAGAAACCATATGGTTTGCTCTCTTCCAATCATTATCAAGGTAGTTCTGAAATCAGTTTGCCATTTTATTAAGATTATCTAGCTGTTGCTGAACACAATGAGACCAGACCCTAAGTTTATTTTAAAATCAAACAACAAAAACCAAGACAAACAAAAAAATACCAGACTAATGGAAATGACTAGAGACCAATTGTCCTGCCTAGTGAGCTAATAAAAATGCTGATTGGCTGGAATTGTGGGCAAGGCTACCAGACTAAGAAAACTCTGGGAAGAGGAAGAACAGAGCTGAAATGCCGCAGAAAAGCCACGGAGACACCAAGATGAGATGCCAACAGATGAGGAGGAAAGAAGTTGAAATGCTGCTCTGAGAAAAGGTACCGAGCAACATGGCTGAACAAGATAAGAGTCATGGGTTAGTTTAAAAGCAAGAGAGAGCAAGTTATATACCCAGGCCCTATGTCAGTCAGCGTACAATTAATACAAGCATGGATGTGTTTCGGTGGAACTATGGGACTGTGGGTCTGAAAGTCTGGGCCACCAGGCTAGGCCAGAAAGTCCGGGCCAAAAACCTCCTACAACAATGATCCTATAACTCTATAAAAAAGGTAGAGATAAACTTAGGTCTCTAAGCAGATGATTTTTAAAGACAAAAACAAACGCTGTAGTATTTCATGGGTAATATTTAAGTGGGTATGAGGACTCTCTAAGTATATAGAAATAGAAGAACAGCATCAAAACATCCTGTTAGTGGGAAGTAGTGGTCCATATCTAAAAATCCCTATGGTCAAGAGGCTGAGGTAGGAAGATTGCCAGTTCAAGGTCAACCTGGGTCACAGAGTGAGACTCCATCTTAAAAATAACAAAATAGGCTGGGGGCGGGGCGTGGCATACACTTTTAATCTTCGTATTTGGGAGACAGAGGCAGTGGGATCTTTTCTGAGTTGAAGTCAACCCGTTCTACACAGAGAGCTCCAGGTCAAACAGAAGTACAAAGTGAGACCCTGTCTCAAAAGCACAAACAAAAACAGGGGCTTGAGAGGTGGGTTAGCATTTAAGAGCACTGACTTCTCTTACAAAGGATACTAGATTTTGTTCACAGCAAACATAGTACTTCACAATCTCCTGAAATTCCAGTTCTAAGGGATCCAGTGCCCTCTTCTAACCTCTTTAGACACTTGATATACATGTGGTACACAAACATACATGTAGACAAACTCTCATACACATAAAGTTAAAAAATCTAAAACAAGGGAGAGGAAGGAGGGGGGTGTTAGAGTGATAGCCCAGGTGTTAAAAGCACTTGCTGGAGGAGTGGGTTGGGTTACCAGAATTAGCTTACAACAAACTAATTCCAATTCCAAGGGATCTGACGCCCTATACTGGTTTCTATGAGCATACACAGAGCACATGCATGTGGTAAACATACATATTCATGGGGAAAACACACAGAAAAAAATAAATTTGTAATTACAAATTTAAAAGTAAACAAAAATGTGTCATATGCTTTGATGATTAATCTTCGTAATAAACTTGACAGGATTTGGAACCATCATGGTATAGTATGGGTACATTCTGAATGTGGGTACACTTTCTTAGGGCCTGGGGTTTCAGACTAAATGGGCTTGGGGGAGAGAAAGTGAGCAGAGTAAGAGTAATTCACATTTTCTACTCGCTATGAGTGCAGATAAAATGTGACCCTCTACCTTATACTCCTGCAACCAACATATATGCCCTGAAATGTTGGATTATACTCTCAAACCAATGATCAAAAACCATGAGTCTTTTTCCTAAGTGTTGATTTTATTTAAAAGATTTGTCATAACAATAGTAATAATACATGAAATGTGTATTGAGAAGTCAGGCTGCTGTTCTATCCAGCCAGGTGGCTTGTAGAACTTTTGAATTGGTTTATGGGTCCCTCTGAATGACAAAAGATTGTGCCTACAATCTAGAGAGTTCTAGAATACTGTAAACAAAATTTAATGGGAGTGTATAAAACATGAATGTGGATAAAAACACAGAATTGCCACCTTGTGAGGTTTTAGAGGGATTGATTATGTAGGGAACTATATTAGCATCTATTAATATTATATTCAGAAAATAATTTGGCTATATTCTTCCTATGTCCTGAGAACAGCAGCAAGGCTAATAATTCTAAGATAATGGAATAGCTTGTTTGGTGGAAGAAATTTCAAAACAATATAAAGCCAAACTGTGGCATCTGGTCAGGAAAGGAGAAATGACCAAAAATTTTAAGTTGTAGATAGAGTAGGTACAGACAAAGCAGTTGCAACTGGTAAGAAGATGACACTATTTAGGAGAAACCTATTACTTTGCACAGACAATAGCAGTTTCCCTCTTGAAAACAACTATAGCAGGTTCAGCTCCCAAAACACACAGAGGCCTAACAACTTTGAACATTATATCTCCAGTTGGAAGTAGAACCTGGCAAAATCATGATGCCCACTTTTCAGGAATATAAGATTCAAGTCACAGAGTCATAAAAGCTTACACTAAGAACCCAGAAAGCCACTGAGGTCAAACAATGGTTCCTTAAAAGGCGCCAAGACAACATTAAAAGAAACTGTAAAGAAAAAGCCTGAGTTTTAATGGAGCCTTATAATGTTAGGCCAGAACCATGGGACCTCCACTGAAGGTGCAGGCAGAATTGGGCTCTATGTGCCGGAGGTGACGGGACAAGAGGAGGAATAAAAGCCACTCAAGCCTATTGCAGTCTACATGATGCTACCAGATGACAGACATGGAGCTGTAGAGACTTTAGTGTTTGCTTTGCCATATTTCCATCTTGCTTTGGTTTCATCTTTCCTTGCTCTGTCCCATTCCCATATTTTGAAATGGTAATGTTTACTCTGTGTCCCTATATATTCAAAGTGTGTAACTTATTTTTAATTTCAGAGACTCAGAATTAGCAGATTGAATCTTAAGAGACTGGACATTAAATGTTGAAAGTGTTGAGATAAACAGGACTTTGAAGTTAAGAGTAAATATTTTGCAAACTTAGAGGGCCCTAAGCCCATGAAGCACAGATGAAATGGTAGGGGGAAGTTCTATGCTTCTGTTAACAAGCCAAGGGGTAAATGGTAATAGTTAGAATTCACTATCAAGCTGGCTAAATCTATCATAAAGAAGATCCATTGCTAACAGTGGGCAGCATCAACCCATGGACTGAAAACCTGGATTTGTCAATTGCGTCCTGGCTGTGAGTGTAGCATGACCAGACACTTCTGACCATCATAACAAAAAAACATTTCAAGCCATAGGCCAAATTAAACTTGACCTTTTGTTTTTTTCAGGCATGTCACAGCAACAGAAAATGAAAAATATTAATATTTTAATAATATCACCACACTAATATGTAAATGTTTCTATTTTTATGTTATCATTTAAAAATAAATTTAAATGGAAAGAATACATCTGCACTTTCTTTGGGGAGAAGATGTTAGATTACATTAATTCAGATGATATTCACTACTTATGCTAAAACACATCACGAGATAGGGAAATGCTATTCAGTTAAGACATTCTCTGAATAGTTGTTAACAGCTGTGTATATGATGATCACATAGGGAAACTACTGCCCACATTGTAGGTTTTCCTTTTTTTTGTTTGTTTGACAAGTATTCTTTTTGTAGCCCTGGAGGTCCTGGAACTTCCTATGTAGACCAGGCCAGCTGAGAGATCCAACTGCCTCTGCCTCTCAAGTGCTGAGATTATAGGCATAAACCCACCACTGTCTGGCATACTGTAGGTTTTCAAGCTTCAAATTGAGATAATCAGTAACCAAGAAATATCAGAACAATTCCAGAAACAAATTAAAAATAAAAACCGAATGCCAATGAGGTTTAATGATTAATTCTGACATCTGGGTTCCCTGCCATAAAAGGACTGTGTATCAAAATTCAGCTGTATTTTCTCACAGGGAGGGAAATATCAAAAAAAATAATAATAATAATTTAAAAAAGAAATCAAATGTCTTTTCCAAACTGTTGAAACTAGTCTATAATGACTATCTAAATGAGAGTAGAGTGTCTGGCTACTATAACAGCTACTCAAGTCCATACATTGGTTCTCATGCTAAGCAGACACAAATGATCTGAAAAACTACAATCTTCTAACTGCAGGACTTGATTATTTTAAACATGATTTCACTGAAGACCTTCCTTCTTCCTTCTTATGAATTAAAAGGACCAACACACACTCACAAGGAAGGCAAGATAACATGACAGCTAGTGTGTTGGTTCTAGACCCATAATATATGAGAACAAATCCTGGTTATACAATTCCATAGCTATACAACCTCTAACAAATGATCAACCTCTCTATAAACATCAAGCTTACACATCTGCCAGTAAGAATGGAGTTATATTCATCTCTATGGTTGCTACAGGAATTAAAGGACATATATATAAAAAAATGTTTTGAGATGAGTAAATATCTATTATATTAAATATGCATAACAAGTTCTTAATAATGTGATAAATGGCATTTTTTAATTGTTAGTTTGCAGCTTAGGCTAGACTCAATCTCCAGACCTCAGTCCTCAGAGTGTTGATAATGTAAGTTTGTATTCACCATACCTGATCAAATTACCTCCTCCCCGAAAATACTGGGTAGCTTCAAACTCACAGATCCCCTTCTTTCTGCCTCTTGAGTAGTGGGATTAAATGTGTGTGCTACTACGCCCAGCCTTAAATTACAAGCTTAAAAACCCCTGCACTCACTATCATTACTGCTAGTGCTTTAAGTTTTTCACTTTTAATACCATTTTGTCTCCAGCGTTGACTAACCTCAGAAGGAACATAATTCCACAAGAGCCCAAGTTTAAGATGCCTTAGGAATTGCCCATCTTTAAAAAAAAAAAAAAAAATTCTAACAACTTTTTAGTACAATAAATCAAAAATAGCAAAAAATGTATTATTCTTTTAAAAATATAATACCACAAGCACTAAATAAAATCCTTAGAAAAGCACTTGAACCAAAGTGGAGTTCTAAGGATTATAAGCCAGTAAAGAAGGGGTGGGGGTAGCAGAAGAACAGCATGTTCTGAAGCACAGAATTAGGTATGAAAAACAAACAGAGGCAGGCAATATGGCTGAAGCAAGGTGAGCCAGGGAAGAACAAAATGAAGCAAGACACAGGATACAGAGGCTAGACTGAGGAGCGCTGCTCAAGAGCCTAGACTTCACTATGACCAAGATGGCATTCACTAAAGAACTTTAAATTAGGACAGTTATATTAAAATGAGGAAAGAAAGGCTTTATTGGATATAAAAGAGTTTATTCAAATCTTCAGTTATATAAGCCAAAATGTATATCATCAACATTTCTGCATGCCTAAAGTATCAGGTAACAACACAAGCTATGAATAGACAAAGAGTAGACCGAATGGTGACTGAGGATAACTTAAAGATACTCTGGGGTCATTTCAAGATCTTGGCACACTCAGTGCCATAAATATAGCTTGCCTTTAAACTATTCTCCACTGTTACTATAAAAACAAACCAATAAATTCTCAAAACATATTTGGCCTCAAGAGTTGTTTTAGTAACAATGAGATGGCTCAACAGTTAAAAGTTGTATATAATTCTACGTGTATATCATGATGCATGAGTGCACACTGAAACACACATACACACACACACTTACATTTTAAGGCTCTTTTTTTAATAAAAACTTAAATCTCTTAACTTACTAACCTCTTCTTCTTCTAGTTTTCTTTTCTTCTCCTTCTTGATATCTTCTGTCTTAATCTTCTTAGGTTTATAATCAGCACTAGAAAGGGGAACACAAATATGCTGTTAATGCAACTATGGCTTAAAAGTTCTCACCTACAGAATTAAGTTCTCCCAACTCTTAAAACGTATCCATGACAGGTATGACTGCTGTTATTCTTGACTGGGCATTCTACAGTAACTGGAGTAGCAAGTAAGAACTTAGCTGACTAAGGATTGGAGAGGTGCTCAGCTGCTAAGAGCAGGTTGTTCTTACAGAAGACCTAGGCTTAGTTCCCAGCACCCATATGAGGGCAGCTCAGACTGTCCCCAACTGTCTGTAACTCCAGTTCCAGAGGATCTAATACCTACCCTCTTTAGGACTCTGTAGACACTAGTATGCATGTGGTACACAAACAAATGTTCAAGCTAATAGACATAAAATAAAAATAAAAAAATAAACAAAGCTAAAGAGACAAACAGAAACAGACTGGAGACCAATAAATATAACCCTCATAACAAGTTGTCTGATGTGAATACTGAGAACCAAACTTGAGTCCTCCAGAAGAGCAAGGACTCATAACCACTAAGCCATTGCTGTAGTCAATATGTATGATTTTTAGTTGTTGGATGGACCAAGTTTTTCAGGAGCCTCAAGTTCACCAATTAAGCTAGACTGATTAGCCAGAAAGTCCTAGGGATTCGCCTGTCTCTGCATTCCCAGTCCTAGGATTATAATCTTGCTCCACTACACCTGGAATTTATGTGTGAGCTGTTGATCAAATTCAGACCCTCACGATTTACAAGATAAACACTTCATCAACTGTGCTACAGCTCTAACCATTCTATCAAAAATCCTTTGATTAGTAATAGAGTATGATAAGCTACATAGACTCAGTATTATCACTGGGTAAATCTAGGAAAGAGCCTTGAATAACGAGCAATTTCATTCTCTTAGTGCCCTTTCTAGGAAAGAAGACAGAGATCCTAGAAAAAGAAGCAAAGAAGTATAGTGGAATTATGTTGTTACATTGTAAATAATTGTCCCGCCTACTGGTTTAATAAAAATGCTGATTGGCCAAAGGAAGACAGGAAGTGTGGACCGGGATACCAGAAGAAGAAAACTCTGGGAAAAGGAAGAACAGCAGAAATGCCACAGTGATGTCAGAGATGCCACAGATGCAGAGGACAGCTATGCTGTTGAGAAAAGGTATTGAGCTGCACGGCTGAACAAGATAGGAATCATGGGTTAGTTTAAGGGAAAAGTGCAAGTTATATGCCTGGGCTCCAGGTCAATCAGCATAAAATTAATATATGTGTCTGTGTGTTTCAGTGGGACTATCGGACTGTAGGCTGGAAAGTCTGGGTGATGAGGCAATGCCAGAAACTCCGGGCCAGAACCCACATACAACAAAGAAAAATTGAGGTAGTCTCAAGCTGGCCTCAAATTCACTATGTATTAAAAAATGACTAAGGGCCTGGAGAAATGGCTCAGAGGTTAAGAGCAATGGCTGTTCTTGAGTTTAATTCCCAGCAACTACATGGTGACTCACAACTGTCTGTGGGATCTGCTGCCCTGTTCTGGCATTCAGGCACATGTGCAGGCAGAGCACAGAAGAAAATAGAGAAAAGAGAAAGAGAAAGAATTAGGTATGAATCTTTCCAAATGTTTCATGCACTACCACATCGTTTTAAGTGGTGCTGGAATTAACCTATGGCTTTCTGTGGTAGGCAAGCACTCTACCAATTGAGCTATATTCTGAACCCAATTCTCTTAATTTACTGGTGGTGTAAAACTGATAATACATTCTAAGTGACTAAAATAATTTAAATATCTTTCATTAATTTTGTATTATTTGAAATTTCTTTACTAAATATGCATCTTTTTAATAATAAAAGACACCCATTATACATAAACATAACTCCCATAAAAACTCAATTCTCATAAATCAAAGAGTCTAATAATCACAAAATGCCAATCAGTATAGTTTTTGTTCATTACAGATACACATATGTATTCTTTATTTTTTAAGATTTATTTATTTATTATGTATGCAGTGTTCTGTCTGCATGTCAGAAAGGGACACCAGATCTCCTTATAGATGGCTATGAGCCACCAATTGGTTGCTGGGAACTGAACTCAGGACCTCTAGAAGAGAAGCTAGAGCTCTTAACCTCTGAGCTCTCTCCAGCCTCACTTATGTATTCTTTAAACAGTCTTTTACTCTAAAGAATTTTGGAATATCTCTTCTAATTCATTTTTTAAAATTTATAAACCTTATGCGCATGCACGCATGCACTAAACAGCTAATGCCATATACCAGAATTAATCAGACCAATGAATGTTTATACCTAGAATAGACATTCAGAATGAAGTTCTCAAGCTTCACATTTAATTTTACATTTTCAGTACTGAATATATTTTATGCACTCATTGAGCACCAAAAGCAAAAAACAAGCAAACAAAAACAAAACAAAACAAACAAAAGACCACAAAACCCTGACAAATCGGAACTAGAAAAACAATTAACTAATTTCCACCACCTACATTCAGTCCTTTGTCATCCCTTTATATTTAATTTAGCCTCTCCTGTTCTTTCTTCATGGTATACAGTACTCACATATACATTTGTTTACATGTATAAAGATGTTATGAGATTGTGGTTTTTCTTTCTGAAATTATGTGACCATGCTTAATAGTATACATATTAAGTACATCCATATTCCTGCAAATTTTAACTGCGATTTTCTTTAAAGCTGAGTAGTATATTATATTATACACACAAAATTCATTATCCATTAATCTGCTGATGAACAAAGTTGATTCCAACTATTTATAATAAGGCATCACTAAGCATTCTTTTAAAACTGAAATTTCATTAAATATTCCTCTTCAATCAAACAGGAAGAAATACATACTCGTCCTCATCTCGAGGTCTCTTCAGTGGCTTTATATCCTCTTTTGGAGGAGCAAAATAGCCATCATCTTCAGGTTCATCCTTAATTCGTGGTGGACTAAAAAGAGAAAAAATAAAATAAAACAGCTAGTTACTGACTCTAGCTACTAGAATGTCTACATTATGTTTAAAAACACAAAAGTACTTGCCCTGGCTAGTTTTATGTCAACTTAACAAAGGCTAGAATTTCATCTGGAAGGAAGGAGCCTCAATTGGAAAAATGCCTCAAGATCCTGCTATAGGGCATTACCTTAATTAGTGAGACTGATGTGGGAGGACTCAGTGCATTGTGGGTAGCACTACACAGGGCTGGCTGGCAGCCCTAGGTTCTATAAGAAAGCAGGCTGAGCAAGCCAGTAAGCAGCACTCCTTCACAGCCTTTGCACTAACTCCTGCCTAGTTTGAGTTCCTGTCCTGACTTCCTTCAATGATGAACAATGATGTAAAAGCATAAGCTAAATAAGCCCTTTCCTCCTCAAGATGCATTTGGTCATGGTGTTTCATCACATCAATCTAACCAAGTAAATATAACCAAGTAAATCTAACCAAGACAGTAGGCATATTTCATCTTACAAAGGAAAGGCTAATGTATGCATGTATTTTCTACATCACCTTTGTATTACATTACAAGTATTACCTTGCTTAGGTAATACTCTCTTCATTTTATAGGTAAATGGATAACATCAGGATTCAGGCTAAAGGAACTTACTCCAAGTTAAACATCTTTTTTCCCCCCTCACTAGAGTTTTGCTGCCTTTACTGTTAACTATCAATAGGGCTCAAATCAGAAGAATAAATTTAAATTGTTTTCTTAACTTACATAATCTACTATGTATGTGACCCACAGATGACCCTGTTTTAATAATCCAAAATTAAATAAAGCCTTTACAAAGAAAAAGATAAAACTTGACAGCCTAAGCATGGTGTGCTAAAATACATATTTTATTCAGTAGCACAGAAAAATGGCCAGTCATATAAAATTACAACAAAAATCTAGCCGTTAAACAAGTACTAGCATAAAGTAAAGTTATTCACAGTAAGTCAAACCTTCCACTGTTCTAACCTGTGGTTAGGTTTGCTACTTCACACAAAACATGTCTAAAATCTTTTTGCTAAGACTCTGCCTTCTGAAAATAAAGATGGCACAGATTTTAGGATAGCAGATTAGAAACTGCCTGTGTGTGAAATGATGAAAGACAAGAACTACAATAAGAATAAACATAAGCTTTGTAGGATAGGGAAAGAGGTCTATGAATTTAAGATAAAATTTGAGATAAGGAAACAAACCTATCTTACATTTTAAAAATAAACTGGAAAAAAGTAGTTAAATACAAGGTCTTGAGGTCAAACTCAATGGTTAAGAACACATGCTGCTCTTTTAGAGGATCTGGGTTTGAGTCATAGCACCTTCTATCAGGTGACTCACAACTGCCAACTTTAGGGCAAACAAGGCTCTCTTCTGGCCTCCATGGGCAAACTCACATGATGCAGGCACATGTACCCACACCCACAATCTTTAAGCAGTTTTGGAGAAATGGCTTAAAATTGGAAAAAATTTAAAGAACTGTCCCTTCATTCCTTCTTCCATAATACCAAGGTTCAATTCCAAACATGGCAGCATGTAACTCCAGTTCCAGAGGATCGGGTGCCTTCATCTAGACTCTGTGAGCAGTAGTCACGTATGCAGCCAAAATACACATATTAAATACATTAAATTAAATCCCAATAAAACAACAGATAAAAGTTGAGCATTGAACCAGAGAGATTGCTTGGTGGCATTGGCAGCTCTTCTAGGGGTCTTGAGTTCATTTCCCAGCTATCTTATAGTGGCTCAGAGCCATTTATAATGGGGTCTGCTGCCCTCTTCTGGCACGTAGGTGTGCATACAGATAGAGCACCATATACAAACAACAAATAAAAAGCTTAAAAGCTTTTGTAAAAAATAATCAATGCCTTTAATTCCAGTCCTCAGGAACAAGAGCAGGTAAATCTGAGTTTGATGCCAGCCTAGTCTACAAAGTAAGTTCCAGGACAGCCAGGGCTACATAGTGAGAACCTGTCTTGAACCCTGCTCCACACCCCACATACAAACAGTACAATAAATAAATTTCTAGACATATGTATCTTACAGCAAAATTAAATGAAGAGGGCTATAAACAGGGTTAACAGATTTATAACAAAGACTGAAGAGTCTCCTAGTAAACTGCCCAGATTAGATAAATTCACTGCAAAATTCTAGCAGATAACACCAATACTTTTCAAACTGATCAGAAAAGAGAAAGCAAACACCTGCGAAACATTACCAAGGTACCAAAATCAAATTACAAAATTTAAAAAAATTATAAACCAATTTCTCTGATGAGCATAGGTTTAAAATTCTCAAATATTTGCAAACCAAAATCAAGAACACACTTGACATAATGAATGGAAGGGTGAATCAATACCTATAAATCAATAAATGCAGTTACAGCATATATATTGTAGGGGTATTGTGTTATTTCATGGTAAATAATTGTCCCACCCATTGGTTTAATAAAAAGAGCTGATTGGCCAAAGGCAAGCAGGAAGTGTAGGCGGGGTTACCAGACTAAGACAATCTCTGAGAACAGAATGCCAGAGCAGAATGCCAGAGAGGTTAGGCCCGAAAGTCCCGGCCAGAAACCTCTTACTACAATATATAGATTTGGGAACAGAAATTACATGATCATTTCAATGATGCAGAAAAGGCATTTGACAAAGTTCAATGGCCCTTCATGATAGAAAGCTCTGAAGAAAACAAGAATATAAAAAATAGACCCCAACATAATAAAAGATAGACAGACAGACAGACAGACAGACACACACACACACACACACAAAGCCAATATTATACTAATGAAGAAAAACTAAAAACATTTCCTCTAAAATCAGGACCAAGAGAAGAGAATCCACTCTCTCTACAGTTTAGAGAGCAGTAAGAGAAAGAAACAAAAGGGATACAAATAGGAAAGAGCAAAGTCAAAACATGCTATCTGCAGACAATATGAGCCCTTAAAGGACTCCACTAGGAAACTGTAAACACTGTCAAAAATAACACACAAAGATTAGTAGTTTTCTTATATACCAATAATGAACTTGCCAATAAGGTAATTGGAGATGGGGGAGGGTCCCCCTATTTTGATAATAGCTTAAAAACAAACAAAAACACAAAGCCAGGTAATTAATGAAAAGTGTCTTTCTGCATAGTGTGAATTACTACTGGGTAATAAGGAAAACTGTTTTGGCCTACAGCAAGCTAGCTTATAGGCAGGTGGGAAATCCAAGCATAAATAAAGGGGAAGAAGGGCAGAGTCACACAGAGAGCTGCTACCAAGAAAACAAGATATAAAAGTACAGGTAAACCACTAGCCATGTGGCAAGACATAGATTAATAGAAATGGGTTGAGTAGAAACACAAGAACTAGCTAACAAGAAGCCTGAGCCATATGCCAAACAATTCGTAATTAATATAAGACTTTGTGTGATTACTGGGACTAAACAGCTGTGGGCAGTCTGGATCTCTGAGCTAGGCCAGGCCAGAAACTTCTGACAACAGGTGATAGTGGTGTAAGCCTTTAATCCTAGCCCTTGGGAGGCAGAGACAGGTGAATCTCTGTGAGCTGAAGGCCTTTTTTGTTTTACATAGCTAGTTCCAGAACAGCCAAGACTTCACAGAGAAACATTGTCTCAAAAAACCAAAACCAAAACAAAACACAACTAAGGTTATCGATATGTATCAGTGGATGAAGGTGCTTTGCTATAATCCTGATGAGTTCATTATCACCTAGGACCCACATAGTGGAAAGAGAGGTGACTCTTAAAAGCTATGCTTTAACTATACATGGGCACTGTGAATATGGCATGCAAATCATCTCTCTCTCCTCTCTCGTGTGTATGTGTATGTATGTGTGTGAAATGCATTTGTGCACACACGCAACCACACAAATAGATAAATGTAATTAAAAATAAAAACAAAGTTCACCAGGCATGCTAATACCCATCTTTAATACCAGCCCTGAAGGAAAAGAGATCTCTGTGAATTCTATGCTAACTTGGCCTACCTAACAAATTCCAGGCCAGCAAGGGCTACATAGTAAAACTCTGTGTCTTAAAAGATAGATTGATTACAACACTAGAAAATGCAAAGACTATCCATGATTGCACACTAGGAAAATTAGTACTATGAACCTAACTACATTATAAAAAGTTATCTGCAGATTCAATGCGATACCCATCAAAATTTCAATGGCATTCTTCACAGAACTAGGAAAAAGAAAATCAAAAAATATATACGTTAGTAAGCTACAGCCACCTAATTTTCATCAAAGGCATCAAAAGCATTTGGAGAAAGAGCAATCTCTTCAGCAAATGATGCTGGGAAAAACTACACTCTTATCTAGTATACTGCACAAAAATTAATTCAAAGCAATTTAAAAGCCTTAATGCAATTTTTGAAATTCTTAATGCAATTTTTGAAATTTTAAAACTGTCTGGGGGAAATACTTCCAAAATAGAGCTAGGAATAAGCAACAACTTTCTGGAAAGAACTCCCATAGCTTATAAAGTAATTGCCAAGAATTGACAAATGGGATTGCACAAGATTAAAATGCACCTGTAAACAAAGGAAATAGTCAGATATAAGTGACAGCTTACAAGTGGAAATATTTGCCAACATTATATCTGACAATAATCTACAAAGAACTCTAAAAAAAAAATCCATCAATAATTGAGCAAGTGAACACAGTCTCAAAATATAACCAGAAATAAATACTTGAAAAAATAACATTCTTAGTTATTAGGGAAATGAAGATTAAAACCACTCTAGTCAGAACAGCTATCAAAAAGAAAAAGAAAAAATCAAATGCTAATGAGTATGTAAATTGGTGGGGCCACTATGAAAATCTTATTGAGGACTATACCCTACGGACAAATGCTACTTCTACAGCTGTGCCTTCTCCTACTCCCAATCAAGATCTAGAAGAAACACCCAACTGGTTCAAAGTAAATGCACCATTATATAAGACTATCATGTGTGACTTTTTAAGTGGGTGATGAGAAATTGCTACAGTTCAAGAAGTTCTAAAACAACTTCCCAAAAAGAAAAAGGTTTAAGTGAAGCATCTGGAGTCTCTATAAGACTCATGGCTAGCCAGTGGCTACAGCAAAGTGAATCAGAGGCCAGTATCTAGGAGAAGAATGTGTTCCTGACTCTCTTAACCCCCCCACCCCAAATTCTGTGAATGAACTCAGGACATCACAGTAAGTCCAAAGAACCTATTCAGATCTTAATTTAACAAAAGTCTCTCATGGTCTCTGGGCAGAGATTAGACATTATACACTTAACCAATTTATCTAATAAAGAGAATTCGGAGGGTGGCTTTAGAATGCTTCCTCAAGGAGAGCATTTGTTTCTTTTTCTCGGAAGTACCTGGATACATGCATGGTCCAATCTCAATTTTTTTATTTATCAAATAAAACTAAAAGTTCAAAGACTCATGAAAGCCAACCTCTCAACTCTGTCTCAGTCAGTAAGGTAAATGTTTCGAACAATCTCTAACAAATCCATTCTGTTGTTCTGTAGGAGGCATGAGAATATATATTATTTTAAATGGTCTTCTGAATCTAGAGAGGACTGGGGAGCTTACCTGAGGGTACTGAAAATGGGAAAAAGAACAGGAGTAGGACAGTAAAAAACAAGCTAAAAGTAATGTAC
Organism: Phyllotis vaccarum; assembly: GCA_033318265.1. NCBI lineage: Eukaryota > Metazoa > Chordata > Mammalia > Rodentia > Cricetidae > Phyllotis > Phyllotis vaccarum. Next base: position 187,566,080 of record JARWLC010000001.1, on the reverse strand, counting down.
ATTTATATACATCTACCTAAATATACATTTATCCCAAAAGTTAAGCCTGATAAGATTCTATACATAAGTCTTATAGTATTAAAGAATAATTCATAATGATTAAGAAATTCCATAATTACTACCGAGAAGTTTCTTTTGAAATATTAGAGAACAGTGAGGTTACACTGTGGATACACTAAAAACCCATAAGCCATATAAATTCTAAAACGGAAGATTTTGTGGTATGCATATACCTCAACTTTTAAAAATCTTATTCTGCCAGCATTCTCCACTTATAAACTTTTTGGATAAGTGTTATTTAGTCTCACTAACTAGAAGTGTAAAAACCCAAGCTGATCTCAGACAAGTTGTCTTATTACTGACTTTGTTTTGAACCATCAAGCTACCTAGGTCAGCATGTGTTGGAAATGCTAGACACCACCATGTGGAATCACCTAGACAAAAATAAGCTACCACAGCAGATCTTACCTAGAGAAGCCATTTTCCTTCTCCTTCTTTATTTTTGCATCCCCAGCTGCTCTGATCTGCAAAGAAAAAGCCACAACTCAATAAGTGTTTTGGGAAGTATTAAATACTAAAACAAATCCCTTACTCAAGAATATTACCATCAACTGAGGGGAGGGGAGATTATATTAGTATGTATTAATTATGCATAAAACAGGCTTCCTTACACCATTTATACAAGCTTATGAGATATTCTGATCTATCTGTAGCTCATTCCCCCAATCTCACCAATCCTCTTCCCCTTCCCACCCAGTTCTTTCCATTGCCATGATTTGTCTTTCTTTTGGGGTGTCTAAGTTAAACGAGGGTGGTTTACAGGAGACTACATCACTGGAGAAAATGTTTCTTTCCTCTAACAACCTTTAATGGATGGTAAGTCTTAATTAAAGAAGTGAGGCATCATGAGTCCTTACCCTGTTCTAAGACAGAATGTTGATGGGCTCAATATTGTATATATCTTATGCTAAAAATCACAGCAGATTTGACTGTTCAGAAAAGCCAAGGCCATGCCAGGCTATTTTGGAGCACCTTGATCCTGGACTTACCCTTCTTGTTAGATTCTAGGTAAAACTGATCGAGTCTTACTCAAACCAGCAACTTTTTAATCGCAAAATAATAGTAATTTCACTTCCCCAAATATATTCACTACTCAAAGTTTGCTGCTGGCAGTGCACAGAAAAGAATAAACAAAAATCAAGAGGATGGACTAATCTATCTCCTGCCCTCACTGGTTTAGGCAGAGTATATCTTTTCTCCATCAACTTTCTTTTTTGCACTCATCAGAAAAAAATAGATCTTTAAGAAATCTTGACACATACACATAAAGGGATGCCCCTGAGCTCCATATCCATTGGTTCCTCTGGAAAGGTACAAACCAATCAGTATATTGGCTATCTCAGGGAAAGATAAGGACACCAAGTAAGGAGCAAACAAGGAGGTGTCTTACTCCACATTCTCTATTTCACCATGTCTGAGTTCTTTTATTCAAGAATCTTCAACCTTTGAAGACAGAGTATACATCCTAGACTGGAACTTACTTTGTAACCCAAGATGACTTTGAATTTCTACTCTTGTTTCCATCCCCAAATGTTGGGATTACAGGCATATACCAATACACCTGGTTTAGGAAGTGCATGCCATTCAAACATTCTACCATCTAGCCAGACTCCTCAAACTTTATCAGTAAGCTTTAGGCCTTCTTCCAAAATAAGAACTTTCTCTAATACAGAAAGATGATGTTTCCAGAAACTTTATATCCTCACTGTAGCATAAAACAAATGGGTTTAGTACACTTAAAGAAAGAAAGAGAGGGAGGGAGGGAGGGAGGGAGGGAGGGAGGGAGGGAGGGAGGGAGGAAGGAAGGAAGGAAGGAAGGAAGGAAGGAAGGAAGGAAGGAAGGAAGGAAGGAAGGAAGGAAGGAAGGAAGGAAGGAAGGAAGAAAAATACACAGTGGTAAATGATTTTGCTTTCATCGTTTCAACAGCTCAACTCTGAGGTCTTTTTCAGGGAGGGACGTGGGAAGTTTAGTGAGTACACTGCAAAGAAGAAGTGGGCTAGGCAGGCAGTAACTACAGTACTGCCTGCTAACTCTGAAGTCTTTCCACAGACCGGTTTTACTCCCAAGCCAATGGTATATACAAAGGTACTTTGATTACCTGCTTCTAAAGTGATCAGAATGAAAATGAATTCCCTTTTCCCCTTAAAGAAAGGTTATATACCTTTTCTTCCTTTCGTTTTTCCTTGTCTCTGTCTTTATGTCTGTCTTTATGTTTGTCTGAACTTCCATCTTTGTGTTTGGTTTTGTCTTTCTCTTTATGCTTCTTTTCAGAATCTTTATGTTCACTGTTAAAAATAAAACAAAAGGGTTACTATAGTTAGGACCATAAGTTCAACTTAAAAGACATAAACTACGAAAACTTATAATGCTTAAATAGTCCTGACAAAGGGTTCAAAGATTGGGGGCTGTATCAGAGGTCCCACCTATGTTAGTTCACCAAGTGTAACCAGAAACACCAAAAGAGATCATCTGGATTTTGTTTTGAGCTCCCCTCAGCTCCTAGGTACAAGCTACTGCTGGGACAAGCACCCACGATGAGCCAGAGGGACAAACAAGTGTACCCAGTGTGAACTGTATTGCTGTATTAGGAGCACAGGGAACAACTGGGAAGGAGAAAACATTCCATAGCATAACCTTGCTCTTTGTGAGGGTGGCATGGGCCAAATGAGACCTGAGAGATGGTACCCCTTTATGTGTTGACTCAGTAGTCAATCAAATCTCTTAGAAATAAAACTGCTAAAGTCCTGAACATAGTAATTTTTTTTTTCTGTCAAACACAGAAGCTTCTTTAGGACTCCTTCATAGTTGTCATATATTATCTAGAAATTTGAAACCCCCCACTTTTGGGTTCTTACTCTAATTAATAAGAGAACTTAGAAACAGACTTGGAAGAAATCTTAGAGCAAACAAGTAGAAAATCTTGGTACCTGACAAAGGAAGGTAAAGGAGAAGGGGAAGGGAAATTGCCATCCTGTTGAATTAGGCCAGAGCATTCAGCAATGTAAGTCCCCAAATAGTCACATGGCAAACAAGAAGCTTGTGGTAGAAGGGGTGTGGGGAGTGTCATAGAGAAAGCATGCCCAGATTTTGGCCAATATATCAAAGAAAAACAAATTAAAGATTAAAAGGGAAAAGTTAGGATTTTCTAATTTAGGTCCCACAGAAGCAGGTAGATAAACTCTACAGTACTACAAATGGAAGATCTGCAAGTGACTGAATCTAGAACATTTTTTTAAAGTGACAAAATATACAGCAAGTCTAGTGTTATTTCTATAACTTTCTAACAACAAAAAATACAATGAAAGTTCTATCTCCAACCGTCACATCTAAATGGAGTCAATCCAACTTATCCAAAATGTATGGCTAAGTGAATGACCTAACATACTGAAAGTTTTCCCACCAGCTTTAACTAGGAAGAATTAGTTACTTGTAGATGAAGTTTTTATAAACCCTGTTTGCCTCTTCTTCACAATAAAAAAGACCCATCTGAAATCAAGGACAAGTTCTATATTTATTATTTCCAAGTCTTGCTTTGAAAGAGATATGAAAGAGTTAAAAAATACAACTCCTATTTTAGAAAGCAAAATATTGCAAGGCTTGAGCCATATTAAAATGATCATACATGTTCATATAGGATCTCTCTTCTAGAAATTTCTTAGGAAATGTTACAAAGATGTTTATTTTAGCACTTACCACTGTAAACAAAAGAAAATAAAAAAATGGGTACAATCTAAATAAGCCAGAGAGAAAATTGTGTTAATATCAAAGTATGCAACTATAAAGGAACATTTGTTAGCTACCTTATAAGTATGCATGTAGAATACTCCTGACAGATGCTAATAGGACTATGAAAAATGCCTTTGGCTGTTAATGTAAACAGAAACAGAGACTAGCAGCAAAAACCACAAAACAATGTATATTTTTCATTTTCTTCTGTATGCCTGGCTGAACAGTTAAGGCATTTGCTGATAGATTCCATAGCTAAGCAAAACAGAACTCAAATTCAGTAATATGAATTGGGAGTTCATTCCAGATGCAAGAGTGCTAATAGCCCAACCAATAGGGATAGTCACACCTATAAGGTTCATTAGCTCATTTGCCACTTGTTTTACTCAGAGCAGAAAAAGTGGGTTTCACTGGTAGTAATCTCAAGAGGCCCAATAAGTCTCCTCTAAAGCTGTTTCCTAAAAAGATACTCATCTATAAAGAAGACAAAAACAGCACAAAAGTAATGGTATTAAATTAAGCAAAGTCAAGAATATGGGTCAAATTATCTACTGTTACACCCACCTCTGTGTACAAAAGCAGCCATAGCTAAGATGGGCATCTAAGTTATAAGTAGATTCTTACCAGAAGGGAAGACTAGCAGAAACAGAACCACTGGATAAGAAAAAATGCAGGTACTATCACAGATGAAAGGAAATGCCCATTGTGCCTTGTTTATATACTCCTCCCTCATTTATATTCTCTTCCAACTTTCATTAGCTGTTATTTATATGAGTTATACATAATAAACGACAAGTTTCTACATCAGCAAATCTTTCAGTTCATGAAGGCTGAATGGCAGAGAATGCTGATTGTATACAGAAACCACATTTCTCCACTAACAGTATTGTCACTGTATTCACTGTATTCTTATGTGTTTCTAATTTATCCTATTATAGTTAATCCTTAGGGCTGGAGAGGTGACTCAGAGGGACAGAGCACTGGCTGAGGTCCTGAGTTCAATTTCCAGCAACTACATGTAGCTCACAAGCATTTATAATAAGATCTGGTGCCCTCCCTCTTCTAGGGTGAAAGAAAGCATATATGTAGACAGAACACTGTACACATAATAAATAAATCTAAAAATGAATTTAGTCCTTTATATGTTGCTGAGTCTAAAACCTGACTCATTAGGTGGCATAAACCTAATAATATGCACAGTATTGATATTACTGTTTAGTGGCTATTATAAAAATACTTTAATAATAAAAATCCCTATAGCACTCAGTCTCCTACATAAATTTTATATAAAAGCAAAGTCTGGAAACAAATGTACTCATCTTAATAATGAATATATCTTCTCCCCACACTATCCTCTAACCAAGCATTGTATTTATTTGGTTTGTGTGTCTGTGTGTGTTGGTTTTATGCTTGTCTTTTGAAATAAGGTCTTATGTTTAGCCCTGGCTAGGCTCCAACTCAATATGTAGACTAGGCTGGCCTTATGCTTACAGAGATCTGATGACCTCTGCTGGAATTAAAGACATGCACCACACATGGCTGTTCTTATTTTTACAATCCTTATTGTACTCAATTTTGTAATAATCCTAAGAAGTAGATCTTTTTTTTAGGAGTAATTTATATACAGAGGAAGTGGTAATTTAAAAACTAATGTGATTTCTGTTACAGAGAAGCCAATACTAGAATTAAGCTTGGTATTTACATTTAGAAGTCTGGAACACCTACTAGTACATTGTTATCACCTTCCCACTTAAATACTATTTAAAATACTTGTTTCCTTGTTTATTGTGTATGGGTGTTTTGCCTGTCTTTATGTCTGCATAAACATGCACCTTTGGTGTCTGAGGAAGACAGGAGAGAGTTGGATTTCCTGGGGCTAAAGATACAGTGATGTGAGCTAGTAAGGGTAGATATTGAAATGAAAGAGTAGTAAGTACTCTTAACTGCAGAGCCATCTCTCCATCCCCAGATATCACATTTCCACTTAGTTAATATTATCACTTAAAGGAGACTGGTGTTGTATAGAAAGCCTAAGATCTGGGCTCCTGGCTGTCTTATAACTTGCTTTGTAGACCAGTCTGGTGTCAGAACTCAGATCTGTCTGCCTCTGCCTCACAAATACTGGACTTTAAGATGTGTACCACCACCAGCAGTTCTTTTTTAATTGAAGTAATTAGAAAATTAATCTGCCTCAGTGGAAAACTAACTTCAGCACTAAAGTCCCTCACTGAATAAGATTCTACCCCAACAGCTAAATAAGCAAAGCCATGTTTTAAAAGCAAATAAATAGTATGCCCAGTCCTAAATGGAACAAATATATACCACTCATTCTTCTAAAGGCTCAGGGTCATTGCAGAACAAGAGCAGAGTGTTGCTAAGAGGCAAGGGTGATAACACACAAACTCACTAAGAACTACTAGTTTAAAATATAATGCACAGAAAAGACTTAAATTCTTTTTTCACAATGGTCATGTTGTTTTGCTTCAATCAGTTGAATTCCAATGATGATGATGATGATAATAGTGATGAAGATGATGGAAGAAAGTAGCCTGTGCTATTTTTGAAGTGAGACAATAGTGAGACCTCTGGTCTGTGACTCTCATAGGAACTAAGCAAACAAAAGATTGACCAGTGTTTCTTTAAATCCTATATTTAGACAGAAGGTAGATGAGAAGAGACAAGCAAGAGGATGGCAGTAAAAAGCCAGAAAGACACAGCATTTCTCTTTTGCCATTGTAAAACCTTTTAATTTTGGAAGGAAAAATTAAAAGGGGGTGGTGGACCCTTGCAAAATCTGGAGTGTGATATTCTGGGAAGCTAGACGTTGTCTATGGAAAGACATCAAATCTATTCTTTATGACCAATAAAGTGTTTAGCAAATAGAATAGTAACATAAAATATATACACATCTTGCTATAACAAAACCCTAAGTACTGATATCTCTGCTTCACACATCTGAAAATTAAAGCATAGGAAACAACTTGCCAAGAGAAGCATTTCATGAGAAAAAAATTTAGAGTTTAAACTCCGGCAGTCTGGCTCCAGACTCATGAACTTGACCGTTCTATTACTTCCCAAACAAAATAATAAGCAAATAAATAAATAAATACTGTTAGGTTTAATAGAAATCTACTCATCTTCTGAGAATAAGACTTAGCCACTGATGCTTGCCAACTATACAAAGCAGCAAACCTTGAAGGTCACAGACAATTGAATCTTGGGTACTCTTACAAGAGAGTGAGTCGGCTTCCAAGCTACAGAAGGAAAGAAACTGATGACTTTTCAAGGAAAACAGGCAGCTAAATAAAGCTTAAATGTTTTAAATAAAACAATTCCAGGCAACTTCAAAGTTGTCTCCAGGAAATAGCACAACAGCTAATTTTCAAAAGGCTCTAAGGCATGGTGGCTGCTTAATATTCACATCATTAGGCTACTAATAAGCAAAATCACTAGGACTCTGCTCTTTTGAATTAGCCACCTTGGACCTAGTGATGTCTGAAACCACAGATAGTACCCTGTGGGGATGGGGAGTTGTATTAACTATACTAGCATAGCTATAATAAAATATGATCTATGAATTAGGTATATTAAGATTAACAGCAACAATAACAATTTTCTATGTAACTCTCCCCTCTCCTTTGAGAACTTTCCCTTTCTACTTACAAAAAGCATTTTACTGCTTGCTTTGGTATATCTTAATTGCTGCATCACTATTCACGCACTTATAACCAAGACAACTACTGAAGCACAATGAGAATACATATATATAGTGGATATCCTGGATAGAGAGATAAATCAAGTCCCAGGACTGTGTTTCCTGAGAGTATTTGGAAGTCATATAATTTGAAACTTAAGATTAGAGTTCATACCTATAGAATCCCAACAAGAAGCTCTTTAGTTTGAAGCCAGCCTGGATAACCATCTCAAAAACAAACAAAACTTAGGAACTATTTATCACTAGGAATTTTCCATCAGTACAGTTTGGACTTCTTTCATATCTAAAGAAAATCATAGAAAGTCAAACTCTGGTCACAAAAGAAAAACTGTGTGTAATTACAGAAAATTAAAGTAAAATGGAACTTAGGAACTATTTATTCCTTTGTTTGCAGGCTGGAAGATAAAAGAATGTGCCCACAGATGCCGCAATAAATACACATTCTAACCTTCTATTCCTTCTCCATTGAAGTTCCTTATCTTTGGCATTTTGGTTCTGAGTCATAGAATTTAATGTCTGTCTACCTTATTGTAATGAGCTACCTAATTATCCAAAACAGGAACCTTTTCTGTATTATAAAGTCCCCCTTCTAATCTGTTTCCAGTAACTTTTTCTACTTTTAAAATCAAGCACCAACTTCATTAAACAGTTTTCAGTAGGTAGTTTGCCTCAAGCCAACATTAACTAAGGCATCCACTAATTACATTCCTTCCAAAAGAAAATACATGCTACATTAGTAATGTGTCATGTTTACAGGAATAAACTTAGGGCTTGTATGTACTAGGAAAGCACTACCACAGAGCTATACCCCTAACACTTTTTATGCATTTTCACCATCTGGAATGCCTCTTTACTATAATTGAGACAGTTATAGCCCAGTCTGGCCTGAAACTTGGTAACCTTTCTGCTATTACCTCCCAAGCTAAGTGCTACTGTGCCCAGCAAAAACAACTTTTTCTAGCCATTACCTTTTATCCTTTTGTGATCATTAACTACTTATTTTCAGTAGCTGGTTTCAACTGTTCTCTTTGAACTGGGCATGGTGGCACACACCTTTTTAATCCCAGCACCCAGGAGGCAGAGGCCAAGTGGGTCAGCCTGGCAACACCCCTCTCTCTCTCTCTCTCTCTCTCTCTCTCTCTCTCTCTCTCTCTCTCTCTCTCTCTCTCTCTCTCTCACACACACACACACACACACACACACACACACACAAAACCACACGCCCAAAAAATAAATAAATAAAAACCACACACAACCAAAAAGTTGGTTCCACCATGAAATCTTAAAAGCAATGATTAGTATTCACTACAAGGGTAGAAATAACTTGAAAATGTAACAGCTCCAAATAAGATGTATTTATTAATGTATATTAATGTCTACCTTATTATAATGAGCCACCCAATTATCCAAAACAGGAACCTTTTCTGTATTACTACTGAACTGGATTCTATAAAACTGACAGCTGCAATTTATCTACATGATCTTTTACTAGGCATTATCTTAATTAGTTAGCGTGTCATATTTTTTGACAAGCTATCACACATGCAAACAAATCCAAAAGCTTGCCAAGGCAGGTACTGTGTTACCCACAGTCAACCCACACACACACACCAAAAAAAAGGACAAAGAAGTTAAATCTTGGATTAAGAAAAAGCTTGTGAATGACCAAACTTGGTTTATGGTGCTTTCAACATCACACTTAGTATTAAAAAAAATCTGACTATGAATGACTAAGAGAGTTGTCTGGTCAGGCGACAAACACCTTGGAGCTAGAAAGTCTTTTTCTTTCAAAGTGTTTTTTTAAAATTCTTAACTGTAAAAAATGTTACAACTCTGTCCCTAGTTTGCTTTCTATTGCTGTGATATAACACTGATCCAAAGAAACTTGGGGAAGAAATGGTTCATTTGTCTTACATTTCCCAGATCTAAATCCATTGAGGGAAGCCAGGGCATACATCAAGCAAAAGCCATGGAGTAATGCTACTTACTGGCTTACTCCACATGGCTCGCCCAACCATGCCTTCTAATATAACCCCAGGGGTGGTATAGCCTATATTGAGCCTTCTCACATCAATTATTAATCAAAAATGTGCCCCCCCCCAGCTTGACTACAGGCAGAATCTATGGGGGTATTTTCTCAATTTCCCAGTTGAGGTTTCCTCTTTCCAGATGACTGTAACTGGTGCAAGTTCACAAAAAATAATCAGCACATAATCATAGCTGCATTATCTATCAAGAAATAAATAAGGACTTGAGGGATGGTGAAGTTGTTAGGAGCACTTGCTGCTCTTGCAGAGGACCCGGGTTCAGTTCCTAGGACCCAGATGGTGGCTCACAACCATCCAGTTCCAGGAGATGTGATATCCTCTTCTGACCTTTAGGACACCAGGTACACATATGGTATACACAGACATGCAGGCAAAACACTAATATCATACATATAAACTAAATCTAATAAAATATAAATAATTTTATTTGACTGATATGAAAGTCACATCACAGCCTCCCCCCCCCCACACACACACACACAACACAACAACAAAACAAACTACAGGAGACAGAGATGAGGTTTTCCTAAGGGTAAAATTTGATGAGACTAGTGCTTTGAGTGACAGGTTTGAGGGACTTAGGATTCAAAAAGAAAAGCAGTGACATGAGCTGGTCTTTTAAAATTTTCGGAACCACCTGGTGGTGATGGAGGATGCCTTTAATCCCAACACTTAGAAGACTGAGGCAGACAAATCTCTTGAGTTTCAGGCCAGCCTAGTCTATAGAGTGAGTTTCTGGGACAGCTAGGGCTGTTACACAGGAAATCCTGTCTTGGAAAACAAAGAAAACAAAAACTTCAGGAACTTATTATGCTTAGGGAAACAGTACTTGGATAAGTTGGCTACACAACTGACTTTATTTAGGCAGGGAGTTTATTCAGTTGTTTTGATTGTAAGGAATAATCTACTGGTAATGATAAAGTCACAACCGTTCCTTAATGGATAGTGCTGACTTCTGTATACATGACCTCAGGATCCCGTCCACACAGAGATGATGTGCATATTTTGAGGCTCTGATAATACTACAGAAACGTGTAGTTGTTGTGTTCTTTGTATCATCATGAAATGAGGTTCTTTACCTTTGGCAATATTCTTTGCTCTCAAATTTACTTTGGTAGATATAACTATTAGCTGGGGGAAAAATGTAACTAGGAAGGCAAGATGCACAAGATCCAAAACTCATTTCAAGTGCTGAGATTAAGAATAAATAAAATAAACTGTCTGATCAAGTTATAAGAATGACTGTGAAGTAGGAAAACCAGAAGGAGCACATGACTTGGGAAGAAATATCCAGACTAGAAAAAATTAAACTGTTTTTCTTAATGGTTCATAAATAAATTATAGTGATAGAAATTTTCTCCAAACTTGTCTACTAACAATAAAACAAACTAGTGAAGTAGTTTTAAAATATATAGTTTTAAAATCTAGAAAACAATGACATCAAATCATTTTACCAACGTGAGCTCAGCATGTTTAAGCAACCTGTTACAATAGATTTATACTTTAGTATGAAGTATATATTAAATGAAAACTCAATGTGTTTGCTTTGTACATCTTAATGTGAACCATAACTTAAGTGAGGCCTGAATTACCAAAACGTTCTCCTTAACAAATGTAGCGAATACAGCTTCTACTTTCCTCCCGTGGCCTCTGCTCACACTGACCCCTACCCTACCCTACCCATGGAGGCGGAGGCCAGTCTGCCAGCTCCCTAGTGAGTAGTGAGTCCTTACCTGTTGCTATGTTTAGACTTTTCCCGGTCCTTTTCCTTATCCTTCTTGTGCTCTTTATGCCGGTGTTCTCGATCTTTGTGTTTATCTTTGTGTTTGTGAGAATCTGCAACCGTAAGACACAAGTGACAAGAAATCGTAAGAAACACAAGTCCAATGGCACAGTGGCCATGTAGCACATACTATGGGTAGAAAGACTTCACACAGACACCTCATTGCCCTGTTGCCATCTCAAATCCAGTGCTCATGAATTATATATGAGCACTCTACCACTAAGCTGCCTCCATGTTTCATATACTGTTGAGTGACATCCATTATATGAATATACTATAATTTATGACTCGCTCGCTGGTGGACATTTGCTTCTAAATGAAATAAAACTGCCAAGTGATTATTTTAAAAACATTTTTAACTTTTGCTAAATTATAGATTCCTAAGTGGCTATACTATCATGTCCATGAAGAATCGTTAAGAGTTTTAAGCTAAAAATCATTATAACACCTAAAATTATCAGTCTGGCATATGTGTTTCTCTTTAAGGCAAAATCTTGCTGAGTATTTCTGGTTGACCTAAATCAGGCTGGCTTCAAACTCCGAGATTCACCTACCCCTGCCTTCTGAGTTCATCACAATGCCTGGCTAATAGAATCATTATTGTCTTAATTTTTCTTACTCTAAAAGGTATACTGTGGTGGCTTGAATAAGAATGGCCCCCATAGGCTCACATTGTTGAATGCTTAGCCATCAGGAATGGCACTATTTGAAAATGTTAAGAGGTATATGGCCTTGTTAGAGTAGACGTGTCACCAAGGGTAGAATTTGAGGTTTCAAAATACCCCATTCTCTCTCTAGACCGGTGGATCAGGATGTAGCTCTAAGCTACTTCTTCAGCACCATGTCTGTCTGCCTGCCTGCCTCCCTGCTGCCATGCTTCACAACATGATGACAGACTAAACCTAGAATCTGTAAGCAAATCAACAATTACATGCTTTATTTTATAGTAATTGCCTTGGTCGTGGTATATCTTCACAACAATAGAACAATGACAAAGACATATATACTACCTCATTTTGTTTTTTAAAGATTTTTTAATTTTATACACATGAATGTTTTGCCTGCATGTATGTAAATGTATGTGTGTGTGCTAGGGCCCCATAGAGGCCATAAGAGCACTGGATCCTCTGCAATTAGAGTCCTGGGAGCCAAACCTAGGTCTTCTTCAAGACTAAGTGCTCTTATCTGCTGAGCCAGGGCCCCGGTTTTAAGCCGTTTTTCTAAAGATTAAATGATGTTCAATGAAGACTATCTGTACTTAGTGACTATTCACTTACTTTAGTTAAGCATCTGTTGCAATTTCACCCACTGTCATGTTTGTCTGTGTGAATCTGTATACACCTTACTACTGAGTTGTACAAGGATTTTAAAATATATTTCTGGGTTGCAATCTTTTGGTCACATGTATTAGGATACTTCGAATATTTTATGTTAGCCATTGGCTTGCTATTTTAGATGAATACCCTCCTTCTTATATCAGACACCCAAGTGTTGGGGATTATAAAAGTGAACTATCATAATGGCCTTTTTTTCACAAAGAGATCTATTTGGACGAGTATTTTGCTTGTTTGTAGTGATGCCTATCTATGGAAGCAGAAAAAGGCACCAAATTATCTTGAACTAGAGTCACAGAAGGTTGTAAGCTTCTGTGTGGGTGCTAGGGATCAAAATCAGGTCCTCTGAAGTACAATCAGTGCTCTTAACTGCTAAGTTATCTCTGCAGTCCTATAACCAGTCTTAAGAAAAAAGGTGTCTAAATTTATTTAATCAATTTTTCTCTTGGTATGAGCTTTGCTCACCAAAATATCAATTGTTCTCCCCTACCCCCAGTTCTCTTACAGTTCTCTTATTTTTTGCTCTGTTTTGATATATGCCGATAGTACAAAATAGTGGGTTTCAAAATATTGTCTCTTCCAACTTCTTTGCTAGTATTAGGGAAACACTACCACAGAACTACATTGTAGACCTTATTATAACTATAACATACATGCATGCGTAAAATATTTGATATTCCTCCTTCATTACTCATACTTATCCCTACTCCCACTGGTTCCCCTCCTATTCCCATTTTCTCTAGTGTCTATTTAAGATCACATGAGGGAAACTTACAATACTATGTATCTCTGAATCTGGCTTATTGCTGTGCACCTATATCCCAGCTCTGGAGAAACAGAGATAAAACTCTGGAATTCCCAGTTCAGTGAGAGTCTGTCTCAAAAAAAAAAAAAAAAAAAAAAAAAAAAGGTGATAAGAGGCCAGAGTAATTAAAAGTGCTTGCTGCTCTTTAAGATAGAGGACAGAAGTTCAGTTCATAGTACCCATGTCAGAGGCAGCTGACAACGTCCTCTAATTCCAGCTCCTGAAGATCTAACACCCTCTTCTGGCCTCAAAAGGCACCTACACTCATACACACACATGAAAAAATAATAAAGTAAATCGTTTAAAAAAATATAACAGAGAGCCCAATGAAGACATCTGATATTGACCTGCAAGTGCACATGTACCCTCCCATGCATGTTTACAAGTAAATGTAGGTATTAAAGCATGCAATAGAGTAACCACACTGGAAATTCCCTCATGTTCTCTCCTTTATCTAGTTAAAACCAGCTACCACGCTACCAGCACACTCAAAACATACATATGTGGTTAGGAACTGATGCTTCCTTCTAACAGCCACATGAAGAAATTATCTTAGAAGTGAATCCTCAACTACCCAATTTAGCCTTCAGATGACTGTAACTCAGGGTGACAAGCAATAAAAATGAATTCTTAAATTCAGCTAGCCTCCCAAGAAATTGGTACTGTACGGCACATCACACTATGCCCAGCTTAATCAATTAAATTTGAAGTAGCATGCTTTACAGCAATAAGATTAAGTATAAATTAAGTATTTATTCTATACCAGGCCCCAAGGAAAGAGAAACATTAACATCTACAAAATCATGTCACCTAGTTCCAGGGAACAAAGCATATTGTATTGGAAGGCTGAATTCAAATCTTCCATGCAGTATACAGAACCATCTAACTTCTATCTTTAAATGCTGAGTCAATCATGATAAAATAAAAATGATAATGCATGCACAGGAATTACAGCATAAAATGAAGCATGTTGTTGTTTTGTTTATAGCCAGAAATCAGCAAAGGAGCTTCATAACTGAATGTTAAGATCTACTACTATGGCTCAAGGGCATAGTAGGTGTAATGGTTTCAATAAATATGGCTCCCATAGACTAAATGTGTTTAAATGTCTAGCCCATAGGGACTGGCACTATTAGGAGGTGTGGGCCTCTTTAAGAAAGTGTGTCACTGTGGAGGTGAACTTTGAAGTCTTACTCAAACTACACCCAGTATGGCACAGTCTCCTGCTGTCCATGGATCAAGATGTAGAACTCTAAGCTCTTTCTCTAGCACCATGTCTGTTTGTACACTGCTTCCTACCATGACAGTAAAAGACTAAACCTCTGAAACTGTAAGCAAGCCCCAATTAAATGTTTTCCTTTATAACAGTTGCCATGGTCACGGTGTCTTTTCATAGCAATAGAAATCCTCAGATAGTCGGGAAATATCTGAAGAGAGAAAAAGCACTACTATATGTAATTCAACAAATCCACAAACATACAAAAAGACTGAAAGACATCAAGATAGTAAATGTAATAATTTTAAAATTTTAGAAATTGATGAAGTTGAGTATATTTCATTTTGTTTTCCATAATGAACTACACTTCTATAATAAAGTTAGTTAAAGGTAAACAAACTTTAAAATTTATTTTGAATCTTGGCCTGATAACACACATCTCAGCAATGTCTGAGTTCAAGGCCAGCCTGGTATGCATAGAGAATTACAGGACAGCCAGGGTTATAGAGAGACCCAACTCAGTAAATAAGTAAAATTTATTTTTGCCAAGTTCATAAAAAACACTGAACATTAAAATAACATAACAGTGAAATACAAATTCAGAGTAATTCCTACTAGGTTTCACATATATTATTATCTTTCTGAAATATACAAAATTCAAAGCCAGTTTTAAAACCAAGTCTCCAGCCTTTGAAAAAAAATGATTTCTAAAACTTTAAAAACTATCCAGAGAGAAAATTAGGTCTGCTGGAAGATAATTCCATGAACATAAGTAAGTTCTAGGCCAAAAACACAAAGTCAGTATCTATCTAGTATATTCTCAAACTGTTGCAAAAGCTGTGACAGATTAAAAATAATACTACTAATAATAAGCAAAGTTAATTAAAATATCCAAAGCTGGCAAGGTAGCTTAGCTGGAAAAGTGCCTGCTACCAAACCTAACAATTGTGGGCAAAATGAATGACTTCCACAGGTTGTTGCCTAACCAGAAATGTGTTCCATAACTCCCAAACAAATTAATGGAAATGTAATTAAACACATGAATGTTTGTTTGAGTCTATAAGTCTATTGAGTTCTACAAGGCAGACTTGGATATCTGAGGACTAATGATACAGAAGATTTGAATCATTTAATATTTAAAACACTGAATAATCTACTGAGTTAAATGAGGACCTGATTTGTATATTAGTTGGTAAACTGAGAAATTAAAACCTCTAGTCTGGCAGTGGTGATACATGTACACCTTTAATCCTAGCACTTGGAATCTCTGAGTTCGAGACCATCCAGGTCTACAGAGTGAGTTCCAGGTCAGCCAGGGCTGAGAATTCCTGTTTTAAAAACCAAAGATAAAATAACAAACAAAAAACCTCTAAAGATACATACTTAAAGAGATATTTCTGAGTAAACTGGAGTGGGAACAAGAGTTATAAAGACAGATAAAACAATACTAGCAAAAAGTTGCCAGCTACTGAAGTTAAGTGATGGGTACATAGATATATCAAATTACCCTGTTACACAAGGATACCCTGTGTATCCTTGAAACTTTATTTACATAAAAAAATGATCTTTAAGCATTTTCTCTTTCTAATCCTTTATTGTTATTGTGTAAAGGTAAAAGAAGAAAACAAGCCTAATTCCAAGATAGAATTTGCATTAAGGAGGCAAAAATTAAAAATAATTTTGTTTGAGATTGGGGCTAAGGATTAAATCCAAAGCCTTGCTCTACATTAGCAACTGGTTTTCTATTGAGTTACATCCTCATCCCTTGGGGAGTTTTATTTATTTATTTTTTTTTTAAAGAGGTCTTGCTAGTAGCCCAATCTGTCTGCAGAACTCAAGATCATTCTGCCTCCGCCTCCTGAGTACTTGGGATGACAGACTTTGCCACCACACTAGGTGCCAAAAGATAAAGTTTAATAGATAACATTAACCCAGTGTCAGAGTATTCTACTCTAGGTTGACAGCTACTTTAATCTGAAAAAGAACAAAAATAAATCATACTTAAGGGAAGCTAGCAAAGGCAGTGTGTATAAGAAAGGGAAAAGAAAATTTGCTAGCTAGTAACAACCTAGAAGACAGTGATAGCAAAGAAAAATGGAAAACACATGCAGTTGCATTCAGGAAAATAGAAGCTGAAACCATTTCTACAAACTCTATGTGTAAAGAACATAGACGAAGGGTAAAGAAAATCCTCATCTTTAGATCCTAGTAGCTGGAAGAACAACAGGCCCTAGTAAAAACAGAAAGCTGTGCCCAAAAAGTGAGACACCTGACCAAAATGCTAGTCAAAGGAGGAGGCAAGTAGAAAGTAAAACCAGTAAGAGCACACAGAACTCTATCATGCATGGTGAAAATACTTATTTGTAGAGAATATATTAGCAGTTTTAAAGATTAAGTATTCCCCTGGAATTTGTCAAAGAATAGATAGTTAAAATCAATCAATCAAACTTCAAATATCTCTCAAATACTAAAAAAGAAAAAAATTGGTCTGAAAGTTAAGAAATTAAAGTTGCCAACCACTGTACTACATCACTGTAAAATCATTGTGAACTCAGCCACCCAGTGTTCTGCATGCATTCCACTTGTGCTTATGCAGAAGCATGCACATTAAAAAAATAGAAGAGTGTGTAATACTAACCACTGCACTGCAATTTAAATAAAATTACTCCAGAAAGACACATAAGTAAATAAATAAACAAACATCTCTTGTTATCATTACTTGAAATATTCCTCCCTGAAATTGAAAAGGTTTTTAAGTAAAAAAAACTTCCAGGTCCGAGTTCAGTTCTCGGCACTCATATTGGGTGAGTTAATAAATTCCTCTAACTCCAGTTCTGGATTCCAAGGGCATACATACATTCCATACATACATACATACATACATACACACACACACACACACACACAAATAAAGCAGAAATAACCAAACTTCCAAATGATGAAGATCTTCCATCTTCCCACTTTAAGAGCAGTTTCTAGCTACCATTACACAGGACTTGACAGTTATTGTGCAAAATAAAAGGGATCCTTGTATTACCAGATTCAAGTTTACATCTAATTTAATTTACAACCATTTTATATTCTCAAGTCCAAGCACCTTACTAAAGACTGAACAGACAAGGACTCTGTACTCAGACTTTATAATTCAACCATGTAATTAATATATGAACCTAAAGAGCCATTACCCAAGGCACACAAAAGAAAGAGACATCAGAACAGTAGCCAGTAACATACAGACCCTCAACATATAGCCATCTCTTAATTGATTTTTTTTCATTTATTTTACATACTGACCAGCCAGTTTCCCCTCCCTCCTCCTCTCCTCTCCTTCCCTTTCCTGACCTTCCTTCTAACCCCACCATCCACTCCTCCTCCATCTCCATTTAGAAAGGGGCAGACCTCCCATAGGAGTCAATAAAGTATGGAATATCAAGTTGAGGCAAAACCAAACTCCTTCCCCTGCATCAAGGTTGGGCAAGACAACTCGGCCATATGGCCATTTTTAATGAAAAGGAAATATACACCTTAAAGATAATAGCAATTATTTATTAAATATGCATTTTGCTTAATCTGACATTTTAAAAATAAGGTATACCTAGTTGGTACATACAGTCCTTGTGGCAGAATTCCATAATATCTAATCAAGTAACTAACTCGTGCTCTCACATCCCTCCACTGACCCACGAACCAGTGCTACAACTAGGAAATGTCATACCTTCAAGATGTCTCTAAACTCTATAGAGTCTAGAGAAAGGATAACTAGATGGCAGCAAAGTTAAGAGGAAAAACTTCCTAAACAGTCAACTGACAGGAGAAGGGAAGCAATCAGAAAATAGATTTACATGAAAGACATAACAAAGAGTTTTTAAAAAGTGAGAGATTAAGGCTATTCTGAAGAATCATAACAATTTCTTTATTATCAACTTTCATCATTGTACTAATGCTATTAACTTTTTAAATTCTTGCTGCTTTTATTTTTCTATATTTACTTCTTTATTTTGTGTTTGTAAGCTACTTCCTGCCTTCCACTAAGTGGGTCCCAGGGATTGAATTCAGGCAGAGGAAGCAGTTTAGACTTAATCTTACTAGGAGCTAAAAGGAAATTATAAGTAAGCAAGCACTTTTGGCAGATGGGTCACCTGCAATAAAAAATGATCAACAGCAGCTAGTCACTATTATCATTGCTGAAGCATTCATCCTCCCGTGACTGATCAAAATTAAGATACTTCCTGTCAGTGAGGAAATGAGTTGATTCTTGTCAGGAGCATATTAAAAAATAAAGTCTAACGCATTGTATGATTCAGACCCTACGTTCAAAACTAAGCACTGCAAACTAATTAAATCCCAGTTATTTATCTGCCTAAAGTCATTTGGTTCCCAAAAGTTAATTTTTTTAAAGTTATAGAAATATTCATTTTTCTTGTAGTTCCAGAGTCCTAAACCTCTTCTTAGACAAAAAGGAAACATCTAGAAATAACATCTGCATCAAATAAATCTGATTAAATTTGGTCTGTTGAAAAGAAAATCTCTCAAAGATGACCTTCTCAAGATGATAATGAAGCTGGAGATCTGTAAACCAAATTCCCTCTAGCCTCACTGGCCAAATAAAGTTTTCTTTTCCATAAAAAAATCAAACACACAGATTATGTGAAAAAGAAAGCTAAACGCACAAAACATTTTGCAAAACTTTAGAATGATAAGATGGGTGAGGTAGAGCCCACCGGTAGAGTGCCTTTAGCTACTCAGTAATTGAAGACTACTTGAATCCATTGGTTCCCTGGTTAGAACCCGCCCTCTCAAAAGAATGATGAGACATGGGGGCTGGCCAGATGCCTCAGAGGTTAAGTGCACTGGCTAGGTGACTCACAACCAAGTGTCCTCTCCTGACATGTAGGCATACATGCAGACAGAACCTATATACACAATAAATAATTCTTTAAAAAAAAAAAAAAAATGATGAGACAAGAATAGCCAAACTGATGAGACAATCTTAGCCAAATCAAACCACAGAGCTCTGAAAGAGGTTAGAGGAAAGAGACTTGCCCTACAGCTAAAATGATCAAATTCTTGTTCTGTCATTTAGTGTATGATCTTGATTGCAAACCATTTAACTTTTACTTAAGAAGAAAGCATAGAAGCTGGCATGCCTTTAATCCTAGCACTGGGAAGGCAGAGGCAGGTGGGTCTCTGTGTTCAAGGTCAGCTGGTCTGTATATAGAGTGAGTTCCAGAACAGCCAGAGCTACCAATAAAAGAGAAATCCTATCTTATCAGCTTCCACCCCCACCAGCATAGAAAGAAAGCAGCATAGAAAATCATCTCAGGAGTTCCTATTTCTGCTCATCATAAACTTGGTATCTGTTCCTTGGGGGGGGGGGGAATTTATTTCCTTCTTTGAAAGAGGAAATAATAGTTGGAGCTCAGAAAACATGTTCATTATTAATTTATATAGAGCTGAACTGAGCTTAGTCACTGCATATAAGAGTTCTGACATGTGCACTTTAAAAAGGAAACATACTCTGGATACCTTGCTTGATAAGGCAACATTGGATAAAAAGATATTTCATTATTTTTCCTATACTGAGATCCTGGAAATGACTTACAAAGAAATAGAATTTTGTCTCCTCTAACAATCTTGTATTCAGAAGTCTGTCTAAGTAATCACCAGGCTGGCCTAGGGAGATGGCCCAACATGTACTAGTGCTAGCAACAACCAGAGAACCCATATAAAATGCCAGATGCAGAGGCAGACACCTGCAATCACAACATTCTTATGGCAAGAGATATGAGAACCACCCCTAGAAGTTTGTGAGGCAAACACAAGAGACCTCACCTCAAAGTAAAAGAGAACCAATTCCTAAAAGCTGTTCTCATTTCCATTAACACTTTACATACACACAGCACATAAAGTAACAAAGTAACTAAGTAACCAAACTTATTTTTCTTAGGGATGTTAATAAAGTCAAGCTCAATTCAAGCATAAACATTTACACTTTCTAAGAAGAAACACAGGCTGGGGAGTGTGGCATAGGCTCAATGGTACTAAGTTCACCTAGCAAACCAATCCCATCTTGTGGAGGAGGGATGCTAAAGAATCAACAAACATTAATAATTATAAAACTATTTCACGATCTTCAAGTAATCAAATCAAGGCATGAGAAAAGTCTTTTGCCTCTTCCTCAATCCCTAAGGGTCTCTCTATATAGCCCTGGCTGTCCTGGAACTCACTATGCACACCAGGCTGGCCTCTGCCTCCCAAGTACGGGCACTGAAGGTGTGTACTACTAAACCTGGCCTGGATACAGACTCTTTACACCAGCTTTTCTTGACAGACTTTGAGATGTTATAGCAGCTATATCAGTATGACCTCACTCCTTCAGATATAATAAGTACTCAAGTCTGGTGTGTAATCTTTGTATACTATCAAGAGCTGCCTTCCCTTCCTCAAGAAGGTACACACAGTACAATTTCTGTCAAAGAAAAATCTGTTCTCTGACATACAACCAGTTTACAAAATGGTTACTGGAGCCACATGTGATGGCCCTCAAGTGTAATCTCAGAATTTTGGAGGCAGAGACAGGTAAACAGAGAATTGGAGGTCAAGCTGCAATAATTAATAAAACCTTGTCTCAAAAAAGACAATGGCTCCTGGGCTCAGTGGCACATGCCTTAATCCCAAAGGCTCAGGACATAAAAACAGGAGATTCCCTGTGAGTTGAAGGCCAGCTTATATAATGTATTTCAGGCCAACCAGGGCTACATAGCAAGCAAGACCTTGTCTCCAAAATGAATGAATAAATACATAAATAAATGGGCTTTCATGACCCCTCTGAGGGCTTAAACAACCCTTTCACAGGAATTACATATCTGATATTTGCATTCTTCCTAACAGTACCAAAATTACAGTTATGAAGTAGCAACAAAATAATTTTATGATCAGGGGTCACTACAACATGAAGAACTGTATTAAAGGTTGGAAGCATTAGGAAGGTTGCAGAGAACTACTGGTTTAGAATGTAGCTTAGTGGCAGAGCACTTGCCTAGCATGTGCAAGGCCTTGGGGTTTGCCTCTCAGTAACAAAACAGCATAATAGGCAATAAAACCATTTAGCTGAACGGACTAATTTTTAAAAAGATATTTATTGCCTCATTATTATAAAGCTTAACGAGATGAAGCCTTGCATCATCTTCTTCCCATAGAACCACATCCTGAAAGCTGAAGTTTACATAAATCAACATACTTAATACTATGCATTTGTATTTTCTAATGCTTTACAAGACCTTTTGTTAAGGGAAGACAATAAACTGGTCTCTGGTGTTAAAAACTGACATCTGCAAGTGTGATCATGTATCAGGAATGTGTGAATCTCCCCAGGAGCTTCATTGTCATTAAAAGGAAAGAACAGCAGAAAAAAATGCCACCCTCTTTCTAATGCTCTCAATTCACACCTTAAAAATCTTGGTTGACTTTTAATCTAGATCCATTTTTTTTTTTTAAGATTTATTTGCTTACATATACAGTGAGTGTTCAGTATGCATGCCTCCATGCAGGCCTACAGGCCAACAGAAGACATCATATCTCATTACAGATGCTTGTGAGCCACCACATGGCTGCTGGAAATTGAACTCAGGACCTCTGGAAAAACAGCCAGTGCTCTTACCGCTGAGCCATCTCTCTAGCCTGTCTAGATACATTTTCATGGTGGTTAACTCAAGTTAAATCAAGAAGAGTCTTTATTTTACATTCTCATTGAGACTGTTTTCAAAATTCTAGGACCCAATTAACTCTTAACAAGTCAGAAGACAAAGGTTTCGAGCTAAAGAAGACTCTTTAAAAGTTCTGAAACTAAAAAGGGAAAGAGTTGGGAGAATTCACTTATAAAGCAAACCATGGGCTGGAGATGTAGTTCAACTAAAGAGCACTAGTATATCATGTGTGGGTGGACCCTGGGTTCAATGCTCAGTACTATAAAATAAATGAACAAATAGAGACATAGCATAAACAGCATGTAGCATGCACACCTTTAAGAATCCAAGAAGTGAGCCGGGGTAGTGGCACACACCTTTAGGTACAGCAAAGGCGAGTGAATCTCTGTTACTTTGAAGAGAGGTTTGTCTACACAGTAAGTTCCAGGACAGTTAGAGCTTCATAGTGAGACCATGTCTTAAAAAGGGCTTGGGGGGGGGGGGCAGGTGGCAGGAGGGTGCTGGATAGATGACTCACAGTTAAGAGCACTGGCTGCTCTACCAGGGGACCCCAGTTAAATTCCTAGCACCTACATGGCAGCTCACATCTATCTAATTCCAGTTCCAGGGGGCTTCTGACACCTTACACAGACACATTAAAAAAAAGAACAGTACAGCCCAGTGCTTGGGGGGGGGGGGGGGGCTGTTACTCAGGTATCCATGTACCTTGTCCTATTTCACATTTAACTCAAGTTGTGGCATCTAACAGTACACTAAACTCCTTGTTCCACAGTTCAGGTGCAAATTATACAACCGTGAGCTAATCAAGACCCAAGCTTACATTTCTAAAGTAGAAGTGAGTAGTGACAATCCATGCCCTCAGGATTGACAAATGAAAATGCAGAGCCCTTCAAACATTGTCTATACCAAGCATGCGCATGCAAATGAGAAAACAACCCTGACTGGGATGCAAGAAGGTACATAGTTCTAATCTGCTTTTACTAAAAGTTAACATAATCAGATACAATCTCTATCCCTCTATCCTTTATACTGTAGTATCTGCTAGAAGAAACTTAGAATTTCAAATGAAGTTATAAGCTAACAGTAACCATTTTAAAGGATGCTGATCCATGAAATAGTGTAAATTTAAGTCAACCTATTTTGCCAAATATAAAACAGATATAAAACTACTTCACAGTTTTGGGGACACTGAGATAAAATAAGAACTCATTCTACCCAGGACTTTAAATTTCCCCTTTTGTTTAGCACTAAGTAGATCAAGTAAAATGAGGACCTGCCTGAATTTCTCTTAGCACACCATCTAGGATAAAACAATGTAAAAGACTTCTCTAACATATTAAATTTTCTCGAACTGGTCTTCAGATTTCTTGCAAAGTTATAAGAGCCCCAACCACCCCCTATTCCAAGCAAAACATAAACTTCATCTCTTGAGTCATATCTACATTTTATTTAGAGTGGTGCTGTTTAGTGATGGAAAGCAGCCACATGACTAATTTAAACTCAATAAAATGAAAGAAAGGATAGGGGTGGGGAGGGGACAGCACTACCTTGCAGTTGGTGCCTTGCAACTGCAACATTGTAGCTATTCCTGGGCATCTGCTATACCAGCAGCCTGGTAGGCTACACCAGCCAAGTTCTGGGCATGAACTATGAGTGGCTGCTTGCCAATGGAAGCCAGGTGTCCAGGCACAGATGGGAGTTCTTACAGCAGGCCAGCCTCCCATGCTCTGACATGACACCCTATTCAGAATAAATATCTGTACCACAATAGAAAACAGCAGGTACAGCTGCTTCACTTCAGCTCTGTCACCAAAGATGCCTCTGTGTATCCAAAGAGTACAAGTTGGAGCTGGGCAGTGTCATGGTCTATTGGATGGCCATGATGTTTCAAGGAGCCTTAGGAAAACACACTGCCACCTACTATGATGGACAGTGTCATGCAAAAGAGGGACACAGATGACCCACTTGACAATTGGGGCTAGATACTATGTGATGGAAAGTAAGAGGACTCAAGAAAATAGCTCACACTGAGGAAATAAGGGAATCTGACTAATGACAAGGGAATAAAAAAACCTGTGATAGTAGACAGACTGATGTATGATAAGCAAGAAATCCCCTTAGGAAAGCCATCCTCAAATCACTGTGATAAACTGAGACCTTAAGGGTCTTTCATCTCAGCTGATCAGTTAAAGATCCCTCACGAATACCTACCATATGGTTCTAAGGAACATACCCCATACTGTAACAGATTTTTCTTTAGGCCATGAGATCACGAAGGAAAGGAAGAAAGGAAGGGAGGGATGCATTATTAATTATGAGAGCTTGGCCTACAGTTTAGGCTTGTATCACTAACTTAAATTAACCCATTTTTTAATCTATGTTGTCTCATGGCTTTTTACCTCTCTTCCATCTTGAGCCTCCTGCTTCCTCTGTATCCTGTTGTCTCTCTCACACTGACATTCATCTCTTCTTTCTCTTTCTGCCCAGAAGTCCCACCTAATCTCTTCCTGACTAGCTACTGGCCATCTAGCTCTTTATTAAAACAACCAGAAGGTGTGTTATAATAAGGTCTCTTGGTCCCGGGGCCAGAGGTCCCAGACCGCTTAGCCGCCCACGGCTGCTTAGGCCCCCAAAAATGATTCAGACGCTTATATTAACTTCATGCTGTTTGGCCTATGGCTCAGGCACATTGCTAGCTAGCTCTTGCATTTTAACTCAACCCATTTCCATTAATCTGTCTGCCATGTGGCCCGTGGCTCACCTGTGTTCCTTACATGTTTCTTCTTTGGGCAGCTGGCTTGATCTGCCCTGACTCCGCCATCCTCCTAACTATTCTGACTCCCCACCTACTTCTTCTACACAGTGCCTGTCATGGGCCAAATCAGCTCCTTTATTTAAAGATTGATATTCACAGCATATACAAAGACATTCTCACATCAAAGGTTCTTCACGACACATCTTCACAGTGTACAAAAGATTATTCAATACCATACCCTCAGGAGAATAAGTTTGGAGATATAGTTCCTTCTCTATTAAAAGCTTGATATGATAAACAGCTACCATACTGGACAATACAAAATAGGATTTTGCTAATCTAGAAATCTGAAATCAAAACATTCAACTGTGTGATCTCCTCTGCGTAGTGGCAGCTAAGAATTCCTTGTCCTGAACTCCTACCTAGGATTCTGACCCACCTGTTGAAGCTGAAGCATTTTCTTGTATGGCATGCTCTACACAAGGGGTCAATCATGAAGTAGACTATTTCTGTACAATGTCCCTGGAAAGTCAAAGCCTAAGTCTGCAAAGGATAATGAACTAAAGTATTCATCTACTTTAGGAGCAAGGCAAATGAATTCCATTTTTACTAACTCATCCTTTTAAGAACAAGACTTAAGTTAAAATGCTTTACTCCTGCCTTCGTGTCTCTGAAGTATAACTTCATTTTCACAAGGACAGCCCTGCACTACAAATGTCTCTCCTTTCCTAGGAAATAAACTCATCTAATCTGAGCTTGTCCCTTCTCAGACCAGCTTAATCAAGGAAAAGCCATTCCTGTAAACGTGTCCTCTCATTTCCATTACTGACCGCCTGGGTAACAGAGATAACAATCTGCCTATACTACACAGTGGTCCTCAGCTCAGTCTAAAATGCCTTTGATTCCAATACTCGGGGGCTTCAAATGTCCCCAAATCCATAGTTTGTCTGGTTATAAAGGTATAAGGGTATTAATATGTTTCTTCATTTATCCCATTGCTGATCCCACCAAGAGGCCTTTCCGTTGAGGTATTATTATAAATGACTGTTGAAATATTCAGGCTATATCCTGGACCACTAGTGAGCTGTACTTCAGGAAACCAGAGTCCCTTCTTCATTAAGATTCATTCAATATCACAATCTTAAGGAAGCACAAACACTGCACAAGAAATAAACCTCAGCCATGGAATTTGGGGCAAGGGTATAGACTTAAGTAGCTAAGTTACTACAAAACTAGTTTTAGGCTTTGCACAAATGTCAGGATTATAGAACTTAACAAGAAAATTATGATGACCAGTCAATTATCTTGCTCTTGTCAACAATTTGATATGGAGGATATATTAGCATCAGGCCTAGTTGTTTACTTTTTACTTCTTGGGGGCTTCTTTGTTTTATTTTTATTTTTGTTGGAGACAGGTTTTACTATGTAGTCCAGGTTGGCTCAGAGTTGCAGTCTCCTCCTGAATCTGCCTTCCATATGCTGGGGCTATAGACAAAGTATTAATTCATACAACTTTGAACTTATAAACAAGGGTATTGGAATAAGCTGTGACATGCTAAAGACTATCTAGCTAAGAAGTGTTGATATAAGACTATCTGAAGTCCAGAGTCTCTCTTTGACTGATGACACGTGGACTGTAAACATCTTTCATTCTTCCTAAAGGTATGGGGCTCAAAGTCGAATTTCAAATCTTGTCCATGGGCTCTGGAAATTCAGTATGCATCAGATCACCTAGAATTCTGTTTAAAAACTACTCAGACTGGAGGTCTAGATAAGGCCCAAGAAATTCTATTTCCAACAAACAAGTTCTTAGACAACGCTAATGCTACTGATCAGACAGAAAGCTACTCCAAGAACTATTGCTGTTCTACCAACATCATTACTAGCTGAAGACCCCAGCTAATTTAATGACCTCTAGAAACTGGATCTTCAGTATTCTGTTACTTAAAGCCCTCCCTTTGATCACTGTAGGTGGAGAGATGGTTCATCAGTAAGAGCATTTGCTGCAATCCCATAGGACCCAAGTTTGGTTCCCTGCATCCACCTTCGGGAACATCAGCTCTAGGGGATTCCACACCCTTCTGCTTCAGAGGGCACCTGCACAAACATGGCAGAGACAGACAGACATAAAAGACAGACAGAAACATAAGCAAAAATAATTATATTTTTTTAAATGAAACAAACTCTAGTCAGTCACCCCATCCAAAAAGATGGCCTCAAGATTAAATGGCTTATTAGACTTGGAACTAGAAGGGCAAGGACTCTGTGTAAGACACAGTAGAGGCAGTTAATTATCCCTAATATTCAGGTAACTCCTAAATAAAAGATAGAATTTTTTTTTTTTTTAAGTAGGGCCTCATAAAGCCAAGGTTTGCCTCCAACTATGTAGCCAAGGATGGCTTTGAGCTCCTCATTTTCCTTCCCTCATTTCATGTATTGGCATTATAAGCCTGCACCACCACAGCTGGTACAGCTATTTACTTAAGAATAGGTTAGCATTAAACTTTTATATAAATGTACACTGAAAAACAATGTTCTAGTCTAAAAAACAAAACAAACAAAAAAACCTCCTTGGACTATAGGCAACTAATAACCACACAGAGAGAAAAAAGTAGTCTCTCTCAGAAATAAGCATCCCCCCCATCTATCACAAAGCTTTCAGTTCTGAAATCATGTATACACAAGCAACATGCGCAAAAAGCACACACCATTGTGTAAGCCTTGTAGCTTGACTAACAGAGTATCTTAAGCAAAATATACATCCTAGCCAATTAAGATAGTGAAGGCTTGACAGAAACCTCCATTTCTCTTTATGGGCCACCAGTACTAATGAGGACAATGTGACTTCTTGAAGATACACCAACAAAAACTTTCAGTATGGTATAATACAGAATCAACTTACAGGAGTAGGAGTAGACCATGTATCTCTACCAAGCACTCCCACCTTACAAGACTGAAGATAAAATATTCGACCTACACTTCACAGGTAAAGACGGGACTGGAATAAAGCACTATTAACCAGTTCAAAGATCCAAATTTGAATTCCCTTCAACTCTCTGTAAACTCAGCAGTGGATAAAAGCCTATTTAGTTTATGCATTAGAAAAAAGACTGATGGAAGAAAAAGTTGTGTTAGGTTTTAATTAAAACTCTACAATGCATTTTCCTACACATTGAGGTCAATAAAACCTTACAGCAAAGATTCATCTTTCTAGTTTTTCCCATATATTTTAAGAACCATTTTTCCATGACAAAACTTTTTTAAGGCTTTAAGGATTTCTTAAAAGTTAGATCCCATTTTATAATCTCCAGTTACTATAATCCACCTTGAATTCAATATTAATTTTGTAGTCTGAGCCTGATATAAAGCCTCTAAGATCTATTCAATTTAATCTAATGTACACCAGTGAAGCACTCCTAAACTTCCTTTGAGTAATATTTTAAAAATAACAAATTCAGACAATTCGATACTCAGCATTAACTACACTTAGAGCCACTGTAGAAATCTGACTATTTAATTTTTTTCACTATCTCATAAATACCTATATTCTCATAGAACTATTAACATGTACTTTGCTTCCAAATTCTTTAATATAAGCTTTAATTTAGTGGTTGTTTGTTTTTGGCCGAACCTATACTGAGCCTAGAGGCTTGCAAATGCTCAATGCTAAGCTATATTGACAGCCATTTTTTTAGATAGAAAAATGTGTCTGGGATGAAGAGTATAAAACCAGCCAATACTGTGCAGGGGGGAAAGTGGCAGGGTGGGGGAAATGATTATGGCATGTAGCACAGTAGTAGCTTATGAGGGATAGGGTCTCTTTCTCTGCAAAGTATATGAGCAGCTAAAGGGAGTGAATGAGCAGACACTGAGAAGCAGAGTCTCTACAATGGGCCTTGAGGCTCTCTGTATTTCCATAGGCTCAACTAGTCACAGAGAAATGAAATCTGGGAGAGGAAAAGAAGCAGCCTAAGGCACCAGGTAGTATTCTGAGCCAACAGGCTTAATCCCTTATATCTGAGGAATGTAGCCATGTCTCTGAGCAGAAGCATTCTGATTAAAGACCACAGGAGCTGGCTATAGGTGAGGTCTGCATATAGAGTTGCCCTCATCCTTGTTGGTGAAACTGGCTTAAAAGACCTTGCCAGTGCTTGTGAAATTGGTCTGAAAGCAGTATATGTACTTGGGCACATCCACAGTGCAATTAGAAAACATGCATCTTTGTCTCCAGGGTCAGGCTGAACTCATATTGGATCAGCAAGTTTATGTTCTTCTTTTGACAACAGACCAAACAAAGGTGTTGTACCACCAAGCAGGCACCTTTTGCCCTTAGCATACCAAGACTGCCAGCAGGACAACAGCAATGCTGATAGCTTGATTTATGGTGCCAAGAGCTCTGTCCTAAGTTCTGGGCTTTAGACCTTGGTGGCTGCACAGCCTTGTTTGGAAGCACCACTGTCTCCCTTCATTTTTATTTTAAGACAAGTTTTCACTAAATTGCTCAGGTTGGCATAGAATTCAACTGATGATCCTCTTGCCTCAACCTTCTGAAAAGCTCAAGTACAGGCCTAAGATACTCATTTCCCCAAATCACTATTTCACCGGAGGCTGAGTTGGCCACCTTATGCAAACTATGGAATAAAGATTAAATAATTCTCAGATGTTTTCAGTGTTTGAATTTAAAAATGTTTTGGAGGAGAAAT
The DNA here is from genome assembly GCA_033318265.1 of Phyllotis vaccarum. Lineage (NCBI taxonomy): Eukaryota > Metazoa > Chordata > Mammalia > Rodentia > Cricetidae > Phyllotis > Phyllotis vaccarum. The sequence goes on along the minus strand of JARWLC010000001.1, from coordinate 187,536,228 downwards.
TGTGGCCTTTGAAAAAACATGCTGATAAAGCATGTTGACTTTCACAGTTTAAAAAAAAAAAAAATTGGTCTTTTATTTATTAAATGTATCCAAAATCTGGGCATCTTTAAATGAAAACCCACAGTTTGAGTAAAAGAACTGGGAAATTAGTCACATCAATAGTCAGTCTTTATTTTTAAGCCTGTCCTCTCAATTACTCTAAGAAATTAATTAGGCTTTAAACTTATTCTTAGGAAAGTAGGAACAGGGGACTGGAGAGACCTATCAGTGGTTAAAAGCACAGACTGGCACCTATATCAGGTGGCTCACCAGCCCAGGGGGTTCCAATGCTTCTGACTTCCAAGCAATCTGAACTTGTGCACACATACACAGACACAAAGATATATATAATCAAAAAATAAAAATATTTTTAAAGGAAGAAAGAAGAGTAGAAACACAGTATATACTTGGGTTCTAATTAGTGAAGACATAGATATGGAGACTCTTACAATGATTGACTCCTTTTACAATAGGAGTCAATGGGTACAGGAAGCTCAATTAAGCAAGGAAAAGACATAACCAACTTTAGTTATAAGCTACAAACTTATTGTGTAAATGTCAGAAGATTTAAAATATTAACAGGAAATAACAGTAAGAGATCTAAATACTACAAATCTAACATCTATAAAGATGTTCTGGTGCAATAAAGATCTACTGCATGGTGGCACATGCCTTCAATCACTGCACTCAGGAGGAAGAAGCAGCCTGGTCTCCACTGAGTTCAGAGTCAGCCAGGGCTATATAGTGAGACCCTAATCTCAAACAAAAACAAAAAGAAAATAAAGATCCATTTTAGAATATATGCAATCTCAATTAAGTTTAACTATTACAAAGTGGAGAGAGAAGAAACTTCACGTTCTTATATAATCCATCCTAGTTTATGAAACAGAAAATGTTAGCTGAGAAAACCAGGGGCAGGACAAGTTTCAGCGTAAGAACAAGGACTTACCTAGATTTTTTCCTAAATTCTCCAATACCAGTCTGGTTTGAGCCTTAATACCAAAGAATGTCTTAGATATCTAGTAGTCCAGGAGCATGGGGTCCAGGCTATCTCTCCCAGCAGACAGTGAAGGACAGGCTGTGACTTCTGTACTAGGAAGCTTACTGATAACAACCTGAGTTTCTAGAATCTGCACCAAGGCAATATGCTATCAAAATGGGGAGGTGAGAATGGAAAGAGTATAAAAAGTTTTCTTCCTAGCCTCTGGTTCTCCGTAAACCAACACAATCTCTCCTGCTCCCACTCATTTTAGATTTAATAGAAAGTGTCTTAGTACAAACTTTTAATTAGTTCTCCTTCTTCCACTTCTATTTCTGTTGCTAATCAAGGAAGAGCTCAACTACCAACTACAAAGAGATATAGGAAATAACAAAGAGATGGGTAAACTTAAATTTCTTGTTTTGTTTTTTGTTGTTTTGTTGAAATGGGCTTTCTGTGTAGCCCTGGCTGTCGTGGAACTAAATCTGTAGACCAGTCTGGTCTCAAAACTCAGATCTGTCTGCTTCTGCTGGGGTTAAAGGTGTGTGCCACCACCACCATTTGGCTAAATTAAGGGGTCTTAAACTGTTGATATAAACCTGTCAGATCATCCTGCCAATCAGTTAACAAGTCTATAAAAGTTTATCACTGGGCATTCAGATAAGGTAGCAAGGTTAAAATCTAAACTTTTATTCTCAAAAAGATGTTATTAGTCTACTATAGTTCAAGAGTGGTGAACACTCAGAAGGAGGATCTATCTTCAAGGCCAGCTTGGACTACACATTGAGTAAGGGTCTCTCTTAAAACAAAACACCTCAATACCTAGAACCAAGGAAACTTGAGTAGTACAATAAGAAACAATATAAAGAATATTGGGACCAAGGTTTGGCTAGTTCTTGCCCTTAAAAAATAAGAAACCTTGCTGGGCTTTGTGGTGCAAATCTTTAATCTCAGCACTTGGGAGGCAGAGGCTGGTAGGTCTGAGTTTGAAGCCATCCTGATCCACATATTGAGTTCCCAGAGTAAATAGGGCTATTTAGAGAGACACTGTCTCAAAACAAACAGCAACACTGACTGCTTCTTAACACCCTTCCTTGTATTCGTTTATCCAGATCAATCTCTGGTCACTTCAATCCACAAAAACAAGCAAACATACTCATTTAAAACGGAAGGGAGCACATAACAATAACAAAATAAAATAAAATGGGGATTAGTATTTTGGTAAAGATGCATATAAAAATACTATGTGTAGTGGGTATAGTAATCACTAGCAATTGATTAAAAGGTTAATATTTACTATAGGGCTTATAGGGAAACACAGATATAGAGATTAAACAGTTGTGTGGTTTTTAGAAAGCTGAACTGGTCTATGTGCTGGAACTCAGTAGATCAGATCAGATCAGGTCAAAAACTTCAGACTAGTTATGTTCAGAAAGTCTCAAGGACGGGACATAGAGGTGAAGATATAAGAAAGCGAATGTAACTAAAAACAGGACAACAAATTAAAGATGAGTTCCTACCAAAAAATAAAAACTAAAGTTGCTTCTTTACCAAATTTTGAGACGTTAAGTAACAGACAGTTAATACACATTTGATATGGGCAGTCTAAGTCATTGGTATTATAATCTGTATGGACTCCAGAGGTATTAGTTGAAAACATTATTTAGGGTATTAAACATATGCAATATATGCCATATTAAACAATAGCTACTTGCTATTTCAGCAACTATGATACATTTCCCAGCACATAGGTTTCTGTTTTAAATATTTCCTTTCCTAATCAAGCCGTGGCTACCGTACTGCCCTCCACCCTTCTTCACTCCCTTCTAAAGTGCCTAGGCCCACACTATCAGCATTGCACACTGCAAGCACCTAGATAGCCAAGAGTAAGAGAGTGGAGTTTGAAAAAAAAACCCAATAATTCTTCCAAACTGATGGCTTCAGTTTTTGAGTCCCTGTTTCAGCTATGGCTTGGAGCTGCAGAAATACAAACGTGTTTCTCAAACTTCAGATTTACAAAGAATGAAAACAGAAATGGACCCTCCCTCCCCTTACTATGAAATCTTCCCTTAAACACAATACTATATGAAATTCAATATTTTAAGGTAATTTCTCAATTGTTTGCCCAAATGTCCTTATTTTGCAAAGACAGTAGATTAAAGGTAATCAAGGTATAATCTGATAATTTAAACCACCGAACACAGAATTTCACTCAAGGACTCCCACTTTTAAATGCCAACAAATACATTTTTATCATTCCTTCATGTTTAAAAACAAAAACCAAAAAAACACACAAACCACCTAAGAGTCTGTCACCAAATACTTATTGCCAGTATTTGCACCTCAAGGTAAATTACACCTACATTCCAAGTAATTACACTTGGAATTCATTTCAAAGTGAACCTAGAACCTTTAAATTAGAGTCTAACAGTTTCAAAGGAGAAAATGCAATCCTTCACAACACACTTCTGGGAAAATGACTGGGTTTGAAGAAAGTCAGTTTTACCTGGCATCTAATAAACAAGTTATTAAAAATCTGTAATATACATTATACACTCATGCCCAACCTGTATGAATACTATTTCAGAATAATGTGGCCTCCTAAAATGACATGCATCCGGAAAAGAAGATAAAATTATTTGCCATATCACAATAAACAGAAGACAGCTGTTGCTGTAATTAATATCTTTTTTCTAACATATTTACAGATTGAAAGAGCAGACTTTTTTTTTAAAAAGCTTTCCCATGTCACATATATCAAAAACCAGAAAAATCTTACAACTAATTTTGGCATATAAGCCTTAAAATAGGTTAATTATAAAACTATTACTTCACTATACCAAGAATTAATCAAGATCTTTTAAACTTTCAAAATCCATGATTTTTATGCTGGCAGAAAAAGACTTTCCCACCCCTGTGCTATTGGCTTATGTAAAATTTGGGGAACAACTTTTAAGTTATTTTTCATTTTACAATAACTACCTACGAAAGAAAAGTAGAAGATAAAAGGGACAGAAATATTACCCAGTTTTTGTCTTTTAAGCCATGAGGTTTTTTCCTGATTTCTTTAGTAACTCCTGGATTTTCTTGTTTTACCAGAAATGTGCAAGCTGAAATTTGTGAAATCTGATATTCTCCAAGATAGTAGCAGGTAATTTTAAAAAAGATCCAAAGAGTGGCTATCCACTGGAGTACAATACTTAAATGTGTGCAGACTAAGTCTAAAGGTTTCCAGATTTCATTTGGAAAGATCACCAGTTTTCAACTTTAAAACATGACCAATTTCAGAGCCACATCATAAGCCTTCTTCTCATTGCTTACCTCAACTCATACCCAACAGACAGCAAGCACAAAAGTACAACTATTAAGACCAAAACAACTCCCCTCATCCAAATTAAACCATTAAGTCTACTCAGAATCAAATGCTGACAAACTATTAATATGATAGAGTCAAGTATTCTACTTGATGCAGGGAGAAGAGGGAGTGCCATAACTCCAGTAAGATAGGCAGTAGCTTGGTCTTTGAAACAGAAAAGGATTCCCAGCACCTTAAACCGATGTTATCTTGGTACAGCTAGGTATCCTGTGAAGTACTGTACTAATGACTCAGGCTCATTATGGTTAGTGCTACTGACAAAGGGACTTTTTTTCATTGAGGTGAAAGGGAAGTATGAAGTAGGAGTTGTGTTCCTGAAACTCCTAGCTCATTGTTAGTATCAGATATACTACACAAATAACATTTTCACAGCAGTTGATTATGGCCCAGAATGTTCTAAATTTTACACAACAGGCTGTTATTTTTAAGTATTGTAAAGAATGGGCTCCACAGCAGGGGAAAATTTTTTTACATCTTTCAGGAATCAGGCAAGCAAAATAAGAGATATATGGTTTTACTTTGTGAACTTGCAGCTAATCTATGTGATGGTTCAGGATCCTTAAAATCATATTAAGTAAAGATCCTCTCACCATAAAGATCAATTAAGAAGCCTGGGTATAAAAACTGGCTATTTTTAAAATTGTCTTTCACATTTACTTTCTCAATCACTAGTTAACAGTGTATTACTTGATAGAGCAAGCTGTTAACTGAAACCACATGTAGACAATACCCACAACGGTAATCACTACAGCATCACAGCCTTAAGGTAGTAGGTACACAAAGTGCTTTTCTCATCACGATTTCGGTAAGAAATAAATGGTGTGCCACTGATTTAACACCTCCCAATTACTCTATCAAAGGAAACTTCATTTCTTCAATCCAGTATCATCCCTACCGTACAGAGGCTGGGTTCCCTCACCACGAATAACAGTGCCTAACTCATAAAGATCCTTCCAAAGAATAAGTTAGATGAGCCAAGAAAAGAGTTATGGTGCAAGCCTGACAGTCAAGTGCTCAATATTAAATGTCATTGTTGGAAAATGTGAATGTATTTTAAAAGCTAACAGAGGCAGTTTAATTTACTCTATAAAAATGTAAAGATAACATACCCAGCCCATAATCATGTACATACATATTCAATAGTTCCTATTATTTAGACAACTATGGAAAATAAACTTAATAGGAAAAAGGTTTCAGTTTGTTTCATCACCAAATACATCACCTACCAGACCCAATTAAAAAGCAAATATTTTATTAAATTCTTACCTTCCTTCAGAGAGCTAAGCCACCTTACATTCACACCTGCCACATTCTTTGCCCCCTTTAAAGAACAGGATCTATATGCTAGATGGTTTCCTAAATTCAAGAGGTCTCATCTCCCTATTTTAAAAGCCTGATAGGATGAACAAATACACCAACCCCTGACAATTCTCAGAACCTCGTCTTGTACAACACCCTGCTCAGTCACCTCTGAGAAATTTCCCCACCCCCAGATAAAATTAAATCCTTTATGCTCCCAAAGCATTTTGGGTACACATATGCTCCAACACCTACCTTGTAATTAACTAATTATGACTCCCCCAATAGGCTGAGTTTTGAGCAAGACAGAAATGTGGTCACAGGTTCAATTCTAACCTTAAGCACAATATATATTATGTGTTCATGAAAAGGCTATGCTTCACTTAGATACTCAGTGCCATCTCTTTTTGGATGTCCTGCTTAGAAATATAATGTAAGGCGGCTTGCTCTCAGTTGGGCAGTCCAATACCATGGACTGCTGCCCTCAAAGGCTTCTTCCACTGAAGTTCCCCAGAACCCAAACTCAATTATGTACCACCCAAAAATTAGTGGCAATTTCCAGTAGACTACAATGGGATTGCTGGAAAGCCCATAAACGTGAGCTTCTTACTGGGGTGGTGGGAGAGAGACACCCACCAACACATTCTTCCCTGATAGCTTTAGTAGAAATACTTAAAAAACAAATGACTGGAAGGGGGTCAAAAACATGAGGATGTGGGGAAGGCTAGTTTACTCTTGATTCCTGAGATACAGCAGCTTTGAAGAATGAACAGGAAGACAGGAGTGGGAGCTGGCCACTGTTTCAATAATAAAATCTTTTTTAAACTCCCTACAAACCCTAAAGAAAAGGCCATGAGCAACTCAGCACCGTTTCCTAAGGACAAGTACACTAAACTGTCTCTTTAAAAAACTGCCTTGGGAACCCTAGCCACAAAGTTCTAGTCATTAATACTTTTAATTTTTTAAAGAAAATCAATATGCCCAAGTCCAACAATCACACTGGGTGACACACAGACAACTTGAAAACTTTTTAAACGGAGGTATCTTTGCAAAGAACACAACTTGGAAAACAATCTCTAAATACAAAGAACTCCACAAAAGGTGGTTTTAGTTTTTTTGAATTGCTACTATAAACATCTCACCATTTAAAAAAAAAAAAAAAAGACGAAAAAGCACAAAACCCAACAGCTGCCTAAGGGAATCTTTCATTCTGGAAGCAGGAGGGAAAAAAAAAGGCAAGCAAACATGAAGCAGAAAACGAATAACTTCCAAAATAAAGTTCTATTTAGAAGAGAAAAAAAAAAGATAATTCAGTCTTCAAGCCTTCCCTCTCGGGTGAGGTCTCTAATTTACATGGTTCTGCTCTGCAGAAAGCTCTTTCTGGACGGCTCAAGGAAGGAGCCGAGGGAGGGAGAAAAAGACACAGGCACAGAAAGGAGAGCGAAAAAGAAAATGGCGCAGAGACTAAGTCCCGACCGTCGACAAGGCGACTTTCGCGGGAAGAATCCCGGCGGAGGAAGGCCACCCGAGACCCAGCGACGATCGATGCGGGGTCTCCGTTGCCCCCTCTAGGGAAGGCTGTGATCTGGGGGTTCTGGGACCCCGGGAATAAGGGTCTAGAGGCGGCCCGATGGGAACAATGGGGCCGGTGAGCGAGGAGCCGGGACTTAGTCTCTGGGACGCCATGTCTGTCCTCTGCCCGGCTCCGGCCAGGCGCGGGGGACGCGGCCGGCGGCGTGTGGGGACACTCGGGACGGGGCGGGGGGTACACTCACCATTCAATCGGAAATCCGCTTCAATCTGAGGAAAGAAAAGGAGGGAAGATGAAAAAACCGGCACATGAAGCTCCCGGGCGGCGGGCGAGAGCGCGCTGCCGGAGGCCGGGCCCACCCGGCGCCCGGGAACCCGGAGCCCCGCGAACGGCCCTCCCCGGGGCTGCTATCCCCCCCCCCCAAACTCCAACTTGACGGCTCCGCCCGGGGCCCGGCCATCCAAGCGGCTATAGCCGGCGGCCCTTAACCGCGAACTCGGGCCTGTCAACGCGGCGCGGCCGGGGGTTGAAGCGGGAGGCCGGCCGGCAGCGAGGCGGGGGCCCGCGGGTCGCACCTGGGAGTCGTTGTGGAGATGGTCCCCGCTCATGTCGGCCCGAAGGAGAACGCTGAAGGCTCAGAGGCAGCGTCGGGGAGAGACGCGAACAGTCGGGGCGGCCTGAGCAGGCGGACGGAGTTCCGGAGAGGAACGAGCAAACGGCGACAGCAGCCACGGGCCGGAGACTCCCGGGGCAGCTGAGGAGGCGGCGGCAGCGGCAGCGACGCTGACAGACTGCCGGGCGGGCGGGCGGGCGGGCGGGCGGGCGGCGAGAACAGACCCCCAGCAGTTGTGTAACAGCCTAAGTTCGCATTTCCCGTCACTGCGCCTGCGCGGCCGCTTTTAAATGGAACGTCAACGACGTCAGAGCTCGTGGAAAGGGGCTGAGGGTTGCGGCGCGTCTCTTCGAGGTCGGGGAGGCAGAGCCGGTTTCGCCAAGAACGTTCCGCCCCCTTCATTTGCATATGGGTCCGACCACGCCCACCCCTCTGCCTAGCTGCCGGTTCTCCTCCGAGGAGGTACACCGGCTCTGGGCAGTGCGCAAGCGCCGCGCGGATACCGCTCCGGACTGGGGGTACCGGCGTGGCCACGTGGTAGACCTTTAAAGGCCGCGGCGGGACCCAACTGGGCCATGCAAGGGACCGAGTCTCTAGCCTCCGCATCTCTGAAGCAAAAGAAGCTCTATCTGTGCATACCTTGGCTGCCAGGATTTTAGTTCGCCACCATTCCTAAGGCGTTTTGCTAGAGTCTCCTCCCAGCCTTTGTCCAGACTTCAGACTTCTGGATTATTTCACACCTATTTTTGTTTAATTATTTCCATTTTTCAATCAAGTTTAGCTCCAGTTTAGAGACTCATACATACATCCCTATGTCACAAGGGCTCAACTTCATTCATTCATTCGACAGATATTTTTGAGCATCTACTGTGAGGCAGGAATTACACTGATGTGAGGGTTGATGTTCCTGACCTTCAGATAAATGGGACTTGGTTCTATCCAGGGTTGTACCCTGAGCATGCTATTGGGAGAGAGATAAAGGAAGAACTACCATTTAGGGAACACCATGATGTAAGGCCTGCCCTGAATCCTCCCTTCCTAGGTGTACACCACTTAACCCTCTATCAAACTGTCTTGGGGGTAAGTGATATTTTGAAACACAAGTAATATCAATACTGGATGCCTCACAAGCAAATCCCAGGCTGAACTCATCTCCACCCTGGCTTAATCCCCAGTATTGCAAAATATAAATAAATTCGGAAAATATTTATGAACTCATTGAGTGGTAAACACTTGGAGTTAATTCTTGTAAATGCTTCAAAACTCAACCCAAATACCATCTGGAAGTAACCCCCTACACACACACACACACACATACACACACACACACACACACACACACACACACACACACATCCCTTTTCCACTTGGAGATCACTTAAGCCTTCTATAAAGTGTCTCTCCTTCATAACAAATGTCAATTGTTAAGTTACTTATAGGGGAACTAGTGACTTCTTGTCTGTATTCTGTATATAATGCAAGGTAGAGAGGGTGAGGACTTATCCATCATATTCAGCATTTAGTCTCCAGGACTCAGCAACAGGTCCTCTGACAGAAGGGGTCCTAGTCAGTAAGTGAATGTAAAGGAAGTAATGCAGTGGCTAAGAGCCCACACTTGGAAGTTAACCCAGCCTGATTTTGAGTTCTGCTTTCCTATTAGCTGTGTGACCTTGGACAAGTTGTATAACCTCTCTGAGTTCCAGTTTATTCATCTGGACAATAGTGATAATTGTGTTTAATAGACTATCTCAAACAAAAAGACCTTGTTTGAGGGCATGAAGATAATATATATCATCCAGTCTTTATTGAAACTCGGGTCTGCTTGATTCCAATGCTCTTTCTCTGCAGCCATATGTCAGAGTCAGTTTTGCCTGGCTTGGTGTCTGTCCTCATAGCCTACCCATGTTGAAAGCAATCCCAGGCCATTAGGAGAGGCATCTGGCTACCACCTGTTTACTGCAGTTATGCCCAGATAATTCAGCCTTCAAGAAAAATGGTGTTATCTTCCTCTGCTTTAGATTCTAGCCCCTGATGACTCAGGATAATCATTTGCTTTCCAGGTCCCTCCCAGGAAGACTAGATAGACACGATAGACACGGAGACAATACAGGCCCCAGAATGATGTATCAAGGGTGATATACTAGGAACAGTCATGGCTACCTATCATCTGGTCATAAACTAAACGTCTCTGCAACTATGTTGAGCAAACAGCGTCCACATGGCCACCCTTTATCTTCCTCAGCCCATGATCCCATACATGGTCATAATGCTTGAGAGGACTTTTGGTCCTGCACAGACCAATGTTTACATTTTAACTGATGTGTGTCTATTTTAATATGTATGAACCAAAAAAACTTAACTACCACATGAAACACATGGTAATAACTATTTGGGTTAAAGATTTAAAAAAAAAAAAGTTGGATGATTAACTTTAAATAAAAATATTCAGCTGGGTGTGGAGGCCCACACCTTTAATTAACTCACTACTCAGCAAGCATAGACAAGGGAATCTTTGTGAGTTTGAGGCCAACCAGGGCTACATAAGGAGACTGTCTTTAAAAAAAATTATCCAAAAATAGTACAGAAAGGGAATATAAGACATACTACTCCAGTAAGGTCAACGGCAAATACATATGAGGTTTGGGAAATTCTGCTTTACTCAAGGTTGTTCACTGATGGACCATCTTAGCCGCCATAAAAATAACTCGCAGATGAAAGCTGATGATGTAGGCCTGCCTCCAAAGCATGACTTGTGAATAGTGGATGATTTATAGATGTCACAGTGGAAGGAGCACTCTGCACACATCATTATGATTTAAAGTTAAACATCTTTCCTCAGAGTTCTAGTTCAACATGTCAATATGTCAATACCTGTGTGATTCTTAAAAGAAGACAGAGGCATGAATGTCTCCATTTTCTTTCAACTTACTTATTTTTTCACGTGCGTTGGTACTTTGCCTGCATATATGTCTGTGTGAGAGGTGCCAGATCCCCTGGAACAGACAATTATGAGCTGCCATGTGAATGCTGAAAATTAAACCTTTGTCCTCTGAAAGAGCAACTAATTCCCCTAACTACTGAGCCATCTCTCCAACCCCTGACTAGTGAGACATTACAACTTTGTTTGTTTTTCAAGACTGACTTTAGACCAGACTGGCCTCAAACTCAAGAGATTTGCCTGCCTCTGCCTCCCGAGTGTGCCACCACTGCCCTTCGAAAATATATTTAAACCTAGAGCCCCCACCCTCTCACACACATCCCCCCCCTCCCCACCCCTGGTTCCTTTGCAATGAATGGACTCAGGACACTGGATCTGGGATGCCGCTCAAGACTCAGCCCATGTCTGTTTGCTTCTTGAATTGGTTTTATTAAGCCTGATCCAAATTTTGTCTTCCATCCAGAATTAAACACTTACGATGTTACCTGAACAGCTTCTGCTTTCCAAGGACTTTCCCCAGAATCACAAAGTTCTGGAGGGACCATATTCACAGCCACAGACATGCTGTGGTTCCTCTTTGACAGTTGTCAAGGGTGACCTAACCTGAGCCACTCAGATTAAATTCCTTGAGACTTTAGAATTTAGAAAAAAGTAGTGTGTTATCTCTTCTTGCTAATAGTTCTGTAGTATATACGTTAAGGAACAACACTTTTTGTCAAGGCCAGAGAAAGCTGGGAGAGGTTGAGGAGAGCGGGCAGGGGAATGCAAAGAGGCGGAGAGAAGACCCTGATGAAGTTCAGGGATATGGATTCTGCTTGGTTATGATGTGGGATGCCTTTGTGGTATCCTTAAATACATTGCTTCTTTTGCTTCAGTAAGCTGTGACGGATCATATGATAATATTCAACCCCAGTCTATGCTCAAATCAGAGAACTCTCATGGCCTCAGTTGTGCTTTTGGGATTTTCATGTTATAGGACATAGATACCCCTCCTGACATTAAAAAAAAAAAGAAAGAAAGAAACATATTTGTTGTTTTTAACATTTTGAGATAGGGTCTCATGCAGCCCAGGTTGGTCTTGAACTTACTGTATAGCTGAGGCCTAGCCTTAAACTCTTGATCCTCTGCCCTGAGTCTCCCAAGTGCTGGGTTTTCTACTCACATGCACCACCACACCTGGCCTTCCTGACAGTCTGATACCAAGGTGCCAGTGTAGTCTTGGCTTTACTGCTTCATTGACAACGGTGTTTTCTAATAGTTCTTCCTTGTCGTAATGCCTCGCCTAGAGATCTGCTGCCCTGTTAAGATTTAGATACTCTCAAAATAGAACATGCTTGATGATCTAGTGAAGACTTTCACGCTCTTATCCCAGAAGCAACAAGAAATGTCTTACTGTCTGCTAGTACCACACAGCTGCTCACCAAAGGTTGAAAATTGTCTAATTGAAATAAAAGACCAACGAAGAAGATCCAAGCCTTGAATTGCACCCTGAGCAGGCAGGGTTCAGGCAGCTAGGATTTAGGAGCCTGCTATGTGGCTAATGGGTGTAAGGTAGGACTTGTGGATTTCCATTACCTTTCTGCACCCTCCTGCCTCAGTCTCCCAGAACACTGAGGTTACAGGCCCAAGCCCTCTGTCGTCGCCTTCCTTCCCCAAGACATCCCTGCTATGATAAGAATATTTACTTGGGGCTCAGAGGTTAAGAGCACTGACTGCTCTTCCAAAGGTCCTGGCAACCACACGGTGGCTCACAACCATCCATAACAAGATCTGGTGCCTTCTTCTGGCCTGCAGGCATAAATGTAAGCAGAACACTCTATACATAATAAATAAATAAATCTTTTTTAATAAAAAGGATATTTATTCATTTAACCACTATTCCCGAAGGAATGAGAGTATTGTTGATACTTCGAGGTAGACGGGCCCTATGCTAAGCCGTGTGAATACAGATACAAACAAGACCTAATCTTCATTTTGGAAAAAGTTCTAATTTAATAATGAGAAATTCACATTCTTCAGCTGTTACCCTAAGGATTATGGGCATAAATAGCTTTAGATTATTTACAATGAAGGAGAAAAATCAATGGTAAGCTGGGAAAGTGGAAGGACCCTTATTCCCATAACAGTGGAGCCACAGCAAGGTGAGCTAAGTTTAAAAGAGGTAAGAAAATCATGAGCATGGGTGGTGGACAGTTCAGCGGTACAGACAATGGAGACAGGGAAATTAGCTAGAACACCTACTGAGGTCTTATACTAACCACAGCAGGTGAGCAGGGAATGGACGTGTGAATTATAAAGGAGACAGTCGCATTTTGACCCCTCTAGAGTAAAGCACTCAGGGCAGGTGTGACTGCAGCTCTTGCTGACTCTCCTCCAAGGGTGAGCTTCCCCGTGGGCCCTCCTGCTGCTGTGTGGGTCTAACCGTTTCCAGCTAGAGAAACCCCCAAGCTGACTCAGTGTGACTCCCTCCTCCTCCTCCTCAGAAGAAGAACAACAACACACAAAAAAGCCAACAATAACAACAACAACAAAGAGACACGGCAAGGTGTAGCAGCCTCACTGAACACCCAAACGGTGACAGGTAAACCAGGTCAGATTTTGAAAACATCATCCTTTCCCATTCCCCTGCTGTAGACCCTCAACGTCCTCTGACCCTGTCAGAAGCCTAGCCAGGACTGCAAGGGACGTTTCCTAACAGAGGTCCTTAGCATTAGCTTCACTTGTCCCCGCCCTCCTGGTGCCTCCTTGAGCCTGTTATTATTAAAAACAGTATTACAGAAACCAGACATGATGGCGCACACTTTTAATCCCAGCATTTGGGAGGCAGTGGCAGGCAGTTCTCTGTCAGTTCAAAGCCAACCATGCTTACAAAGTGAGCTTGACAACAGCATATAAAAACAAAATCAAAAGAAAAAAAAATTTACTTCCCATTGATTGATTACTTACTCAGATCTTCGTGCTCCTAAGAGTTTGTCTTAGTAAAGCCCGGAGAGTATTTGGGAATGGTTACTAGTGCTTCCTTTTATCGGCAAGGACTATTAAGGCGTGTTAAGCCGCCCATGAAGTCCAGCCTCTTAATACCTATCCTGCTTTCCCTGCTTTATCTTCAGGTCACCTTTCCCCTCACCTCTATAAGAGATATTTGGAAAGGCGATGGCTAGGTGGGAGGTAAACACAGGCTCTGGTGTTCTAAGTGTGCCACCAGGTCCAGCTTATATGTGGGTTCTGGGAACACAAATTTAGGTCCTCACACTTGTGAGGCAATGTTTACCAGATGAACTGTCTTCCCAGTGTATCCCCTTCTCTTTATGTACTCTCCCACAATCGCTGCAAAGCCCCTATGTTGACTTCCACAGGTAGCCTCTCAAATGTGTATCTCTAACCTCAGCTCCTTTTGAAATATTTACTCATATAATCCCACAGACCTCAGGTCCTGAGATCAACTTTCTCCCCGAGTTTCTCCATTGGCCCTGCCCAGCTCAGAACCTTGTACCCACACCCCATATGCAGCGATTACCTCTGTGGCATCTACCAAGACATTGTTCTAAAATTATCTGCCTTCCCTTCCCTGATTTTCATCACATCCTGCTCCTTCACTAAGCTTGAGCTTGCTCTCTCTCCTCTCCCTCCCCTCTCTCTCCCTTCTTCCCTCCCTCCCTCTCTACCCCTCCCCTCAGACAAACAAGCAAAAACCAATGAGCCAAGTACACCTAGAACAAAGAGTTAAGTTGTGAACTGGAATGGCCAGATGCCTGTTCTGAAGCAGTACAGATGAGGTAGATAAGACAGATGAGGGAACAAGTATTTGTTATGCTGTGGGGGAAATGCTGTGTGTTTGTTGTGAAGTCCTTTAGAGGAGCCCTGATCCAAAAGTGACATTTGCACTCAAGGCCTGGAGGCAGACACAGAAGTTAGCATCAAAAGTTGGTGTGTGAGGGAACTAAGTACAGGAGGCCAAGGGGACCGGTGGGAAAGATGTGGAAACTCAGGGGAGTTGTGGGCTTTGGGGCGCTCCTGGTTATTTAGTGTGGCTGGGAGTGGAGTATCAGGACAAACAGGGAAAGATGGAGCCTAGAGTTGAGACAGGATTTGAGAGTTCTCTGAGATTTGCTGTAAGATGTTAAATCTTTGATACTTACTTATTCATTTTGGTTTTTCAAGATAAGATTTCTCTATGTAGCCTTGGCTGTCCTGGAACTCTCTGTAGACCAGGCTGACCTTGAACCAGGAGATTGATCGGCCTACCTCTGTCTCCTTGGAATTAAAGTTGTGAACAACCACTGACTTGATTTAGGGTTTAAACACTGGAATATGATTGGGATTAGATAAAATTAAAATTAGGGTGGTGTCCTTTGAATCTTTCTAAAAAGAGGAGAGTATACACACTCACACTCCTCACACACACACATACACACACACTCACACACCTCAGTTTTTGTTTGCCTTTTTTTTTTGTCTTGTTTGTTTAGTTTTGTTTTTCCAGACAGGGTTTCTCTGTTTAGCCCTGGTTGTCGTGGAACTTGCTCCAAAGACCAGGCTGGCCTCGAACTCACAAAACAGCCTGCCTCTGCCTCCTGAGGGCTGGGATACTAGGATTAAAGGTGTGGGGCACCACCACCCTGCCCAGCAAAGCCTCACTTCTTTATAAGGCTACTCAGTCTTCATTATTTTGTTATTGGCACAGAAAAGTAGGCTGATACGAGGCTGAATCAGTGAGAAAGTCCCAACTCAGGTAGAATTTCTTGAATTGGGTTCAGGGACTAGCAGTTTGTCCTCACAGCAACAGGAAGTCACTATGAGCCACCAGCAATAGAGAAACATACTCAACCAACATGCATTATAGATAATATTACCTTTATAATAAAAAGTAAATTTGAAGAAGACCTTAGGAAGGTGGTTGTTTCCATGTTGGCCCCGAGGAGGTGGGTCAGGTGACAGTGCGCTCGGGACATAAGAACCTGAGTTTGACCCCCAGCAATGGCTGAGTGTGGAAGCACATGCCTGTCATCCCAATCTAGGGAAGTGGACCCAGGATGATCCCTGCAATGTTATGTCCAGCTAGTCAGCAAAGCTCTGGGTCCAATGAAAGACCCTGTGTCAAAACCAAAACTAACCAACCAACAAAAAGCAAAACAAAAAGAAACAAGAGTGATTGGGTAAATACTGCTTGATATGACTCTCACCTTTATACACACATGTGCACATGAACCTTCCTCCCCATACACAAAGAAAGTTAGTGGCCCTGGTCAGCAAAACAGTCATGAGGAGGAAGAGAAACTAGCAGTGGAGGGTGGTATTTATAGCTTAGGGTTGATGTCAGTGATTGATTATATATGTCTGGGAAAAAGATGGGAAAGGACTGAAGGGTGGGGTTGGAGGTACAACTCACAAGAGCAAGTAATTCTGTGAGCTGACCTATGTCTTAGTTAGGGCTGCTATTGCTGTAATGAAACACCATTATCAATAGCAACTTAGGGATGAAGGGGCTTATTTAGTGTATGCTTCTACATCGCTGTTCATCTTTGAAGAAAGTCAGGACAGGAACTAGATAGAGCAGGAACCTGGAGGCAGGAGCTGGTCTTCCAGGGCTGCTTACTGGCTCCCTATGGCTTGCTCAGCCTGCTGCCTTATAGAACTCATAACCACCAGCCTAGGGGCCCTGCACAATGGATTATGCCCTTCTACAGCAATCACTAATTAAGAAAATACAGGCCAGGAGTGGTTGCTCACGCCTTTGATCCCAACACTCAGGAAGAAGAGATAGGTGGAGTTCTGTGAAGTCAAGGTCAGTCTGGTCTACAAAATGAGTTCCAGGACAACAGGGCTACACAGACAAACCCTGTCTTAGAAAAATGAAATAGGAAAGAAAGGATAGAAAGGGAAAGAAAAACATGTTGTACAGACTTGCCTACAGCCCCATCTTATAGAGACATTTACTCAACTGTAGTATAAGGTTTCTGGCCCAGACTTTCGAGTCCTAAACCTTAGGCCCGAAAGTCTGGGCTAGAAACCATATACTACACTCAACTAAAGTTCTTTTCTCTTAGATGACTATAGTTTACATCAAGTTGACATAAAACTAGACAGTACAACTTGGTTTGAGAAAAAGGTGATGAATTCGGTTCTGCCTATGCACAATCTAAAGTGACTGTGTTTCAGCTGAGTCAGGATGTCTAGTAGACAGTAGGACGAATGGCTTTTGAGCTCAGAAGAGGGACTGGAAGTTGACAGCACTGAAGTAATACCTGAAGTAATTTCAGTAGATGAGGTCATTGGGAGGGCCTGGAAGCACTGCCTTATTTTAGGGGATGGGCCTGGATTGGTGAGTGAGTAGAAGATCAGGAAGTGGAGGCAGCAAGTTTAGACAAGTAGATCAGAAGCTTTTATTGTAAACAGGGAGGAATGTAATGTAATAGTAACTGGCGTAGCCTAGGGCTAAGAATGAGTGTGTATGTGTGTGTGTGGTGATGATAATGATGGACAAGACACACTGATGCCTAATATAAAGAGGGTCTGCTGAGTTCAGAGCCGTTGGATCATCCCAACTTCCTTGCAAAAGCGCTAGCCCAGTTAATATCAGGGATTCTGGGTCAGTTAGAAGAGACACATCCCTTTGAATGAGGCAGTCTTTATCTAAAACCACAGCTGTTTCCAACCTTACTCTCACGGCTATGTACCTCTACCTCCAGGAAATCACTTGAGGATTGACTCAGAGGACTAGTTTTTCAGGATGACTTATCTTTCAGGGACCTAAAGATTTTTTTTTTTCTTCCAAAGGTCTGTAGGATACATCTTTATTTTTTTCAAGACTCTGCTTTGAGTACCAGCAGTGGGGTCTGACAGTGGATCTGGAGAAAGACACTCAGACACCAGGAAAACAGATGCTTCTTCTCAGCTTCTGCAATGCAGTTAAGTTACTCTGCCATATCTCTGATATGCCTGTGTGATGCCAGGCCCTGCTATTACTACTGTGGGTCAGAGTTCACCATGGTGGCCTCCCTCCACCTGGAGGGAGAAGAGATAGATGGAGTAACCTACCATTATTACAACAGGAACTTCTGGAACTTTGTAAGAGAGCCCCAGGACAGGAAATCCAGTGTTACATACTTGATGGAAAAAAAGCAATTCGATGGTCTCCAAATTCCCTCAATAACCCTGAAAACCCTTCTGTTTTGTTTGTTTAAGGACAACACAATTTATTTGAAATTTATTTATTTTTCTTAAACATTAGTGTTCAGAACCAGGAAACAGAACACTAGGAATGTATTTACACAAGTATCTGCAGAATGTCTGCATCTAGGAGCAAACTAAAAACAACTGAGTCTACCAGCTCTGGTTGTTAAAGAGGCCCAGAGCCTAACTCAGATCTGCTCTATTATTTGTGTTATTGATTCCTTCGTTCTTAGAGCTCTAGTACCATACAGAGAAGTCTTTATGTATCTACAACCAGAGCTCTGCTCATAGATTTGGATATCCAGTTGCTTAGGAAGCATTTGTATTAGGATTTCCAATATGCTTCACATGCATAATGTGCCCCAAGTCAAATTTCGTTTCCCTCCAAAACCCGTTCCTTCCTTGGTCTACCCTATTGTTGTTAATGGCTCAGGGAGAAACCTAGAGTCATCCTTTGTAGTAGATTTATGATATTACATTGTAAATAATTGTCCCGCCTATGAGTTTAATAAAAAGCTCTGAGTGGCCAAAGGCAGACAGGAAGTGTGGGTGGGGCTACCAGACTAAGAAAACTCTGGGAACAGGAAGAACAGAGCAGAAATGCCACAGAGATTCCAGAGTTGCCAGACAAGCCAGAAGATGCAGAGAAAACTATACTGCTCTGAGAAAAGGTACCGAGCCCCATGGATGAACAGGATAAGAATCATTGGTTAGTTTAAGGAGTTAGCAGGTTATATGCCTGGGTCTATAAGCCTAAAATTAATGTAAGCATCTGTATGTCTCTGCAGGTCTAAACCTTGAGGCTAGGCCCAAAAGTCCGGGCCAGAAACCTCTTACTACAATCCTTGGTACTTGCTGCTAACTAATCTGTCAACAAATTTGTTTATATTACCTTCCAGTGCTCAAGTGCGGAAAATCTCTCACCATTCTCTTTGTTTCCACATTAACCCAAATCTCCATCATCTCCATCTGGGGATGCGTAATGCTGGGGGAAGCAGGGAGGGTGTTTCCCAGTGCTATGCTATGCTTCTGTGCTCCTCCTACTGGTTGGTGACTACATCCTTTGAATCAGAGTGATGTTTCCCGAATGGCTGCATCCCCACATTGCTACTTAAAGTTCTCTAGTGGCTCCTATCTCACTTAGAGTAAGGTCAAATCTTTACAGTGGTCTTCCATCTCAGCCTTCTTTGACACTCATCTGCTAACACCATCTAGTAGTCACCTGGATCTCTGTATGGCTCTCTGATTTGCTTGCCCACCAGCCTGGACCCTTTGCATTTGGGGATACCTTGACCTACAAACTCTTTTTCTCAGATATCTCTCTTTCATCTTGTTTGCAAGATACTGTTCATGACTGCTTGGTTTGAAATTATCACCGCTTAGTTCTTCCCACCCCTTACTCCTGGATTGTCTCCCAGGTGCTTAAATATATGTAAATATTTTATATGCTGTTGCTTTTCATTCAATCCCCTCAACTACTATGTAATCTTTCTGTTTGCTTTCTCACTGTGTAGCTCTAGCTGCCCTGGAACTCTCTATATACCAGCCTGGCCTGGGACTTACAGAGACCAGCCTGCCTCTAGCTATGCCTCCAGAATGCTAGGATTAAAGATGGAACTCCTGTGCCTGGCCCTAAATTCGAATCTTTTTGAAAACAGGGTTTTTGTTGTTGTCTGTTTGTTTTACTTTTTAGACAGGGATTCTTTGTGTAACAGCACTGGCTGTCCTAGAACTTGCTCTGTAGACCAGGCTAGCCTTGAACTGGGAGATCTGCCCGCCTGTGCCTTCTGAGTACAGGGTTTAAAGATGTGCGTGCCCACTGCCCAGCTGTTTTGTTTTTGAAGTAGGATCTTATAGCCAGGGCTGTTCTTGAGCTCCCTTTGATCTTGAACTTCTGATCCTCCTGCCTCTATCTCCTGAGTTCTGAAATTGCTTTGGTTCTCCATCAGTTCAGGTTTATGTGGTGCTAGGGAATCAAACTTCGGGCTTTGTGCACACCAAGCAAGCTCTCTACAAATGGAGGCATATCCTTAGTCTTATATTCTTATTGCTAAACTTCTACCATCCATGGCAGTGCCTGTACATGTAGGGTGCTCAATTAACATTTACTGAAAAGATGAATAAATTATGGGCAGCAATAAACTTATTTTTTTGTTTGTTTGTTTTTGAGATAGGGTTTCTCTGTGTAGCTCCGATTGTCCTGGAACTTGCTTCTGTAAAATAGCCTGGGCTACCGGTAAACTTGTAATGTGTCAAGCAGAACAGAAACATAGCCAGGATATTTATTATCCCCCTCCCTCAGAAATGTAGTTTTCCTACCTGCCTATCCATCAACCCACTCAGACTTTAGTCAACAGCCCCTGTGAATCTCTCTGAGCTACAATTATAGCTGAGCTAACTCCTATCCCATTCCATTATAAGCTGCCTTGGTTCTCTAAGCCTTCTCTCTCTCTCTCTCTCTCTTTTTTTTTCCCTGCTTTCTTCACCCCTACTGCATGTCCTGGGTTCACAGACATCCATTCATGCATGAGTGTGGGCCTCTTGTCTCATCTGCTTCCTTTTTTAGGCTAAGCAGTTTAAAAATGGGTATATGCACATGTGCCATCAGGTCCTCTGAGAAGCTAATATACCATAGGCCATCTTCCTCCCAGAACATGGTATGCCTAAAGATAGCACTTTGCATAGACAAACATGTGTTCCTGGATCAGAGTCCCTCCTCTAGGGGTGTCTCTCTTGCTTCCTTCCCCTTTGGATTTCTGGTTGTCGCTGGCTCTTCTGATGGTGTGCTTCAGCTTCTTTCAGAAGCCAGAAGTTTCCTCTTCTCATATTATCAACACCTACTATTTATTTACAGCAAACTAGAAGATTTATACAACATTTTGTTTTTGAGATGGGTTTTTCTGCTCTGCCACTCAAGCTGTTTGTTCACTTCTGGACTCAAGCAATCCTCCTGTCTCAGCCTTCTGAGTAGCTATGCACCTGGCTGTGCTCAGCTGTACATATTTTATGCATCAGTTGGCTTCATCCTCTCAATGACCCCAAGAGGAAGGAACTATTACAGTCCCAATCATCCAGATGAGAGAGCTGCTGAGTTACAGACTTTGCAGTGCCTAATAGTTCCAAGTCAAGAGTTTCGTCTGCTCAAAGGCTGTAGTTTATTATCTGCTGGTTTTTTTGACTTCTTGATTCTGCCACCCGAATCCCACCTTCTCCCTACCCTGAACCAACACTACCCTCACCTTATGACATTTCCTGTTATTCTGAATTGCTGTTGCCTTTGATTGCCCCCACCTCCACCTGAAATCTACCATCTTTACCACCCCCACTGCTCTAGCACCCCCTCTACCCCAGCCACATGTCAACTGACCACAGGTGGCTTCTTTGCTTGAGCACATGTGAGCTGGTGGTGGGGTTTCATTTCCCCTTCCATTCTCAGCCCAGCTTTGCGTGCCTCTGTCATCCTTGCTGGCCCTAAATGGGACGCAGCGGTCCTTTTCACAGTGGGCATTTCTGGTTCCCAAGTCACAACTGAAATCTAAGAAGAAGGAAGGAGATGGATATCTGAGTGTCTCGCTCTGTGCTAGGGTCTATGATAGGCGTGGAAAAACAGAACACAGTTCAGAAAGGCCTCACTTGCAGGCACATTCACATACAATTCCTGGGGCTCCTGAATCCTGTAAGGTAACTGGTTTAATTCCTTCTTATCTCCGGACTTTGATGGTTGTGGACCTTTCTGCAGCACAATTAACTTTTAATTGCCCTTTAGCCAGTAACATACTGTTTAGACTCTGTATGGGAAAATACCTGGCTGGGAGCTAACCCCCTCTTTCCCAGCTCAAATCTCAGACTAGCCTGTTAAGTTTTACTTAGGTTTATCAGTTACATGATTTTTCTCTTAGTTGATTAGTGCAGTTTAACATCACAAAAGCAATTTATGAAAGTCTATTGATATGTAATATGAAAAACTACACATAAAAATGGGCTCAGGGTGGGTAAATGGCCCGGTGACCTTATCTCAATTTCTACTACCCACATGATAAACCAGGTTTGAGAGCTGACATGGTACTGCACACCTTTAATCCCAGCACTCAGTAGAGGAAGGTGGATCTCTGTGATTTTGAGGCCAGCCTGGTCTACATAGTGATTTCCAGGTTAGCCAGGACTACATAGTGAGACGCTATGAAAGAAAACATAGAAGAGATAGCTGTGATGGTACCTCAGCACTCAGATGGCCAACAGGAGAATCAAACAGCTCTCAGCCCAGTGTGCAGCCCGGTGTCAGAAGCAACGAGAGAGAGACCCTGCCCTAAAGCAAAGTGGAAGAAGAGAACTAACATCCAGAAAACTGTCCTCTGGCCTCTATATGGGTGCTGGGGCACACATACACACACACACACACACACACACACACACACACACACACACACACACACATACAGAAAGAGAGAGAATAAAAATGTACAGCTAGCTTGATAAATTTCACAAGCTGTACACACCTTTATGATCTATACATAATAAAAAAAAGTTAAACATTGCTGGTACTTCTAGCCCCTCCTCCCTGCTTCCTCCTTACCACAAAACCCCAAGGCTGACCACTATCCTTATGACTTCCACAGCAGAGTAGGGCCTTGCCTGGTCCCACTAGTGCAATTTCAAAAGAAACATCTTCCTGACCACCCAGTCACAAGGTGGTCTGTGAGAAATCATGACTTATCCGATTTGTCAGTGACCAGAGGACTGTAGAATGGACCACGAGTCATCAGGATTGAACTAAGAGTCTGGAGCCTCAGAGGGATTTGGGTTACACCTTGATTTTGCTCTGGAGCCTCCAGAATCCTAGTGTGTTCTTATGTTTTTTAGACAGGCTCTCTACACTATCCTAGAACTCACTCTGTAGAGCAGGCTGGCCTCAAATTAACAAAAATTCACCCACCTCTGCCTTCTGGGTGCTGGGACTGAAGGTGTGTACCACCACTCCTGACACCTAGTGCGTTCCTAAGAAAGGGCCCAGACTGTTTCTGGTCACTTCCAGGGACATTCAGCCTTGACCCATTCCTGCTTTTCCCCACCTAAAGCTCTAAAGAAGAGAAACTAGAGACTGTGGGAGAGTTTGTGGGAGGAGCCTTCTATCTACCCAACAAGGCACTGGAGCTTTGCCTACTCTTACTGATGGGAGAAAGCATCTCCTCACAAGATCACTTGTGTAACTTAGTTTTAGGTGGTTTAATTTTTATTTTATAGGTCTGGGTGTTTTGCCATATGTCTGTCTGTGCAGCACATACATGTGTGGTATCCTAAGAGTCAAAAGAGGGCCTTGGATTCTCTAGAACCAGAGTTATAGATGGCTGTGACTTGGCATGTGGGTGCTGGAAATAGAACTTGAGTCTTCTGGAAGAGCAGCAAATGCTCTTACTTGCTGAGCCATATCTCCAGCCCTAGTTTGTGTGTGTGTGTGTGTGTGTGTGTGTGTGTGTGTGTGTGTGTGTGTGTGTGTTGTATGTGTAGGTACATTTTTGTGTATGCGCATGCATATGTGTATGTATGGAGGACAGAGGTCAGCATAGCATTAGGTGTCTTCCTCAATCACTCTCCACCTTATTTATTTATTTATTTATTTCCCCAGGTGTAGCCCTTATCATCCTGGAACTCACTGTGTAGACCAGGCCGGCCTCAGACACAGAAATCTCCTGCCTCTGCCTTTCCAGTGCTGGGATTAAAGGTGTATACCACCACCACCTAGCATCAACCTTATTTCTTTGAAACAGAGTCTCTTACTGAATCCAGAGCTCACCCATTCAGCTCAACTGTTGGTCTAGTGTTCTACACTACTGTGTTCCTTTGTCCAGAAATTGGATTATAGGCACGTGCTGCCATATCTGGCTTTTTACATGGTACTGAGGATTCAAAGTCATGTTCTTGTGCTTATGAAGCCAGCCTTTTATAAACATGTTTACTTTTAAAATGCCCATCAGTAGAATCATTTCCCCATCCTCTCATTTTAGTTTTAAACAACCTACACACACACACACACACACACACACACACACACACCATGCACATATATCCCTCTTTTGTTTGTTTTAATTCAAATATGCTAGAACTTTTGCCAACCAATTCCAATCCTGTTCTCTCTAGCGACCCAGAGTATGTCAACCCAGTAGTCATGTTTCCAGTACAGAGACTCCTGAGGTGGTCCCTTGAGTTCCAGGTTCTCTTCCTTTGGGGATCATGGGACCCGCTGTGTCAAGGATGTGTCCCAAACCACGTTTGCAAGAGTGCGCTCCTCTGGACACTAGTCCTCAGAAATGTGTTCTGAAAACACAACAGTGAGCTCAGATGAGTTGAGGGAAATGCTATATGCTTTCTGTTCTGTTTCTAGTATCACATTTTACATGAGCACAGAGAGGACTCTGGGAGATCCTTAAAGTAGAAAACTCAGTTTCATTTGGTTACTCTTTTCAATACCTATTTGACTTAAACTACTGTTTCCCCTGCAGAATGCCTAGAATATTTCTCAGAATTACTGTCCTCCAGAACAGAATACAGGTCAGCCAACTTTAAATATTCTTTAAAGATGCATTGTTAAATCTGGGAGTGACCAGCTTGTGATATTGCTGGATTGTCCAAATCAAGATGGAATATGAGTGTAAGATACATACAAGATTTAAAATACCAATAATGCTTTAAAGTGTATTTATTTTATTGCATGTGTATACTTGTTTTACCTGCATAGATGTCTGTGCACTGTGTACATGGTATCTTTGAAGAGGTAGAATAGAGTACTGGATCCCCTGGAACTAGGGAGTTATTGATGGTTGTGAGCTGCTATAGTACAGGCAGAGGGAGATGTTTGTAGAAATTGTGGGGAATGGGGAGAGAAGGCTGCTCTGTGGGAAAACAGCTAGTATATATAGTCTACAGTACAAACTGCTATCCCAACCCTGCCCAAGACCCCTCCAGTAAACCTTGCCTTATTCTAAACCTCAGTCTGCGCTGTTCAAGGCAGAATTGGCTAACTGGCCCTGGCCTGTTTCTGCCCTTGCCACCTTCTCCCTTCCAGAAAGCTGCTTGCTTTCTCTTGACCCACAAAAGACATCACTTCCTTGAATACTTGGCTCATGTGAAGCCTCCTGGCGGCTCCTTCCTAGGGCAGAGGGCCAAAATCCTGACAAGATTAAGATGAGGTGTTGGAACTGGGCCAGGCTGGAAAAACAGGAAAGATGACGAGCCAAGCTGCCTTCTTCTGGGGATTGTTTATTCCCATGTTCCCTCAATTGAGTTTTGTGGGCACTTTGTAACTCTTGACATTTTACCCAGTTCACGCCTCTGGCCTTTTCCTGCCCTGCCCCCAGCACATCACTAGTTAGAAACTGTTGGATGGATTCACTTCTGGAACCACTTGGCTAACTGCATTCAATCCTAGAAATCAGGAAGCACACAGACATATTTCGAATGAGTGTCTACCAAGAGGAGCCATCTTCTCAAATGAGCCCCCTACAACTACTTAGGGTAAGAAATGTTTCTCTTTGTTGCCATGAAAAAGGAGGCTCAGAGGGACTGCCCAAAGGTCCCCAGAATGTTAGTGCAGCATCCAGAAATGAGGAAGGTTAAAAGGAAGAAAGACAACTTATCAATTCAGAGCAGAGTCTTGTGTGGTTGATAAGGGTTTCTGCTGTGATTTCTGACTCTGCCACCTACTGCCCCATGAATGTGGGGCTAGTTCTTAATAGGAGGATGTGTAGACGAGCATTTTAGAGCACAGGCCCCAGAGTCAAATGTCAGTTCTGCCACCTGCTAGTTATGTGACCTTGGGCAGTTTCCTTTGCCTCTCTGCACTTTGGTTTCCACAGCTAGAATGCAGTGTAATAATAGCACCTACCTCATCAACTTGTTGCAAGGATTAAATGTGATAATCCATGCGGAGCACTTAGCACGCTGTCTGGCTCATGGTTCAGTGCCATCCATGTCAACTATGGGATGAATGTGGGCCTCGCCAACATTGGACAGCACCTGTTTCCCTGCCTATCACCCTGGTGGCTCCATAAGCACTTGGCACTTGTAGGTACTCACTGCCTTGGCCACTGAAGGAGTGGTTAGAAATGGACTCTGTTTCTGAAGACAGGCTTCAGGCAAATGTGTAGGAGTAGATTCTGGAGGGGGAGGATTTTCAAGAGTTTCCTAACCAGCAAGCCAAGTAATTGCTTTTTGCATGCTAGTATAAACTTGAAAATATTTCCATATGGGAAATACCCATTGAATCCATATGTCACACCCATTTCTGATTATAGCCTATTCAAGCAGAAACATACCTGAACTGATACCTATAGAAACCAACTATATTCACTGAGCTATTTGCACAACACACAAACCTAAAAGTAGTTTAAAGTCTTAAGTAACCTTGATTCAAAAGAGTTTCTGATTGCTTATCTGATTCATATCCTTCTAAGCACTTCCTGTGTCTCTTTCTCTGACTCTTTAGCTCACTTCAGGTTCAGTAATCATCTGTCCCTTACGGTAGGCCCCCGTGGGACAGACCACAGAATTCACAGAACACTAAAGCAGCAGTTAAAATTTCACAGTATGGGTGACTCATCCATTCAACATACACTTAGCATACGGGGCTTGGGAAACTGGAAATGATGAACCAAAGGATTCAGAGTGTGATTTGAGACTGATTCAGCAAGTGACCTTTCTTGCCAAATGGCTATATACCTGTTCGCCAAGCCTCAGTGAGAGGAGAGGGTGAGCAATACTGCCTTGATTACCAAGGAAGTAGTATTTTTGCTGCGTAATTCCATATATGTAGGGAAGAGAACAGAAGGAGCCAGACAGGCTGGTTCCTATGGCTGGGACAAGTCACTTCCCTTCCATGACTCTCGGGTTCCTCATTTGAGGAGTGGAGAGAGTCTTCTTGCTTTGAAAGGCACATTTTCTCCATTCATTCATTCATAGAAAATTGTATGTCCTGAGGGATGTGCTGCTTTATATTGTGGTTTTCTAGGAGGAAAAAAAAAAAGAATTGGAGTCATTTGCTTACTATATTGTATTATTGCTTAGCAAATATTTACTTCACCTACCCCTCCCCACTTCCTCACCCTGTTGATACTGGACTTAGCCATGTGACTTACTTGGGCCATTTTGTATTTGTGTGTATTTTGTATTTGTGTGTATTTTGTATTTGAGTGTATTTTGTATTTGAGTGTATTTTGTATTTGTGTGGAAGTGGCAGCAGCCAGCTCCAAGCTACTGAGTGTTTCTCTTGCACCTCTTGAGCAATTGTCCTTGGCCATGAGAACCCCACGCATCAGGGAGTTCTTCAGCTGGACATAGGATGAACAGTCATGGGAGGCAGTTGTGTGTGATCCAAAGCTTGGAGCCGAGCCTGACCCAGCTCACCCACAGACCCCTGGGTGAGAAATGAATGTTCATTGTTATGTGTGCTGAGCTTCTAGAAGCTTAACATTTTTTTATGTTATTGATGCTTGAAATTTCATGTATTCTATGATCTAGTTAGGATAGTTAGCATATCCCTAACCTCACTTTTTTTTGTGAGAATATTAAAAATATTTTCTCCTCTATCTCATGTGTGTGTGTGTGTGTGTGTGTGTGTGTGTGTGTGTGTGTAGGCCAGATATCAACTTCGCATATCAGTACTCAGGAACCCTCTATTTTGTTTTCATTTTTAAATTATATAGATATTATTATTTTGTGTATGTGCATGATGTGGGGGAGGGGCGTGTGTGCCATAGCACGTGTGTGAAGGTCTGAGTACAACTTTGTGGAGTGAATTCTCTCTTTTCACCTTTACATGGATTCTGATGCCAGGCATTACTGAGGTCTACAAGCTTGTACACAAACTCTTTACCAAGCGAACTTTCTCCTAACAATTTTGAAATATATGAGTTATTATTTATCATAGTAACCTATGCAACCCTATTGTAATAAGGACTTTTTCTTTCCTTCTAATCTCAGTTTTGTATCTGTTAACTAACTCTTCTTCCCTCTCCCCTTCCTTTGGAAGTTGATTTTATGCAATATCATCATGGCAAAGTCAGTGCAATGGGAATCATTATCTGTCCTGACACTGACTTCATCTTGGATCCTGGGGAAGGCTTTTTCTGTTGAGGTGACATCTGACCTCATATTGAAATGTTTAAGAGGGGCCAACATGGATGGAGAAGTGGTCTAGTTGCAGGGAAGAGCCATATATACATTGTTTTCTGAGTTGGGGGAAACTCTGTCTGGATATTGGTGAATGAGAGGAAATGAAGTCTGAGCCCTAGCCCCACAACCTCAGTAGAGATATTGCATCTCTTTCCAGACATTCCCCAAGCACTCACTCGTAATATCAGCTCTAAAACTGAACTTCCAGACCTATTTTTCCTTTTCCTTTCCCTTCCCAGTCAGTGAGTGACACCACCATCTGCCTACCTCATTGTCCAAACTAGAAAGCCACACACCCTATTCCTCTTTCCCTCCCTCCTCCCCTTCCCTCAGCCCCACATCATCTGTCTCCAACTCTTGCCAACTCACCCAACCCTGTATCTTTCTTTGTACTGCCTCAGTTGAAATTATCCTTTCTTGGCTGGACCTAGCAGGAGCCAGCACCCTGTCCCCCTGACCCTCTGACCCCATGGCCTCCTGACCCTCTGACCCCATGGCCTCCTGACCCTCTGACCCTGTGGCCTCCTGACCCCTGACCTCCTGGCTCCCTGACTCCCTGGCCTTTGTTCCTTTGTTTGTCGTTGTAGGGTGGTTGTTGTTTTGTTTTTTTCATGACAGTTTCTCTGAGTAGCCCTGGCTGTCCCGGAACTCACTCTGTAGCCCAGGCTGGCCTTGAACTCACAGAGCTCCACCTGCCTCTGCCTCCCTAGTGCTGGGATTAAAAGTATACACCACCATTCTCAGCAAAAGGTGCACACATTTAATCCTTGTACTCAGAGGATGGATCTCTGTGAGTTTGAGGCCAGCCTGGTCTATGTAGCTAGTTCCAGGCTATCCAGGAGTACATAGAGACCCTGTCTCAAATAAATAAATAAATAAATAAAAATAAATAACATGAATTTTTATCCCTTTTCAATGGGTGGAGCATCAGAAATTATAAGCAATCCAGAATCTATAATTGATATTTTAACTTCTAATTTAGCATTATGATATTTTAATGTTTGATTATTTGTTTGTTTTTGAAGTTCAGTGATTGAATTTAGGCCTTGAGCATTTAGGTGATCATCCTACCACTGATCTCCATCACTGGTTCTTGTAGTTTTTGAGTCAGTTTCACTGAATTGCACAGTCTGGCCTGGAGCCTTAGATCCTCTGCTTGCAGCCCTCTGGGTAACTGGGATCAAGACCTGTACCATCAGCCTGGCCTTTGGTTTTGCAGCATGTTGTGGTGATATATTATATATTTAATAAAACCAGTTTGGAATATCAGGGAACAGATCTACCCGCAGTCAAGCCAGGAGAGTCAGAGAGCGGTAACTCATGCATTTAATCCCAGCACAGGAATGACTGAGTGGTGACCTATGCCTTTAAATCCCATAATTCAGGAGACAGAGATCTTTCTGTTTCTGTGAGTTCCTCAAGGCCTAACTTACCAAACAGTAGTAGCTCAAACCTTTAATCTTAACTCTAGAACATGATGCAGAGTTGAACCCGGAAGTGAAACAACTGGAAGAACAAAGTATTTAAGGCAGGTGTAGAAAGACAGAATCATTCTGTAGAGGCAATGAGAAGCCAGTGGAGGAAGCTGAAAGATAGCTTTATACCTCGAGACCATGTAATTAATATAAGCTTTTATGTGATTATTTGGGACCAAGCAGGGCTGTGGGTCAGAACCTCGGGCTTAGGATGGGCCAGAAATTTCTTACAACAGGTTTTTTTTTGTTTGTTTGCTTCTTTCTTTTCTCTTGTGCCAAGAACTTAAATTTTTTTGACAGTTTATTTTTTAGGCGAGGCATGGTGGTGATGCCCACTTTTAATCTCAGCACTTAGCACTCAGCATTCAGTGGGCAGTAGCAGGCAGATGATCTCTGAATTCAAGGCCAATCTGGTTTATATGTGGAGTTTCAGGCCAGGTTGGGTTACATAATGAGACCCCTTTTCCATATCCCCTTCCAAACATTATAGCCTTTTTACTTCAACACCCTACTGAGTCCAATTAGTAGCACCCATATATACCTGGATGTGAAGCTGGTCATTGGAGGACGGTCAATTTAACAGGGGCCACACTTATAAAAACAAAACAAATCAAAACAGAGGAACAAAACTGGTTTTCCCTTCTCAAGTAGCCTTCAGCTGCCAATAACTCCTGGGCTAGGGGTAAGGGATGGTGTGTCTCTCCCTATCCATGCTGGAATGTTGATTGGCTTGATCTTGCTCGGGTCTTGTGCAGGCAACAGCGCTGCGAGTTCATGAATGCGGTCGGTCATCCTGTCATGCTCACAGCATACTGTTTAGCTCCAATTCTCCCCCACCCCTGAATCTGTCTGTCTTCTCTTCACCAGGAAAGAAAAACCCGGCTTTTAAAAACATGTGTTTTAATTTATTGACATTGTATGTGTGTGTGTGCATACACAGGTTTGCTCTAGCATGCAGAAATCAGGAGACAGCTCGTAGGATTCAGTTTTCTTTTTCCAAGTGGGTCCTAGGGATTAAATTCAGGCGATCAAGCTTAGTGGCAAACCAAGTGCGCCTGCCACATTGCTGGCCCCAAACTTGGTTTTTAATAGCGCCAATAGACTCATTTGCTTCATCTTTATGATATCTATAAAAATGATCTTATTAATGATATGCTTGTGGGAAGCATTTTAAGATTAAAATACTATTTTGTTCTTGCCTTTTGGGTATATTCTGGTGGGAATATATAATTTAAAATTCTGTTTAAAAGTCATTTGAAATGATTCTTCTCTAAACATTTCACCATCAATTTAATTCATACTTTGGTACCTTTGCTTCATTTTGCTTTCAAGTTCTAGGGATTACTTAAAATTCAATTTTGTTTTAACAATTACACAGAACATTTGTATGATTCCATAGCCCAGTCTTAAAGTTCCCTCAACTTGGTCCAGCTTCTCTACCTGCTTTCTTCATGCTAATCTCTCCTTCCCCCACTGATAGTTCGTTTTATTTTCAAATGTGTATTTTTATTATGTAGTTGTATGTATGTATAAGTCATCCACGTGCAGGTACCCACAGAATCTAGAAGAGAGTATTGGGTCTTCTGGAACTGGAGTTATTTATAGTTGTGAGATGCCACGTGGGTGCTGGGAGTCAAACCAGGGTCATCCGCAAGAGCAGCAAATGTTCTCTACCGCTGAGCTGTCTCTTCAGCCCCAAATAAGTAAACCTTCGAGAGGGTAGGGGAGAGGATAATATCCCTTATGTTTGAGCTTTTTCAGCCACTATACCTTTCTGTCTCAGTTTCTTAAATGGGAAGGAGCAAAAAAAGCACGTGTCCATGTGGGTGTGAGGTTAACTGGGTCAGTGCGGTTAAAATGCTACACTTAGAACATAAGGGATATTTCATAAATGCCATCTGTCTTTATAATAGCCATCAGGGCAGGAGGCATGGAGGCATGTGGGCAGGTTCGGGCCTTTGAGGAGGGTTCCTGCCTTGCTCCTCTGTCCCTGTGGGTGGCAGGAATCCTATAACCCAGAGACTAAATAGAGCATGATTTTATGCTTGGAGATGAAAGTGTAGATCAGAGTTAGATGTTATC
The DNA here is from genome assembly GCA_033318265.1 of Phyllotis vaccarum. Lineage (NCBI taxonomy): Eukaryota > Metazoa > Chordata > Mammalia > Rodentia > Cricetidae > Phyllotis > Phyllotis vaccarum. The sequence continues at coordinate 187,504,559 of JARWLC010000001.1, read as the reverse complement.
ACAGACAGTGGCCTCTAAGTTTCCACATATCCCTGTAGGTAAATTTTCTTGTCCCATCAGTCAGCTCCCAAATAACCACATAGAGACTTCTTTTAATTATGAAAGCTCAGCCTACAGCTTAGGCTTGTTTCTAACTAGCTCTTACAACTTAAATTAACCCATTTGCATTAATCTGTGTTCTGTCACATGGCATTACCTCTCTTCCATTTTGCACCTCCAGTTTTTTCTCCATGTTTCTTGGTGTCTTCTGTGCGCCTAGATTTCTCCTCTTTTTCTTTCTCTCCCCAGAAATCATGTCTATACTTCCTGCCTAACTATTGGCTGTTAAGTTTTTTATTACACCAATCACAGCAGAATACCTTCACAAGTGTACAAATACCCGACAATAGAAAATCCAGCTCTAGAAACTTCCACGACTGCTTAAAGTTCTATTGGATAATGCTGGTCAACTCTGTGCCCTGGTGAGGCAGCACATATAGAAATGTTGATTGATGTGCATGGGTGGTCTTGTGGAGAACTGTTTTTGGAGGTCTGCCTGAGTGCCCCTGTCTCCTCTAAGGGTCTTGGGCAGCTGCCTGCTTCTGTGTGGTTGTCCAAGTCTGTTTCTTTTCTGCTTCTTTGTCCTTCCTCATTTCTCCAAGAAGTATCTGCCTGCAGTTTTGACTTTTCCATTCTCATCCCCCAAACATGTTCCATTTCTTCAAGTGGTTGTCTCAGGATCCCAGAAAGCTTCTGGTTGGTCGGTCAGTTTGTTCTCCATCATTCGCCTAGGCTTGATGGAGGTGGTGGGGAAGTGGAGACCAGCAGGGGCAGGCCAAGTTGGTTTCTACTGAATTGCTGCTGGTTTATATTTCCTGTTTTCCTTGGGCCTATCAGAGGGTCATATGGAAACCCGCCTCTTCCTTTTACCATGCTATTTACTTTCACAAAAAAGGGAAATGGAACTGCCCAGGTCTGGCCATTAGCTAGGCTACCAACACCTTCCACCCTACACTGAGATCTTTGGCTCTCAGTTCCACTGAGGTGCCCGTGTCCACCCCATAAAGGCTTCCTCCAACATCACAAGGAACAATTGCAATTGTTCTTGGAAGCTGATGCCCAGACTCAGATGGGAAGTCCCCACCCATCTCTGTTGTACAGGAATGATGTGACTACTACATTCTCCAAGTTTCATTCAACAGTTACTGGTGATGTGCTCTGAGCCAGGCCCTGGGGATGCTAGGCTCTACAAGACAAATGAAGTCCCTGATTCCTGCTTGTCCATCCTAGAGGCAGAGACAAACAACAAAAAAGGAAATAGGATTCTGGCTAGCAGATCGGTTCTGTTTGGAGGGAATTGTGTGGGCTGGGTGAGTGTTCAAATTGATTTGCCTTAGTCAACTCTCATGGCTTCCCCCTGTTCCTTGGGGTCTGAATCTCAGCTCTCTACCAGCCAGTTCTGCTTCCATTCAAATTCTGACATTTCTTAGTATTTCTCTGAACTGATCTATTCCACCTCATGGGGAGGAGTGGGTTCTGGATGCAGTAGCCAGTATTGGCTCCTGTTGAGCAGCATGTCCAGTGGAGACACCAAGTGGTCAGACTCTGGAACAGCAATGATTAAACTGAGCTATGGAGCAGGGTGGCAGCTACTGTCTGGGACACAGCTGACTTGTCTTGGCTGAGTCCTGGTCCAGTTACTGATAAAGCTCCAATCCTAGCCTAAGCAGAGAGCCTGTCTTCCTAAGCAGCATGTCTTTTGCTTTGTTCTTTTGAAACAGGGTTTCTCTGTGTAGCCTTGGCTTTCCTGGAACTTCCTTTATAGAGCAGCAGGCTGGCCTTGAACTGCCTGCCCCTGTCTCCCAAGTGCTGGGAATGTTCAACCTTCCTAATGTTGTGACCCTTTAATACAATTCCTCATGTTGTGGTGACCACCCAAACTATAAAATTATTCTTGTTACTACTTTATAACTGTAATTTTGCTACTGTTATGAATCATAATATAGATATCTAATTGGCAGGGTATCTGATATGCAACCCCTGTGAAAGGATTGTTCGGCCTAAAAGGTGTCATGATTCACACGTTGAGAACCATTGGTAAAGGCATGCACCTCTATACCCAGCTTTATGTCTTATTTTATATATGTGTTTGTTTATTTAAGACAGGTTCTAGACTAGTCTTAAACTTATTACCTACCAATCCTAGCTTCCCAAGTAGAGGGATTACACCATGCCTGCTCAATAGCCTTAATTTATAAATTTGTGCTATTATGTCTGATAACTACTTTTTGAATTATTATTTTTACTTACATTTTTTATACAACATATTTTGTGGTGATATATTATATATTTAGTAAAAACTAGGCTGGAATGTCAGAGAGAGGAAGCAGACCATAGTTGGTTCTCACCCAGCTGCTATCTTCTAAAGTCCTTAGTCTGGCTTGTCACTTCTACAGAATAAATGTCTGTTTTCCTACACCTGCTTTAAATACCGTCTTTGCCCAGTTGTTTCACTTCCGGTTCAACTCTGCATCATATTCTAGAGTTAAGATTAAAGGCGCGAGTTACTACTGTTTGGTGGTTAGGCCTTGTGGAGCTCACAGAAACAGAAAGATTTTTGTCTCTGTCTCTTTAATCTATGGGATTAAAGGCATAAATCACCACTCTGTCTTTCTGGTGCTGGAATTAAAGGCGTGAATTACCACTCTCTGAGCCTCCTGGCTTGACTGTGGGTGGATCTGTTCTCTGATATTCCAGACTGGTTTTTATTAAATATATAATATATCACCACAATATTTTCATAATATTCTTTCTTTTCCCCTGTCGTGGATTGAAAGAAAATGTCCCCTCAAAGGGAGTGGCACTATTAGGAAGTATGGCCTTTTTGGAGTAGGTGTGCTCTTGTTGGAGAAGTGTGTCACTGTGGAGGTAGGCTTTAACTACTCACCTATGCTCAAGCCACCCCCAGTGAGATAGACCACTTCCTGTTGCCTTCTGATCAAGATGTGGCCATCATGTGTGCTTGCACACTGCCATGTTCTACCATGATGATAAGAGATTGAACCTCTAAAGATGTAAGCCACTCCAATTAAATATTTTTTCTTTATAAGAGTAGCTGTGGTCATGATGTCTCTTCACAGCTATAGAAACCCTAAAATGTCCCTTAACATCTTCAATATTCTCCTCACCTCTCTTTACCTACCCAATTTCATATTTCCTCTCTCAAAAAAGACCCTCACAAAAAACGAAAATAAAAACCAAAACCGTAAAGCAAGCAAACAAACAAAAAAACAAAATAAAAAGTGCACAAAAGCATGGGATCTCTTTTGTGTTGTCCAACAACTTCTGGGCGTAGGGCCTGCCCTAGGATGTGGTTGATATACCTAGTGTCATTCCATTGGAAAACAAAAAACAAAACTGTGTCAACGCTGTGTGTGTTTGCTTGTCTTTGTCACAGTGGGTGAGTTCATATGTACATCAGTCCTGTTGTGTCTGGAGGATGCTGTTTCCTTGGAGTCACTCATCTACTACCGATGGAGCTCTACGCTTTCTATGTAGATCCCTGAGCCTTAAGGGGGGAATTTGATAAAGACACCCCATTTTGGGTTGAGTGCCCTTAAGTCTCTCACTCTCTGAACAGTGTCCATTTGTGGGTCTCAGTGTTATGCGTCTCTGATGAAGGTTGAGCCACGCTCCCACCTTCTTGTTTGACTAATAGAGTTTTTCATTTTGAGTTTTATTTCAGCTTGGCTTTTCTTTAATGATTCTATTTCTTGGTTAAATTTTAGTTTCATATCTTGAATTGTTTTCAGAATCTCATTCAACCGTTTGGGTTTTTATGGTCTTCACAAAGGCATTTAAGGCCCTTGAGCAAATGAATAATTGCTCCAACTAAATTGGTTTTCTCAGGACATGTTACAGTAGGGTTTCTGGCTTCTGGAGGAGTCACAGTGTCTCGGATCTTCATGTTTGTATTTTGTGCTGGGATCTAGGCATCTGGAGTCAGTACATTTATGGTGTAGATATCTGGTCTTGCCTTTGTTGGGTAAGTGTTTCAGTCTTTAGTTACCATTGCCCAATCTGGATCCCAGTCAAGTGTGGCAGCTGTGGGTTCCTGGTAGAGAGCAGTCCTGCAGGTTGGTGGAAGTCACAAAGGAAGAGATGGGCTAGGCAGAATGGCTGGGTCCCAGCCAAGTATGGAAGCTGTGGGGTCCCTGGCAGAGACTGGTTCTGAGTCCCAGCCAAGTATGGCAGCTGTGGGTCCCCAGTAGAGGGCTGTTCAGTAGGTTTGTGGGAAGTCACAAAGTAATGGAAACGAGTTAGGAGGAATGGTTGAAAGTGGCAGCAGAGAAGAAATTGGGGACCCTGGATCCACACTATGAGTCTAGGTCCTAAGGATATGGAGGTAGACTTGGAGGAAGGGCCTCTGGTATCACCTTCATAAAAGTTCCCGTATTAGAAGAATTTTATAAAACATCTACGTAACTGGCTTGCATCGCTGACATCCCAACTCCCAGACTCCCTTATTATTTTAGTTACTTATCTTTTTGCTGTGGCAGAACACCTGACAAAGGAGATGTAAGAAAGGAAGGGTTTCTTTTGGCTTGTGGTTTAAGGGAATACCATCCATTAGGGGAGGAAACGCAGGACAGTGGTGCTTTGTAACTCCTTACCTGGCACATCTTGGCTAAGCAGGAAGTGGAGAGGGAATGCTGGGTGGGATTCACCTAGGTTTTCCTTTCTCCTGTTTTATTCTTTCCAGTGTATGTTATGGTGTCACTCTTGCGTAGGGCGCTTCTTCATCTTCAGCCGTGGAAAACGAACTCACAGTCATCTTACGAGTGTAAGTCCTAAGTCCCAACTGTTTACGTTGTGTGTCATGACTCCATGACAAGTTGTATAATGGGATGTGAGGCTGTGAGACTTTTGGCAGTAGTGGGGTTTGGAACTTGCAATAATAAAATGTAATTCAAATCAAATGCACAGCGATTCGAACGTTTCCTGGCAGCGCTTGCCCATGCTGCATTGTGCGGCTTTACTGTAGTTTTGGTTCTGAACACAACATGGGATCTCTGCACTTTGCATGTGTTGAATCATGAAATGCCAGTCAGTGTTGTTTGAAACACTTCAGCTCAGTGGAAAGACTGTTAATTCTATGTTATAAATTTCAGTCCTTTTACAGCACATGCGAATGTTCTGCTCTTATGAAAACATAATGGTTTAATTTGGAAAAACAGGGAGGTTTAATATTTCCCTATTATCATTCCTCAGGATGTTGACTTCCAAATTAACATATCTTTATCACTTTATACAATTTTTATTTATGTGTATGAGTGTTTCCTTAGCATGTCTGCATTGTGTGTGCACCTGGTGCAGAGGGAGACCAGAAGAGGGCATCAGATGCCCTGGGACTGGAGCTACAGATGGTTGGGAACAGCTTGCTATCAACTCTGGTTCTTCAGAAGGGTGACCAGTGCTTTAACTCTCCAGCCCCCAAGTTAGCATATCTTTCTATTATACTGTGTCAGAATGTCTGAATTTGCTGTTTAAGTGGCTGACTCCAGTTTCATTTAAAAAATTGCTAACTGAATTTTGGCTTGGAATCAGGAGAGAACCTTTAGCAATATCTGAAATAGACCAAAGACACACTTCTGCCATTTTACATTGTGAAGTTGTGTAAAGCAGTATTTTCAGCACTGATGATTATAAAATCAAATTATTGATGACTCTGATAAATGTTAAATATGCTTTATGTCCATCTGTATCCAGTATTTGGCCAGTGGAAAGACAGTTCATAGATAAAACCACATGTTGTACAAGCCTGATGACCTAAGTTCAGTCCCTGGATCCCAAGTGTAAAGATTGGACTCCTGAAAGTTGTCCTTTGACCTCTAGATGTGTGTCCTGGCATTCAAACACATGTGTACATGTAGTAATAATGCATATTAAGATAATAAATATAATTTAAAAATTTAAAAACCATATTCAGCCAAAATTTAATTAATATATGCAGAAATAAACATATCTATCACATTCACTGGCTGTTCTCACAGAGGTCCCAGGTTCAGTTCCCAGCACCACATGACCACTCACAACTATTTATAACTCCAGTTTCAAGGGATCAAACACTTTCTTCTGACCACTTGGGGCACCAAGCACACATATAGTAAACTTGAACACATGCAGGAAAAACACTTATAGAAGTAAAAAAAATTCTAAAAAAAAATTTAGAAAACCCAGTCCAAAGGTTATGTTCCGTTAAAGGGCCACATTCACCCTGTAACTGTCTTAGGAACTCACATCTGTGCCTGCAATACTTATCCCTGGAGAGTTCCCCCAGGGGTCACTGCTTTTGCTAAGCTGGACCTCAGCATTGTATTGCAGGTTTTTATTGAGGAGAATTAAGGGAAATAGCCCAGGAGGCTGACTGCTGGGTCTTGGTAAGGACAACATTGTTCATTCTGTCCATGTGGGCTCTGAGACCTCAGAAGCACTATCTTCCTAATAGGCATAATCCTGAAGGATAGTTTTCCTCTAGCCAGCTTGAGATATCGCACAGTATGTTTTATTTTCATTTTCATAATGACTGTTAGGACGTTCATTCATATTATTGGCCTATGGTTTCCAAGCACATGGAGTTCTATGGGTGTCTCTGTTTGTACTGACCTTACTCCCGATTGCTCTTAGCTGATCATTGCTCATTTCTCTTTGTTTCTATTTCTTCATCTTTTTTTAAAATTTTTACTCTAAAATGATCATTTTTTTAAATGATCAGTTCTTGAGGTGATCACTTTAGGAACCTGAGATGTGAGTATCAAAGCTGCCTCAGGGAATTAATATGAGATCAGCTGAGCATGTGTGTAGCATAGAGGAGCTGAGTCTTCCAGTTTCCAGACATCAGCATTCTGTGATCACTTAGCATGGGTGTGGTCTGTAGCCATCTCTCTCTGTCCCTGGCATGACCTCCTTTTCATATCAGTGATGAACTGACGAGGTTCTGACCCTGGTATTTGATCCACGTCCCCCTTTAGCTTGTGAAAGCTGACCACTCACTATGTGCATATCTCTTCAAAGCAGAGGCAACAACCAACCTGTCATTTAGAAGGGGAAACTTAAGATTTTTAGCTAAAGGATGTGTTTTTACGGAGGGATAATTGGTTTCTGGGGTGACAGGCACCCTGGCAGCTGCTGAGGTGCTCCTCCCTTCATGGTGTCTGAGATAGAAGAGTCCAGACTCATTGCCCAAAGGGCAAATGGGAGTTGGTGCCCTGAGGGACACATGGTTACAGTCCCTGGGCATATCAGTTCTTTCTTTGAATCCATTTTGTGCATTCTTCTGAGCTGGAAAGCAGTCCCAAATAATGGTCTCAACTGTTCTTTGGGCCCTGTCAGAAAGGAAGAAGTAATCTCAGTCTCTCCCCCCTCATGCGTCCCTTTCTCCCTTTTAGACAAGGTATCTCTAGCCCAGGCTGGCCTTGAAATCAATGTGTAGTTGGGAATGAACTTGAACTCCTGACCCTCCTGTCTCTTCCTCCCAAGCTAGAATACCAGGAGTGTGCCATTATGCCTGGTTTCTGCAGTGCATAGAACACAGGGCTCCAAGCCAGATATATTAGCTGCTTTTCTTCTTGTGACAAAATTACTCCAGGGAGAAAGGGTTTTTTACTGGTCTATTGAAGTGAGGAAGATATGGCCACAGGCTTGAAGGTGTGGGAAGCCAGCTGGTCACATTGCTTAAGCGTCCAGGAAGGGGGGGGGGAGGACAGAAAATGAGAATAACCCACAGCACTGGCTCACTTTTTTTGAGCAAGGCTCCACCCTCCAAAAGGTCCCACAACCTTTCCAAACAGCACCACCAGCTAAGGACCAAGTGTTCAAACACGTAAGCCTATGAGGGACATTTTTAAAAATTAAGACTGTATTTTATTTATTGAGGTGAGTATGTGGAGGTCAGAGGATAACCTGTGTTAATCAGTCGGTTCCCTCCTTCCACCAAGTGGGTCCTGGGCATGGAACTCAAGTTTTCTGGCTCCTAGGCAAGTGCCTTTACCTGCTGAACCTTCTTTGCTAGCCTAAGACATGTTTTCCTTTTCTTTTTATTATGTATTTATTTGTTACATCCTCCGCTCCTCCCAGCTCCCCCTCCCATCTCTACTCTGCCCTCCCACATCCATGCCCCCTCCTCTTCTGTTTGGAAAAGGACAGGTGATGTGGGAATGTCTTTCTGTATGCTGTGAATCTCAATCTTTAAATAAAGGAGCTGTTTTGGGCCATGACAGGCACCATAGAAGAAGTAGGAGGAGAAATCAGAGCATAGGTAGGAGAAGCAGGGTGGAGTCAGGCAGATCAAGCCAGAAGCCCAAGGAGCAGCATGTAAGGAACACAGGTGAGCCACGGGCCATATGGCAGACAGATTAATAGAAATGGGTTGATTTAAGATGTAAGAGCTAGCTAGCAATGTGCCTGAGCCATAGGCCAAACAGCATGAAGTTAATATAAGCATTGGAGTCATTTCTGGGGACCTGAGCAGCAGCAGGCTACTAAGGAGTCTTGGGCGGCAGGTCTGTGGGTCTGGGCCTCTGGCCACCCGGGACTGAGAAACCTCATTGTAACAGACAGGTCTCCAGTGATTGTCACCCAAATGCCGCATATCAAGTTACAGTGTGACTAGACACTTCCCCTTGCATCAAAGCTGGATAAGGCAACCCAAAAGCCAGCAAAAGAGTCAGAGACAGTCCCTGCTCCCACTGTTAGGAGTCTCGCAAGAAGACCAAGCTACACAATGGTCACATATATGTGGAGGGTCAGGTCAGTCCCATGCAGGCTCCCTGGTTGTTGGCTCAGTCTCTGTGAGCCCAGGTTAGTTGATTTGGTGGGCCTTTCTGTGGTGTCCCTGACCCCTCTGACTGCGACAATCCTTCCTCCCCATCTTTCACAGGATTACCCCATCTCCACTTCATGTTTGGCTGTGGGTTTCTGCATCTGTTTCTATTAGTTGCTGGATGAAGCCTCTCTGATGACAATTGGGCCAAGCACTAATCTATAAGTATAGCAGAATATTAGACATCATTATGTTGGCTTTTTTGTCAGTTGTATTTGGTTCTATAACTTGTCTCTAGACAATTCAGTCCCTGGTTCTCCATGCAGTGTCAGACATAGGCTTCCTCTCATGGCATGGCTCTCAAGCTAGCCTGGTTCTTGGTTGGCTGTCCCCACAATTTAGTGTGCTACCTTTACCCCAGCACATCTTGAGGGGCAAATTTTAGATTGAAGGTTATATGTTTGGGTTGGTGTCCCAATCCTTCCACTGGACAACTTGCCTGGTCACAGGAGATGGCCAGTTCAGGCTTTGCCTTGTCTATTGCTAGGAGTCTTAGCTAGGGTCACCCTTATAGATTCCTGGGAGTTTCCATTGCATTAGTTTTTTTTTTTACCTCACCCCCAAATACCCCTCTTTTCCTGTTGTCTCTTCCAGTCCCTTCCCCTCTATCCTCCTACACCTGATCCCCCCATTCCCATTTCCACCTGCCTCCAATCCACTCATGAAATCTCTTCTAGTTCCCCTTCCCAGGAAGATCCTTGCATCCTCCCTGAGTCCTCCTTGTTGCTTAGCCTCTGGGTCTGTGGATTACAGCATGTTATTTTTACAATGGTGATTAATACTGTGTTGCCTTTCTGGGTCTGAGTTACCTACTCAGGATGATTTTTTTCTAGTTCCTTCCATTTGCCTGTAAATTTTTATGATGTCATTGCTTTTAACAGTGGAGTGATGCTCCATTGTGTAAATGTACCACATTTTCTTTAACTGTTGTTTGGTTGAGGGATGTCTAGGTTGTTTCCAGTTTTGGCTATTATGAATAAAGTTGCTATAAACGTAGTTGAGTAAGTGTCCTTGTGGTATGATTGAGCATCTTTGGGTGTATGTTCAAGAGTGATATAGGCTGGGTCTTGAGGTAGATTGATTCCCAATTTTCTGAGAAACTGCCGTATTTCCAAAGTGGCTGGACAGGTTTGCACACTGACCAGCAGTGGAGGAGTGTTCCCCTTGCTCCACATCCTCTCCAGTGTGTGCTGTCACTTGTGTTATTGATCTTAGCCATTCTGATGGAATCTCAGGGTCAGTTTGATTTGCATTTTCCTGATGGCTAAAGGGTGTTGGACAATGCTTTAAGTGTTTCTTGGCTATTTGAGATTTCTATGTTGAGAATTCTCTGTTTAGCTCTATATCCCATTTTTATATTGGATTCTTTGGTTTTTTTGATGGCTAGTTTCTTGAATTAGTTATGTTTTTTAAAAGTTAGACCACTCATATGTGGAGTTGGTGAAGATCTTTTCCCGTTCTGTAGACTTTCATTTTTGCCCCATTGATGGTATCCTTTGCCTTACAGAAGCTCTTCAGCTTTAGGAGGTTTCACTTATTAATTGTCTTGTGCTATTAGTATTCTTACTCAGGAAGTTATCTCCTGTGCTGTTGTATATTCAAGGTTATTTTCTACTCTTTCTTTTATCGGGTTGAGTGTATCTGGGCTTATGTTGAGGTCTTTGACCCACTTGGACTTGAGTTTTGTGCAGGGTGATAGATATGGATCTATTTGCATTCTTCTACACTCTGACCTCCAGCAATACCAGCACCATTTGTTGAAGATGTTTTCTTTTTTCCATTGTATATTTCTTGCCTCTTTGTCAAAAATCAGGTGTCCATATGTGTGTGGATTTATGTCCGGGTCTTCAGTTTGATTCCATTGATCCATCTGCCTGTTTTTATGCCAGTACCATGCTGTTTTTATTACTGTAGCTCTATAGTAGAGCTTGAAGTCAGGGATGGTAATATCCCTGGAAGTTCTTTTATTGTACAGGATTGTTTTAGCTATCCTGTTTTTTTTTTTTTTTTTTTTTTTTTTTTTTTTTTTTTTTTTTTTTTTTTTTTTTGCTTTTCCATATGAACTTAAGTTGTTCTTTCAAGGTCTGTAAAGAATTGCGTTTGAATTTTAATGGAGTTTGTGTTGATTCTGTTGATCACTTTTGGTAGGATGGCCATTTTTACTGTTAATCCTGCCAATTCATAATCATGGGAGATCTTCCCATCTTCTGATATCTTCTCCAGCTTCTTTCTTCAAAGACTCGGTGTTCTTGTCATACAGGTCTAAGACATTTCTTATTCAAACCACAACACTGTTTAATTACTCTAGCAACTAAATTATATCCCCAGCCCCCCAAAATGGTCTTCCTAATTACATGTAATGAAGTCTGTCGAGCCCTGGATTTCCCCTGCAGGTGGGACTTGGTATTGCCTTCTTGGCTCTTGGTCTGTAGGTGTCCATTGAGACCACAGAGAGGTGATCACAATACACTGTTTAGACACTACAAAGACCGGTAGAAATGTGCCACAGTGGGGACATCAGTTATTTTGGTGCTACTAGAGAGTACCTGATGCAACAACCCGAGGGAAGAAAGTTGTTTGTTTTTTCTCCCTCACAGTCAGGGCTGTAAGACCACTGTAATGGGGAAGGCACAGCCGAGTGGTTCTGTCCTGCAGCAGAGTGGAGCTGGTTTATCATGGTAGACCAGGAAGCAGAGAATGAGCTGAACCAAGGACTGGGTTATGACTTCTACCAACCCATTCTTAAAAACTTCACAGCTTCCCAACACAAAATGCCAACAGCCAGAGATCAGCATTCAAAACGGGAATCAGAGGGAGATAGTTCACATTCAAACCATAACAGACTCGTTGCCAAAAATTTCTTCAGGAGAAACAAGGTCATATTTCTGGTTTCATAGTCTTCCTCTTGGCACAGTAGAGGACCTGGGACTACTGTCCTGGGAGCTGATAACCCTGGGACCCTGGGCTGATTTCTTTTAGCCCTTGTTAACCGGCATTTATTGTCTCTGTAAGTGGAGGCTCCACTTCAATGGTGCTAGCTTCTTACTAATTACAGCAGATTGTTCCCCACTAGCTTACCAAAACCAGCAGATTTTATTTTGTTTTTGTCTTTTTAGATAAAGAATCTCGCTAATGTAGCTCGGGCTATCTTGGAACTCACTCTGTAGACCAGGCTGGCCTCGAACTCATAGAGATCCACCTGCCTCTGCCTCCTAAGTACTGGAATTAAAAGTGTGCCATACTGTAACCACCAATTCTTGCTGAAACCACAGATTCTTCATATACAATATCACACAAGTGATTTTGATAGTCTTTGAGAGACTCTTAGAGTTTCCTGTGAAATTTCACAACTTAGGCCTCAATTGTCTGCACGGAATTCAGCATTATCTTCCAAGTTCCCACAGTAGTTCAATATGCTCTGAACATGGAATGGTTTTTGCAGTCCAAAGTTCCCAATACTTCCACAATCCTCCCTGAAGCAACATGAACATGGAGGAACACTGCTTACTGGCTTACTCTCTATGGCTTGTTCTGCTTACTTTCTTGTGCAATCCAGGACAATTTGCTGTAGTGGGAATATGTTTCATTGTAAATAATTGTCCTGCCGACTAGTTTAATAAAAACCGCTGATTGGCTGAAGGCAGAAAGAAGTGTGGGTGGAGCTACCAGACTGGGAAAACTCTGAGAACAGGAAGAACAGAGCGAAGGACACCTGTACTGCTCTGAGAAAATGTACTGAGACGCATGGCCGAACAGAACAGGAATCATGGGTTAGTTTAAAGGTAAAGAGTTAGCAAGTTATATGCCTGGGCCTTAGGTCAATCAACATAAAATTAATGCAAGCATACAACAAATGAGTGCCCAATGTGAATAAAATATACCCACATAAAACCATAGAAAGCTTAAAAACTGTCTAGAACACAGAAACAGAGCCAAAAGCAGCTTCCAAGTTCTGTCTCTCAAGTGCTGTGGTAAAGAGACTGAGTGGTATATGAGATTAAATTACAAAATGGCGTGTTTGCTGCATGCAATTTAAGATGAACAAGGCCAGTTCCTGAGCCTCAATGTAAGCAAGGAGCTGTATAGGGTGGATTTAAGGTTTCTGCTAATAAGGACAAAAAGAGAACAGAGTCAAAGATGGCTTCTTAGTGGCAGTGTTTTTTTGGATAAGCTCTGTTTGCTGGAGGCCTTCCTGATTCAGCCTTAGAGGCAAAACACTTGTGAGTCTTTTAAGAGGCCCTGCTGCCAAATACTTAAATGGAATCAATGAGCAGCAGACAGCAGTGCTTTACTTGGTGATTATATAGACCCTAAAATTCTCCAGAGTGGTAATTGTGGGTTCTATCAGTACCTCTGCTAAAAAGATAAATCCTATGAAGCTAGACTAGGAGATGGGTGGAGCCAGTCAGCCACCCTAGTGAAGCCACACCTTGGCAGATTAAAGGTGTGGACAGAAACAGAAAGAAATAGAGGGAGCTGGGTGGAGTCAGTCACCCTAGCCAAGCAAAGGTGTGGTCAGACACAGAAAAAGATAAGAAATAAGAGATATACTGTAAAGACAGATTTAAAAATGCTCTAAATGGTTTAGAGTATGTTAAAAAGTATATATACATAGGCTTGAGAGAGGAAAGAGAAAGGAAAAGATAGAGCCCTTAAAAAAGAAATAGAGTAAAAAAAAAATAATAAGCCACACAAATATGAAAATTACAAAGAGTGTCTGGATATTGTATGCTATCGTTTTTGAGTTTTTTGGACTGAAAATGAAGTAGTTAAAGCTGGTAAATGCTGTTGGATTAATTCAACCTATATATTTTATAAACGAGTTGACTTTAAAATTGAAATCAAATTTGAGGAAGGGTTTTTTTTTCCTCCCCAAGGAAAATGAGAAGCTATGGATTTATTCCTGGTTAAAGAAGATAAAGTTTAATAGAGGAAGAGCCCTGAAAAGTCTCCAGTGGAAATGGATGGCCCAGATGATTCAGCATTTCGGAGCACCTCTATTTCAATTTCCTCTGAGTATTGCATCCAAAACAACTTCAAGGAGACTGGCTGAGCTGACCCAGCCTTACAGACTATTTCACTAGGGAATTGTCCGTAATCCTAAATTTTTCTTTGGATTCCCATGGGATTGCCAGTGCCCCCATTCAGCAGGAAGTAGCCTAGAGAAGTACACCCACATTCCCAAAAAATGGATTATGGATATGTAGCAATGAGGGTTTCTGGCCCAGGGCAACCAGAGGTCCAGACCTATAGACCTGTAGCCCCAGACCCCTTAGCCACTCGCTGCTGCTCAGGCCCCCCAAAATGATTCAGACACTTATATTAAGTTCGTGCTGTTTGGCCTATGGCTCAGGCACATTGTTAGCTAGCTCTTACATCTTAATTCAACCCATTCTCATTAATCTGTCTGCCCGTGGCTCACCTGTGTTCCTTACATGCTTCTTCTTGGGCATCTGGCTTGGTCTGTCTGACTCTGCCCTGCTTCTCCTACCTATGTTGTGATTTCCCCACCTATTTTTTCTATGGTGCCTGTCATGGGCCAAAACAGCTACTTTACTTAAAGATTGCTATTCACAGTATACAGAAAGACATTCTCACAGCATGGATGTTTGTGTTTGTTTACAGTGTTGGTTATAAGTCATTATAGGTAATGAAAAAAGGATATTAGATTTGGGGTTCTTGTTTTAAAAAGAGAAAAGGGGATATGTAGTGGGATTATGTTACTTTGTAAATAATTGTCCTGCCTACTAGTTTAATAAAAATGCTGATTGTCTGAAGACAGACAGGAAGTGTGGAGCTACCAGACTGGGAAAACTTTGGGAACAGGAAGAACAGAGCGGAGATGCCACAGAAATGCCAGAGATGCCAGAGATGCCACAGATGCAGAGGACAATTATGCTGCTCTGAGAAAAGGTACCGAGCCGCATGGCTGAACACGAAAAGAATCATGGGTTAATTTAAGAGTAAAGAGTTAGCAAGTTATATGACTGAGGCCTAGGTCAATCAGCTTAAAATTAATGTAGCATCTGTGTGTCTCTGTGGTTCTGCGGGTCTGGTGTGGGTTTGGCGATTCTGCAGGTCTGTGGGTCTGAACCTCGAGGCTAGGTCAGAAAGTCCAGGCCAGAGACCTCCTACAACAATTTTCCCAAGGACAGCACTGAGCTCAGTGTGACGGACACTTCCATATCAATCATTAATCAAGGAAATGTGCCACACACAGACCCACAGACCAATTTGATGGAGGCCTTTTCTCCACTGAGGATCCCTCTTCCCAGATGACTATAGCTTGTGTCAAGTTAACAAAAACAAACCAGGACTATGTTGAATTTCTGTCTCAAGTCAGTGTGGGCTACTGTACCAGAATATCATTGATTGGGTGGCTGAAGCAGTTGAAATCTTATGTCGCAATTAGAGAGGCTGAGAGGTTCAAGTTCAAGGGGCTGACAGATTCAGTATGTGCTCAGGGCCTTCCTCTTGGGTTCAGACCATCTTATTATAGACTCACGTTACGGAGAGGAGGGAATAAGGAAGAAGAGAGGGAGGTGTTCTGGGGTTGCACTGTGTACCTACCTGCCCCTTGTCTCTCTTTTCTCTTTTTTTGTGTGTTCACATCTGTGCACACAACTGTGGAGGCCAGAGATCAACGTGACACGCTTTCCTCACTCACTTTCACATTGTTATTACTATTTAAAAAAGTTAAATCATCATTTTTTTGTGGTGTGTGCCTGTGTGTGTGTTCATGTGTGTGTACATATATACAGGTACATTGCTATTTTGAATGTGTGGAGGTCAGAGGACAATTTTTGGAAATTGGTTCTCTTCATCTTGTTGAGGCTGGGTCTTATTGCATGATTCCTAATGTTTCTTGTAGTAAAACCAGATAGTGGGGAAAAGATAAAAGATCAGAGAGACAGAGGAACAAGCCACAGCCACTTCTCACTGAGTCAACTCCTCAGACCTGTCTCTGAATCCTCAGACTGAATGCCTCAGAATCCTCAGGAAGAGAAGGGGGCCAAAGGCTAAGGGCTGAACTCCTGCCTCCTCCCACCTTATTTCTTTCCCCAATAAGCTATCTCACTTCCTGGTTCAACTTTCCTGGTGCTAGGATTAAAGGCATGTGTTTCCCAACTGGGGAACAAATATACAACATACCAGCACAGATCCCTCCCTTTGTTCCTGTCACACTGCATGGTAGCCATCTCTGTTGCTGTAGTAGAGCTTGGATTACAGATGTTGCCAACAGCATTCGGCTTTTTTATGTGGGTTCTGGGAATTGAACTCAGGTCATCAGGCTTGCACAACAAGCACCTTTACCTGGTGAGCCTTCTCACCTACCACCCCTGCCCCCAACTTATTTTTGGAGACAGGATCTTTCAGTAAACCTGTTCAGCTCAATTGACGACCTTACCAAGGTTCGGAGATTCTCCTGATGTCGTGTCTGCCTTTTTGTGTGTAATAGGCATTTTACAGACTGAGGTGTCTCCTTGCTAAGGGCACAAAGTTTCTCCCAAAGGCCTCATGTTTCCATGTCTGTTTCCTTACCTTGGTCTTCAGTATATGAACTCTGGAGGGGTATGGCCACAGCATCCCATATGTCACAAGTTCTGTTTCGTTGTTCTTACATTTCTGTAGTTAGTGTTGCTAAGAGGAACCTTGAATCCTTCAGGAGCAAATGTGGGCATAACTAAGCACATTGGTAATTTAAAAAAATAGGACAAGCTAGGCAGAGGTGCTGCATGCTTTTAATTCTAGCACGTAGAAGGCAGAGGCAGGTGGATCTCTGTGAATTCAAGATCAGCCTGGTCTATAGAGAATTCCAAGCCAGCCAGAGCCACACAGAGAAATTCTGTCTCAAAAAACAATAAATAGATAAATAAATGAATAAGTAAATAAGCAAACAGGATGTTGATATGGAGACTTAAACCTGTAATCCTTGCATTTGAGAGGCTGAGGCAGGAGGATTATGAATTTAAGGCCAGCCTAGACTACACAGCAAGACACTTTCCAAAACAAACACCAGAAAACCCAGTGCCTGGCTGTATTCACTCCCACTACAAACTCCCATCTAGTCCTGATGTAATAGTTAACGTGTGCTGTACTTTCTCCCTTTGCGCTCCCATTTTAGGGAAAATGAGGATGTATTTTAAAGTATGGATTGAGGTTTAGACTCTAAGTGAGACCAGTTTATTAAATTTGTTTATAAATTCGGTTGTTCAACGAATGTGTACTATGCTTCTGCTTTCTCTAAGGCTGAGTGTCAAGTATTGGGGCCTCAGCAGATAAAACATTTAGTCGGGGACAGCCTGAAGTGCAGATGGCACTCCAATAGCCCCAGCTCATCCATGCCTCTACCCAGGAAGGATATCGATGTGGGTGAAGCTGACCTCTCAGTTTCAGGCACAGACCCTTTCCCAGGCTCCTCTAAAGGGCAGAACAATCAGGGAGGTGCCAAGGACTAGAGGTGAACGTCGGGACAGTCTGGTGAACTCACATGCACTGTCATCTCTGGAGCCCGAGAGAATGTAAGCTCATCTGTAGAGCACTACATGACTCTCTGCACAGTGGGTAGGACCTGAGCTCCTGCAGTTGCTTTGCCCAGCTGGCCACCAAGATTAGCTTGTGATCTTTTATGTGCCTCCCCCCCCCAGCAGGTGGCCAGGAAGTCAGGCTAGTTTCACTCAGGGAGTGTCAGCAACTGTGCATTGAACCCACAGATGAGCCTCATTCACTTGGTTGTGGCTTAGCTGTCATGTGTCCCCAGGCAAAACGATCCTCTCTGCGTTTCCCTTAGTCACTTATCAGGAGAGGGCAGGGACACCTTGTAGGGTTGTTCTGGTGAGGCCTCTCTGCATTTCCCGCATTTTCTGACCTCCATCAGGGCTTCTTAAAGGCTTGCCCCTTGTAACCTCTTTAAAGGAGAAATTGTTATGACCCCCTGGGTATATAGGCATATAAAGTAGGTACATAAGTCAAACATCTGTTAGAACTAAATCATTAAGAAATCAAAATAATCTCGTGTTATGCCTATGATTTTACCATTTATTAAAGTTAAAACCAAATTTATATACACTGGGAATGGATATACCTGGACCTTTTCTTTCCTTTTTCCTCAGAAAGAGCTAAATCTTGGGTCAGCTGGTAAAATGCTTGCTCTACAGGCATGAGGACCTGAATTTGATCCTCCAGAACCCATGTAAGATACCTGGGCATGCCAGGCATGGTGGCACACACCTTCAATTCCAGCAGTTGGGAGTCAGAGGCAGGTGGATCTCTGTGAGTCTGAACCCAGAATAATTTACATAGAGAGCTCCAGGATAGCCAGGGCTACATAGAGAGACCCTCTCTCCAAAACAAAACAAAACAAAACAAAACCAAAAACACTGGGCATGAGGGTGCTTTCTTGTAATATCAGTCCTGGGGAGATGAGAACAGGTGGTCCCTGGGGCTCCTTGACCAGCCAGTCTAACCTGCTTGTCAAGCCCCTGGTCCCAGGAGACCTTGTCTCAAAGTCTCAAACCAACCAACAAAGGCAGAAAGTGCCTGAGAATGATACCTCTGGTCTTCTGGCAAACTTCCACGTATACATACATGCACATGCCCTCAATTAGCTCTTGAATGAAAACTTGATACCCACTGCAGGGCATCTTCAGTGTTATTCAGAGTTGATGCTTTGGTTTTTAATTGTCAAGGCTAAGGATAATGCTTTATGCATCAATACGTGATGCCAAATGGCAAAAGTATGGTTTGGGCCATTTCAGAAATTATTGTAATTTTTTTTCCTAATCCCAATCCCAAATTCATTTCACAATTTATGGTGTGTGTGTGTGTGTGTGTGTGTGTGTGTGTGTGTGTGTGCGCGCGCGCATCTCAGTGTGAGAGTCCATGAGCCTATGCCCATGTGGAGGCAGGAGGCTGTAGCAGGGCATTGAGTGACTCCCATTTTTGCATCGAGATGGGGGTCTCTGACTCATCACTGTTTCAGCTGTCTGGCCAGGGAGCTCTGGAGCACCACCTGTGTCTACTCCCCAACACCTCTGGTACAGGTACATATGGCTGTGTCTTGCACTTTTTAATTTAATTTAATTTTGTTTGTTTGTTTCTCTGAATAGCTCTGGCTATCCTGGAACTCATGCTAGACAAGGCTGGCCTCCGAATGACAGTGATCCACCTGCCTCTGCCTCCCAGGTGCAAAGATTAAAGGCATGGACCACCACTACCCAGAGCCCCTTTATTTAAAAAAAAATTTAACACAGGTTCTCACTGTAGTCTTGGCTGGCCTGGAACTTGCTGTGTAGAGTAGGCTGGCCTTGAATTTACAGAAATCCACCCACCTCTGTCTCCTGGGTGCTGGGATAAAGGGCTACTAAGTCTGGCTAATGTCCCATTTTTTATGTGGGTTCTGGGGACTCATATTCTCTGTGTGTGCAAAGCAAGTGTACTTACTGAACTATCTCTACTGCTCCATTAAATGAGTTTTAAAAATGAAAGTCAGGTCAATGACTCAAGCAACAATTTTAAAGAAATATTTAATTATTTTTATTTTACATATGAGTGTGGTGATATTTTGTTTGTGCTCTAACAAATAAAACTTGTCTAAAGATCAGAGGGCAGAGCTTCTAGTTAACGAGCCAGGCAGTGGTGGCTTACACCTTTAGTCTCAGCACTTGGGGGGAGGAAGCAGGGAGATCAGGAGTTCAAGGCTAATCTGGGCTACACAAGATAGGACCAATCTAAAAAAGAGAAACAAATCCAGGTGTTGGAGGAGGCTCGGGCCTTTGATCCCAGCACTAGGGAGTTGAGCAAAGAAAGTGATATGGCTTGGGGGGGACAGAGGAATATAAGGTGGGAGGAGACAGAAGCTTGGGCCCCCTTTCAGTCTGAGAAGTCATAAAGGTAAGAGGTGGCTGTCTTGTTTATATGTCTATCTGATCTTTCAGTATTTTCCCTGAATTTTAAATTTTTTAAAATTATTTTTTATTATTTTTATTATTATAACCAATTAAAATTTGCGTTATATATGAGTATTTGCCTGCATGTATGTCTATGTGCATGCCTGGCCCACTTGGAAGCCAGAAGAGGTTAGATCCCTTGGTACTGGAGTTACAGATGATTGGAGCTGTCATGTGCATGCTGAGAATTGAACCTGGGTCCTCTGGGAGAGCAGCCAGTGCTCTTAACCACTGAGCTAACTTTCTAGTCCAAACAAATAGCAATTTTTAAAATCAAAATTCTGTCAGGTATGGTGATACACAATTTTAATCCAAGCACTCTAGAGATGGAGGCAGGTAGGTCTCTGAATTTGAGGCCAGCCTGGTTTACATGTGAGTTATAGACAAACTAGAAGTACATGGATTCAAAACAATAAAAAGAAAATCAAACTTTTTTTTTTTTTAACAGAATTCAAAAGTACACTAATTTATTACATGCTGAGGAATGACAGTTGGGAGTTATGAGAGCAGAAACCTTCGTATGTGGTAGAAAGCAGGACAGTTCATAACATGCAGGGCTCAGATCTGAACCAAGATGTTTGGGCAGCATTGGTTGGCACTGTGTATCAGAGTCCCTGTTCTGCTCCAGACCTTGGCTGTAGTGAAGTCTTGGGGTGCAACAGGTGAACACTGCCGGAATGTCTCATATTCACTATGGGTTTGATTATACAGTTATATTTTCTTGTTCGGTGTTAAGAACCATTTACTATTGTCCATCTGTTCTTTGACTCTATATTCAGTTACATGACTGACCCATGTGGGGCCATGATCCTCATTTAGGAAGTTTTGAACTAGGAACCGTCACTCTCCAGGAAGACTTTTTAAAGTGGAAAATGGGATTTCTTAGTGAGGGATGCACATTCCTGCTGATTTGGTCCTCAGGGATATGCTTTATCACACACACTTGAGCTAGCTGTCAGGAGGCTAGAGCCCTGTTACTGATACTTCCAGGGCATGCTTAGATGTGCATTGAATCTCTGCTGTATTAAATCCCTTTTGAATTTCACTGCACTTGAGTTTAGGCCAGGAAGTGAGCCTCTGTAATCTTTTTCTATGTAATACACTCTGTCGGGACAAGAGAGATGGCTTCTTGGTTAAGAGCATATATGTCTCTTCCAGAGGACCCAAGTTTGGTTCCTGGCACCCACATTAGGCAGCTCAGAATCTGCCTATAACTTCAATTCCATAGGGATCTGTCACCTCTGGTCTCCAGGGGCACTGTGCATGCATACATGCGTGTGTACACACACACACACACACACACACACACACACACACACACACACACACACACACACACACGCGCACACAGACACACACACAGGCACATAGACACACACACAGGCACACACATACACACACACACTGTTTTTGAAAGGAATATATTTCCTTTTACCATGTTAAAATTAAATCTGGGGTGGGCAGAGGCTGAGGAAAGACAGGAGGCATGGGGGGCAGTGGTAGATATAGGAAGAAACTTTTAAAAAGGTCTTCAGTTACATACAAGAAAGAAGACCCCTTCACATTGCTCCCCTTTACCCTTACTCTCTTCTGCCAGAGGTCGCACATCTCTGGCACCTCTGCCTCTGTTCTCTTTATCTTTTTCCTCCCCCCATCCATGCTCTAAGTTCCTGTATGTGAAGAAAAATAAAAGAAAATCAAATTATCAGGGGATGGAGAGATGGCTCAGCAGTTAAGAGCACTGGTTGCTCCTCCAAAGGACCTGAGTTCAATTCTTAGCAACCACATGGTGACTCCCAACCACCCGTAATGAGATCTGGCGCCCTCTTCTGGCCTGCAGGCATACATGCAGGCAGAACACTATACACAATAAATAAATCTTCAAAAAAATTAAATCCTCATGGATACAAGGGATAATAAAATTAGAGTATTAAATTTTATTTATTCCATTTGTCCTATTGCACACATTCAAATATAAAAATGGCAACGGTTATACTTCCATCAGTTCCTTTCTAGACATATTCACAAACATTTGAAAAATATTCTTTTAATTTAATTTCGTGTTACACTTATTAATCTAGTATGTTTGTGCCCATGCATATGCCATGGTGTGCAAGTAGAGGTCAGAGAACAGCTCATAGGTGTAGGTTCTCTCCCTTCATGTAGGTTCTGGAAATTGAACTTGGGTAGTCAGATGTAGCATCAAGTACCCTTACCTGTTGAGCCATTTTACCAGACCTGAAATATATAAATATATATACACATATATGATAAATATATATTTTATTTTAAGTGTATGAGTTTTGCATGTATGTATGTATGTATGTATGTATGTATGTATGTATGTATGTATGCATGTATGTATGTGTTCCATTTGTGTGCAGTACCCACAGAGTCCAGAAGAGGGTGTTGGATTCCTTAGAGCTAGAGTTATAGATGGTTGTGAGCTGCCACATGGGTGATGGGAAATGAACCTCTAAATTGTTGATTCATCTCTCTAGCTCCTAAAGTGTATATTTATATACTCTTTACGCGTGCGCACATGTGTGAGTATGTGCACGCATGTGTGCGTGTGTTTGCCTGCATGTATGTCTGTGTAAGGGTGTTGGATCCCTTGAAACTGAAGTTATATATAGATAGTTGTGAACTACCATGTCACTGCTCGGAATTGAACCAGGGTCCTCTGGAAGAGCAGCCAGTGCTCTTAATCTCTGAGCCATTTCTTCTGCCCCTTATCCTTCATATTTTAAGGCTTCATCTTCTCATACTTTCTTTTCATATTTATTTATGTTTGGTGTACATATGTGTACAGATGCATATCACAGTGCTCATGTGGAGGTTAGGAAACAGCTTTCAGCAAAAGACTTTTTCTGCCTATCAGTGAGTTCTGGAGATAAACTCAGGTCATCTATCTTGGCAATAAGCGCCTCGCTGGCTCAGTTCCTCATAGTTTAGAAACTCTTTATATTTTGAAATGATTTTATTATTATTATTATTTATTATCAGTACACATAGCTATTGCATGGCATATGCTCTTCTTCATGATTCTCATTTGGCCTCAGTTATATAAGCAGCTGTGTATCCCACGAGTAATTCCCTTACACTTTATTTTTTTGTAGTCTTGGCCGTTTTGTTGTATTTTTCTCTCAGAGGTTTTTAGGAAGGACTCATGGGAATCCCCTTCAATTCTTTCATGTCAGCTCCTGCAACTGTGGTAAATAAGAAGTTGATTTATAAAGAAAAGTGGTTGCCCTGTTGCTGGGGTTTATGCCAGGCAGCAGCTGTGTATATACATAAACCACTCACAGAATTCCCAGAATCCTCATCAGGGACATACTTCCGGTGACCTGGAGGCTTTCACTAGTTCCTACCTCCTGAAGGTTCCACCCACCTCTCAGGAGTTCTGCCTGGGGAGCAAGCCTTTAACACAAGAGTCTTCGGGGATGCTTAACATTCAAATTATATTAAGAACTTGGCAGCATCTATTATATTTTCAAGTTAGTTTTTCTGGGCAAAAATTATTAGCATATCCTCTGTTACAGACTACTTTAAAATGTCACTTCATTTTCTTTTGACATAAAGCATTGCTCAATAGTATTTGAATTTATTTTTAAATATCATTTATTTATTTATTTACTCTGCATAGATGGCACACAAAGGATTTTTGCCTCTTTCCCTAAAGTTCAGAAATTTTCTTAGACTATGTTTTAAATTTGTCTAATTGTTCTGTGTTGCTATTTCAAGTACAGAGTGTGCTCGTTTCTTTTTTTCTTTCTTTCTTTCTCTCTCTCTTTCTTTCTCTTTTTTCTCTCTTTCTCCCTTCCTTCCTTCCCTCCCTTCCTCTTTCTTTCTTCCTCTTTGTTTCTTTCTCTCTTTCTCTCTTTCTTTCTCTCTTTCTTTCTCTCGTTCTTTCTCTCGTTCTTTCTCTCTTTCTTTCTCTCTTTCTTTCTTTCTCTCTCTCTCTTTCTTTCTTTCTTTCTTTCTTTCTTTCTTTCTTTCTTTCTTTCTTTCTTTCTTTCTTTCTTTCTTTCTTTCTTTCTTTCTTTCTTTCTTTCTTTCTTTCTTTCTTTCTTTCTTTCTTTCTTTCTTTCTTTCTTTCTTTCTTTCTCTCCCCACTCTCTCTCTTTCTTTCTTCCTGACAGGGTTTCTCTGTGCCGCCCTGGCTATCCTAGGACCTGCTCTGTAGACCAAGTTGGCCTCAAACTCACAGAGATCCACCTGTGTCTGCCTCCCAGGATTAAGTTTTTTTTTTGGGGGGGGGGAGGTGTTTCATTGGATAGCCCTGGCTATCCTGGAACTCATAGTGATCCATCTGCCTCCTCCCTAGTGCTGGGTTTAAAGTCAGGTGCTAGCATTCCCAGTTTTGTAACTCTTTCCAATGCTTTTTTTCTGTTGGTGTAAAATCTTTTACTTCTTTGTCTGAAGGATTTATCTGGAGGCAGGGCTGATTGTATTTGCTGAGTCTTCACTTCTAAGACAATTCTTAAAAACTTATTTCTCATCTTTCCCCTAATTCCATCTTTCTAATGCTGACACATGTCCCCTTTCACAGCCTAGCATGATTTCCGAATACCTTGAGCATTATTTTGAAATAGGTTAGGGTTCTACTCTCTTCTGAGACAATCTCTCTGGCATCCTTTTTCTGTTGGTGAAAGCCCTATTTTGTTCCTCATTTTTCTTGCTTGAATTAACTTCATTTGGGATTTTGCCTCAAGATTTTTCTATGGCATGTGCGAAAGTCATTTTCCTTAACTGAAGGAGCTGTAGGGACCAACATTCCTGACTGGAAGAACACCTTTTTCTGTGGTTTTAATGTGGCATACAAAAAGACAGCATCCTTTTGCGGGGCATTCCTGGCTCAGTTTCTGGCCTCCACTTATACTGGGCCTTTCCCTCTGTGTTGATCACTTCGATCACACTCCCTTTTATGTGGGCTTTAGAGAGATTGTGTGATCTTCCCAGCAAGGATGGAGGCTGAGCAGGGTTTGTGTGTGTTTGGGATTCACCTTGAACTGCTTGCTCAGTCTGGGTTCAGTCTCCAGCATTACAGGCACACACCACCACAACCAGCCTCAGATCAGTTTGTCTAGTGACAAGTTGCGTACTGAGCCACAGGCATGATGAGAGATAATAAGTGTCTGAGAGCTAATTGCTCCTGTGTTTGTTGCCCTGCTTCCAATTCGGCTCCTCACACTCAGTTCCTGCAGGCTTGACCTCTGCTCCTTGTACCTGGCTCAGGAGAAGGACATGTGATGGGTCTCCGACATCTGGCCCTTGCTGTGTTCTCTGGAGCACAGGCAGGTTCTAGAGAACAGAAAGAACTGGGGCCTGGGTTGAAGGGCTTGTGAGTCTGTACTGCCATCTGCTGGCCACATGTTTAATAACATAGAAGTCACAGTTCCACGTCAGCCAATGGAGTGGGTTAAGTGATCTTTTTTTTATTTCTACCCAAAGGGTATATATGTTAATATAATGATAATAGTAGGAGAGAAAGAGTTTTTCTATTGTATAGACATGAACACCTTTGGTTTTGGTTTATATGGGACAGAGTCTCTCTACGTAGCTCTGGCTGTCCTGGAACTTGCTTATGCAGACCAGGCTGGCCTCGAGCTCACAGAAATCTATCTACTTCTGTCCCCTGAGTGCTGGGATTAAAGTCTATAGACTTCTTTTCTTTTTAGAAAACATAAATAATGTATATTTTTTCTCACATTCTTTAGTTCAAGACTTTGCTTAGAGCTCCACTTCTCTGGATGCCAGAGAATAAGGTGGTGTTAGTTCACCTTCCTGTTTCCGGGTTTGCCTCTGCGAGGCCAGAGAAAGATGTCCATGTTTAGTTCACAGGACCTGTGGCTATTCCCCCTTTATCCCGTGAGAAGGGACTTTGCATGGACCTGGATGTGGGGAGGTTACCCCGGCTCTCGGAGGTGTCTCAGTCCGATCACCCAAGCCATTTTCGGGAGAAGGTCCTGCTCTGTAAGGAGAGGCCTTGTTTTAGTTTCAGCTGGAAATACAACAGTGAAGGATTGGAAACTGGAAGGAAGGAACACACACCAAGGAATCTAAATGGCTTCTGGAAATGGAATTTTCCAGAAGAAAGCCACATTCATGTTGCAGAATAACAGACTGGTTGGAACTTCATGGTGATGGAAAGTTGGATACTGTGGATGTGGGTCCAAATTATTATTATTATTATTATTATTATTATTATTATTATTATTATTATTTTAAATTCCTCAATGGCTACTAGTTGCATACTTCTGTGTCTGACCTCACATCCTTTTCTGAATGTGCATATGTGCATACGTGTGTGTATTCATATAGAGGCCAGAGATGCTGTTTCTCAGGAGATAGCCACCTTGTCTCATCAATTTCTTTTGAAAAAACTACTTACTTTTGTACTCATGATAGAGGTGAGGGAATATGCTGAGGTCAGATGACAACTGTGCAAGACTGTTCTTTTCTTCTTGTATGGGTTCTTTGGATGAACTCAGGTCACCAGGATTGGTAGCAATCACCTATACTAGCTGAACCATCTTGATGTCCCCACCTTATTTTGGGTACAGATTCTTCTTTCAGTGGCCTGGAGTTTGCCAGATGGGCTAGTCTGACAGGCTAGCAAGCCCAGAGAATCTGTGTGTCTTTGTCTTCCAAGTGCTATGGTTACAGGTGCATGCTATGTCACACAGCTTTTATACATGGCTTCTGGGGACTGGGCTCAGGTCCCATGCTGGCTCTGTTTGCCTCCTCAGTACTGGGATTAAATGCATGGATCATCACTCTCTGACCATTATGGCTAAATGTGGTTTGGCTCTATCTTCTGATATCTAGGCAAACTTTATTAAATACACAATATATCACCACATGGGCCCAGGGCCGTGACTTCAGAGGTAGGATCTTGTGGCTGCAGGTGAGGGGGTAGAAGCTAGCATACCTTCCCAGGCTCTGAGGTCCTCTCCGATGGACCTTGTCCTGAGCTCCTCTGTTTTCAAAGCTCCCTACCAGCTGTCCTTGTACATCCCAGTGTAAAGAAATAAAAGGCTTCCCGGGGAGTTTCGGAGGGGCCTCCTCTCCAGGGTGTGGGTGGGATCACACCCTCTTCTTCCCAATCTTTTCTTCCCCTGACCTCCCATTTTCTATCCCCATTTCTTTTATTTCTAACAGTTTCTTGTTATGTATCTATCCGAGGCTGGCCTTGAACATACAGCCTCGGAGGAGTTTCAGATAGGAACTAGGGGACATTGAGTGATTCATACTGTTAACATGGAAGGATTGCAATCCTGGTCTGGACGCATATCAGAAAGAAGCAGCGAACCGACCCCAAGTCAGAGAGAGTACAGGGCTGGAGCACATGTGCCGTTCTCTGTGGTTTATTTTAGGAGCTGCTGTCGGATCAAGTGCCTGGAGTTGGATAAAGTTCCTGAACATTTCTGTCCCATCTGGCCAGACTGAGCCTGACTGAGTGGATGGTAGAGTCTGGGGAATGAAGACAGAACGAAGGTGGCGTATTACTGGCCACGGAGTCTCCATTGCTCTTCGTTACCCTGACACTGCTCTTTCTGTGCATTTCTTAGGTAGCTGTCTGATGCAGAAACTCTAGAAGAAAGCAGGAAGGGGTGGCAAATGGCTCAGAGAGTGGAGTGTGTCTGCATATGCACGATCACCTGAGTTTGTCTAGAATGCATGTGGTCCTCTGCTCCTGAACACTCATCACTCCTCTTGGGAGAGGAAACAGGAGGATGGCCCATAAGCTCAGCAGGGGTGGGGTGGGAGGGGGGCTGGAATACATAGTGTGGGAGAAGAGATAAGAGAAGCCTGACTCAACAAGTCAGAAGGTGGCAACTCTCTGGGAAGTTTCTTCTTACCTCCACTGTATATTGCAGCACATGTGTGCTCTTCCCCCACTGTACATGCACACGCACATTGCACACATACATACACACACACCCTGAAAACTACACACACATACTTCACACACAGGTACACACATTTCATACACACACTGCACCACACACACACACACACACACACACACACACACACACACACACAAACATGTGTTGTCAGTGAGTATCAAAGTGAGCGTGAGCAAGAGCCACAAGGGCGTTCTCAAGGACTTGGATGCTGTGAGAAGCTATTGTGGAGGACACTGGCTGTGGCACTGTCTAAAGGAACAAAAATTTGGAAACAGCTCAAGTGTCAACATCAGGGGCTTGGAAAATAAATTGTGGTACAGATGGGAGATGTCAGTGGGCTGACAGCTTCCTTAGTTAAAATGAACAGCCTCAATGCGTTGACATGCAAAGAGCTGAAAAATCACACAGAATTGGAAAGCAAGCATTTTAGGAATTTATATGTGTGTGAGAATAATGAAAACAGGGCAGAGGAGATGCACACTGCTTTCATTCATCAATGAGCAAATTAAGGCCTCATTGTCTGAGTAAGTCTTTGTAATCTTTTAGATCTAAATTTAGTGCCTGACTTCTATGGGGGACCCTGCCCTGACCCCGGGCTGGGTAGTACATTTATATATCTTTCCTTCATGTCCCTTGTTATGGTTGTATGATTATTTGGTTAATGCCCATCTTCTCCTTTTATTTTTCAGAGACTCTGGCCACTTTCTTCAACAAAGCATCGGGTACCTGGCCCCAGTGCCTGCCACTGGCGGGAAGCCCAGTGCGTAGCTTTCTGAGTAGCTGCATCTTTGAGTTCAGGGTCCTTGTTTGTAAAAAGGATAATGACTCCTTATTTATGTTCTTAAAATTGAAAATGTGTGTGTGTGTGTGTGTGTGTGTGTGTGTGTGTGTGTGTGTGTGTAGGCCAGTGATCAATCTTGGCTGTGGCTTGGCTGCTGCTTCTTAGAAACTGTTCACTTTGTGTTATGAGACAGGGTCTCTCCCTGGCCTGGAGCTCATCAGATAGGCTGCCTGCCTGGCCAGCAAACCCTAGGAACCCACCTGTCCCTACCTCTCCAGAGCTGCTATTAAACTTGTGACACCATGCCCAATGTTTTATTTATTATTGTTACCATTTCTTCTTATTATTATTATTGGGACAGAGTCTCACTATTTAGCTATGACTGGCCTGGAACTCACTATGTGGATCAGGTTGATCTTGAACAAGATCTTCTTGTCTCTGTTTACCCAAAGCTAGGATTAAAGACATAGGCCATCATGCCTGGTGGCTGACTTTAAATGTGAGTTCTGGGGATTAAATTCAGGACCATCTACCTTCAAAGCAAGTACTTTACTAACAGCCATGTCTCCAACCCATAATTCTTTCTTCAGACAGTTGTGGTCAATAGTAGGACCTCAGTTTATTTATTTATTTAGAGTTACTTTATTATTATTTTTAATTTGTATGAATGGTTTTGCTGCATATATGACTGTGCAACATGTTGGGTCTTGTGCCTTTGCAAGTAAGATGTTAGATTCCTTGTGTTATAGACAGCCGTGAGCTGCCATGTGGTGGAAATTGAACCTGGGTCTACTGCAGGAGCAACCAGTATTCTTAACTGCTGAGCCATCCCTCCAGACCCAGGACCTCAATCTATTTGTGTTAATGTTCTTGGCCAAGAAATACCATGTGATCGCCAGATGGCGCTGTGATCATTTGATGGGATTTTCTTAACCCCTCAGTGCACACAAAGGTTCCTAGTGGTTACCAAAGATTCCATCTTAAGCCTGCAGGTTCCCAAGGGGCCATTCTGCCTCTGCTCTGTCCTCTCAGGGATGGCAGGCTGGACTCTCTGTTTCTGAGTGGGGGCAGCTAACCTACAGAACTGGGTGATCCAGTGGGTCGGCCAGCCCTAGGAGAATCATGGGAGAGGCAAGCAAAAGGCTCAGAGTGTAGAACTGGAGGAGTGTTTTGGCAAGTGTGGGGTCAGACTGAGTCAGCTCAGAGCTTTTGTCAGCATGAGCACCCATTCCTATGCCACATCATGGGTGTTGTTTCTTGGAGTGTTTTCTGGGAAGAACTATTGTCCCCTTGCTTTCCACATCAGACACTAACAGAGAAAGATGAAGAAGTTTGCAGAGTATAAGTGGCAAGGCTGAGTATTGGCTTTGCCGCTCCCTTCTTTGACTTTGGCTAAGTATTTAGCTCTTCTGTTCCCCAGTGTCCCTCCTTATGAAGCAAATAAGATAGTGTTGACCTCCTAAAGTCTGGCTTTGCCATTTACTGTCTGAGGCTTGATTTTAGACAACAATGTCCTGAGTTTTCCTTCCTAAGCAGAAAGACTAAAAGACTAGTACACCTTGTGGTGTCCTTACAACCCTTACACAAAATATTGAGATTAGGCAGGTAATTGGTAATCTATGAGTTTGTAAAACATCACTTCCTATTCTCAAGAAGAAGCAGATGGCCATATGAAGACAGGTGCCATTCTTTGAGAGCCATTCACTTCTTTCTTGAGACTCTCCCTACAACCCAGGACTCCCCTGTTTGGCTAGACTGGCCAGTGAGCTCCAGGGACCTGCCTGTGTCTCTCCAGAGTCAGAATTACAAACGCACACCACCACACTCAACTTTTTATGAG
Source organism: Phyllotis vaccarum (assembly GCA_033318265.1). Taxonomy (NCBI): domain Eukaryota; kingdom Metazoa; phylum Chordata; class Mammalia; order Rodentia; family Cricetidae; genus Phyllotis; species Phyllotis vaccarum. The sequence goes on along the minus strand of JARWLC010000001.1, from coordinate 187,474,213 downwards.
GGTACTGGGGATCGAACTCAGGTCCTTACGCTCCTTTAACTGACTTAGATAGTTACCCCACTCCTCTCTAGTCCTTATACTTTCTTTATTCCTGTGTCGATTGTCTTCCTTGAGAGACGGAGTGCCTTTCCATGCTGTCCATGCATGGGGCTCCAGGTGCTCAGCTGAGAGCTATGTCCTGACTTCTTGCTGCTTAGGACAGTTGGAGGGTTATGCTCTGTGTGTGTGTGTGTGTGTGTGTGTGTGTGTGTGTGTGTGTGTGTGTGTGTGTGTGTGTGTGAAGCTTTTGGAGAATCCAGACATCAGTAAGAGGTGAGGGCTGAGAGGCACCCACTGGTGATCAGAAATCACCTGGTGGTCCACTCTCCTCCAGGGTCTAGGGTGGCCTGCTCCCTGCCCCTCCTATATCTACAACGTTTCTGATATGTCTGCTCTGCTACTGGCTGGCAGAGGGCACGGAGCTAAGAGGCTGGCTGAGACCATCAAGGTGTGGTTACAGGTTGTCTTGGTGACTTTTCCCATTTCTGTGTTTGTTTGAAAAGAACTAGAGAGGAAGACTCCCCCCCCCTTCCTTTCTTTTTCCTTTCTGGCTTATTTTGTTTGGGGTACAGGGTTTCTTTGTGTAGACCTGGCTTTCCTGGAACTCACTCTGTAGACCAGGTTGGCCTTAGACTCACAGAGATTCACCTGCCTTTGCCTCCTGAGTCCTGGGACTAAAGGGGTGCACCACCACTGCCTGGCTGTTTCTACTGATGCCCTTCCCTCCTCCCTGCTCCAGCACTTAATTAAACACTTTAAATATTTATTTACTTATTTATTTGTTGTGTCATGGTGTTTATGTGGAGGTCAGAGGACAACTTGTTGGAATCAGGGCTCTCCCTCTACAATGTGGGTTTTGGGGATTGAACTCAGGTCATCAGGCTTGGCAGCTGCTGAGCCCTCTTGCTGGCCCCAGTACTTAAATTTAATGGCCCTTTGGCTGCTCCTCTTCTGCCAGAGAGACTAATAGGTATGAATGAAGTTGGGCTGCCACAGCATAAGGAAGCCAATAGCCAGAGGGTAGATTTGCAATGAGCAAGGCTCTGGGGACACCCAGTCTTGGCTACTTATTTCCCTTCTTACACTAAGTACTCATTGGGAGGTATGACTTTATCTAGAGTGGGCGGTACTTTGGGGACTGCAGGGTCCCAGCCCCTGACTGTCTGGGTTTGCCCCTCCCCTGAAGTAGCCCCCAGCCTTGGGAAGTGATGGGATGTGGGAAGTGGGAGAGACAGCAGCTGTTGGGCAACTTTCTCATCTCCACATGATCTTGGTACAAGGTCTGTGGCGGTTTGCAGATTTGTATTCCAAAGTGAAAAACAGAAATAAACCCAGTGTGGTCCCAAAAAATGACAGAGTGACAAGTGCGCTCTATGTGGTGGCTCCTTGCCCTGCCTTTGCTGGCAAAGCACTGCCTCTGCCCCAGGTCCTTGCCGGACTTGGCTCTACACCCCGTGGGACATTAGTAGGTACCAAACCTCTCTGAGCTTCAGCTTCAGGAGCTGCCAAGCTGAGGTTCTGCTGTCCACACAAAAGGAGCTGGGGGCATGCATGCATTTTGCAAGCAAGGTCTTTGGATGATAATTTTATCACAGGCAGAAGACAGACACACTCACACGCCCCCAAATCACTAATGGGGCCTCCCTCTGAAGGTGCTCCTGCTTCTTGAGTGGTGATTACTCGGTACCCTGTGTAATTATTTAATCAACCCAACTAAGTCCTTAGCGTGAGTGGAGCGGGGGCAGCTGACCAGACCCCCTCCCCCAACTCCTCAGGAGCATAATCAGCTGCAGAGAATGAGTGCGTACCCCCAGCTCTTCTTCCCTTTGTGCAAAGACTGCGCTGTGTGGGAGGGAAGGATGGACAGGAGGGAGGGGGGACAGGTCACCTTGGGACTCCCTTACTGGGGACAGGGAAGGAATAGTCTTTTTGAGACGTTGAGAACACTGAGGGCCAGAGACGGAAAGTCAGCAGGCAAGGGGCTCACATCAGCTCAGCCGCTGAAGACCAGTCTCAGATACAGACTTCCTTCCTCCCTCTCCATCTTCCCATTTCAGTACTAGGTACACAGGCATTCTTATTGTCAAATGTGCAGATGACATACACAAAGTGAAAGCCTCCCTCTTTCCCCTCTTCCCCCACCTACACTCCCACCCTCACCCCAGAGGCAACTGCAGCTGTCAGGCTGGAGACACGTCTAGAAGATTCTTCTGCATTCACAGTTTAGCTTTGTGCCCTGGATGCTCTGCTCACCTAAACATCTGCCACGCCATCTAGACAAGGCTAGCAGTTCACATTCAGGTACTGATTTTTATCACCAGGGACATGGAGCAATGTGTGGGGGACACTTTGATCCTTGCGCTAAGGAAGGTCCACGTCTGACATCCAGTGATGGAGGCCAGGATGCTGCTAAATACATTACATGACACAGGTCAGCTCTCATGGTACAGCGATCCTGCCCAATATCAGTAGTACTGGCTGGGGCTGAGAAAGCCAAGTCTAGAAAGTTCTCTGCTTGCCCCCCACCCTGGTCATCATCATCATCACCACCATCATTATCAGCACCACCCACCTTGAGAGTCCTGGCAGGTTAGCAGATATCCTTTTAGCCTCATTTCTGCCTCTTCGTCTGTCAATATCCTGTGTACCTCTTCCGCTGGCTTTTGAGTTGCCTCCAGGTGGCAGAATGAATGTATGCCCCTGTGTGCTTCTCTGGTTGGATATTGAGATTACTACATAGTTACTAGGGTAAGTTATTGGTGGAGTGATTTCCCAAGTCCTCATGAAATACTTATATTTTAAACACCACACACTTAAATTCAATTTTAATAGCTTCTGCCATTGTGTTCTTATACAAGTAGCCCTCTGGCTTTCCATTTCCAAAATCTAAGGTTGTAAGGAAGATCCTAACGTGTTTTATTGCTATCCTCTTATGCCTACAGGAGGGCAGAGGGAATCTGGCCATCATAGGGTGTGTTTGGTCCAGCCACACCAACCACCTCCATGGGCCCTGAAGGGAGCATCTGCTTGGTAACTGTGGGAGGCTTCTTCTGTCACCAGCCCTTGTATGTGGGGGTGTAGTGGAGAGGGGCTGGCTGGAGGCTTCCCTTTACTGATGCCTTTCAGTGAGGCTACGTGGAATGCACACAGTCTTTGAGAAATCATGTCCTCTGTGAGTCTTCACTTGGAAGTCCCTTGCTTTATCAGAGGGACCAAGTGCAGCAGAAGGAGGCATGGGCATGGGGATAGATCCAGGGATCAGCAGAACACACTACCACATCAATTTCTTCAGAGATGAGAAAAGACTGCTCTAGACAGCCATCCATCTTCCTCTTCTTTCCCTCTCCACTCTCTCCAGAGCCTCGACACTCAGATCTCAGAGCTCGTTCTTGCTTGTGCATGAGTGCTGACGCAGGAGACACGGCCAGGGCAGCCTTGAAGGCCACACCTTGACACTCTCCCCCACACTGTCCAGACTTGGAACCAGTGGCCACACAAGTGTAATTAGTTAATCAATCATCCCGCGTGATAAACAGGATGATAGATGCAGGTTTCACTTGATCACTTTTTTATTAAGGAGAAATAAATCAACCCCGCATTGTTGCTATAAACCTTTCAAACTGGTCAGATCCTGGCTGGGGGAAGCTGATTAACATGGCCACATAGAGGGACCATTTGTACCTGATCATTGAGATCAATCTATCCCTGTCACTTTCCCCACATGGAGGAGGTGGCAGAAGCCAGGTGCTGTCCCACCATGCACCATTTCCCTGTTCTTTTGATGCATGAGAGGAGCAGTCAGTGTGTACACGAGCTTTAGTATCAGAGAGCTGTGCCAAGAACCAGCCAACTGTGACCCAGGAATCCTCAGCTCCTTCCTGAGCTGTAGCTTTCTTTCTGTTAACTAAGGGGCTTGAGATCTGTTTAGAGGCTTAAAACTCTGGCTGCTCTTCCAGAGGATCTGTGTTCAACCCCCAGCACCCTCATGGCAGCTCACAACTATCTTTGACTCCAGTTCCGGGGTGTGGAAGGAGAAGGGGGAATCTAATGCCCTCTTCTGGCCTTTGAAGGCATTGCATGCATGTGGTATACAGACACACATGCAGGCAAAACACCCATACATGTGATATATAAATAAATCTTATAAAAGAAAAGCTATGTCCTTCTCAGACAATTGTTCTGAGTATCTTGGTGCTAAACTTTTTGAGTTAAGGATTCTTTAACATTCCTAAAAATTGCTGAACTCTCTCCAAAACATTTGTTCATGTGATATATACTACCAATATTTACTACATTAGAAGTTAAAGCAGAGAAATTAAAAGCTGCTCATTCATTTAAAATAATAGTCACAAATCTATTTCAAGTTAATATAGACAGTATTTTCAATAAAAACAGGTAAGGGTGGGGTGGTGATCAGTTTGTTTAGCACTTACTGTGCAAACATGAGGATTTGGGTTCAGACCCTTAGCACCTGCAGAAAACAAACAGACAGACTGACAGACAGACAGACAAACGGGGGTGTAGCAGCACCAGGGAACCAGGGAGACAGACAGGAAAATCCCTCAGGTCAGTCTAGCTGAATTAGTGAGCTCTAGGTTCAATGAGAGGCCTTGCCTTAAAAAGAGAAGGGTGGGGAGTGTGATTAAGGAAGACCCTAGACATCAATCATTGGCCTTTATATTTGTGTGCACAGACACAGACACATACACACATACACAGAAATTCTTGGTTCATTGTTGGTATTTACTTCTGGTCCGTTGTGGTGAGTTGCTATAGGTTAAAAGTATGGAGAAAGCCAAGTAGAAAAAGGTGTGTGTGCTGTTTTCTTTTTTGAGATTGGGGGCTCCTCACTATGTTGCTCAGGTTGTCCTCTAACTCCTGGACTCAGATGGTCTTCTCATCTCACCTCTGGAGCCACTGTTCTACATACTGTAGGCACTCTGGCAGGCAGCATCTGGAAACCTCCTATAGAGTCACGAAAAAACGAGAATAAAAAGATATGCAATAAGCCATAGCACTAAAATCAGTAGCTTTGACCTTGTGGCCTTCCGTAAAGAATACCTGCTGCTGGGAATGGCTCAGCTGAAGCCACAGGTCCCAGCCAGGCCTCTGACTGGAGATGACCTCCTCTGAAGGGGGCGCTAAGTCTCTACCAACACTATCCTGGTGCTGACTGATGGAACTGTATCACAAGCTTCCTTACCTCCCAATGTCTGCATGGTATCCAGTATCCTGGCTGGAGACTAAGGGTGGTAGGGATTTGGAGGCAGGAGCCATAGTTGCTGGGTCTCTTTTCCTCTGGGTAGCAGGGAAGCTCCCCATCTTGTATCTTTAGGTCCTGATGTGGGAGGGGCTTCTCACTGCTGCTCTTCCTGGGGTGTAACACCTTCCAGCTTCCGGTTTCTTATATCCTATTCACTTAAAAGAATTAAACTCTCCTTGACTAGCACCTGCTTCTTGTGGATAGAGGGAAAATATGGGACACTTCGGCAATAAATACCGTGACTGAAGCTACCTGGGAGATGAGTATTTCCAAGACTCTCATGCTCAGGATTAACATTGACAGTCTGAAATCGTGGCAATGGCCTGCAAGAATCATCTACCAGCTCCCTCATCCTTAGATGATAATCTAATAATAATAATTCTAGCCACCTTGTCCTTTCCTGCTCTCCAGGGTCTTGTACTTCAAATGTGTTCTTCTGCCACAGGGACTTTGCACATGTTGATTTAGAAACTAAGACCACATTTCTTCCGAGCTTCCTTTAATTAATGTTTTCCCTGCCTTTCCATGGCAGTTTGTTCCTGCATAGTGCCTCTGCTAGGTGAAGTCCCACAATTCTAGGCTGCCAGGGCACTACACTCTCTCTACAGTTTTACATTTGTATGCATTTAACCAACACTTCTCTGGAGTTTGCCATGTACCAGGCACTATGCCAAGTGTTTGTAAATATCAAATCATCTAATTCTGCGTTCAACCATGAGATAATTATTGTGAGAACCCCATTTTACAAATGAGGAAACTGAGACACCACAAGGTTGAGCAACTTAGTCAAGGTCACCCAGCTGCGGAGGACCTGGAAGTCTGGCTCTCTTGTCTCCTCTCGCTCTCAACTCTGCATCAAGTTATTTGATCAAACCTGTTTCCACCGCAGGAGTGTAAACCTGTGAAGCCCTGCTGTGCTTCTTTGTATACTCTCAGTGACTGACACTTGGGTGCTTCACAAGTATGTGTGGAATGAACAATCAGTAGACAACAGCCACACATTGCCATATTGCCTTCCACTTGCAGGGTCCTTGCTGGGCTTGCTACAGCCTGGTCTCTTCCTGGAGTGCAGTGCCTCGGACGCCACTAGCGGCTGCTTCTCCCAGCGTGAGTGAAGGAAATGTTCCCAGTGCCAATCCACACTGCTCTGAAGGCATCCCTGGACGGGTGACCTGCAAGGACTGAGTGCAATTTTCTCTCCCTCTCTCCCGGACTGTGATTTGATCAGGCCAAATCTGAAATGATGTGTGAAAGTAATGATATTTGGTAATTAAATCTCTGGTGACGGCCTCTGCAATTTGTGCTACATGCATTGTTCATAAGGAAAAAAAAAATGCATCAATTCATTTTCTGACCGGCTACTCCGGGGACTGGCAATTAGGGGCCGCTCATCTCTCTGTCGCCTCGCATATTAAAGAGCCTACTGAAACGCAAGGAGAATTTGGGAGGGTTTTTCCCCCTCCTGACCTTCTAATAATGTTAGCTTAATTAGGGAGGCCCAGTGATACAGAGACAATTGGGATGATTTGAACAGACTGTGGTGGAAGGGAGAGGATGGACCAAAGAGGAAGGAAGGTGTGGGGCGAGTTTGGACGGTCCACTCTGGGACTCTTGGTGGTGGCTAGGGACAAAGGGCACTGGGAACCCCAGCTAAGCCCCACTTCCTCTTTATCTTGTTGGGTCTTTTTTCTTTTACATTTTCCCTTCATTCACTCCCTTCCTCCATTTTCCTCTCCTTCTTCTATGTCTTCACCGCCTCCATTTTTTTGTTGCTTCCATGATGGCCCAGATTCTCCATGCCTTTCCTCACCCTGAGTGAAACTCCCCACCTCCAGCATCCCTGGGCAAGTGTGGCCTCTGAACTAACATTCTAGTTGGTGTTTTTCCTTCCATGGGTTTCCACAAAGAACCACAGCCTGGATTGACTTTGTAGTATCAGAGGGAGCAGCTTCATGGCCCCCCAAATGCCCTGTGTTCTACCTGTACCCCTCCCCACTTCCTCTTGTGGTCTCTGGCAAGCACTGATATTCAACTGGAACATGGTATAGGCAGAACCAAGGCTGCAAGGAACCTTTCCTCCCTCCCTCCCTCCCTCCCTCCCTCCCTCCCTCCCTCCCTCCCTCCCTCCCCCCTCCCCCTTTTTTTTTTTAGATAGGGTTTCTCCAGGTAACCACCCATTCTGTCATGGAACTCGCTCTGTAGACCAGGCTTGCATGGAATTCATAGATATCCACCTGCCTCTGCCTCTGAGTGCTGGGATTAAAGGTAGGCACCACCATCACCCTGCTGAAGGAGCCTTTTCAGAGATGCTCTGTGCTCAGAAGTCTCAGCTTCTGCTTCTGTCTGTACATGTCCAGCAAACCCTAATCTTCATCTACCACTCATCTGGTGATTGGATGGACACACACACACACACACACACACACACACACACACAGAGAGAGAGAGAGAGAGAGAGGGAGAGAGAGAGAGAGAGAGAGAGAGAGAGAGAGAGAGAGAGAGAGAGGTAGGTGGGGGGAGGATGAGTCACAAAATGGCAAGGCTGCAGCTTGGTCCTGGTTAGCAATTACTGGATCTAAGAGGATCCTGGGGCAAAACTAAACCTAGCTGTGGCCAGGCTTCTCCAGACAGGGAGCTCTTCTAGTGCTTCCCACTCACCTCTCTGCAGAGTGCTCTGCAGCCAGTTCTACAAAAGAAAAGCTTGGAGATCAGGCACCCTGTTCAAACCTCAGAGAAGCAAAGGCAGGGTCCAGGTCTGCCTGATGCTAGGCCAGCGTGCAGTAGACTCTAGTCACTTCAACAGAGCAAAGCCACAAGCTGCCACATGCAGCCACATTTGGGTTGTGCCTAGAGGGCTTGAGAACCAACAATTTAGTTGTATTTGGTTTTAATTACTGCAAGTCCATTTTATCTTTTGAAGGTGTCTGGAAGCACATCACTGACTGACTTATTCAGAATATTCATACTGTTTGTCATTCTCAAATAAGAGTCATGCCTAAAATGTTCACTGCACTCAGTTTTCCTATATCTTTTGTATTTATTAGATTTATTTATTTTATTTTGTGTATGAGTAGTTTGTCTATGTGCATGTATGTACACTACATACATTCTTTGTGCCAGCAGCAATCAGCAGAGGGCATCAGGTTCCCTAGAAGTGGCCTTATGGATGGTTGTGAACCATTGTATGGGTGCTGGGAATTGAACCTGGGTCCTCTGCAAGAATAATAAGTGCCCTTAACCACTAGGCCATTTCTCCAGTCCCGGATGTTCTCATTTCTATAAAACTTACTTGAGAGTAAAATTAATATATCATATTTTACTCAATGTTTAAGCGATTATTTTTATAAAACTATAATATCTACATATTCATTAGATATTTTGTACTGTAGTTTATCTTTTAAAAATGATGTCTCACTAAACTGCTGTGATGCAGCCTGGCTTTGAACTCCTGGACTTGTAAATTTATATAGGACCTGTAGCTCAAAGCTACTGTACTAGACAGTATGGCAGAACCTTGAAGAGTTTATAACAGCCAGCCCCGACCTGCTGTCAGCCCACAGCCCTCTGGTCTGCTTCCATCCCATTTCCCTGGAAAGGCTGGCAAAGGGGCAGGGGTTCTGCTCTCACCCTTCGCCATTGTCTATTGCCTATTGTCTATTGTCTATTGTCATTGCCTATTGTCTAATGGCTGGTGAATAACTCATCTTGCCATGATCTTAACCTGTAGGATGTCAACACTCTTCTCAGGAAACCTGCGCAGTGCCTCCCATTTCACAGTAGAAGAAAGAGGCTCACCAAGAGGTCACACAGCTGGAAAATGCATGGCCCAGGTAGCTTGGCTTCAAATTGCATTATGCACAGGGCCAGGCTCAGGTGCATCTCCAAGGCTCTACAGACATGGATTCAAATGCAAGCCTCTAGTGTGAGGCAAAGGCAGTGAAGGTTAGGGAGGGAAGAAATGTGAGGACTAATTGAGGGGTGTTATTACTTTCTACTGGACTCAATGTTCCAGGGCAGTGTGGGTCTGCATGGATTCAAACTGCTGGAGAGCTGGGGTATTCACGTATCACTCATTGGAACAGAGGCTTGCCCCTGAAGTGGACAAAGCTTCCAGGCTAGAAAATGGCAGCTGGCAGCAGCCCTTCCTTGAGACTATTGGAGAAGTCTCTTACACTTGGCCGAGTCGCTGGAGTCACCGGGTGCCAGGTTCTTCAGGAGGTAGTTTTCTTCTGCTGGTTATGAATGTCTCGGGACCATGGCTGCCTTTTTAGAGGTTAGCCATAGCAAAACAGATGGTGCCTGAGTGATGATATTTGGAAAGGGTATGGATTTGCAATTCAGAAAGGAGGGAGGCTAGGAGTCTTTGCATATGTATAAAGAAAGCTTTTCCTACTACAATACTGATGTGAATTAGGTTTGGGGCATGCTTAAATTCTCTTAGGGGCACAGACTTTGGGGGGAACATTCCAGAGGTCTTTAGCGATATCCTTCAGCATATAAACAATTTATGGATTATAAATTATTCAACTTCCTTAAAGCAAGTCCCTTAATCATGGATCACAGGCAACTCTTAGCCTACTTTGAGTTACTAGGTACTTGAAAAAGAGAAGTGGGTTTCCTTTGGTGTTTATTCAGCAATTCAGGTTTGCTTTTGACGACACTGGCTTCCCCTTTCTGAATTCAAGTTGGAGCAAAACCCATTTGGGAAGATGGATTTCACCTTTAAATGACCGAGACTTAATTTTCTTCCTCTGCCATACTTTTCCTAAGCTTTAGAGAAGCCAGAAGCTAAAGCCTTGGCTGACTAGACAGTGGTCCTGGCTTCTGAAGTCTGCTACTACCCTTAAATTCACTTAGGGGCACAGACTTTGGGGGGAACATTCTAGAGGTCTTTAGCGATATCCTTCAGCATATAAACAAGCAGGCACTGGCTCTGCTTTAGACCCTCTTGGTTTGGCACTAACTGTAAGGTAGGATAAGCTCTCTGATTTTATTACAAGGAGGTGGGCAGGGAGACTTCAGTGCAGCTCAGGAGGTGTGGAGTGTGGGATACTTAGGGATTATCCATGCTTCTTGGCCCTGGTGCATGGAGGAGCCAGTACCCTGTACTGTCCAGGCTTCCTCTAGTCCAGTGGGTCTCAACTTTCCTAATGCTGCAGCCTTTAAATACAGCTTTTTATGTTGTGGTGATTCCAATCCTAAAATTATTTTTGTTGCTACTTGATAACTGTAACTTTTTGCTACTGTTATGAATCATAATGTAAATACTTTTGGAGATTGAGGGTTGGCAAAGGGGTCACGACTCGTAGGTTGAGAATCACTGCTCTAGCAGATGGGGAATCAGGCGAAGCTTTTGGCAGACAGGAACAGAAACTACAACATTTGAAAGCCTGCAGCCCCATCCCTGACATCTAAGGTCAGGTTCATGGCATTTACTTAGAGAGCAGAGCCAGGCAGGCTTAAGTTGAATATTGAATCTACTGATATTTGCTGTGATTTGGGGCTAGATGTATTGCCTTGTGGAATCTACCTTTGAATTTTGACAACATAATTATAACTAACAAGACTTTCAGGGTTGTTTGGGATATTTGGTGAGGTGCTCAGGCCCCCAGGGACTGGCTGTCCCTTGCTAAGGGCCATAGCACCCACCTCTCCCAGCCTGATCTCTCTCATTCTGTCTGGAAGCTAGCTGCTGACCCTGAGTCCCCGGCTGGCCACTGCTGGGGAAGCCACCCCCTTTGCTGATGCCCACAGCATGTTCAGTGGTGCCCATCTTCTCCCGAGGAGGATGGTATCGACATTTCAAAAACAGTTTAATTATTCTGCGGCTGCCTGGCTATTAGCTGCGACAAGAGAGCTCAGGGCTATTTTTCAGCATTAATTTTCCATTTGAAATGAATTCCTTTTGGTTACACTTTTTAAATGTTTCTTTTAATTAGACGCAATTACTTCAGAAGAATTGCTTTTATTCCTCAGCCTGAGATCCCAGCGATAAAGTCGCTATCTGGCCCCACCGAACGGCCGGGACGCCTCATTTAGTCTCTGCACTAAAGTATATTGAACTAGGAAATTATACAGCGAATCAACTATTAATTCCTTTTATGATCGCTCACTCTAACATCTTGAATGAGATCTTCAGGGGGAAATTTAGTCACAATAGGGATCATTGTTCCCCCTCCCCTTCCAGTCCACGGCCCATCATGAGGGAGGCTGCCCTGGTGATGGGCAAGGCACAGGGCCAGGATGCCATGGGGCTTATTGCTTTCCTGTGGGCTTTGGGGCAGCGGATGGTGTGGGTGAAGCTCCAAGGCCAGTGTAGAGGGAGATCGTCTTCAGCCCCTAAGTAGGAGGTGGTTCAACGTGGCTCTGCCTAGACAGGATGCCCTCCCTGCCTTCGAAGGTTGGTTCTGTGGTCCTTCTTGGTGCAGTTCTGCAGGCGGCCGGGAACCAGTAGGTGGCGCTCTCCCACTGCGTTGGCAATTCCATTTAAGCGGGTAGAGGAAGCTTGGTAGTCACTTGGGGAGAATCCGTTCAGAGACTTTAGCTGGAACTAAGCTTAACAGACGGGGAAACTGAGGTACAGGGAGGGGTGTGTAGTCACAGACAAAGGCTGAACCAGCTTTTTTTTGGGGTCCCTGGATTATGTCTCTGAATTTGACCACTTATGGGAGATGTTGCTGGTGAAGGTCATAGCTCAACCCTCCTGGGGTCCTCTGCCACTTCAACACTCCCAGTCTGTCTGAAGAGGAAGGGCTGGGCAGGCTCAGAGGGCTTCCAGGGATACTTGTAATGGAAAGATTCTAGGGATGAGGTGAGCCAGAGGAGGTCCTAATGTGTGTCCTACAAGCACTGTGGGATTACTGCTCTGCACAGCTGTTGGAGGAACACTGGAGATCCCAATGTGATGGGTATGTAGAGGTGTGTCTCGTTTTTTCTACCTGTTTAGCTTAGGGGAGGCAGGTTGAGGATGGGTAGGAGTTTTGGGTGAGGAGGAGGTGTACTGAGTAGAGGGGAATGCCTGCAGAGTCTCACCTCTCTCTCTAGGTCTGTGCACTCATTCATGCTGGGAGTTTTTATTGAAGACAGTTGGAGCCGTGTTAAGATCTGTGATGACAGATTGCTCTGGCTGCTTTGTGTAGGACTGGGGGAAACAAGTCATAGAGACTTTCGGTGTGTGTGTGTGTGTGTGTGTGTGTGTGTGTGTGTGTGTGTGTGTGTGTGTGTGTGTGTGTGTATGTGTGTGTGGGGCTCTTGCCATTGGCCAGGCCAGGTAGAGGTAAAAATGGCCTATGTCTGAAAGGTACAGGAGGGTGGCTCTTTCAAGGTCAGGACTGCCTTAGGACATCCATGGCTTGGGATAGTAACTACTGTCTTTATGAGAGTCCTCTGAGAACAGACTTTCAGGAGCTCTAAACATTTCATTTGTTTCTGATGAGGAAAAAAAGTCACATTTTTGCCACTTTCAAGGTTCATTTCTTTTGGATTTTGGAGGAAATCAAAACATTTTCATGGGTCTCTGAAATATCATGGGCCCCAAGCACTGCTCCTGTTCTCAAAGAATGGTTAGTATCACTTGAGAAAAATAAACCACCACCAACAAAACAGACAGGCTTTGGAGTCTGGATCTCCTGCTTTGAGATGGATGGGGGCTTTTCACTACCTGTCTGTCCCTAGCCTCTCTTGCTTCTGGGTGCCAGACAATGTCAGCACTTAGTGTCTCTCTCTCTCTCTCTCTCTCTCTCTCTCTCTCTCTCTCTCTCTCTCTCTCTCTGTGCATGCCACTTAATAAATGGAGAAAAGGAACTAACTTTGGGGAGTAGGCTCTCTCTACCATGAAGATTCTGGGGCTCAAACACAGGTGGCAAATGTCCTTATTGAGCGAGCCATCTTTCTGGTTCTACTAAGCGACTCTCTGAGGTAAGGACTATTATTCATACTACTTTGTTAGTGAGAAAGCCAGTGCTCAGAGAGTTGCTTGGCTCAGGCTGTAGAGCCATGGAGGAGGCAGGGTATGCCACAGGGATGCTAGAAAGTAAGGCACATGAGCCAGTTCTGAATGTGGGCCTGGGTCACAGCAGGCAGTAGTTATCTGGGAAGAGAGAGCACCATTGGGTGCCTACACCTAGTCCAGATTGCATGGGTTACCTGTCATGAGGGATGATCTTGTCAGCCCCTGGCCTTCTTCCCAAGCCTCTGCTCTCAAGGGGGTCAGGACACTCAGGAGCTCAGTGGTCCTGCCAGCTCCTGGGGTTGGCTGGGCTCTCCCTGAGTACTCCTCACCTTCACCAGTACAGGAGCACAGAGCTCAAATTAGGAATGGAGTTCCAGGATTCAGCTGCCTTTTGCATCTGCTTGGTTTCTGAAGAAGATATGGCTGCTTGAGAGTGGCATTCCTGCCCCAGAATCATCTGGGGAAGGGGAGGGTGGGCTGTGGAGGAGACATGGTTCTTGTGCAGGCTAGCTTCCCTGCTGTTCCCAGGTATCCTGCTATGGATGAAATGTTTTTGTTCTTGCAAAAGCACACACTGAAGACTGCATTCACAATGAGATATTATAGGGAATAAAGCCTTTGGGTGGTGACTGGGTCATATGAACGGGATTCATCTCCCTCTGACAGTGATAAAGAGACCATAGTTCTCTACTATGTGACAAAATGGTCTTTGCCAGACCTGAGCACGCTGATCCCTGACCTCCAGCCTCCAGAACTGGGAGGAAGACTCATGTTCTGTTCATGTCACTGGTTACGATTTGATATTTGGTTACAGCAGGCTGAGCCAAGGGACATTTCTTCTGTTTGACTTTGGTTCTGGCCAGGGTGTTGTGATCTATGGGAGCCCTGGACTCAGGTCATGGCTGGCTGAAGAGTATGAGACTTGATATGTAAACCACACATGGTACAGTTGTGTTGACCATTTTCTGGGATTCGGGACTTCTAACTCCTTAACGGGGAACAGTCCTGGACAAACCATGTTTTGATCACTCTAAGTTCTGTTTGTGATTTGAACATTGTTTCTGCTAAAGACACAGGCTGCTTGTCATCTTTTCTTTAAAAAAAAAACATGAGATCTGCCCCACATTTCCGGGGGACTTAGCATGGGCCCTTCAGCTGCCTAGAGGGGATGGTTTGATTGGCTGCTTAAAACACATTAGAAATAAGGAGGAAATAAAAAAAAAACCTTAGAAATGTGTATTATAATTCAATTGTGAAAAATTACATGTTGTTTGACTTATGTAACTTGTTATTATAATAAACTTTCTAAATAAAATCCTAGTTACTTGAGGCACTAAAGATAAACAAAACTATAGACAATACCAACAATCACATTTTGGGAAGAGTAGTGATCTCCCTGTGGTATTAGTTAGATTTGAACTCTCTTGAACAGAAAGGACCCAAAGCTGTCCTTGGGAATTTCTCCTTCTACCTAAATTTTATTCTGAGGGGAAACTTTTGTGTCCATGTTTTCATTTTGAGACATGAACAGAATTATGCAATTTTCATAAAATTAAAACAGATGATGTCTGTGAGGCTGACTTTGGTTTCAAGCACATAAGAAACTGATTTTTTTAAAAAAGCCAATTAAGAACAAGACATTTATGTAGGAGAGGGCTGAGGTATGAGGGAAAGCTTGTGATGAAAGGGGAAATATATATTGGACATTTTCTACTCATGCTTCTCACTGCCTAACAATCCAAGGGAGAAAGAGCTTGTTTGGGTTCACAGTTTGGAGGAAGCCATCAATTCTGGTAGAAAAGGCTTGGCAGCTGGGTTAGCTTGGTTTGTATCTGTGGAATCCCTGTCGCAGCTCTTTCTTGTGTGATTCTGATTGGAAAGCAGAGAGGCTGGGCAGAAAGAGAAGCCAGGATCTGGCCCTCAAGGCCTACCCTGTAGTGGGACTATATTGTTACATTGTAAATAATTGTCCTGCCTACTGGTTTAATAAAAATGCTAATTGGACAAAGGCAGACAGGAAGTGTGGGTAGGGCTACCAGACTAAGAAAACTCTGGGAACAGGGAGAACAGAGCAGAGATGCCAGAGAAGCCAGAGATGCCACAGATGCAGAGGACAACTATGCTGCTCTGAGAAAAGGTACTGAGCCACATGGCTGAACAGGATAAAAATCATGGGTTAGTTTAAGAACTAGAGCTAGGCCAGAACCATAGACTGATAAGCATAAAATTAATCTAAGTGTCTGTGTGTTTCTGTGGGACAGCAGGTCCAGGTCATGGGGTCAGGTGAGAAAGTCCAGGACAGAAACATAATACACATACACCACCACCTCTGAGGAACCATTTCCTTCAGCAATGCTTTACCTCATGATGTTCCCACAATCCTCTCCAAATTGAGCTGTCAGATGGAGACAAAGTATTCAAACAAGATGACTTGAGCGTTTGTACCTGGGAGCCATAACAAAGAAGAACATATCTATATTCATACAGGTGTGACAGCACCAATGTGAGGTCGGGATGAAATTGTGAGCCCCATCTCTCCGATTTCCCTCCTAAGAGGTAGACAAAATTCCGCAGCCTCTTCTCTAACGCTATTTTAGTTCTCTGTAAAGCAGTCAGCTGAGTGTTAGGTTGGTGCAAGCATTCGACAGAATACAATGTGCTTAGCACATTTCCTGCCACGTGGGATGGCTTGACAAATGGAGGTTAATTGTCTTTTTATGAAAAGATAACAGAAGTGATTAGAGTAGAAACCCAAAGGATTCAGAGGCTCAGTTAACACAATTCCTCAAGCCATTGCCCTCAGTGTGAGAAATCACTGGAATCTCTTGGGCTGCTCCTTAAATGCCCGGAGGCTTGGCCCCATCCCAGAGCTGAGTTAGTGGGCCTGGGACCTCACAAGTCTTTCCTAGGTGATGCTGGAGGAGGCTTGCTTGGTTATGAGATTGGTGGTTAAAAAGGGAAGGGAGACTTCTGGTTTGAAACACTTAGTCCATGAATGATGTGCAGGTACCTAGGAGCTTGGAGTGAGGCAGAGCCTGAGGACTCACTCACCAGCTTGTGAGCTTCAGGTCCAGTGAGGCTTTGTCTCAAAAAACTAGATGCAGAGCAATGCCTGATGTTCCTCTGTGGCCTCCACACTCACATACATAGGTGAGTACACACCCACACACCAGCAGAAAGTATTTATGATCATGGCTTCTACCCCTAAAAGGGGGTGTGTTGGGGGCAGAGGCTGTTGTCTACTTCAACACTGGCAACAGTAGTGAGTTGCCAGGATGTATTTTTATATGTCAACAACTCATTTTTTTTTCTGATAGGGTTTCACTATCTAGCCCTGTCGGGCCTGAAGCTCCCTATGTAGATCAGATTGACCTCAACCTCACAGATATCCACTCTGCCTCCTAGGTGAACAGGTTTTTTTTTTTTTTTTTTTTTTTTTTTTTTTTTTTTTTTTTTTTTTGTTTTGTTTTGTTTTTGTTTTTGCTAATTATTCCTCTACAGGCTTTGAAATTATTATAGGGAAGGTTTTCAGAAAGTTCCTTGTCAGGATGTGGCTGGGACCAACTGGCCTGACTTAGACATTATTGATGGAAGCTGTACTTTGGAGGCAAGGATGGCACAGGTATGTCATCATAGATCCTCTTCTTTCTGTTGAGGATGGAACCCAGGGTCTTATTACGCATGTTAGACAATCACTCTTCTCCAAACTACATCTTTAGCCCTGTCGTGGAGCTGTCGTATGCATGGGTAATTCAGAGAAAGTCCATCTGTCCAGGCTAATGCCAGTGGGTCCAGTAACTGTGAACAGTATGGGAAAGGGGTCTTCAATACGCAGCATTTGAACACCTACCAGTTCCCTTCGTTTTTTCACTTTTACCCTCTTGGACCTCAACTTTAGGGTGCAGAAAATTTGGGGGCAGTTTTTTCTAAAGATGTCTAACCTTTCCCCTGCTCTTTTCAGCCAAGGGCAGGGAGAAGAGGCAAGCTCCAGCTGGAGTTCCAAGAACATATGGGGCTTGGAAATCATAATAAGAGGGAGCCATCTTTTTCATTAATTGATTAATGTAATTAAGGAAAGATAAGTATGTCGATGCCGAGCACATTAGAGTTAATTTGTACAGGCAATTAGCTGTTCTCCTTCCTACATGCTAACTGCCTCAGAAGCTCCACACACAGACATCCTGGGTCAAGTCTGGCCCCCAAGGACCTTATTCTAGGAACCTAGGAAGAACATGAGTTTCTCCAGATAGGGACTAGAGCAAAGTTCTATGACCTTGCAAGAAGTCACTTAACTTACATGCTTCTCAGTTTCTTCTAGGCCTAATGGGGGTAATGGCTCTGGTCACTGTTGGAGCGGCGAAGACACAGTGAGGAGGTATGTGTGTGTGTGTGTGTGTGCCAGGAACAGCTTATTCCATTCTTCTTTGTGTCCTTCTTGGGACACTGTCCTTTTCAGGCCTGGGTACACCTTGCTCTAGGCTCATGGCTTGAGATGTTCTAGCAGGTTCTAAAGACTTTGTGGGTCTTGTTCTGGCTACATTTTCTTTTACCCCAACCTGATGTCCATCTTCATTTGCTCTCTTGGGGCTGTCTCCAAGCTTGTCTGTCTGTCTCCATGTCTGCCTGTCTTCTATGCATACATTGCTTCCAGACAGAGGTGCTCCTGGGAAAGCCCAGGTCACTCTGTAGCCAGCTGCCTCTCCACTCTTGAAGTCCAGGGATCCAGGGGTTTGTGTGAGATCTCCTTTAGGGTTTAGTAACTATAAAGCAGGCTCCTTTGTTTCTCCTGTCTCAACAGCAACCTTTTCTAAGGTTCCTGACTTTTGCCACCCCCCCCCCCCTTAACAAATCCAGTAGGTACCTAGGAGGCTTACTGAGCACTTTCTCACCCCACCCCCACCCCACGTGCCCTGAAGAATTCCTTTCTAGAGTGATTCTATCCCTGTTCATTTATCTTAGAGGCCTTCTTCCTCTAGTCACCTGCCCAGTGCTTCCTAAAGATTACCATCCCAGATCACGCCCATTTCCTGTCCCATCCTCCACTCTGGCCACTCTACTTGCTTGGGTATCCTCATTCCCTTCTCAGACCACAGATTCTCGTTTTAGCTGACAAACACTCACAACTATCTTCTCCACCCGTCCACAGAGATAAACAATTTACCACCTCACTCTGTTCCTAACCGTTCCTCACCTTCCCTCAGCATCTTCTCTTATGCCAGAGTATGGCACCTACATCCCTCACTGTCTCCAGCCAACACTCTCCCCTCATCTGCCGCATCTGACCACAGTTGAGGTTTTACTTTATTGAGATACAACCGACAAAAATTTAAAGGTTTTAACACCAGATGTGTGTGGGAGACTCTCACTACACTGAAGATAATGAACATTTTTTATCAGTTCTTAAGTTTCCTTTTGACCCTATGGAAGGCTTCCTGATCCCTATTTGCATTTCTGTATAATCCTCAGGCAAGCAGGGATTCATTTTCTATCACTGAAAAGTAGTTGGAAGGCATGTGAGATGACTCATTGGGTTAAAAGACCTGCTGCCAAGCTTGGTGACCAGAGTTTGGTCCTCAGGACCCGTATAGCGAAAGGTGTAGTGAGATTATGTTACATTGTAAATAATTGTCCTACCTGCTAGTTTAGTAAAAATGCTGATTGGTCAAAGGCAGACAGCAAGTGTGGGCAGGGCTACTAGACTGGGATTACTCAGAACTGGAACAATAGAGCAGAGATGCCACAGAGATGCCAGAGAAGCTAGAAGATGCAGAGGCCAGTTATACTGCTCTGAGAAAAGGTACCGAGCCACATGGCTGAACAGGATAAGAATCACTGGTTAGCTTAAGAGCAAGAGCTAGCAAGTTATATGCCTGAGCCCCAGGTCAATCAGCATAAAATTAATGTAAACGTCTGTGAGTCACTGTAGGTCTGTGGGTCTGCAGGTCTGTGGGTCTGAGGGTCTGCGGGTCCATGGGTCTGAACCTGGAGGCTAGGCAGGAAGGTCCCAGCCAGAAACTTCATATAACAGAAAGGAGAGAACCAGCTCCTGAAAATTGCTCTCTAATTTCCATGTGCCCTCTCCCCTTGATAAATAAATGTAAAACAAAATAAAAAAGAGTAGCTTTAGTTTTCCTTTTTATAGAATTTTATATAAATGGAAATTACATCAATCATAATCATTTTTAGCATAATATTTTTATTGATTCTTCGAAATTTCATACAATGCACCTTCATCGTATTCACTTCTCTCCCAGTCCTTCCCGATCTCCAGCCTCACCCAAAAGCAGAAGAAAAAAGAAAAAAAATCAAGTTCAATTTTTGTTGGCCGTGTATGCTCACTGGAGCATGATCAATCAATGTCCCAATGTCCCTTAAAGAAAACTGAGTCCTTCCCTACCCCTGCCAGAGCCATCATCTAGGAAAAGCTACACCTCAGCATCCCAATCACAGTTTTAAAGAGTTCTCCTCTTCAATGGCTTCCTGCCTGGATTGTTTCTTTGGGAGTTGAGGAAGGGAAGAAAGGTTATCTTTCTCAATGGTGAGTCTGTAGTCATTGACGCCACTGCAAAAGATGCTTCCTTGCCCTTCACAGTCAACGGGAGCATGGATCATGGACTTCCACATGGTTTCTGGCTACAGCATGGGACAAGTACATCAACATGGCCTCCAGTGGCAATGGGACCACAGACTAACATGGCCCATGCAACATTATGAAGCATGGAAATCAACGTGGGTTGAGATGGCAGCACAGACTACAGATATCTCCATGGTCTTCACTGGTAACACAACCATGGACCTCAGAACAGCCTTTAGTGGTAATATGGGCCATGGACATCATCAACATGGGTCTTGACATGGTCTCCAGCAGCAACACATCCATCAGACATCAACATGGCCTCATGTTATATGAGGTTTCCGGCCTGGACTTTCTGGCCTAGCCTCCTGGTCCAGACTTTCCTTCCTAACCTCTTAGCCCAGACTTTCTGGCCTAGCCTCGTGGCTGGGACTTGTAGACCCACAGTTCCATAGTCCCACTGAAACACACAGACACTTATATTAATTGTACACTGATTGACCTGGGGCCTAGGCATATGACTTGCTAACTCTTTATCCTTAAACTAACCCATGATTCTTATCCTGTTCAGTCATGGGGCTTGATACATTTCATCAGAGCAGCTTAGTTGTCCTCTGCCTCTGCTTCTTCTGCCTTCTCTGTGGCATTTCTGCCCTGTTCTTCCTGTTCCCGGAGTTTTCTCAGTCTGGGACCGCTGCCTACACTTCCTGCCTGCCTTCAGCCAATCAGTATTTTTTATTAAACCAGTAAGTGGGACAATTATTTACAACGGAACGACATAATCCCACTACAGCCTCACGTGGCAGCACAGACCACAGATATCCACATGGACCTTGAGCATCAAAATGGCCCAGGGCAGCAGCAGGGACCACAAATGCAAACACATCCCCCAGCTATAACATGGGTTATGAATACCAACATGGCCTCCCGAGGGCAGCAGGGATTATGGAAGGCTTTCAAGGAGGCCCAACCCAGAAAACGAACCATTCTTCATCTCAGATATCCTGTCGTTCTGAGCCAGGGTGATCATTCGTTTGGACAGCATGTTTTGGGGCAGAGCCTGTGCTAGCTCTAGGTTGCTTCATACCATCCTGCCAGCCCTGCTTGGCATGGACATGGTCCTCTCTTCATCGAATCCTTCACCCACAACTATCACTGCAGTGTTGTTTCTAGTTCTGCCTCTCTCCACACTGCACATGCGCTGCTTGGTTCTTCTATTTTTCCACCTCTCCTTCGCATATTTGTTCATTGAAGTGGCATTGCAAACAGCAAATGCGCGCGCACACACACACACACAATTTTACATCTTGTCTGCAGCCGCCCCTCACTCTCTTCTCACTCTCCTTTCCCCTCCACCCTTCTCTCAATCCACCCCTCCTCTGTAATCACTCAGAAAGGAGCAGGCCTCCCATGGGCTCAGCAAATCTCGGCATATCATGCACCTCCCTGTATTCAGTCTGGACAAGGCAATCTAGCATAAGGCATAGGTTCCCAAGAGTCAGTCAAAGCAGCAGGGACAGCCCCTGACCACATTGCCAGGAGTCCTGGGTATGGTCAAGCTACACAACTGTCACATACACGCAGAGGACCTAGGTTGGTTTCATGCAGGCTCCTTGGTTGTCAGTACAGACTCTGTGAGTTCCCATGAGTCAGGCTAGTGGTTTCTGTGGGTTTCCCTGCAATTTTCCTGGCCTCCCTGTTTCCTACAATTCCTCCTACCTTTTCAGCAGGATTCCCAACTGAGCTTGGCCCAATGTCTGGTTGTGGGTCTCAGAATCTGCTTCCATCAGTCACTGGATGAAGGCTCTCTGATGATAACCAGAGTAGTCACCAATCTGGTCACAGGGGATGGCTAGTTCAGGATCTGCATACACCGCTGCCCAGAGTCTTAGCTGGAGCCATCCTTGGGGAAGTTTCTTTTGCATGAGGCTTCGACACGAATGGGTAAAGCCATTCCTGTCATCTTTCTCAGCACTGCCCCTCTCTGCACCCTGCCCCCATTCCTCAAGTTCGCTTCCCATCCACCCCTCAGTCCAACCAGGAGATCTGTTTCTCCTTCCCAGGAAGATTCATGTTTATTACCTAGCCTCTCTGGGTCTGTGGACTGTAGTAGCATGGCTATCCTTTATAGTTAATATCCACTTATAAGTGAGTACATAACATGTTCGTCTTTCTGGATTTGAGTTATCTTACTCAGGATGATTTTTTTTTTCTACTTCCATCTGTTTGCTTTCAAATTTCCTCATGTTATTGTTTTTAACGGCTGAATAACACTCCATTGTGTTAATGTATCATATTTTCCTTATCTATTCTTCAGTTGAGGGGCATCTCGGTTGTTTCCAGGTTCTGGCTATTACAAATAAAGTTGCTACAAACACAAATGAGCAAATGTCCTTGTAATATGCTTGAGTATCCTTTGGGTATATGCCCAAGCACACGCACATATTTTACTGGAGCAGCTTTACACGAAATATCCATTACAATTAGTCATTGGTCTCGTTCAAAGTTTCTGAATCACCACAAACACTGGACCATCCCTGAAACTCGTCTGGGATATCCTGCTGTTACATACTTATCCATGCTGCCCCCAATCTAAGGACCTGCTTTACTCTTTATGCCACAGTCTTTGTCCACTATGGCCACGCTCCCATATCACTCCCATGCCCTTTGTGGCCACATGTATGTTGACCATTCTTCCCTGTACACTCAATTGTGTTCTGCCATCTTTCCTTCCAATTTCATGAGTGTACTTTTTAGAAAGCATCTTTCCATAGGACCTGCCCTTCCCTAGCTGTTCTGCAGGCTCTGTGGGCTCTTTTGCTGCCTCCTCCCCTTTCTTCAATGCCTTCATGGATATCTTGGGCTTGTTGGGGGGCTGCTCTGGGGTGCCATCTCTAATCACTGCCATACTTCAGGTTTTCATCTTTGTAGCCACGACATGCTCCTGGACCTGATTCAGCAGGACCAGCTCCTCCATGAGCTCCAGTAGCTTGTATTTGGAGTAGATGTTGGGGTGGACCAACTTGAAGGCTGGATCTGGGTCCAGATGGCAATTGAGTTGATCAGCCTGGGCCTTCTGGATGCACTGTGTGGATATACCACAATATGTTTACCTATTTAGCTGCGGATGGAAATTTGAGTTGTTCTGGTTTTGGACTCTTAGAACTAATGATATTATGAAAATTGCTGTACAAGTCTTTGTGTGAACATACAATCTGATTTTCTCAGGAGTGGAATGTCTGGATCATATATTGGTGGATATTTAACATTAAAAACATGCCAGGCTGGGCATGGTGGTACATGCCTTTAATGCCAGCACTCAGCAGGCAGAGACGGGCAGATCTGCCAGTTTAAGGACAGCCTGGTTTACATAGAGAGTTCCAGGCAAGCCAATGTTACAAGGTGAGACATGTTTCAAAAATAAAAGCAAAACCAGAATGAAACCTGCTATTTCTTTCTTCTTTCGTTGTGCTATATTATGCTCTTACCATCATCACAGGCAATTTGAAGATACTCCCTATCCTTGGCAATATTTTATGTGGAGTCCACTAGTTTTGGTCATGCTGGTAGGACCATGATCAATATGATTTTGATGTGTTCTTAGGTAATAACGGAAATTTTTCATGTGCTTATTTGTCAAGTGTTTATTTATAGTTTACCCATTTAAAATTTTTGAAGTATTTGCTTAGGACAGAGTCTGAATTGATTTTACATACCTGGAATACAAAATCTTTCTCCTAGCCTGTGGCTTGTTTTTATGTTGTCCTTAAGATGTCTTTAAATGGTGAAAGCTGTAAATTTTAATGAGATCTAATTCATCAAGTGTCTTTTCTTATACTAACGATTCTTTTTTTTTTTTTTTAAAAATATTTATTATTTATTTATTTCTGTGTGAGAGTGTGTGCATGCAGTTAATACATCATGTGTGTGAAGGTCAGAGGCCAGGCTGTGAGAGCTGGTTTCCTCCTTCCACCATGTGGGATCTAGTGGTCAGACTCAGGATTCAGGCTTGGTACAAGTGCTTCAGTTAATATTTGCCTTCCTGGTGACCCCATGAGTCATTCCTACCTGACCATGTATAGCCAAAAGTTATAAAGATTTTCTCCAACAACTGTAGGAGAAATAGATGACTGTGATGTTTTACGGTGTTAGCTTTCTACATTTCTGCCTCTTTTTTTTTGATAACAGAGTGAAATAAAATCCACAGAATCTACCATTTACCCATTTAATAAACAGCTTGGGGCTGAGTATATGGCATACCACCTAGCACATGTCATGGGTTGAACTCCAGTTGTGCCTAAAAAGTATAAAATTCCAATTAAAAAATGTAGTCAGTTTCACAACCAAACAGTCTTCTTCAGTGCCCATTTTTATTTTTTCACTTTCTTACTGGAATTCTTTGAAGTGGGATTTTTTTTTTTTAATTTGATGAACCTAACTCTTTGATCAGGTTAGAGTTAATGTTTGATCATGGTACAAGGTATAGATTAAATTTTAAAAAGAAATATTAAAATTCATTTCTCCACAGAACTTGTTACTTTTTCTGAAGATCAATGGACACACACATATAAACTTATTTTTTTAAAGTCCTATTGATTGTGTGTATATGTCGTATAGGTGGTATGTATGTGTGTGTGCATGCACATACTGGAGTACATGCATGTCTATAGTGTGTGCAGTGTATGTGCACAGAGGCCAGAGGAGGCATTTTATTGCTCCAAGATAGGGCCTCTCACTTAACTGGAAGTTTATCATTCTGGGAGCCAGGGAGCTCTCAGAAACCTATGCAAAGCTGGGGTGGTAGATACATATGTACAATTGTACTTGACAGATAGACATGTACAACCATACTTGGCTTTTAATGTGGGTGCTGGGGACTTGAACTCAGATCCTCATGCTTGCACAGCGAGCACTCTTGCCCACTGATCATTTTTCAAAACTCAGGTCTATCTAACTTGAGTCATCCTCAGCTATCAGCCGTCCTGCCTTGGGTCGCTGGGGGCTGGGATTGTAGGTGTGTGCCATCATGTCTGACAAGTTTACTGATTTCACCTTTAAAATGCTCCTGGAACCTGTCTGCTCTCTCTAACTCTAGAGTCACCTCCTTGGTCTCTGCCACCATTAGCCTTGGAAAAAAATGCGACAGCCTGTCTACGACTCCCTTTTTTCTCTCTCCTCCTATTTGTTCTTCATGCAGTAATCAGAAAGGATTTCCCTAGCTCACTTCATGTGCACCTGTCTCTAGGATCTCACTATCCTTGAAATGAGAACTTTTTTTCATTATGTTTTGAGACAGGATTTCTCTGTGTAGCCCTGGCTGTCCTGGAGCTCCCTCTGTAGACCAGGCTGGCCTCACACTCAGAGATCCACCTGCCTCTGCCTCCTGAGTGCTGGGATTAAAGGCGTGTGGAATGTTAACTTTTACTGCTGCCATTTGAAGATCTCCTTGGCTTCTGTGGTCTCCTTCTCTGCCACTTTCCTTATGCTTCATCCTTTTCTGAGTCCTGGGGATGCATCCTGCTCTCTGCTTCTTTCCCTGGAGCCTTTGCATATGCTGTGCCCTTTTCCAGGAAAACTCTTCTTCCTACTTGGGTATCCTCATGTGTCTAAGTGACACGTCTGCTTGTTCCAGTGTTTCCTTTCCAAGGAAGAAGACTCTTCTCCTTTCTTCTTCTAAATATAGTCTTTATTGCCTGCTTTCTCAATTCATTAACTCTCAGCCTTCAGATTGCTCAATAATGCACTATTGCCACATAACAATAACAGCACAGGGTCTCGGGGACATTCATTTCATTTATGAGTTGGTGGCTCAGCTATCATATACTTATCATCTATGCCCTTCCAGGCTCCTGGATTAGCCGGATCTCAAGGCTCGTGGCCGTGGTTCAGGTGTAAAAGGAGAGGCTCACCATGCAAGCACCATTCAGGATGACTGCTTGTATGTCACTGGCCAAAGCAACACTCACGTCAGCCAGTGTCTATGTGCGTATGTGCTAGACTTCAGTATTAGGTAGCAAAGGCTTGCTACAGAGAGTCAGTCATTCACTTCCCACATTTCACATGGCTACGCTGAACAATTATTATCAATATATTTTCATCTATCTGTTTGCTATTGACTTTTCACCCATTTACTTTCTCCTTAATGTCAAATTCGATGTTTGGCACATTTTAGGTGATCGTATTGCCATGGTTGATCAAATGAATTAATGAGGTTTTTTTTTTTTTCATTTCTTCGAACCTCTAGTTCTTCTCTATGAAATGGGGATCATAGAGTTCAGATTACTAGATTATTGGGGTGACTCCACAAAGTTTGATGCTGCTGTCAGGAAGGCCCACAGAATTTGGTAGTTTAAGGTTTAGTTCAGGTTGGTCCCCCACCTGCCCCAGAAGACCTTTCAGTACATCTTTGGTTCTAGTCCTGAAGTCAGTGAATTGCATCCAGGCTCCAGGAGCCAATGTAGTGTAGTCAGTTTGAATGTCCTAGTCTCCTGAAAAGCAGCCATATACCTGCCTTTCTGAGAAGCCCATGCTTCCAGAAAAAAATTATAATGTGAAAGAAAAGAAAGCTATGTGTTAAAGACCCAGATAAGAAGCCTGTGCAGCTGCTTCTTAGGTGTAGAACACAGAACATGAACACATCCCATTCCTCTCCATCATTTTGAGAAGGTTAGCTCCAACACTGTTGAGTAGGAAGCCCAAGACTTTCTGTGTAGAAGAAAGTCACCATCTTGAGCCTCTCAGCTTCCTCTGCATGCCCCCCCCCCCCTGATTTTTTTAAGACAGTGTTTTCTATATAGCCCAGGCTGGCTTCAAACTCACAGCAACTATAGCCTCTTTGGTTCTGGAATTACAGGTGTGGGTCACCATGTCTAGCTTTGAATACTTTAAAAAAAAATCCCCATCCTTTCATTTGAACCAACACACAATAATAATGCAACTGCTTATGAGGAATAATAGTATATTTCTAATTTTTTGGTGTTTACAGACTTGAATGTGTGTCTGCATCTGCATGCAGGTACATGTGTCTGTATGTGCAGAAGTCAGAGGTCAGCATTGGATGTCTTTCTTAATTGCCCTTCAGTTTATTTTTTGAGACAGAGTCTCTCGCTGAGCCTAGAGCTCACTGATCTGGCTAGACTGGCTGGTCAACAAACTCCTGGGACCCTCTTGTCTCTGCCTTTCCTGTGCTGGGGTTATAGGTGCATGCGGTCATGTCTGGCTTCTTATGTGGGTTCTGGGGGTCCGAACTCAGGTTCTCATGCTTGCATAGAAGGAAGCACTTTCCTGATGTCTTCCTGTCACTTTGGGTTTTAGTTCCCTTAAGTGACCTTTGTGTTTGTTTTTCATGGTCTGGAGGTGGGGGCCCCACTCTACCTGTCTGTCATAGGTGTAAGAGCTAACTATGGCAGTAAAAGTGAAGCAGGATCTGACCACATACAAGTCTTCTGAGTTCATAGGCTGAAGGAAGAATTGTATTGCATGATACTTGAGATGTTCTCAGCACACTCTTTGTGTCATAGGAAACACTTATGCTGTACTGTCATTATTATCACCATCAGCATGGTTATCACTACAATTTCCATCATTTTGTTGTTGTCATTGCCATCATCTTTGCTAGACATGGTTAGAGGCAGCAGAGCTGGCCTCCACAATTTCATATTTTCCTTTCATAAAATAGAAACAGCTGCCCAAACAGGAACTACATTTCCCATACTCCCTTGCATGTTTGCGGGGCCATGTGACTAGTTCTCATTAGTAGACTGTGAACAGAAACATAGGCAGAGGAGATTATAAGTTGAGTTTACTTCCCTCTTCTCTCCTTCACCCACTATGTAGAATCTGAGGAATCTGGGGTCCCAGTGGGGAGGCTAGTCTTTGACCACCACCACCATTCGATTTTGCCTATTCTTGAATATCATGCAAAAGGAACATTATAACACATTTTATACATTCATAATTTATATTTTATAAATGTATATTTATTCTTTGTTTTACTATTGTGTAGTATTTCTGCATCACAACATAGCCTTCCATTTTCTTATTGCTGGGGCTCCAGTGTTTGGCTAATTAGAAATGAAGCTACAATGACTACCTGTGTACACGTTGCTTTTATTTTTGAAGTGTGTGCTCATTTCTTTTTGATACACCCTTTGTGGACTTTCTAGACACTGGATAGTATGATATACTAGTTTATTAAAGGGTAATAAACTTCCCAAAGTTGGTTGTACTACTTTTTACTCCCATCAGCCCTGTGTGATGCCAGTTATGCTTATCCTTGCTGGGACTTAGTATTATTAGTATTTTCTAAAAAATGTATTTATTCTCTTTTTCTCTTTTGCTGTAAGAAATTTCTGGCCTGGTCTACTCACAAGATCTAGACTCACCTGCAGCTGCTTAGCACTCCCCAAATGACTCAGACACATATTAATTACATATTGCTTGACCTATGGCTCAGGCATATTGTTCACTAGTTTTTGCATCTTAACTCATTTTTATTAATCTGTCTTGCCACGTGGCTGGTGGCTTACCTGTGTCTTTATATCTTTCCCTCTCAGTAGCTGGATTGCTTCTCTCTTGACTTTGTCTTCTTCTTTTTAAAATCTATGCTTAGATATTTTTGTCTGCTTTTAAGATGTTTTGCCATAGGCCAAGACAGTCCCTTTATTGACCAACTATATTCATGGCTTACAGAAAGACATCCTACCCCCCTCTCTCTCAGTGTGTGTGTGTGGGGGGAGATATGTAGGGGAAGTGAGAGCTTGTGGATTCACTTTTCTTCTTTCACCTTTAAGTAGGTTCTAGGAATTGAACTCAGGCCATCAGGCTTAGTTAAAACTGCCTTTATCCACTGAGACATCCCGATAGCTGGAGAAGTAAATTGCTGCTGTTGGTATTTCATCCAGTCTGTGGTACTTGATTATAGCAGCTCAGACTGACAACTGCTCAGAGTTTTCACAGTGTCCACTGTGTTGAGGTATCCATCTTTTATTCCTGGATGTGTTCTGGGACTCTGCATTGTTTCTCATTCACTTGTATGCACTGGGTGAGCTCTTGCTGGCAGGTGCTGGTGTCCAGTGATGCCAGCACAAACAGGGAAGAGTTTTTTGAAACTGGATCAGATGCTGGTGCCTCTTGTCCAGGCACCACCCCAGTTATCTGGGTCAGGGGACTTTCTAAGGTGCTATGGAGACACAGAGAAGAGAGGGAAGCCAGGAAATGCCACTAATCATTTTGGTTCTTGTTTTTGAAGGGTGAGCAAGAGTGTATAAAACAGATGAGAGTGTAGAGGACATCTTAGACACGGAAGACTGGGTGCAAGGGTTGGGAAGTGGGAGAACACCTTGAGGAGAAGGGAGAAATTTAGTGTGCCCAGAAAGGAGCATGCTTTCTGTGGTGCTTAGGAAGTGAGCAAGAAGGTCAAATATGCAAGGCCTTGAGGGTAGGATCAGGTTTGATTCTTGAGCAAGATGGGTCAACAGAGGGTTAAAAACGCCACCAGCTGGAGAGATGGTTCAGCAGGAAAAGGCGTCTGCCACCAAGTGAGTTTGATTCCCAGTGCTCACTTGTGTGGTAGAAGGAAAGAGCGAACTCCTGCAAGTTTTCTTCTGACCTCTCTACATGTGCCATGGCATGTGTACCCACACATATATCACTTACACATTCAGTGTAATACAAAATTGAAGAGCACCCCAACTATGACTAATCTGTTAGAACTGGTGATATATACACATAGGCCCCACCAACCAAAAGACAGAGAGAGGAATAATAACCAATAAACCTCTCTTCTACTTGGGCCCTAGTCACCAAGACCTTGTCCTCATGACAGAAACACTCATCTGCCACTCGGTGTATATGAGCAGAGATGCATATGTGTATATATAACCTCCTCCCCTCCCCCCCAAACAGTGGCATTCTAATCACACTGTTCAGCACTTTGCTTTTCTTCACTTAACAATATATCTTGGAGATTGTTTCATATCCGTACATAAAGAGCTGCCTCATTCTTTTTTAACAGCCATAAAGATTTCCATCCTAAGGATGTATTGCAATTTGTCTGAGCAGTCCCTTCTTGATGGACATTCAGGCTGTCTCCAATCTTCTGTTATTATAAACCGCGCTGTAGTGAATAGCCTTGTACATCCAACTTTGCATACATATATTCGAGTATGTCTGTGGAATCCATTCCAGAGCAGTGGGATTTATGGGTCAATGGGCACGTGAGTCAAAACTTTTGATGGAGCGTGCTGAATTGCCATCCATGCAAACTGCTGTTTTACACTCCCTGTAACCTTTAGAGTGCTGGCTTTCTGATACCCTGGCTACCACAGTATGTTGGATCAAACACTTTGATTTTGGTCAGCCCCACAGGTTAGAAAGGGTGACTAACCCAGGTTTGAACTGAGAATTCCTATTCACTATGATGGCAATTGCACATTCTTTTGTCTGCTCATTTTTTAAGTTTCCAGGTCTGGGATCTGCTTGTTCATATCCTTTTCTCATTTTTAAAACTTGGGTTGATGGCCTTCCTTCTTTCTGAATTGTTAGTGTATTAACACTGGTGGCCCTACCGTCATGCCTGCTGGTGATTTTCCTCCTGCCCATGGCCCATTGTGCAGGCACCCATCCTGGCACTCACAGCCTGTGAATACAGACGCCCTGTATAGAGGGTTGGCAGTGGCCTCACTGGCTAGGTTAGGCAGAGGTTAGGACAATGGGGATCTGGTAAGCTCTTCTACAGAGGGGTGGTAGATGGGCGGAGTCCGTTTGTTCTTTGGCAATGGAGTCAACTCTTCCAGAGCCTTTAAGTGAGGCAGGTCTACTGACTGCCCCCTAGCTGCTCTCCACTCTTCTCTCTGGGTCAATACTACCCTCTCTTCCCACACCCCAGGGGTTCTCTCTGCTCACTTTCCCCTTTCCCAATATTAACACAGGCATGGCCCCACCCCCCTGTCACAGGCAGTGATTATATAGCAAATTAAGCACAAGCTGTTCGGTCCTCGTCCGGTGGCAGTTGGGAAGATACTACTCTGAGTAATGACTTGTGTAGACGACGCTCTCATCTGTAATTTGCGTATGCAATAAATGCAGAAATAAAAACCCATTCATATGAAAAAGGGACCAAGTGGAAGGAGCCAGGGTGGGAGGAAGAAATCATGAATTTTGTGGACTGCATCTTACAGTCTGGCTTCAATTTCCTCTTGAGTAATGCAGTCATTGCCTACATTTGATTGATGCTTGTGTTTGGCTAAAGGATGGAAGCAAACTGGAGAGTTAGAGTGTAGGGATTGAGTCCTCAAAATGTGTCTTTTGAGAATGGGACAGTGATTCCCCGAACTCAGTTTTTTCATCTATGAAATGGGGATAGAATAATCTTCTCTGAGGCTGCAAAGATCCTCAGCAGGTAAAGGCACTGGCCACCATGCCTAATGACCTGAGTTCAGTCACTGGGCTATGTATGGTGAAGGGGAAAACCCACTTCAACAAGTGGTCTCCTGACCTCGATGCATGCACTGTGATGTGAGTGTGTGAACACACATACACATAATAAATAAATGTAACAAAAATAGCTTGATGATAGAGTGTTGTAAATAGGTTTTATGGTCTTGGGTGCTAGAAGTCTAGACCCATAGACTTGTTGTCTTAGACTTTCTAGCCGCCCACTGTTGTTTCGGCTTTAAAAAAAATGACTTAGAAGCTTATATTAAGATTATGTTGTTTGGTCTATGGCTTAGGCACGTTGTTAGCTAGTTTTTTAATCTTAATTTAATTTATTTTTATTAGTCTGTTTGCCACGTGGCCTGTGGCTCATTGTGCTCTTTATATGTTATTTTTTGAGGGAGGGGCTGTTTGATTTGATCTGACTGACTTTTTTTTTTTAAACTATTTTGATTTTTTACCCATTTTTTTTTTATGGTGCCTGTCATGGGCCAAAATAGCTCTTTTATTTAAAGATTGATATTCACAGCATATAGAAAGACATTTCCACATTAGTAGAGAGCGTGGATTCTGGAACATGGTAAACGTCCCGTCTGGACTTCTTCCATTCCACCTTCCCACACTCCATCTTTCCTTTCCCCCCCTTTCTTGATCAGACCATGCATAAATTTAATAGAAACTTCACTTTGAAAGAATGCCTGAATCGTATGCAGTCGTAATAAAAATAGAGGTTGTGTGTTTTTTCTGACCTCCTCAGTGGTGCTGTCTTAACATACAGGACATTGTCATCTATATAATCTGTGATTCTCATCTTTGTTTCTTTATGTTGCCTGCACTTGGATGTGTGGATTTAGTTATATGCTGTTTAATAGCACTTGTGGAATTGTGTGGCTACCACCACTCATCATGCACACAGTAGGCTCCTTCATGCTATCCTTTGATAGACAGACCTATCTTCTTCCTGTATTCCAGCCTTCATACTCCAATCCCTGACAACCACTCATCTATATTTTAAGACTTTTATTTCTCAAATGAAGCCATATAATTACAACCTCTTAAGACTAACTTTCTTTCATTTTCTCCAAATGTTCACACATGTGTGTGTCTGTGTGAATGTGTGTGCACGTGACTGTGAGTGTTGTCTTATGTACATCTATGCACAGCTTGCATGCCTGATACCCACATGGGTTAGAAGAAGGCATCAGGAGCCCCTGAACTGGAGTCAGAGAGGTTGTGAACTGCCATGTGAGTGGTAGGAACTGAACCCAGGGTCCTCTAGAAGATCAGCAAGTGCTTTTAAACTCAGAGCCATCCCTCCAACCCCAGGTTTGACTTTTCTCAACATAATTCCCTGAAGATTTATGGAAGGTGAGCACAATAATTTATTCCTTTTTTATTGCTAAGTACTATTCCATGCAGGAATATATCAGAACTGGTTTAACTATTCAACCAGAAGAGGACATCTAGGTTGCTTCCAGTTTGTCGCTTTTATGAATGAAACATTCACACAGTTTTCACGAAGTTTTCTTCCCGTGAGAATGCATATTTTCCTTTCTGTGTGATGAATATTTAAGAATGCAATTGCTGGGTCATAAGACACTGAATGTTTACTTATAAAACTGCATACCACTGGGCTGTTTTCTGAAGTAGATGAGGCACTGCATACCCACTGGGATGTGCCAGTAATCCAACTTCTCTGTACTCTTAACAGCTTTGGGTATTGGCATCCAAACATTTTAGTCATTCTGTTCAAGTTTATTTTTCATGTGTGTGGGTATCCATGGCTTGTGTGTGTGCATGTGTGTACCACAGTGCCTGTGTGGAGATCAGAGAACAACTTTGTAAAGTTGCTTCTCTCCTTTTGCCTTTTTGTGCATCCAGTTGTTTTTATGCACTGAGCCGCCTTGCAGGTACCTACTTTAGTCTTTCTTGAATTCTTTATTTCAAGACAGGCTGTCACTGTGTAGCTCAGCTGGTCTCAATCCTCCTGCCTCAGGCTCCTATGCCATCTTTTTCTCATGGTTAATGATATTTATCATCTTCTCATGTATATTTGATGGACCATTTCTTCACGCCTTTTGCTGATTTTCTAATTGGGTTGTTTGCCTTTTTACTGTTGAGGTTTTTATTTTTTTGTGTTTTCTTTCCCCCTCTTTTTTTCAAATAACTGTTTTATTGGGACATAATTTACATACTATAAAGCTCATGCTTTACAAATGTACAACTGGCTGGTTTTTAGTGTGTTCAGAGTTGCCTGTCCATCACCATGATCCAGCTTTAGAGCATTTCACCTCTTCATCATGAAAACTCACACCCTGTGACAGTACCTTCCCATTCTGTCATCCCCCCCAGCCTTTTCTATCTCTGTGAAGTTGCCTGTTATGGACTTTTTTTTTTTTAAAGTATTGTTGTTGAACTCAGGGTTTCTAAGGATGCACAGTACCACCACTGAGAAATGCCTCTGGCCCATGAACATTTGTACATCATGCCGTACATGATGGTGTAAGCTCGGCCTTTTCCACTTTGTGTGTTTTCAAGCTTTATTCAAATTTCAGTGTTGTTTAGAAATTTAGTCTTCTCTACAGAATACTCTATTATGTGGCCATGCCATATTTTGTTAGGCACTCATCAATGGATGAACATTTGTGTTGTTTTACCTTTGGGTTGTTATTAATAGTGCTGCTGTTCCAGGGCTGGTAAGATAGCTCAGAAGTTAACACTTGCTGCTTTCCTATAAGATTTGCATCTTAGACTGAATAAAATAGAGAGTGAGCTAAGCTT
This sequence comes from Phyllotis vaccarum, assembly GCA_033318265.1. Taxonomy (NCBI): domain Eukaryota; kingdom Metazoa; phylum Chordata; class Mammalia; order Rodentia; family Cricetidae; genus Phyllotis; species Phyllotis vaccarum. The sequence continues at coordinate 187,440,169 of JARWLC010000001.1, read as the reverse complement.
CAGAATTCACAGCTTTTTTTCTTTCAAACTGTGGGTTCATTCTGACCAGGACTTCCCACCATGAGAGACTGTACTCTTCTTTGGACTATGAGACCAAATGAACCTTTTCAAAGTTGCTTCTGCCGGGTATTTTTGTCACAGCAGCAAAAAAAGAAGCTAATAAGCTTTCCATTTCAAGATTGTTGATTTATTTTTATTTTTTTGAGACAAACTGTCATGTATCCGAGGCTGGCTTAAATAAAGGATGAACATGCTTTTCTGATCCTCCTGTCTCTACTTCTGGAGTGCTGTTATTACAGGTGTCTATCACCATGCTCAGTTTCAGGTGGTGCTGGTAGATTGAACCTAGGGCTTTCTGCATGCTAGGCAAAACTCAACTAAGCTACATCCATCCCCAGATGATTTTTTTTATGCTTTACTGTGTATTCTTGAATTTATATATGCATTTTTCAGTCAGCTTGTCTACTTATGAAAAGAGGCAATGGAAACCTTGGTAGGGATTGCACTGGTTTTACAAATCAATACAAAGCATAAAGTCATCTCAACAATATTGTATTATGTATATCTTTTCTCTTATCTTGATTATATTTAATGTCCTATGATGTTTTGCTATCTTCAGTGACTTCTACATCTTTTGTTACATTTAATCCTAAGTGTTTTATTCTTTTTTCACACTATTATAAACTGAACTGCTTTCCTAATTTTATTTTTGGTTGTTCCTTGTAAATATATAAGCCCACTCTTAGGAGAAAAACACTGACTCTCTTTGCTTTAGGTAAGATGATGGCCGTTTTAAAAAAATGGGTAACCTTTATCAGGTTGAGGCAGTTAGTTCCCTTGTATTTCCGACTTGTTAATTTAAGAAAGTTATGAACTTGAATTATATCTTATTGAATATTTTACCTTCATTATATCATTGTGTGGTTTTTGACCTTCATTCTATTAATATGGTGCATTACATTGGTTGACTTCTGTGTTAGGCCAACCTGGCATTTTTAGAGTTGGTGCTTCTTGGTCACCAACTGCTGAGTTTGACTTGCTCTATTTTTCTGAGAATTTTTGAGTCTTGTTTCTGAATGTAATAGCTCTCTCTCTCTCTCTTTTTTTTTTGTGGGTGTCATAGCTACTAGTCTGTTCAGAAGAATGTTTTGGTTGCAAGCTAAATGGCGCAAACTGTGTTTTGTTTATTTAAATTGTGGATTGAACCCAGGGTATTGAGAATGCTAGATGAGTGTTCTGCAGTGAGCTTCAGCTGCAGGCCTTGGCAGACTCTCCCTAGAAGAAGCCAAATCCTATTATATGGGTGCTTATGTGGTCAACAAGAGAGCTCAGATAGCGTCCGATTAGTCCATTTCTAATAATCCGCGGGATCGAGGGGGCTCTGCCCTTCCTGTACTTCCATCACCCGCTTGAAATACAATGTCTTTAGATGATTCTCATTGGCTCAAGTGGGGCCATGTGATCAGGAGAAGTGGGATCACCTTGAATGATGATCCTAGAAACACTGCATCTAATGAGGGCTGAGGAAACATGACATACATCTTAGCATAGGGCCAATGGAAATTTATTTCTTTTTAACAATATTTAATGCTTTAAAATTAGGAGATAGTATTTTGTCATGTGAAATATGAATTACATGTATATTCATACATATAAGTATGAAGAAGAAAATTCAGATATTTTGCAAATATATATGCATTAGCTGCTTTTCTATTGCTGTGAAAAAAAAAATCCATCACAAAAGCAACTTATAGAAAAAAGGAGTTTATACAGATTTTTGGTTCCAGAAGGTTCGAGTCCATGATGGCAGAGTCCAAGCATCAGGAGCAGGAAGCTGAGGGCTCTCATCCTCAACCACAGACAGCAGAGAGATAGCAGAGGAAAGAGTCTTTAACTTCCCAAAGCTACGTCCAGGGGACATTCTTCCTATAACAAGGACACACCTCCACCAACTTACTCAAACATCTGAGCCTCTGTGTGTGTGTGTGGGGGGGCATTCTCATTCAAACCATCGAGTCACACATGTCCCAGCGAACACACCTGCTAAAATCAGAGAATCCTTCCTATCTCAGAAACAAGGGTCCCGACCATCACTTCACTTGACAACATATGTTACCCTTTTAACTTGGACAATGGCCATTCTAACAGATGTGAAGTGATGCCAATTTGTGGTTTTTGTTTTTTTTTCTGAATGATTGGTGATGCTGAACACCTTTGCATAAGCCTGTTGTTAACCATGTGTGTCTTAAATTGCTGTTGTTTTTTTAAATTTACTTCCTTTTATGTGTGTGTTTTTCTTGTATGTATGTGGATCACATATGTGTTATATGCTTGAGGAGGTCAGAAGAAAGAATCAGATCCTCTGGAACTGCAGATGCAGATAGTTGTGAGCTGCTACGTGACTGCTGGAAATTGAACCCAAGTCCTTTGGAAGAGTGACTAGTGCTCTTCATTGCTGAACCAACTTCAGCCTTCACTGTATATTATCCATGTTGCCATAAAAGATGTTGGTTTCATTCTGAAAACCTAATACCCATTTTAAAAATATGGAACGGTTCAAAGAATAGTTATTAAAAAGTTAAGTAACATCGGAGCTGGAAAGACTGCTCAGTGGGTAGAGTCGTATTGCTAGTGTATCATAGAAGTAGGCTGGGACATCAGAGCATAGGTAGGAGGAGGGCGGAGCCAGACAGAGACGGCATCCAGCGGCTCAAGAAGCAACATGTAAGGTAACACAGGTGTGCCACGAGCCACGTGGCAGACAGATGAAATGGGTTGAATTAAGATAAAAGAGCTAGGTAGCAATATGCCTGTGATTGATATAAGCATCTGAGTCATTTTGGGGGGACTAAGCAGGGCGGGCAGGTCCAGACTGTGGGGCTAGGTAGTCTGAGACTGCAGGTCTGTGGGTCTAGACCCCTACTGGATGGGCCAGAAACCTCATGCTACAGAGTCGTAATGGCTCAAACATGAAAAGCTGATCCCTAGCAATCATGTTGGAGCTGGACTCAGTGGTGTGTGTGACCCCAGCACTGGTGTGGCATGATGGTGGAGACAGCAGGAGCCTAAGGGCTTGCTTGCTAGTCAGCCAAGTGGAAATGAACTCCAGGTTTAGTGAGAGGTCCCATCTTGAAATAAAATAGGGAGAGATTAATACCAAATGCTGGCTTAAATGTTGTGAAGTTAGGCCTTCAATAGAACCATCTATAGGTTCCGTAAGAGGCAGCTCCCTTCTACCTAAAGGTAATAATGTTTTGAGAACATTGTTTAATTCAGTAGTTCTCAATTACAGCTTTGAATTTTTATTTTTGAAAAGTGCATCATTTATTTTCATGCTAGATCACAATGAAATTTACAGCTAAGGAATGATACAACACAGGAGACATTTGCAGGGCTCTGGGTTTGCTCCCCAGTACCAGAAAATAGCAGTAATGATAACAAACCTAAGCAGAGGGCTGGAGAGATGGTTCAGATGGGTGAAGGATTGATGACCCGAGTTCAATCCCTTAAATCCATGTATTGGAAGGAGAGACCAGCATCTGTAAAAGTTGTTCTCTGACCTCCACATAAGCACCTTGACATGTACATCACTCCCTTCCAATAAACTAATGATCAAAGAAGCAATGGGCCTCACCCCACCCCCATCTAATACAAAAACATTTCTTTAGTATTGTGGGGGAAAACTCATTCTTCCAAGGAACTTAAAGAATTTTTTTTCTTACTAATGACAACAAGAGAAGAATTAAATAGTTGATATTTAATTTCCTTTTTCACTTTGACCGTCAGGAAACTCAGACCAAATTCAAGGTCTAAATATAAAGACCGTGTAGCAGCTTACATGCTGCATTTATATTAATTTCCCCCCTTTTGGTCTGACATTCTTGCCTAATTTGCATTTCTGTTCCTAATTCTTCTCCTTTATTCACTCTTCACCATGCCCCGAGCATCACTAAAATCCCCTGTGGGATAAGATGGACACACACACACTCATATAAATATTTAAACATGTATTTTATCATGCTTATTACATTTGACATGGCCTTGCTGTGTCCTTGGGAATCAGGTAGAAAAACGAGGCCCATGCAGTTTGCCCCTTACCTCCTCAGATCTAAGGGAATTCCTTGGGAGATTTCTTCTATCATCCAGCAGGCAATAGAGCCCTCTAGACCTTTGGCCCTTCAAAACCAGAGATGCCATGTTGGACATTAGGCACCAGGAGAGTGGACATTAGTTTCCTCTAATGTGTTCTTGGGAGGCCACTGGGGTCCCTTGTACTGCCCAGCAAGTAAAGGTCACTGGGAAGAGGCCAAGCAGACCGGACTTGGTGAGGCACTGTGGCAGCCCACGCAGACACACACTGGGAAGGAACGAGATTGCATCTTCCCCCAGACCAGCGAGATTCTATAAACATAATCAAAATGTAATAGAAACTTTTTGGAAATGCTGTTATGAGGAGAAAGCATCAATCTTGATGGAACCCCGCTCAACAGGCTTTGCGGAGCTAATCAATCATGCTCAGGACTCGGCCTCCCCATCTGTCTGCGCTGGGGACCGAGCTGAGCTTGCTTGCTCCCAGGCTGGGGCTGCATCCCCTCACCAGGCAATCCATCATGCTGCAGGGGGATGGCGGGAGGGAATAATAGCACGCTAATAAACTAGGGGCTTTTTTCATTCCCAACTAATTTTTAGTAAATGAGCCCAATCCAGACAGAGCAGGAAAAGAGCCTGAGGAGATGGGGCGTCTGAGATGCGCCTCGCTGGCTGGGGACAATGGCTCTGGGCTTGGGATGGTTCTCAGAGAATAGCTAAAAGGCCTGTAGAGGGAAGAATGAGCCCCGAACTACTTCCGGGTTTGCAATATGAACTTCCGGTTCTAGCTCTTTAGTGTTGATGAGGAGGAATGGACCAATTAATACCTGTGTTGGGCTTGAAATTTGGGAGTGCAGAGGACTGTGGCTTTTGAGGGAAAGCAGCAGTCAGGGAGTTAGATCTAAGCCTTGGGCTGAAAGTTGAGAACAGGAAATGAACCAGAGGTCAGAAGCCAGGGAGAAGAATCCTCAGTAGGATGCAGGATGGCTTTGGAAGAGAGGTTGTGAAGTCAGAGGTCATGAAGCCACATCATCTGGCAGGGACCGCCATAGGGCAAACCTTCCAGGACAGAACCAGGAAGAGAAGTTACTCGGGTAATGATTTTAACCTCTCTTTCTGCCTCAGCATTTTGCTAACACACAGCAAAGGGGAGGAGCTTAAGATGTTTGTTAAAGGAATCCAAGGAGCAGGCTTGTTTTAGAGCAGGTGTGATGATCTGGTTTCAGAAAGCACCCACAAACAGCATATGGATTTGTAATCTCTTGCTGCAGGGCAAATCACCCCCAAACTAATGGTAATTTAGGACAACACAAAATAGCTGTCAGGGCTGTGGAGTTGCTTTGTCTGTTTCCAGGCTGGGTGAATCTTTCTGGTGCTGAACTTTTCTGTCTTGCTCCAAAAATCTAGAGATGGTTCTAAATTGTTTAGCATCCCTCTCATTAAAAAGTGGTGGTCTGCCTCTCTCTAAATACACCCTGTGACCAGTGCACCAATAGAATTCGGGGGGGGGGGGGAGGGCACACGGGACCAAGCCACTTCTAGGTATAGTTTTCTTAAATAGCCTGGCAGCTCATACTCTGGTCTCCTTGGAGTCTGAGTTATTGAGTGGGAAGTTTGACTGTGCTGTTGGACACTCCAGACAGGCATTCTGTCCACAACAAAGAGAAGAAGCCACAGGATAAGCCCAGCCTTCCAGTTCTTGCTCAGATCCATACCTAATAAGGCTCCATCTTGGATGCTTCCGCCCAGTTTACTCCAGAAGGTAGTGACATACTAAGCAAGCATAGTCAGTTTCACTGTGGTGGTTTGAAAGGAAATGGCCCCCAGAGGGAGAGGCACTATTAGGAGGTGTGGTCTTGTTGGAGGAAGTGTGTCACTGTAGGAGTGGGCTTCCTGTTAACTGCCTGCAAGATAGCACTCTCAGCTCCAGTACCACATATACCTGCATGCTGCCATGCTCCCTGTCATGACGAATGTACTGAACCTCTGATGTGGCTGAAGGCAAGCCTGTAGGGCAGTTTCTTAGTTAGGGATTGATGAGGGAGGACCCATCATGGGTGGGGCTGCCTAAAGGCTTCTGATCCTGGGTTCTATAAGAAGGGAGGCTGAGCAAGCCATGGGAAGCAAGCCAGTAGGTAGCACTCCTCTCTAGCCTTTGATCCTGTCTTTAGGTTCCTGCCCTTTTTTGAGTTCAGGCCCTGACTTCCTTAGGGATGGATTGTTATCTGGAAGTGAAAATGGAATGAATTCTTATTTTCACAAGTTGCTTTTGGTCATTTTGGTGTTCCATCACAGTAGTGATAAGCCTAAGACTCTGGGTAAACCCTATACTCCAGAAAAAAGACACAAATACTTTTCTTTACAAAAAGTATTGGGTAAGGGTCTGGGGTGATGGCTCAGAAGCTAAGACTGTGCCCTGCTCTTAAAGAGTTTGAGTCTCAGCACCCAGATCTGACAGCTCTCCAAAGTCAAGAACTCTAGCTTCAGTGGGATCCAATGCCTCTGGCCTCCTCTGGCATCTGCACTCACATGCTCTCACACACACAAAATTAAAACTAGATATTAAGAGATGTGTGTGTATATGGGTGCACATACATGTGCATTTGTGTGATGCTCAGAGGACAGCTTCAGAAACACTGTCTACCTCCTTTGTGACAGCTTCTCTCATTGGCCTGAATTTCATCAGTTAGGATAAACTTGCTGGCCAATGAACCCCAGGGTTCATTTCTACCTTGTCTGTTAGGATTACAAGTCCACACCACCAGATCCAGTTTTGTTTCAGGTTCTGGGAATTGGACTTAGGACCTCATGTCTCTGATGCAAATATTTTATTGGTTTAGCTATCACAAAGAATTTATCTTTTGCAGTAAATTAATTGGGACACCCCAAATCCTAAGGAAAGACTGTTTATTATATCTGGCCCATTTTGTGCTTGGATTCTTTCTGTGTTTCTTTCTTCCCAAACATGTTTAGACTTTTACTTAACACTCGTGCATAGAGAACAGGCAATCATCACTTTTGGAGGTCTTCCCTTCTTAGTGGGAGAGGCATGGATCTCTTCCCTTCTTCCTTTTCCCCCCTCTTCCCTTCTCTTGTCCCTCTGTGTATCTCTGTCCTTGTTGTGTGTATTTGTTGGTGAGAGGATCAGGAAATGTTTCTCAGATGAGATGATGCTGAGTTTGGCTTTGACAGGAAGGAATGTGGGAGTTGAGCAGACGCACATGAAAGGACCCTCTCTAGGCAGGACATGTGGCCGAGTGGGTGCTGGTTGTGATGGTCTGAATGAGAACCGTCTACCTTAGGCTTGTCTATTTGAACACATGGTCCCCAGTTTGGTGGAGCTGTTTGGGGAGGTAATTGAACATTTAGAGCAGAGTCTTCCTGTAGGAAGTACATTAGTGCTGGTGGGCTGCAACACTTGCTCTTCTCTCCATCTCCTGTGTGCAGACAAAATGTGATCTCTCTCTCTCTTCCTCCCTCCCTCCTCCCCCTGCTTCTTGACTTCCAGGTGAGGTCACGCTCTGTTGTCCCACTTTTTGAAACACCATTACAGACTCTATCCCTCTGTGATTGAAAGCCAAAATGAATCCCTTCCTCCCATGGTTGCTTTAGGTTCTGTATTTTTATCATAGCGGCAGAAAGGTAACTAATACCTCGGGGTTGAGAGTGAAGGTAGATTGCAACTATGTTAGTCCATTTTCTGTTGGTGATAGCACAGCTCTACAGACTGGGAAAAGAAGTTTCTTTAGTTCATAGCTCAGCAGGCTCAAGAGCCTGTATCTGGGGACATCCTGAGGCAGACAGAGCAGGCAGCACATGACAAGAGACCAGAAAGGTCCTACGTGTCTCCTATCGACTTTGCCAATAAAGCCACCAGAATGCAAAGCCACCATAGTTATGCGCATGGTGAAGACAGTTAACGTTTTGATAGACTCTTTTAACCTGTACACTGTGGGTATAACCCACTGTTACTGTAGAGATTTGACAACATCTCACCAACTTACTTTTTTTTTTTTTCTTTTTTTGTAGTTATGGTGAAAATGCTCTTAGGCTGGCAAAATATTTCACTGGGTAAAGGTGTTTGCTGGCAAGCTGATGACTTGAGTTTGAAAGGGGAGGGCTGAGAAGATTTTTTACAAGTTGTCCACTGACCTCCACATGTGTTCTGTGGCATGTGCGCACAAACACTCATGTTGGACAGTTTGTAGTCATTTGTAATTAGTTCCAGGAGATCTGATGCCCTCTTCTGGCCTCTGTAGGCACTTGCATCCACACACAAACACATTAAAATGATGATGATGATGATGATGATGATGATGATAATAATAATAAGTAAACAGCATCTTGTATACATTGTATTGGTATTATAAATAATTTAGAGGTAGTTTAAACTGTGTATAAAAATGTATGTAAATTATCCTCAAGTATTATATACTATTTTATATAATAGATGTCATGGTTCAACTATGACATGTTCTGAACAAGCTCATATGATGAACACTTGGCCTGCATTGGTAGCACTGTTTTAGGAGGTGGTGGGTCTGCTGAAGGTGGGCCTCACTGGAGGAAATAGTTTACAGGGGCTGTTTGTGCCTTCATCACTTATGGTCACTGTTCGACTCTTTTTCCTGCTCTATGATCCAAGCTGATCCATCACAGCCTCCCTTCCATGATGGACAGAAACCTCCATAATCAAAAGCAGGCACGCATACACACACACACACACACACACACACACACACACACACACACACACACACACATTGCCCTTCATCTTAGTACACAGAGACACTGTGAAGTCCTTAAGAGCCAGCCAGACATTTCTCCTTAGTTGGAAATTGAATGAGAGAAGGTATCTGTTTGCTTTAACAGAAAGAATGTTGCTAAACATGCTTTTTGGTGACCATTTTTTTTCCCACCAAAATTACTTTGTTGGCATGCTTTAGAGTCAATATTTCGAGCTTCTGCCATTTTAAGCGGTTAGATAATGTTCCATGTTTTATATATTCTAATTGTATAAGCTCATGATACATGTAACAGGACACCCTCAAAACTCATTGGGTTAAGACAGCAACCATTGTTACCATTGCTGGGGGACTTTTGTGGCAGTTCTTGATCAGGGGAAGTGAAGTGGAGGAAGTCTGATATAAGAGTGGAAGGGAATTAACTTCAGGTTCAGCTTGGCCCCAAGGAGGAACTTTGGAGGGAAAAATGTGCTCCAGCTTTGGTCCGACCTGAGTGTCTTTAGATACACCTCTTCCATTAACCCACAACTCTCCACGAGTGCACAGCTCTGTAAGCCTATGGCATTCCTGTAGAGAAAGAGTGAAGTATTAGTAGTCAGTATTCAAGTAGCCAGATACAACAGAGGACAGTTAATATTGTACCATTGGGGATTGCATGCACACACACACACACAAACACACACACACACACACACACACACACACACACACACACACACATCAGTGGGAGTCGAGGTACTCCACCTACAGCCGGAAGCCCTATGAAAGTTACTGAGCAAAGAACTTGCATAAAAGATCACAGTATGGTGGCATTAGAAACGGACCAGCGTTTCAATCTCGTGCTTGCTCAGATTTGCACAGTGGGAAAATTTCACTAGTAATCGAAATGGATTCAAAGCTGGTTCTCAGGGGAGATGTGACTATGTGGCCGAGAAGGAGTCTGAGCCAGGCAGGTGTAGACAGAGGAGGGGAGTAGGGAGAGAGCTAGTAGTCGTGTTGACTGAGGGTTTTCTATAGTTGACGAATATGCCCAAGGCTTGAGGGTTCGTTCTCCTGTAATCTTTTGGCAAACTTGGTATATCACAGAATCCACATTGTAATTTTTTATTTTCATAAAATAAGATTTTGTTTATTTCTGTTTGTGTATATGCATGTGTATATTTTATTTGTGTGTGTTTGTGTATATGCACCCACATGTAGGTGCCTGTGGAGGCCAGAAATAGGCATTGGATCCCCTAGAGCTGGAGTTCCAGGTGCTTATGAGTTTCCCATTCTCAAGTCATGGGAACCAAACTTGGGCCCTCTGGAAAAGGAGCAAGTTCAATTCACTGTTGAGCCTTCTCTGCAACCACAAGTTCCCACTTTATAGACCAGAAGATGGAGATTGTAAGAGGCAAGTGTCTTCCTGGCCATAAGCCCATCCGCCCCTTCCCTAAGGAATCTAAGGACCTCCCATCCTGGGAGAGAGACTGACTGGAATCTAACTGGCCCTTCATCTTTGGGGACAGGTAGACAGTGGCTTGCTTGAGTGCCAGGATTTTGAGAATCTGTGGGAGAGTGATATGGCAAAGAGAGGTGAGAGGAGACTTATTTTGATGTTCCAATCCAGTAGTGACTTCCTAGGGCCCGCCTTCCCAGTGTGTTCACTTGAAACTTCTCCCAAGTTCTGCCAGGAGCGAGGGCGGGAGGAATGGAATCCTCCAGGGGCCGACTCTGCTGCTCAGCTCGCCGTGCAGCCTGACAAATCAAGTGACTAAAATCCATTAATTAGCAGTTTTGGAAACAGTTGCAAAGTTAATTATTCCGTTTTCTGATGAAAGAAAGCTAATTTTTGGCATTTACCCTGACAGTGACATGAACTAACATTTTTCGAGTTGACATAGCTCAAGATAAATGATGCCAGGAGGCGTCTGCAAACATCCTGACCCACAGCTTGCTGTGAGCCTGCCCGCTCCTGGTGCCTTCACCACACTGCCTGGCCTGGTGAGTTTGGGAGCATGTGGAAGAACCAAGTAAAGGTTTCTTCTGGAGAAGGAGAAGGGCAATGAAGAAGGGAGTGGGTGATACACAGAAGAGACTCTGGTGGAGGGACTATTTGAGCAGGGAGGGCATTAATATGACTATCCATCCATCAGGAGGTACATACTAGGGGAGGGTTCTTATTTTTCCAAATGCTTGCTACCATATTGAGATCTCTGCCATTGCCTTTGCTTTTGCATATAAGCCCTTCATATCCAATTGCCTGTTTGATGTTGCAAAGGCACCTCAAATTTGGTGCATCCCAGAGGAAGCCAGAGTCCTCTGCCAATATTTACTTTCCTCCAATTTTCCCTGTTCATGTACATGGTTCCAACATCTACTCAAGGGCTCAAGCCAGAACCCAGTCCAAAGCCGGAACCCAGACCCTCTGATTTTCCTTCTCTTCACATATTTCCAACAGCCAGTCTGTCTGCAAAGCCTCCTGAGGCTGCCTCCAAAGCAGCTCCAAAACATGCCTCAGGTGTGGCATCTGCAGCCTTTGTATTTGCTACTGCTGTCCTTGTCCTTTCCATTCCTTCCATCTGCACTGTCCTGTGGACAAAAAACATGCCCCACCCATGAAAATGTCAACGTTTTCTTGGCACTTCACTGAATACGTAAAACAAAATAGGTGACTGTAATTTGTGTGTATGTGGGGTGTGTGTGTGTGTGCATTTGGTGGCATATATGTATGTATGTATGGTGTGTATGTGGGATGTGTGTATAGTGTGTGCATATGTGTGTGGTATATAGGTGGCATGTATGTAGTGGTGTATGTATGTGTGTGTCCATTGTATGTATATGTGTTTTTTGTATATGTAAATGTGTGTGGCATGTATGTGTATGTAGGTGGTGGTATGTATATATGTGTAGGTGTATGGTATGTGTATGCAGTATGTGTACACAGTATGTATGTATGTATGTATGTATGTAGTGTATATGTAGTGGTATGTGTATAGGTTTGTATGTGGTATGTGTATATTTGTGTAGGTGCTGTGTATATGAGATATGTGTATATGATGTGTACATGTATGTATGTGGTATGGAGCATGTGTGTGTGTGTGTGTGTGTGTGTGTGTGTGTGTATACATGTGTAGAGAGAAGTTAGAGGACAATCTCTGGTGTCCACTGGTCCAGGGTGTTAGGTGTTGTCCCCTCTTTTGAATGGTCTCTCATTGGCCTGGAACTCATCAAGCAGTCTGGGTTGGTTGGCCAGTGAGTTCCATAGATCTACCTGCTTCTGCTTCCCACCATTAGGAAGGATTCTGAGAGCATGACATGATTCCTGGCTTTCATTTCAAACACAGGTCCTCATGTTTGGGAGGCTGCAGTCTATCGACTAAGGCATCCCCCAGCCTCATAACCTTAATACTCTGTTTAAGTCAACTTGTTACATTCAAACTACTGTCATATTAACAGAATCAGTAATAAAATAGTATTGAAACACTTTAAGTTCTCTTAAAGATATGTGTGTAGCTAGTGTGTGTGTGTTTAAGGTGGTGTGTGTATGTGTGTATGTGTGGTGAATATATAGTGTGTAAATTTTCAAAATGTGGCACACACTTTATACTTTATATTTCAACGGGGTTGCAAAATCTTCATTCTGAACACTTAATTTATATTTAGGTTTTATAAACTTGACAGTTGGAGTCACATTCTTGAGTTATTATAAACTCATTGAAGGTTCAGATAGCTGAATCAAGTAGTGTTTGAGTATAAGTGTACTCAATTGAAAACAGCAGAAGATATTTGCTGTCTCGGTTTTGAGAACTGTATTTCTAAGTGTGGCTTGGGGAGCTGTGCTTGAAATTGCAGTTCAAAATGATCCCCTTTCACATCCTTGCTCCTGTCCACTTCTCTGTAAGCGTCTAGAGAGGTGGGGGGAGAGAAACAGAGACAGGGACAGAGAGACACACAGAAAGAGATGGACAACAGAGAGAGACAGAGAGAAGGGAAGGGGAGAATATGTAAATGGATCATGACCTATCCCACAGTCCTAGGGAAGAAATAAGAGCTTGAGGCTGAAGATGTAGCTGGTTGGCTACGGGCCCAGCATGCAACAAGCCCTGGCTTCTGTTCTCAGCACCCAAGTTACTGAGTGTGGTGATATACCCCTGAAATCCCAGCACTTAGGAGGTGGAGGCAGGAGGAACAGAAGTTCAAGGTCATTCTTGCCTACATAAGAGTAGCTAGCCTGGGCTACATGGGACCTTGTCTCAAAGCATACCTCACCCCCTCACCCCTACCCCATGCAAGAGTACAAGAGAGAGAGGAGTGAGATAGATAGATAGATAGATAGATAGATAGATAGATAGATAGACAGACAGACAGATAGATAGAGAGCGTCAAACAAAACCAACCAGCCAGCCAGCCAACCAACCAACCAACCAACCAACCAAACAAACAAACAAACAACAACAACAAAAACAATAAAACATGAACATGAACTCTTAAAGGGGCCTTCAGGTTCTTGTCCTGCCTGGCTCCTGTCTGCCTTTCCCACTCACCTCATGCTTCTCACCACTCAGTTCATCCAGTGACTTTGGACATGAGCTGGCTCTTTCTTTCTTCTAACATCCCTGATGCTGTAGAAGTGTAACTGCAAAGGATGGCATTGAACAGGTGCTGAGGTGTCGTGGAACTTGGGTTGGGGTGGTGTGGAATGGGTGTTGGGGTACCTCTCAAGCCAGGTGCACCTGAAGGTCAAAAGAGCCCCAGGGAGTAGGGGAGTGGAGCCATGGAGGGGGGAGCCAGGGTCTGCTAACCCCTCTGTGGCTTCCTATCTCTGGAGAACTGAGCTGGGATCAAGTGCTCTGGGTAGCATCCCTCTTAACACAGGCAAATTAATTGGAAACAGATGTCAAGCAGTGGGAGTTAAATACAGACATCTCAGCAAATGTCAGCCCTTCCCCTGGGCCACAATGGAGTCCTCCATTCTCATCCTCACCAGAGAATTGGGAATAAACCTCCTACACATGCTGGTGTTATGGCTTGACCCCGAGGGTCTTTTATCCCTTTGCAAAATCTCAAGTCTAATGACAGCTCCAAAAATCAGAACCCACCGGGGTATTTATTCATTTCTTCCCAACAAGCTGCTCTCTCAAATGAACCAACTCTATTTTGTTTGAGAATTTTGATTTTGTTTCTTGAGACAGGGTCCCATTTGGCTCAAGTTGGCCTTCTACCTTACTATGTTGTTGAGGATAAAGTCTTGGACTTTAATTCCTCTGCCTCTAACTCCTTAGTGCTAGGATTACACTGTGTACCACCACACCTGTCTTATGAAGTGCTGGAGATGAAACCCAGGGTCCTCTGACTACTACACAAGCACTCTGTTGACGAGATTATACTCCAGATGGACTAACTCTTACAGAGAGCTACAGGAACCTTGGGTTGTAAGAACAGGGAAGTTGTATCTTATTTTTTAACTTCAAAAGGTGAAACAGGCCTCTGGGAGATATTTTCAGAGACCACTCACCAGCTTAATGTCTGAACTAAGTCAGTGACTCTTTTATAAAGAGCAAATCAGATGGTTTCTTCCTCCACACCTCTCTGCCTTGGAGTGAACTGAAACTCCTACACAGGCTGGAAGGTCTTGACCCCTTGCCCTCTGCCCTCTGCCCTCTGCCCTCTGCCCTCTGCCCTCTGCCTTCTCTTCAGCTCTCCTGGAGTAAGAGACTCTCTTGTATTCCTGAATTCTATCACTCCAACACTTTTGTCTCCACATTGGTCTAATAGACTCCTATTCATTGTACTCAAGGACCCCCCCCCCCCCTTAGAAGTCCCCTTGACTCCAAGGTCAAGAACTTCCCTTGATCCTTTCCTCTGGGCTCCTCTAGCCACTATGTTGTTTGTGTATTTCTCTGTCCTTTCCTCAATGCTCCACACTCTTGTGTGTCAGTCTTTTTTTTGCTTCCCTAGTTTTTAATGCAGTATGACCATCGATCTTACATGAGTTTCTGTGACGTTGATGTCACTAAAGCCAAGGGACACTTAGCTTTGCCTTTTTAGCTACTCTGTAGCATTGGATGGCTCTGAGCTTTGTGATCCACTGCCCCGCTCTCGACACCCATGGCTCCTTCCTGAGTTGTTTCCCCTCTTCTCAGGGAAATAGCTTCAGGGTCTACATTAGCTGGCTTTTTTTTTTTTTTTCCTGATATCACTGTGGGCAGAGTAAATTTAAAAAGTAAGGAAGTTTGTGTAGTGCTTTGTTCTAGAGCTTGACAGGATGGTGCCAGCATCGTCTTGGCACTGGTGAGGACCTCATGGCATTGAGTCAGGAGCATGTTTGTGAGGAGAAAGAGGTCGCCTCTCAAAACAGCAAGACAGAGTGATGCCGGGGTGGGGCTTTTCCTTGAACAGTTTTGTTTACTTTTTACTTGTGTGTATGAAGCAGATGTCTATATGTGGGTACATAGCACATGTAGGAAAGTCAGAATAATCTCACATGTCAACAGTCCTCAGGTACCTTTCATCTTTTGCTTGAGACAAGGTCTCTCATCATCTGGAAGTTCTCAAGGTAGACCAGGCTAACTAGCCCAGAGCTTCTAGGGACCCACCTGTCTCCACCTCTCATCCAAGCTGCTGTGTCCTTTGTCTGGAACAGTCTCCCTTCATTTATGGCCCAAACCAGTTTCTCTTTAACCTTTGGGTTTCAGCTCAAAGGGTGATATCTCTGAGCCAGCCACTGAACACTTTCTGTGGGCTGGGGCACTGGTACTTCAGAGGAGGAATGGGTCCTGAGCTGAGAGGGTAGGACTGGTAGATTTGTATGTGGAGAGTCTGTAGAGAAGTTGACCTGTGCTTTCTTTTCTGAGTCCCGAGGTAGGAAGGCCCCAGCACTGCTGGGTTATTAACTCTCTTTAGTACACTTCCAGCCACTGTGATAAAACACTCTGCTGAATGCAGCAAGAGCTCATAAAAGCAGGATTTAGTGCCATTTTATAGATGTCAGGGCTGGCTTCTACACCGAAACTGGTATATGCTTAAAATCCACATCAGGGAATGGGGCTGGGGTAGGGGCATAAAGAAGGCTTGGTGGGTAAAAACACTTGCCACACAAGCCTAGAGACCTGAGTTCAAAATAACATAAAGGTGGAAGGAGAGAACCAACTTCACAGAGTTACCCTTTGACCTCTACATGCGTGGCATGGCATGCATAACCACCTCACCTGACTAATGAAATACCAAAAATACTCACACCTGACTTTACACCTTTGGGGAGGAGGGCTGAGGCTGGAAGAAGGCTCACCTCCTAGGTCACATCCCAGGAGTAAAGGAAGGCATGTGGATTCCTAGCATGGATCAGACTGAGCTAACCTGGGAAGCTAACTTCTCAAGAAGCAGTCTGAGCAGAGCTGCAAGGGTGGGCTTTGAAAACTTGGATTCCAGTTCCGGCTGAGTGATCTGATGGTGCCTGTCTGCTGAGGATGTGAACACAGTGCTAAAGCCAAGGAAGTCCCATCTCAGGAGGGTTGTCAGTCATCCTGAATCCCAGCTGTGGGCTTATCTGGCCCATGGTGCCTGGCTGGACAATCATGACCAGATGCTTCCTCCTCTCCCACCCCAGGCTTGTCCTTAACTACCACTTAAAAACAGCAAGCACGGGAAATTATAAAATCCTTTCTATTAATTATAGCATATGAAAGATATATAACATTAAACATATGTTATTAATGGTATTTTTACTTTGGAAAGTAAGTATAATAAAATTTATTTAAAGCATCAACTGGAGGTTAATTAGTAGTTAAGCCTGATATTTTAAAGTTAATTCATTAATGTGAAAGTGATTATTCACTAATAATAATGAGGCAATTCTCACTTTAAGGCCAAGCTTACTGAGTTTCCCTCTTTTGCATTTATTTTGCCTAGAATTGAGATCCTGAATGAGTGTGGTATGGAGAGCATGCGACAGAACTGATTTTTTTCTTAATGATGCAAAATTTGTTTTAATAATAAACATCTAGAGCTACTTACAATGACAGTTGTTGGCTAGCTTCATTTCAAGGCCATGACCCAGAACCAGGCTGATAACAATCCGCAATAGTATCCTGGTGACATATTTTGGTTATAGGGTAAACGCTTACCTTGGCATTGGGACACACTTCAGTATTACTGTCACACTCAGACTATTGTCACCATCAGAGGAGACTTGACGCAGGGGGAAGCATGTTTGCCTTTCCCAGCAAGCATCACTCTCACTGGAGCCTAAGAGTTGAGTCTACACTTCAACATTTTGCTCTCAACTCATGTCATGCCCTTAGTAATGGCCCAGGACATATCACAAGCTGGGGGCAGGAAAGGAGTTTGCATTTGTAAAGATTCCCATCATCCATTTGGTGATGGTTGGTGGCAGTGCTGGGGTGATAGGGAATAAGGCATAAAAATCAAGCAGAGCTCAAACTTTGTCAGTACCAGGCTAGCAAGATGGTTTCAGCAGGTCAAGGTGCTTGCCACCAAGAAGCCTGGAACCAGCATGCTAGAAGGAAGAGAATGCTTCCTGAAAGTTGTCCTCTGACCTCCATCCCCTTACCTCATGCCCTGTGTGGATACACATACAAATACACACAGAGATCAACACACACATATGGACACACATATACAGACACACGCACATACATGCATGTGTGCAAATATACATACGTGAGCATACCCTAAATCTTAGAGAACATTCCTGAAGAAGGGGCAGAGATATTGTAAGATCCAAAGGAAGCAAAACAATGTCTCTTGGATATGACAGGACTGCTGTGTTCGCACACTTATAGCAGCTGAGGTTATCTGTGCAAAACCTGAACGGAATAAAGCCAGTCAACATTCCAGCATGAAGTGGAGATGGGCTCACAGCCCCTTACCTCTAGCTGAGGAGCTACTGACAGTTGGCAGCTACTGAGGGAGGGAGGGTAAGTTGGGAAGAGGCGTTAGGAGTGGTAGTAAAATTTGAAGGAGTTAGAGAGAGACAGAGAGAGAGATAGATATGAATATGATCATAATACATTATATGCATTGTGCAGTTCTTAAATAATTAGTAAAAATATTACATTAAAAATATGAGTGGACTGACAGATGTAGATTGGCTGGCTGGATCCTCTCAACACCTCTCTTTGGAGCAGGTGAGGGATGAAACTGAGGTGACTGTTGTAGTATGACAGAGGTTGACCCCCCCCCCCCCCCCCCCGGTCCTTCTGCCCTTTTGTGGTGGGATCCTTTTTGCTTCAGACCTTCTCGTGTCTTTTTTCATTCTATTTTTTTTTTTTTTTAAAGCTAGGCTAGGAAGGCTAGTCTCTATCTGGATGCCCTGATTGCTGACCAGGGAAAGAAATAAGCCAGTTCATGAAACAGATCACAAGGCAGACAAATCTCCGGGGTCCGGCAACACAGAGGAGGCAGAGAGACAGCAACTGTGACAGATGCAGTTAGACAGAGCCCTCTTTCGGGGTGGCCACAGGATCGGATGGCAGAGTGGCCTCCTCTCGTAGCTCCTCTCCCTTTCTGATACTGGTTGTTTTCTCTGTCTTTATCCTAGCTGAGAGGCCACGAAGCTCAGAAAAGACCACTTTCTTCTCTCCTTCTAACTTAGGTTGCTAGCTGGTTCTTCTCAGTTTCTTCTCAAGTACTTCAGGTATCAGATGGCCAGGTGACCATCTCAGCAGTCAAAAAGGCCCAGTTCTTCTAGGGAGATGGGCTAATGCTACAGGATAGAATTAGCCTTGTGGAACCTCTCTCTGATAGGGCAGAGACACTACCTGCTTCCCAGGTTATGGCCACGCATGGTAAAATTATACAGGCAATGTGCCTTGGAGAACACTGATGGTGGCTTGCCTATTGGGTATGAAGTGAACTCTGAGTCAATGAGGTTTTTCTACTGTGGAGCTCTGAATAACCTTTGATCACTGGAACTCATGGTGACAAAAACAAGCCATATGCATTTTCTTCGAATATTTGATCCAAGAATCTTCCTTTGGAGGGCATCTCACAGGACCGTGTTCCATGGTCTTAGTTGTGCATGTAGGAATCGATCTGGGGATACCCAGGTCACTTGGAGGTCTACATCTGAGGTTCCCTAGTCTATGGGGCTGCTTCTGTTTGAAGTAGAGAGAAGACCCTATGTAGAGTGAGTGAGGCTCTTACTTTCCTGCTACAGCGTGGCGTGTTGGAAACAGAAGACTTAGCCAGGCCTCCTATGTGCCGTCATGTGTTTCCCAATTCTCACTCAGCCATCTCCTCAGGCCGAGCGGGGTAGGTCCTGTCTCCCATAGTCCTCAGACTGACTGGGCGAGTAGGCAAAGGGAAGAAATTCTGCCTTCTCATCTCTCTCCCCGTCCAGCTGTTTCAATTCCTAGATCAACTTTCCTAGTGCTAGAATTAAAGGTATGTGCCACCACCATCTGGCTCTGTTTGGCTTTGAACTCACAGTGATCCAGAAGATCTCTGCCTCCCAAGAGATGAAATTAAAGGCATGGGTCACTTCTCCCTGACCTTCCTGGCTTAGCTCTGTGGGTGACTCTGTCCTCTGATATTCCAGACTATTTTTTATTAGATATACAATATATCACCTTGCAAGCATGAAGACAGGAGTTCAATCCCCAAAACTCATGTAAGAAAACATTGTGAAGTTGTGCATGTTACAATCTCAATGATGGGAATTAGAGACAAGCCCCCCCCCCCCCCCGTTTAGCTAACATAGCTTATCTGATGAGTTCCAGGCCAATGAGAGACTGTTTCAAAAATCAAGGTGGACTGTGCTTTCTAAATTATGCACAGTCCCTGACCCCTACATACGTGCACAGACACTTTCATATTGCATGTGTACCTGCACATATGCTTTCTGCAACTACACACACACACACACACACACACACACACACACACACACACACACACACACACGCCTACACCCCTACCCTGTGGTGGGCTTTTTTTTAGCTCTGTGGCTTTGCCACCCTGTATTGGCTCTTCCTATGATTGAGTGACCTGTGAGTGAGGGAAGGAAGGAAGCCAGCAGGCCGAGGCTTCAAACATGGTGACTAGGGGTGGGGATGGTTGGCCTGGAGTAGAGGGACACAGCTCCCCTCAGCCTAGCTGTGATCTGTACAGGGTGAAGCTGTGTTGGGCTCTCCATTGGGAGTGGGCTCCCAGGAGAGGCCCTGAACAACAGTTTTTGATTTACATTTACAGAATGGACAGTGTTTGATTCCCACTGAAATGCAGTGCAGATGGTGCATCCTGGCGTCTGGGCTGAGGGCTTCAGCCTCAGGATATTGTGGGGCTGTTCTTTTTATTTGCATCCAGGATTCCTGTCCTTCCCTTATTGGTACGGTGGCCAATACACTCCAGCATGATGGGCCACAGGGGACAGAACGTGGGGATAGTGCCGTTCACTTGCTTGTGACCTACAGCAGAAGCAGTGGCAGTGTGGGTGATAGGAAAGGTTTCCCTGGTCTCCAGATGGAATGGGGCAAATCAGGACTGGAGGAGGAAGAGAGAGGGCCGGCAGGAGTTGGGAAAGAGGAAGTGGAGGGTGGAGGAGGGAAGAGAGGGAGAGGGGGTGGGGTAGGTGGGAGGAGAGGGGCAGAGGGAGCAGGGGTCCCTGACTGGGAGGCATTCAAGATAAAGGTGACACGTGAGTGACACCCAGTGACTTAAGAGAGAGAAGAAGTTGGCGGCCTGAAAGGGAGGGAGACAGAAAGCAGGGCTTTTCAATATGAGCATTCATGTCGCACTGACAGCAGTCATTTATCACGCCCTGAATGGGAGCGCAGGGCCCAGTGCCCCGCCAAAGGGCTCTGGTTAAAGTTTTACCTGCCTGTGAAAGGGCTGGGGGTCTGGCTAAACAGCAGCTCTCCCTTCTGTGGCTGCGGGGGCGGCCCACAGGAAGCCATCTGTTGGAGCAGAAAGACCCTGGCATGAGGAGATGACCAGGGGACAGGATGTTTTTGGATATAGAGACACCCTCCAGGCATCCAGTTTTTGGATAGCAGTTCTCCCTCAAGTGGGTTTGGAAAGGCCGAGTCCAAGCACTGAACTAGCCTGCCCCCAAATCAATCTCGGGAGTCTGATGAGGGCGTGGGGTGGGGACACCGGCGCGTATTTGCCAAAGGATCTTATATACAACTCAATTTTGTGTGTGTGCATATGTGGATCCCTCTCTTTCTCTCCCTCTTTGCCCCTCCCCCCTCCTCCCCTTTTCTCCCCCCCCCCCCCTGTGTAATTTTTCCTCAACATACTCTCCATGCTATTTTTGAGTTAGTGTTTCTTGACTGAACATTAAGCTCACCTATGCAACTAAGCTAGCTGGCCAGCAAACTATGTCGTAGATTCTTCAGCTCTGGAATTTAAGTTGCATTCTGCTCTGCCTAGCTTTTTATGTGACTCTTAGGGATCTGAACTCAGGCCCTTATCTTCCTATGGCAAGGACTTTATCGAATGAGCCACCTCCCTAGCCCCTAAGTTCAATTAAAACAACAATAACAAAAATAAGAGCAAACTCCCAAAATGTTAAGTAGTACTTCTCATGTGTCAGACATTTCCCCCTCCTGCCTGGTCCCCCTGGCTTGTCTTAATTGCTTTGGGGGCTCAATAGGGAGTCTTCATTTGTGGCCTGCATAGGGAATATTAAGAAATAGCGTCCCTCTCGGTTTTTCATGTCATTAATTGGTGATCTTTAGACTCTGAAATAGCATTTTTTCTGTCCCATCTCTTATTTCATTATCCTCAGTTCAATACACACCAGTGCAGCACAGGCAGCCTGCTCAGATAGATTAGGAATTATTTAAATGAGATGGGGATGTATGGGTAGTTAAGAACGCAGTCTTCTATTCTGCCCTAATTATGCATCAAATTATGTTACAATTATTCCCAAATATAAACTCACTGAGAATCTCAAAAGGGGAAGCCCAGACCGTTGGGAGAAAAGTGCAATAGGACATGGAGCACAGGACATAGGGGGAGCAACCGCCCTGGGCCCTAAATGTGGTCTCAAACCTCAGCAATGTGTAAATGTGTGTCCTCATGCCTGTCCCCTCCCTCCCTCCCTCCCTCCCTCCCTCCCTCCCTCCCTCCCTCCCTTCCTCCCTCCCTTCCTTCCTTCTCCTCCCCACCACCCCCCTGCCCCGCCCAGGTCTACTTTAGGAATCACTGTCTCAAGCTCCCACAGCTGAGGACCTCTTACAACCTCTTAGCCCCAGTTTCTTCACAGTGAGGCAGGGTGCTAATACATGTTGCCTGCCTGCCACACAGGAAGTTTTTGAAGATAGACTGAGCTCTCCGGGTTACCTACCGTTGTCAACTAACTGTTGGGTCTGTCCCTGTCATCAGATTCTCTGAGGGCTTGGAGCCTGAGGGGCATCTTCCTACTCTCCACTTTGGTTCTCATTTCCTCTCTTCAGATGAGTAGGCTAAATGGGGCCTTGGGGTTCAGGCTTCAGCCAGGCTCCAGCCTCAGACTTTCTCCATAAGACTTAACAAATGCGTACTGAGCATTGTTCTGTGATGCCTGCCCCATTCTCAGAGGAAGGGCAAGATTTTCCTGAGTGATGTCAGGGCTCCAGAAAGGAAGAGGGAGTCACTAGGTCCCCAGGCTGCTGATCGGGTTTTCTTGGAGTACTTTGCTTTTACCAACTTATTGAGTGCTATTAGCTACTCTTGTAGGCTTCTCTGGGGATGGGTCCTGATTCATCTTTATTAATAACATTAATGATTATTAATCATTAGGAAGCTGCTTGCGCTGCAGGGCTCTGCGTCGAGCTACTTCAGTTCCTCTTCTCCCTTCCCTGCTGCTCACAGCCTTGCACGTTTTAGGCCTCAGGTAGGCTGGAGGCAGGGGCATTGCTGCCAGGAAGGAGCTTTTCCTGTTCTCTGGCTATTATGTGGGGATGTTGCTTGGGGCTAACCAAAGAACCGCCAGCCATGATTCTCCCAAACATGCCCCCACCGTGTTGGTTGCATTATAGTCTCAGAAGGCAATGACAGCTACCCGGGAATGGGACCTTACTTTGGTAACAGGAAG
The DNA here is from genome assembly GCA_033318265.1 of Phyllotis vaccarum. Taxonomy (NCBI): domain Eukaryota; kingdom Metazoa; phylum Chordata; class Mammalia; order Rodentia; family Cricetidae; genus Phyllotis; species Phyllotis vaccarum. The sequence continues at coordinate 187,417,312 of JARWLC010000001.1, read as the reverse complement.
CTCACAAAGAAGATGTTAAACTGAGGTCTTTAGGTAGGCCCTCACAAATACGGTCCATATTCAAAAAGAAAGGAATTTTCACAGTGATAGTATAGAAAGGGGTTTTGAGGAGAGGCACAGAGAAAAGGCTCTGGGAAGCTGAGGAGGAGTTTTGGAATGGAGTCTTTGTAAACCAAGGTTTTTAATTGTGGAGAAGAGAAGGGGTAGCTAATCCCTGCCTTTGAAGGACCCAGCCCTGAGACACTTGATCATGGACTTTCCTTCTCAAACTTGAGAACAGTGCATCTGCTGTTCAGCTTTTCAACGTGTAAGACTTGCTGACAGCAGCTCTGGGTGCCTAATACAGTGATAGAACAGAGATGGGGCAGAGAGGGTAAAAAGCTATTGGCTGGGGACCAGGAACCTGGCTTTGCTGAGTGTCTTGGAGGTGGGATCAGTCTCATCTGAACCAATCTTTGTCAATGAGTTTTGTGACAGCCAGGGTACCCAAGTGGTGATGACATGCCCTCTGTATTGTGACTTTCTTTGGGGCTGGACCATGTATCTGGTCATAGACTTAAAGGAGACCATACAATCCAGGTGGAGAGTTCAGCATCCAGTTTGGGCGCTTTTTCAGAGAGGGCATGTGTGTTCTGGGGTCCCCACCTTCAGAAGTGAGAGATTCTTTTCTAAGCAACCTCTTCCTAGTAAGATATGTCCTTCAAGCACCTCTGACCTTGGAGTCTCTTTGATTTGCAAATTTGCTTGTTTTCACTTTTAAGGACCTGTTTCTAATTAAGGTATCCAAAGCCTGTTATTTTTAGATGCATCTTTCTTTAAAATGTGGTTTATTTTATTAATTTTTTTTGGTGTGTGTGTAAGACAATTTGTGCTAATTAGATGTAAAAATCATTCCTGGGAAAATTATGTAATTGATAATCAGTTTACAAAATAGAACTCTGATATTTGTTCTGCAGCTTCAATGTGCAATCTGTAAACAATGTGCAATCTGTGTGCTCTAAAAAAGGTGGCTAGGGACAACTCTCTCCAAGGGAGGGTGGCTGGGGACTGCTCTCTCCAAGTGACTCTTCAGATCCTTACTGTGGAGGGCCATGCTCCCCAGAGCAGATCAGGCCCTGCCAGTCAGGGCCCCTTGCTTTGTTTCTATTTCTGAGTGGTTCACATTTGACTTTCTTCTCTCTGTCTGATCTCTGATGTGACTCCCAAGTCCTCATACCCAGACAGGAATAAGGCCTCTTGGGTGATGCTCTCTTGAGCAGTTCTCGACCATTCCAATTCTGTGACCCTTTAATATGGCTTCTCCTGCTGTGGTGACCCTCAACTATAAAATTATTCTCATTGCTACTTCATAATTGTAATTTTGCTATAGCTATGAATCATAATGCAAATATCTGTGTTTTCTGATAGTCTTAGGTTACCCCTGTGAAAAGGTTGTTCAACACCCCAAACACCCCCCATAAAAGGGTCATGACCTACAGGTTGAGAACCACTGCTTTTGGGGGAAGGGGGGAGGTCTTCAGTGCCTCATACAGGCCTCTTTCCTAGCTGATGTTTTGACTGATGACTTACAAGAGGCCTCTAGCAGGTGCTAGTTACTGGGATAGGATCTGTGTTCAAACCCAATAGGAAGGGATAGAAACTGGATCCAGATGATTCACTAGATGGACAGTGCAGAAAGACATGAGTTGGAGGCAGTGCATTCTCAAGGGTCCACTCAGGACACTGAATTCACACAAGGTTTCAACAGGAAGAATTCTACATTAGGAACAGCCAAGTGAGGCTGGAGAGAGATATAGGCATTTAAGAGAGCTGGTTGCTCTCCCACTGGGCTGGGTTTGGTTTCCAGCACCCACAAAGTAACTCATCATTTGTTAGTAACCCCAGTCCCAGGGTATCTGACACCTTCTGCTGGCCTCTGAGAGCATCAAGCACCAGGCACACAGAGTATAAGTGTGTATGCAAGCAAATATAACCCATCATAAATGTCTTTTTTTTTTTTTTTTTTTTTTTTTTTTTTTTTTTTTTTTTTACAAAAGAGCAATTAGGTGTTATACAACCGAAGGGGTAAAAACGTGAACGTAGGGGTTTGATGTGGGAGACCACTGCACAAGACACCTTGTCTGGGGCAGAGGTAAGCCAGGGAAGAGGCTGGGAATATTAAAAGTCTGAAGGTGGGAGGAGCCCCCAGGGTTTGGAACCTAAGCCTGAGGAGGATGTTAGCTGACAGGGACTGGCGTGTTTGAGGGCCTGTGAGGAAGCTGGGCCCGCAAAGGTCAAAAGCACCGCTGACTGAAGTCAGTTACTGGATGAGCTGCTTCTGTCAGTGTGAGGTAGTGTTTTCAGGAGGGTCCATCCCCTTTTTTCTTCTCACTCTTGAAGGCTTATCTTGGCAGAGTCTTTGAAACAGGAAGAAGCATGGTTTGCAAGGCTCCAGCCCTACCATTAAAAAAGTCGAGGCTGGAAGAAAACGGTTTCATAACGGATGCGAGACACATCAACAGATGTTTGATGTAGTTCAAGGCTGATTACTAGGGGCCTTGCCTCATCTGGGGGAGTTGCTGGTCGCGTCCTTGAACTGGTCCGATCAGGTGGGTTCAAGTGTGTGCGTCCTATAACGGGAACACGATCTAGGCTTACGTGGAGATGGTAGCTTTGCCTGCAGAGGAGACTGAGAGTGGCGGCAGCAGCAGGGGCACCAGGCCAGAGGATGAGGGAGCAGAGGAAAGAAGTAAAGAGCATTAGAGACTGCTGAGGTTTCAGGTGAGAGGCAGAGGAGATGGTGCGGGTGATTCCAGGTAGGTGGCAATATTGGTGGACGACTCCAGAAGGGCAGGTTCCTGCTTGGCATAGGAAAGGCTTACGCTTCCTAAAAACATGAGAATGAGACATTTCTTTTGATGGTAGATTTGAGACCTTAGAATGTTAAATCACCAAGATTTCTGCAGGTCTGGTTGTATAAAGCCTTTTGCCGTGTCTGGAGGACACTGAGAGCTGCATGCCTTGGTGGGTCTGGTCTCCCCCCTCCTCCACCCAGTGGGAGACCAGGCTAGACCAGGCATTGGTGTCCCCACCCCCACCTCCTGGGCCAGGTCTTGAAAGATCCATCTTCAGACTCCTTTGTTTTCTAGACGTTTCTTCAGTTAGATCCTTTCATAGGAGGAATTTTGGCACCAGCCCTTAAGGTAACTCTGCCCTGCCCCCAACTTGTATTTACAAACATTTAAAGAAGCTAATAGAAGTCATTTGCAATGAAGCCATAGTTAGCATTCTGGCCTTTCTTCTCTGCACAGATATATTCACTTTTAAAGGTAAATCCACAATTTTTTCCCCTGCTTGTTTCCCTTCCTATTTTAATTCATAAGCAGCTTTAAAAGGCCCTTGTGGTTTTTGTTTTTGTTTTGTTTTTAAGACCTGAGTTTACACCAGCGGAATAATACCCACCCTGGACTATTCCATGGACTTGTATGAGGTATTTGGCTCACAGTTGATTTTGAGTTTGCTTTCACGGCCAGATTTCTTTACTTTTATTGGAATACAAAGAACAAGGTCATCCTAAGCATGCTAAAATTATTTTCTGCTAACAGTGTCCCATCTGAGACCCTTCTGCACAAATATTGTTTCAGCTGAACATTTTTTTTGTGTGTGAAATAAAATCCACAGGTTAATTTGACAGTAAAATATCTTCTTCAAATGATAGATGGAACACTTATTATCACACTGCAAACGTGAAAAATAATTCCTTAAGATTATCTTATATCTGGTCACATCCAATTTTCTTTAATTATCGCAGGAAAAGTCTGTTTGGCTTCAGTTTACTTGAACTGGGATCCAATCAAAAGTCCATATTTGTATTTGATTGGTGCATCTGTTCCCTTTCTTAGGGACATACTCTCTTGTGTGATGGAGGGCACAGTATAAAAGTCATTTACAGTTCTCCACGAATTTTAGAAGGCTGCTTTTCAGGAGGGCTTTAACATTTGGAGCCTCTGCTTGAGATCTGAGAGAGCTCACGTCTTTCCCATCCTCAGCATTGAATTAAAAAAAAAATCAAATCAGTGTGAGAGGTGAATGGTGGTATCTTGCAGTTGCTTTAACCTGCTTTTCTATAATTTTACATATGACTGAGCAGTTCTTCCATATGAATATTAACTATTTGTATTTCCTCCTCTTTGAATGGTCTGCCTTGACCTCTGCCCCTTTTAAAAAGTGATATTGATTCTTGTTCCTGAGTCTATAGCATAGAGAAATTTAAACTTTTTATGTAGTTACATTTATTATCTTTTTATTCATGAACTTCTCCATGTGTTTTACTTAGAAAACACTTTCACCTTCCTCCTCCTCCCCTTCCTCCTCCTCCCCTTCCTCCTCTTCTTTTCTTGTTAGATTTTTATTGAGCCTTTCAGTTCATGAGGGAATCCCTTATGGTTGGACCATTGTTCTAGTACCATAGACTGAACAATCATTTCTTTACTAGTCTTTGGTCTTTATCATTCTCGAATTATTTATGTTGTGTGATATACATACACAAGCCACACACTTGTGCACGCATGCACGCACACACACGTTCTGAAGGGCTTACCCAGTCCTTCTTTTCCTGGGGCCTCCTTGGGTAGTAGTGAGTCCCTGTTAATGGAGGCAAGCAAGCAGGGAGGGGGAGTTCAGGTATCAGATATCAGATCAGGTTGGAATCTTTCCTTCCTGGCATTCCTGTGGGATTTCCCTCCCCTGAAGGCCTCTGCGCACCTGTATTTCTGGTTGTCCAGCCTCCAGAATAGATAATCAGATGGCCGTTTCTGTATACATTGGTGGCAGGTACTGAGCCTGGCCTCACAGGAAGAACTCGGAAGTCCTGACTAGGTGACAACCCATACTGCAGACCCACACGCTGCCCACCTCTCCAGATGTTCTTTGTGGTGTAGCATTTCTCTTGGTAATTAACTATTACAGCTAATGTTTTTCTTTGCTACCCTACTAGACTGTAGGGTACAAATGAAGGCAGAGGCTTTGGAGTCTCCTTTAGGTCAGCACATTGCGGGGGGGGGGGGGGGGGGGAGGACGGACGTGGAGGGTGGAGGAGTGGAAAGAAGGATCAGGGTGGCTAGTCTTTGAAACTCATGGCTGGGGGACTCAGTGACCTTGTAATCGGAGGTAATAGCAGAGACAGTCATCTCTTAGGGAGCAAAGGGGCAGCCTATCTGAAATGATCACCCCAGTTGTGGGCCCAGAGCCAACCTCGCCTGGTGCATCCCTGGTCTGTATGGAGCCAAGAAAGTCACTCCTTTGACCCTGAGCAGACACCTAACCTCTGGAGCCAATTATTCCTCTCCTCCACTCGCCTATTCCCGACAAAATGGGGTCGGGAGACATTTGCATCTAAACCACCAAGCTCTTTAAATGCTGGGGCCTGGAGGGTTTATTAGATTATCATTGCGGAAGTTAATAAAGAATTAATTTCTCTTCATGTGACATCTAAAGGCAGTTATTTCAGGAGCCTGTCCATTTACACAAAGCCAAGTATTTGTCAAGTGTCAGAGGCAATTCCCAGGCCCCAGTCCCACCCCCTTCAATAATTCTGGATTAGGGACAGCTTGAAATGACATTACACAAATTTTCTTTCAAGATGCATTGGGCTCTGGGGACCACTCAGGAATTTCAGGTTCTTGAAGGTTATACTGGCAGCAAAAGGGCCAGGTTGGGGGTGGCTGGAGCCACTGCAGTATTCCAGCTGGGTCAGCTTTGGGGGGAAGCAGTGGGGACACAGCAGGAGGAGCTACGAGTGGCCATTAGTCCACAGGGGACCATTTGCCTCAAGGAAAACAACTTACTGCCATTTATATCTCAAACCTTGCACCCAGCTTGATGGTGTTTTCTTGTTCTTTGCTTAGGCCCAGGGAGGGATTGTGGCCTGCCTGGGACTGCAGGGCTGGATCATGTCACCTTGTGGCGATATATTAGGGAAGGTCAAGACCCCATCAATACCTGTCTCAGAGTTAAGTGCAGGGGAGTGAAGCCACTGTGGGGGCAGACTCACTGCTGTATACGAAATGATACAGTAGAAGTGCCAAGTGCCTGTTGGAGTCATGAGACATCAGTGTCTGGATGGGCAAGGAGGAGCCTGAGACTGGTCCAAGCCAAGCCAGCCTTAGGAGGGCAGCAGAACAGCCTGGCCTCTGCCACAGTTCCCGACGTGGCCACTTGGCCACTTGCTACTTACCTCCCTATGAACAGCCCACTGGAGCCTCTGCCACACTCTGTTAAACTAAACTCTTCACTGAACACCATCTCCTGGGGACCCGGAACTCAAGTGGTAGATTTTCTCTCTCTCCTCCAAGTGTGTCACTCCTTTCAGACTTCTCTTCCATCTTTACGTGGGACACTCTCCTTTTCACATTTGTTGTTTAAATTCTGGTTCAGGCATTGTTTTCTCTCCTAAGGTCCCGGGTTTTCCCTGGGAAGAGTCTGAGTGACTTTCTGGGGCCATGGTCATCTCTGCAGCTCCTCTGCAAACTCAGAAAAGCATCCTGGTCCTGCATGCATAGTCACATCTTTTTGTGCCACTGACCTCTTTGACTGCCTACTTTAGGGGAGTTTGTAACCTGGACGAGGCCACATGGCAGCCCCGCTCCTTCTGAGATCTCACAGCTCTCTATTTTAATTTTTAAAAAAAAATATCTGTGGCACCCTATCACAAACCAGGTGACTTAAAACAGCACACATTCATCACTGTTTAACCTTTTCTAATTTCTAGAAGCTACTTGTGTCCCTTGGCTTATGGCCCCTTCCTTAATTTTTCAAGCCATCAGTGTGGCATCACCATGGCCCTGACTGACAGCTGACAGTCATACCTTCTCTGACCAGTGCCCACCTCCTTCTTCACTTATAACAACCTTGTAATATATTGAACCCATCTAGGCAATCCCAGATCATCTCCCTATCACAAGATACTTAACTGAATCACATGGTAAAGTGCCTTTTACCAAATGAGTCACAGTCACAGAAGACAGACATCTTAAGCCAGTTTCTTGACCACTATCTACTGTCCAGTCTCAGAGAACAGGATCTTTTGTGTATTCACACCCTAGGCTGGCACAGAAGTGCTCAAAAAGTGCTTGTTGATTGAGTACCCGAGGGTGCTTGCTCACAGGATCTCCCCTGGGAGACAGAGGCAGCAGAAGGCAGGGCGAATACAGTCTTCCTTGGGTAGAAGAAGGCTAAAAACTGAATTTTCTCCCAGCTGTTCTCATCTGGGGGTGACAAACATTTGGCAATGACTGGAGACATTTTTTTTGTTGTTGTTCCCAGAGATGCTGCTAAACACTCTGTGCTGCACGTGGGCATCAAAGATGCTCCCAGCTGCAAACACTCATGGGTACAGAGATTGGAATTACTGATGCATGCTAGGATGAGTGACTGGGAAGTCCTGGAAGGGGCTGTGTGCTGGGATGGAGTTCTCAACACCTCTGATTCTCAACATGCTGAGCCTTACTTGGGTCAAACGCAAATGCTCTTTCTTGAAACCTCATTCCTCCCTTCCCCTGTCCTCTGGTATCCAAGCTGTTCTTCCTGCCCTGCCTCTCTGATCTTAACCCTCCTCCATCTCTATTCTCTATTACGGCAACCCTCAGGGCTTACACAGACTTGCATAGAGCCTGCGGTTCGGTTTATGGTGAGGAGAAATAAGAGGTTGATTAAATGATCAATTACTTTGTTTATAGATCCAGCCCACATTTGTAGAAGTCAACTATGCCACAGGCATAGGGTAGAGTCTGGTGTCTGGAGGTGGTCCTGACAGTTGTGTTAACTTTCATAAGGCTTATAGCCTCTGGGGAATACAGACATGGACCAGCTAATTTCCTTCCCCATTATTTAATTTTGGTTGTGAGGGATGCTTGGGCAGTCACACCCGTGAACATCTTAGAGAAAAGGTGACTTTGAGGCCGGGAGCTGGTTAGACAGGAACTGGGTGTGGATTCTTCTCTGCATCTGGGGATTGGACCAAGCTGTGGCTTATTGCTGTCAGACCCTGCAATCTGAAGTAGAGGCTGTCTGCTGAGGACAGCAGTGGGGCTAGGGGTTGAGCAAATCAAGATGACCTCTGCTAGGCTTTGGGGACTCTGCGGAAAGAGTGCCCCAAACTATGGTTCCTGGAGAGTTTGTTCAGATACTTCTGTTGATCTAGCTTCCAGCAAAGGCTTCAGGTTGGGACGGGATGGAGCGTCAAGGACTTGGAAGGGAGAGCAGGATTGGTGAGCAGAGGGAGGGCTCAATAGACCTGGGAAGCTGGGAATGGGCATGTTATTAACTTCTTCCTGAAGCGGAACCTGACTCGGTGTGTTTGTAATTGTGTCTTTGCTCTGGTGACAAGTCAGAGCCTGTTTCCCTGCTACCTGTGAGCTCACAGGACAGACATTGGTCCATCATAGTTCTCCAGCGCTTTATACTGGGGCATTACTGGTGGGTGCTCCATACACATGTGCATCTCAAGTGGCCCAAAGGTTGAATGTTGTGGGGTGGATTCATGTCATTCAAATTTAAATGCCTAAGCCCTAATTCTTCATACCTTGGAAACAGGGCAGATGCAGATGGAATGAGTTTACATGGGTCATACAGGTGCGGGGTTGTGTCCCTGACCTGGTATGACTAGAGTCTTTATAAAAGAAGAAACATGAGGTGCTATCTAAAGATAGAGGCCATGTTGCCCCAAGCAAGCCAAGGGGACTATCAGTTGCAAGGAAAGAGGCATGGATTGGTGCATCCTTCCCTTGTGCTATCAGGGTGATCACAGACTTCAGAATTGCGAGAGTCAGTGTCTGTTCAGTTACTTAGTATTGAATACTTCATTTTAGCATCTGTATACTGTCACCTTCTGAATTTTGTGTCTAAGGTAGTGGCTCTGCCTGGGTCTTATGTGCGCGCACGCACACACACACACACACACACACACACACACACACACACACACACACACACACACACACACTGATATGCTAATAAAAGCTGAGCCCCAAATAACTTCCTTGGTCAAGCTTCTGAAGACAGCCTAGGGAGGAAAAGGCAAGGATGGAGCTATCATTTCTTTCTGTTTCTAGAGCCTAAATTTGCAAATCAAAGGGCAAGGGCTTGCTGGGATGGATATTAGGGGTCCATTTGGGGTGGTGACAGAAAGGATGCTCTGCTGGTGGATAGCAGCCAGGTGCATCTGAAAGGGGCCTATCTGAGCCTTGTTCCCTGTTTAGTGGCTGTGGTCCCTACAACAGACATCCTGGTTCAGGTTAACTTTTAACCAGGGGCTCAGGTCCTCAGCTACTGGGTCTGGGCTTCCTGCAGGCCTTGAGCAGGCTGGCTTTTCTCCTCTTGTCTCTAGTGAGGCAGGGTCTCTGATGAATTGACCGCACACCCCCAACTAGAGCCCTGCCACCATGTTGAATGCTGGTGTCCCTAGCAAAGATGAATGGGTCCTACTAATGAGCTAGAGACAGCGGCACTGTGACCCTTGACCCCACACACTCAGAGGCAGCGATCTGGGGAATGGCCGCCCTGAGCTTGCTTAATGTGTCGGGCTGGCCTCTGAAAGAAAAACACATTTATTGCTACTTAGAAAGAATTGATCTAATTGGGACGGAAACATTGTGCTGATGGAACATGGAATTTTTATGAGGCGGGTGACTCAAGTTCAGCTAAGGTATCCCTGAGGGGAGGGGCAGAAGTGAGTTTCCAGGATTTTTTTTACCCCAAACCTCCTTCTGGTAGAAACCGAGTTTCTGAACCAGTCTGGGTTTGAATTCCAGTGGGTGCTGGCCATGGAATCTGTGCCCTGGGAACATTGGTAGCTTGGTTATTTAACTATAAAATGGGGGGTAATTACAGCTTTGGTTGATGCAGAATTGTTGGGTGGAGAAGGCAACTGATTGACATTCTATGTGCCTGGAGACAGAGGACAACAGAGCTTGTACCAAGAGGACAAATGGTTTCAGTTCATTTGACCAATTCCTTCCCAATTCCCTTCGACATCTTTGTCGACTATGGCTAAAGTGATTCATGTGATAGTTAGACGGAGCTCAGTTCTGGTCTCCAACATGGAAGTGGGCACACCCCCGCCCTCCTTAGAATCACCCTTGGCTGCTGCTTCTTCACCTTTTACTACAATCAAGTCTGTTTAAGACTGACCAGTTTTCCCTAAGCTCCCCTTGACACTGCCCCACTGTTCTGGCCTCCAGGGCTGCCTTGGTCACAGGCTGCTCTGGCTGAAGACGCCTCTCTGCTTTTTCCTTATTGTTTAGTTCAGCTCTGGCCACCTCCAAACTAGTCCCTGCTCTGAACCACTCCATCCCACACATGGGTGTCCTCAAGTGAGGGTACCCCTTGAATCAAGCTACTCATCTCTCAGTGCAGAACCTTTGTCTGACTCCCCAGAGCCTCAAGATGCCCATGCAGGGACATCAGGCTCATGGATGTGTAAATATATGACACATCTTTAAACAGGGACTTTTTTTTTTTTTTTCACGAGAAGTTGTAAATTGTGTGGCTGCCCAGTATATTATTTATCTCATTAATTTGATAGAATATTTGACAAAGCTAACTAAAGAAGGAAGAGTTTATATGGGCTTACCAGCTTGAGGATATTAAGTCCATCGTGGTAGGCAAGGGACAGTGGCTGGGGCTTGAGGAAGCTGGTCACATTGCATTCACAGTCAGGTGATGGCTTGTACGCATGCAGCCTTCTCTTTTTATTCAGTTTAGGACCAAGCCGATAGAATGGAGTTAGTGAATCTTCCCATCACATAGCCTAATTTAGAAACCCCTTCACAGATGCGCTTATAGGCTTGCCTCTTTAGTGATGCTAAATAGTAAGTATCGTGTCTAGTTAGACACGAACTAGGACTATGCTAGCAAAGTGGGATTTGTGGTCATTCTGTCCATCATGCGCTGGCCTTTGTCTCCTATCCAGCCACTTGTCATCGTGCCCCTCCTACTTCTGTAAGTCCCTAGTGCGGGCTCATTTCATTCATCCATGCCTTTATTCATATTGTTCTCTGTAGCTGGAATAAGTGTCCTCTGCCTCCGTTTTGGCAAGTGCTCTGTCCTTCTAGCCCTGGATGAGGGGTCATCTCTGCCTGGCTCCCACTGACCCTGAAAGTTGTCCCTTTCTATGTTTATTTTCTGTTGATGCTTAGTGAATATCTCAAGATACAGTGGTGCAAAGTAACACACTGTCTGACATATTTTATGCATCAGGATTTGACTTGGCCTAACTGTGTGGTCCTGTCTCAGATTCTATCAAGAGGCTGAGGCAGGGTTCTGGTTACCTTGTATCTGAGGCTGGAAGATAGAATTTCAAGATGGTGGCCTCTTTTGGGTGGCAAGAAGGTGCAGACTGTTGGTAAGAGGTGTCTGTTCTCTCCATGGGGGCTTTTTTCTTAGGACTTCTTGAGTGTCCTTATGATGTAGAAGTTTTCCCTGGGATGAGTGGTCTAAAGAATGCAAGGAGGTTGAAATGCCCTTATACCCTGAGTGATACTAGTGGGTATGCCCCAGGTGATGTGCTAACGCTGTCCCTTCCTGGTAGAAATCCCATGATGGGTGGGTGGGAACTGAAGAGATGACTTGGTAGTTGGGATCACTGGTGACTCTTCCAGAGGATCTGCGTTTAATTCTCAGCACCCACAGGGCAGCAGCTCACATCTCTCTGAAACTCCAGTTCCAGGGGATTTGACACCCCCACACAGACATACATGCAGCTAAAACACCAATGAACATGAAATAAAAATAAATTGTATATTAAAAAAAATCCCATAGGACATGTGGTTGTATGTTTGTTAGAAGCCAGTCAGTCACTAAATTCAACCCATACTCAAATTAGGTTCCATCTTTCAGAGGAAAGGATGTTTGTGGAAACAGTTTAAAACCATCAAAATGGTCACTGAGGATAATCTGCAGGATGCTTTTATGTGACTTACCCATGCCACATTGAAAACATGCAGGGGAACTGGAGAGATGGCTCAGTGGTGAAGAACATTGACTGCTCTTCCAAAGGACCCAGGTTCAATTCCCAGGACCTGCATGACAGCTCACACCTGTCTGTAACTCCATTTCCAAGGGATCTGGACATACACAGGCAGACAAAACACCAATGCAAATGAAATAAAAATAAATATAAAAATAATAATTATAAAAAAGAAAAGATGCAGGGTTTCAGGTCTCACCTGAGCAAGTTGATCAGAGTTAGATGGTGATGGGGCCAGAAGGGAGATAATGGGGCCAAGAATCTGTTTCTATCACAGTCTTCCTGACTTTTGAGAACCATTGCCTTCAGAAACTGGTCATTGGAAGCATGTTATTTATTTCTCTGAGTTAGAGTCATGGCTTGGGCACTTACCACACATTGTGACTTTATAGTGACCTAAGTTGGCTGTGGCTCAGTTTCTTTGTTTGGAGAATGGGGGTAATAATCCTTCACAGACGTTCTTAGGCCAAATGAGTTAACTTTATACAGTGTCTAGAAATGTTTGTTCAATTAAAAAGGTAACAAAGACAAGAACTTGGAAAAAGCTCATTAAAATTGTCTCATTTTCTTCTTTCCTTCCTTTCTTCCTTCCTTCCTTCCTTCCTTCCTTCCTTCCTTCCTCCCTCCCTCCCTCCCTCCCTCCCTCCCTCCCTCCCTCCCTCCCTCTCCCTCCCTCTCCCTCTCTCCCTCTCTCTCTCTCTCTCTCTCTCTCTCTCTCTCTCTCTCTCTCTCTGGATTTTTTGATACAAGATTTCTCTTGTGTCGTTCTGGCTATCCTAAAACTTACCGTGTAAACCACGCTGGCCTTGGATTCACAGAGATTGACCTGCCAGAGTGCTGGGATTATAGGCATGTGCCACCACCACCCAGTTATCTCTGTACTTTTCCATTTTCGACCTGAAATGGAGCATCTGGGAGGCATCTCTAGTCACACAGTCCCTGGTCTTTAACAGTGAGTTTTCCGTGTTTGTGGACTTACTATTGATGGTTTTCCAATGACATGTGTTCTATCACAGAATCACCCAGAGAGCTTATTAGAAAGTATCAAAAAGTTTTCTATACTTCAAGCCAATGCATTCTTCCCCAGGAGGCTCTCAAGATCAGTCAAGGTTAAAAATGGCAAGAATGACTAATGAAACAGGGGGCTTTGTCAGGGAGCTTAGTCAGGCTTTGGTTTAGATGAGGCTCTCCCTTAATGGAGTGGTTGGGTTCAAGCCTGCCAGGCATTAAGAGACTCAGAATTTTCTTCAGTCTCAATTTGGGATGTGGTGACCAACAAGATATTTTTGCCTTGCTCTTGAGTCAACTGGAAAGTGTCTCTAGGCTGTGTGGAATTGTGTTTTAAGGAGAAGATCTAAGTGTTCATTGCGATAGACATCATGGTGGGTGAGGGTATCTAAGATGGATAGTTTTAACTGTGCTGGGAGTTATGACATTGATTCTGCTGGATTGATGAAGGAGTTGAAATACCAATGTCCTGAAAGGTGAAGGCGAGGGTCCACCAAGGTCAAGAGTTAAATTGTTATCTTCATTAGTGAAAAGAAACTCACTGGAGGGCCAGGTAGGATGCTCTGGCCCTGAGTAATGTGGCTACTTCTCAGCATGAAATTTACGGAGAAGGTAAGCTGCTGTGGCTGCTGTCAGTTCTTTCTTGGGGATCCTGCACTGGGGTTGTTACCAGAAGGGCCATCCATGGCTCTGTCCACATCCAGAGCTGCTGATGTTTCCTCTGCCATCAGCAGAGCCTGCACTTTTAGACAATTGCTCACGCTGGTGGATGGAGAGTTGATTGGCGGTAGCTAGAATGGAAGCAGGAACACAAGCAAGGAAGTAATGGAATAGAAACACCCAGACTCAAGGTGAGAGGGGACCTGCAGATGTAAGGAGTGATGACCAAAGAGAGGGAGAAGAACCCAGAAGTGTTCCCTGGGATTTCTCCCCCATCAGCTGGATGGAAGAGACAATACTGTTTACAAAGACAGGGGCCTGGAAATCAAGGCTTTTCTTCTGATTGCAGATGCCCAGTCAATAAAGTATTCGCTATGTGACTCTGAGAACTGGCATTTGATTTCTAGTATCCACGATAAAATGCTGGGTGTGGACACAGGTTTGTAATTGAAGGATTGGTTAAGTAAAGACAAGTGAATCCCTGAAGTTTGATGGCTTGCCCGCCTACTTCGTGAGTTTTAGGCCAACAAGAGACCCTGTCTCAAACACCAGTGTGAATAGCATCTGAGTAATGACAGCCAAGGTTGTTTTCTGGCTTCCATGTGTGCCTGCACATACATGTACCCATTTATACAAACCTACACATTCCCTTTCATGTGCATGTGGGCACACATACACTAGCACACACATACACAGTTTCTTTTATCCATGCCATCATTGAGATTCCTTTTGGAAATCTACCTAAAGAAGGTAGGAATGATTGGGAAGGACTGGGCACTGGATATGAACAGATGAGACATTATGGGAGATGCAGTAGGTCCTTTGTCATTGGATGAATACTAGACCATTTTGGTGGTACAGCTCAGGCTACATGGCATGCTGCATTGTTGGTCAAGATGCTGTTGCATAGTATGCAACCATATTGATCCTATTTCAGCCTTGGGACTAGATGAAATTACTTAGGGAGAGAGAAAGTAATGGAAACCCAAGGGGAAGCCCTGGGGGCTCTAACACTTAGAAGTTATAGTGGAAGAGAGAGAGAGAGAAAGATGCAAAAGATACAAAGGAGCAGCCAGAGAAATAGGAGGAGAGCCAGACAAGAGTGATGTTGTGGAAGACACAAGAAAGGTGCCGCAAGGTTGGGCAGCAGCTGGATGAATGCAGCCCAGAGTTAAGTGGGAGATGTGGAGGGAGGAGCCCAAGGATTAAGACAGGATCCCCTCCACTTGAGGGGTCTTCCACTTGAGGCATCATCAAGTCTGCAACTTCTGCAGACAAGGCTCTGAGAGCAGAAGCTTGTCTGGGAGGTGACCCCAAGATGTGTGTGCAGGAGGAGTAACAGGAAGCGAGGGGAATAAATTGAGTGTGCTGATTAATGAACCTTTGCCATAGGAGGACAGGGTACAGTCCTACAGGATCCTGGAGGAAAACAGTAGACCATATACTTGTGTGTTATCTAGCCATAGAGGCAAGGAAGCTGGGGTTTTCGTACTTCGGTCCATCACTGTCATCAATGAAGTCATGATTCAGAGTTATCCACTAGAGCTTCCTGCTCCCAATGCTCTAATAGCCAGAGTAGCTGTCGGCAGGGGTGTGGGTGCTTAGTGACAAGTTTTCTGTGGATGGGTAGATGGGTAGAGTAGCCAGATATGTATGGGAGAGGCAGGCAGGGCACGAGGTTCTTCTACCAGACTCAAAGGGCTTTAAACAAAGTGAGCTGCCTTGGGGGTCACCACCAGAGTGTGGCTGATCAAAATTGTGTGTGGGATGAACACCAAGTTCTCCAAGTTCTGCTGGTTCATCCAAGGCTGTGTCTAGTCTAGCCTTAGACCCCTGAATGCTCCCCAGAGAAGAGCTGTGAAAAGGAGAAAGATGATGTGAGGGTACCAGGCAGAGTTTGGCTCTCCCCCAGATGAGAGGCTGCTTGAGTGCTGAAGTGGGAATGAAAAATGAGCAACCTCCCGTGCATTAAATATTTAATATTCTCTCCCTGGGAGGTGTCAGGGAAAGGACCTTATAATAAATACTGCACAGGACAATTCTATCATGGAGCTCGTCAGTTAATGGCCTTGTTTTGTCTGACAGAAACGTTATGGATGCTGTGTCTGGGGCATATTTCGGGAGGGTGTCTCTCTCGAGCCTTAGGATCTAGAGGCCAGGATTTAGCTGGAGAGGAAGTTCCCAGTTTGCTAACTTTTACCCTCTGGTTTCAGAATGACAATGTTGACAGGTTAATGCAGAAGAAAAGACTCATGAGACAAACTCACAAAACTTGGAACTTGCAAGGCCCTGCCCCAAGTGTTTCATGGAACATCAGTGGCAGAGTCTTCATACTTGCTACAGTGACAATTTCTTCTGTATAGGTAGAGCAATGGATCACCCGAAGACTCATCACACTGACAGGAAGTGGAAAAGGTGGCAATGAAGCTAGGCAGGCAGGACCCCAGGTTTGGGTCTCAACTGTGATGATGGTACTGCTGGGTATCTGTACACTGTGGGTTTGGATCCCAGCCCCATTGCCTATTAGCTGTGTGACAGGGCAATGTGTCCCAACCTCTGTGAGCTAAAACTGCTCTGTAAACAAAGATGTGTTGTGGAGCTTGGATGAGGAATCACAGGTAAAGCTCTGTATCTCCTCATTGATAAAAATTAACCCTTGTCAGTACTTGAACTGATCAGTGTGACCTAATAGCAGACTACCTGACCCCTCTGAGTATTGGTTTTCTTATATATATGACTGGAACTAAAATTTAGGTCTACCATCTCTCTCTCTAAATATGTATATATATATATATATGGATTATGCTACACTATAAATAATTTTTCTACCTATTGGTTTAATAAAAATGCTGATTGGCCGAGGGCAGACAGGAAGTGTGGGTGGGGCTACCAGACTAAGAAAATTCTGGGAACAGGAAGAACAGAACAGAGATGACACAGACACACCAGAGAAGCAGATGCAGAAGACATCTATGCTGCTCTGAGAAAAACATGATGAACAGGATAAGAATCAGGGGTTAGTTTAAGAGCAAGAGCTAGCAAGTTATATGCCTGGGCCCCAGGTCAATCAGTGTACAATTAATACAGGATAAGAATCAGGGGTTAGTTTAAGAGCAAGAGCTAGCAAGTTATATGCCTGGGCCCCAGGTCAATCAGTGTACAATTAATACAAGTGTCTGTGTGTTTCAGTGGGACTATGGGACTGTGGGTCTGTGGGTCTGGGCCACAAGACTAGGCTGGAAAGTCCAGGTGAGAAACTTAAAATAACACACGCACACACACACACACACACACACACACACACACACACACACACACACACACACACACACACATATATATGGGGGGGAGAGAGAGCAAGCATGAGAGAAAGAGATAGATAGATAGGTAGGTAGGTAGGTAGGTAGGTAGGTAGGTAGGTAGATAGATAGATAGATAGATAGATAGATAGATAGATAGATATCTTTGATCTTTGGGCTTTGAGCTAAGCAGCCAGTATTCTGTTTGGTCTTAGGGCCTGCAGACTGTGGGTATTCTCTGGGGCCCAGGTGTGAATGCAGGAGTCTTGGCACATTTGGCAGGTTGAGCCTGAGCTAGGAAGTTCCAGCAAGTGACAGTCTTGAATTAGGGAAGCTGAGTGTGAATTATCCCTGAGAGTAGGTGTCGCTGTGCCTGAGTGGACCTCTGATCTCTGGAGGACACTCAGTCCTAAGCCTCCTGCTGGATAGACGCTTCACATGACTTTAACGACAGCTGCACTGATGGGGACATGGTAGGGTCCAGCCCAATGGATAGATGCTTCACATGACTTTAACGACAGCTGCACTGATGGGGACATGGTAGGGTCCAGCCCAATGGATAGATGCTTCACATGACTTTAACGACAGCTGCACTGATGGGGACATGGTAGGGTCCAGCCCAATGGATAGATGCTTCACATGACTTTAACGACAGCTG
Organism: Phyllotis vaccarum; assembly: GCA_033318265.1. NCBI lineage: Eukaryota > Metazoa > Chordata > Mammalia > Rodentia > Cricetidae > Phyllotis > Phyllotis vaccarum. The sequence goes on along the minus strand of JARWLC010000001.1, from coordinate 187,399,683 downwards.
CACTGATGGGGACATGGTAGGGTCCAGCCCAACTTAGGTTTCGTGAAATAAGAAGTCACCATTCCATCTCAACAGACTTACCAGAGCCTGTGCCCCAGTGTGCTGAGCAGTTCTAGACAGTTCTGGATGCTCAGGCCTGCTACTCTTCTACTAAATGCTACAAAACGTGGCTGTTTTATGAGACCAGCACTTGGAAGACACATATGGCTGCCACTGTCCAGGAGGAGAAGATGGGATGGAAGATATGAGGTCTAGTTTGTAGCTGAGTCAGAACTGCCTGCTCCTCTTAGCTCTGGATGTCAGAAACGCTGTGACCACAATGTTCTAAAGGTCATTCTGAAGGTCTTGAGTTCTGTTGCTCCTCTTGGGAGTTGGGTGAGTCTCATCACCATCCTGTTTTTCACTGCTGGATTTGGGGAGAAGAAGGAAGGGGAGAGAGAAGGAGGAGGGAGGGGGAGGGAGGGAAGGAAGAGAGCATGGTCAGCAGGCTCTTTATGGATGGTCTAGGGGATGCAAAACGAAGGGAAACTCCATGCTCCCCAGCAGCCCATGCTCCAGTCTTGGCCTACTTGGGAGAATTGGGATGTGCTCAGCCAATTTATATTAATTCAAGCCCATTAATGATGAGCTATTGCCTCTCTTTTTCTCTCTTCCCTCTCGCAGCAAGAGCACAGCACTCAGATTCAAGTACCAAATTCTGTTGGTTCTTGGATAATAAGCCCTAAATAGGATTCCAAGCTGGGCAACTGTAGCTCCTAATTTTCACCCTAGCCTCCTCTTTGCCCTGACACACACCCCAGAGTTCCTTACTCCTGGGTTCCACCAGTCCTTGTCCTAATGAATAAGACCCCATGTCTTCAATGAATAGTCCTGTGTTCATGTGAAGGTGGGAGGCTTCCTGCCAACTCAGATGTACTTGCCACAACCAAATAATTCTGCCTTCTGAGCAGCCCTTCTTCCTGCTCATGCCGGAAGCTTCCCAAGGGACAAGAGTACTTCTCCTGGTTTCGGTCTGTGAATTCCCTTGTATGACTCGTATTCTTGACCTAAGGGGGATGCCTCAGTGGTCTTACAAAGTAAAGAAAGGGCTGACTGAGTTGTCATCACTTTACAGAGGAAGAAAGAGAGGCCCCGAGAGACTAAACTGAGCCCATGATCTATGACCCTGAGTTCAGGCACGTGGGGTTAGTGCCCACTGTGTGTGCTAGGTAGGCACTCTACCACTGAGCTACACATCCATCCTTTAGAAGACAGCTCCTATTGGCATTTTACCTCATCTATTCACCCTATAGAGGGGGCACCAAAAGGAAAGGTTCTGTCCAAGCATAGCTTGGTGAGCCAGTGAGTTGATTGGGATTACTCATAAGAGCACGGGTGACTCAAAGGAAGTTGTATCCCTGAAGCCCTTGCTGTGACTCACACCAGCTACAGCACCGAGAAGCCTCACTGAAGTCAACTGTCTATTATTTACATGGTGTCCACTGGAATCTCAGGGAGAGGAGGGGCCTCTTGAGTCTTATGAGCTCCGCTCCTTCCACAGAGAAGGTTATGGTCCGATTTTTGACGAGTTTCTTGCTTCAAGACAGAGATAGTGATGTACGACTCAGAAGAAGCAGCCATGCTCTACCTTTTGTGTTTTTGTATGTGCATGGTGTTGCAAATGTGTGGTGTATATATTTTTTTTTTTTGGTTTGTTTTGAGGATATTTGTTGTTAATATCTTTTAAAAAATTATTGTAGGCTTTTTGTTAAGGTTTATTTTTCATTTGTAATTGGTCAATTTTTTTATTAGTTAAAGGTTTAACAATTTTTGTTGGGTTATTTTTGTCAATTGACGAAGTTTTAATTTTTTAAAACAATAAGTTCAGAAATTTTTTATATATGTTTTTAATTTTTTATTTGGTTTATGTGGAAGAAATGCTTATTTTAATATAACATTTTTTGTATTAAAATCTTTGTAGAGAATGTTTAGAGGGCAAGATAACTAGAATGTAATTAAGGTCTGGATCTATATGATTTACATGTGTATTTTGTAATTTTTTTATTAAAGTTAATTTTTTTTAGTTTTAGGTGACGATTTTTTGGACTACTTAAGTCTGTTATTATTTAAGGCTTTGAACAAATTATTTAGCTTATTTTTAATTTTAATAGTGGGTCATAAATTGGCAATGTTTTTTACTAGTCTTTGAAAATTATTGTGTCTTTACTTTTTTTTTGATTTGTATCTTTTGGGGTTTAATTTTTTGTTGGCTTATTTTAGGTGGATCTGTCCTCTGATATCTCTGACTGTTCTATGTATTTGAAAATATCTTTGCAGTGTATGTATGTGTGTGCATCTGTGTTGTCAGGCACATATACTTCTATGTGTGCATGCATGTAGGGGGGTCAGAGGTCAACACCAGGCACTTTCCTCAATAATTCTCTATTTTTTCCTCCAGAAAAAGCTTGTTTAATAATTATTGTTGAATCACACAATGAATTACTCTACGCATATTATGAAGAGTGGTATAAATCTGTATGTTAAAATGGGAAACCATTCCAAAACACACATGCAAAAATTTAGCAAATTGCAAAGCAGAAAGTAAGGCAGAATTAGGTGATACTTTCTTAATAAAATCTCAATTTGAGGAAATTTTGGAAGAGGATAGATGGAATTTCATAACCTAAGACTTAAGACCTAGTTTCTCTTATTAATCTTATTAAGTAATTCCTAACATAGAGCATCTGCCAGCTTTGCCCAGTAGCATTTTGTTTGAGGGTTTTTTTTTTTTTTTTTTTTTGACAAACTTTCAAAGACAACATTGGAGGATTCTGAGTAATGCTTATCAGAATGTACAAGATTACAGTTATGTCTTGCTTCCTAGTTGAGCCAGGATCTCCCACTGAACTTGGAGCTCACTAATTCTTATAGCAGGTCCCCGGAATCTTCCTGTCTCCTCCCGACTCTGAGGCTGTTGTGTCTGTGGGTATGTCTGTGTCTGTGGCCGAGGCTGTGTGCTACCACACCTGGTTTTATTTATTGAGTTAGTTTTAAAGTGGGCGCTACAGGATCCTGGATCCTAACTCAGGCCCTCATGATTCTGCGAGGAGACTTCCAATTAATTATCCAGAAGTAATATTTCGTTACCATATAGGGTAGGGTATGTCCAAGCTACAAGAATGCCTGCTTTGGGGAGTTTTCAGGCTGCCTGGGTAGAGGTCTACATGGGCTCAGGTGTAGCCCTCAGAGAGCAAAGCAGGGGCTCCTGAAAACAGGCTGTGGGGAGAAACCATGTAGACCTGAAGTCAAAGCCAAGCACCTCTCCCTCCTCTGCCTCAGTCTTCACATGTAGAATCTAGATAATGGGGTTGAGGAGTGTGGCTGTCCTAGGAGCACAGGCCTGGATCCGTAGCTGTTTGTCGTAGCCCCCGGGAACAATGGTTAATGATTCAAGAGTGACCCTGGGGGCTTCAGAGTCTGGCCCCAATCCTTCAGTATCCCCCCCCCCCCGCCCCACCCCCATGCCTCCACCTAGCCACAGCAGCTCCATTCCTGCTGCTGCTTTTGGCTCTGACTGAAGATCTTAAATGCTGGATGCGTCTGAAACACTCACACACAAGCTCACACAAATGATTTCCTCCCAACATTAACATATTTCCTTTTGAACCCCCGTGAGGCTTTTCTCCAAAGTAATGGATTTTTTCCCCCACCCCCAAATGTATTCAAATCTGGCCTCAGTGAAGTCAGAAGATTCCTATCGGCCCAGCAGGGCTTCCCTCCTGTTTCCTCACAAATCAGCATCCTTTTTATTTTCCCCTCAGATCTCCCAGTAAAGGGGAAGCTTTCTTTGCAAGGGTTTCACTGGAATGGACAGACAGACGGGCCTCGGTGTGGCTGAGCCTTTGATAGCCAAGAACATAAGATTTGACTTCAGGGCGCTCAGAAACTTCATCAGCCAAGAAGGAGGGCAGAGAGTATAGGAAGGATCTCACTGAAACAACCCTTTGAAACCCCGCCTCCCCAGTGATGCTTGATGTGCCTTGTTGCCTTTTAGCCTAAGCCATACCTTTGGCATCAAAACCACCTTTTGAAAAAAAAAATTAGCTGTATTTTAGGGCACAGAAAGTGTAAATTTAATATTAAGTCTTAATGGAGAAAGTCTTTGAAAAGGTATTTCTGGACCTGGGATCATTTAATACCCCTCCTGATCTGGTAACTCAAGTTCTCTATCCACAGCCCCCCTTTAATTGTTAATCCTTCTCATTCTAAACCGGAGCCTCTGTGATGGCAGGTCAGGGCACAGCGTCCCATGGGAAGCAGTGACTTCCAGCAACTCCCCCTCCCATCTCCACCCCCTTGTTTTTAAACACCTCACAGTTTCAGAGCTTTACTCTTGGTTTTTAAAGGGGGTAGTCCAGGCAGGCAGAGGAGGTGCCCACAGGTTTGCTGGTATTGACAGATGGAGCTGGTTGCTTCAAGAGGACAGAGCATTTGGGGTCTAGAGGGACTTCATGGAGAGATGGACAAGTGGTTGCTGGGGCTCAGGCTGGTCAGTTCTCTAGTGACTTTCTAAGTTTTTCCCCCAGGAGCACCTCATCCCTTTTCTGGATCAAGCCGGCTAGTACCAAGGACAGCTCTGTCCATTCTGTGCTCTGATTGGTGTCTTGGAGTTAAGCGAGACTTCTCAGTTAAAAATGAATTTAAATTCCTGGGAAGGAGTACCATGCATGGTCTTGTAAACAGGATCCGGATCCAGTATCCAGACAATGCAATCCTGTTGTATGGAAGGACTCACAGGCTTGCTGTCTGGATGCGTGGGAACACTCGCTGAGAACCCTGAGTTGGGCTGTGTGTGTTTAGTATGGTTAGAGGACTCATGGTGTGTGTGTGTGTCTGTTTGTGTGTGCATGTTTGGGTATGTGAGTATGTTTGGTGTGTATGTATATGTATTTGGCCTCTCTCTCTCTCTCTCTCTCTCTCTCTCTCTCGTGTGTGTGTGTGTGTGTGTGTGTGTGTGTGTGTGTGTGTGTGTGTGTGTGTGTGGCTTGACCATCTTATGTACCATCACATCTGGTCTAAATTATCACTTCTTCATCCCCGGCAAACCATTCCTGTTTTTGGTTTTAATGAACTTTTCTGAAGCCATTCTGTACATATTAACCCCTGACATATGATCTCCCATGGCTATCCATTTCCTTTGGAATTAAGTCACCCCAACCTAGAAAAGGAGGTCTCCAGCCAGCCCACCCTGCCCCCTTCCTTGCCACGCCTCTGCATTTGCTGCCTCTAATGCTCATAGCTTTTCCTCTTTGCCGGGCAAACACCCGCACTTTGACCAGGTCCTTCCTGCTCTGTTGAACTTTTGGCATTGGTTTTACGTATGCCCCATGTATCCTTGCATACGATAGCTTCTTGCTCTGTAGCTCTTTGTACCTTGTCTATCTGTTTCTTCCTAAGATCTTTAGGGACAAAGCCTAGCTTTTATCTTTTGCATTTTTGTTACCCAGCCTCCTTCTCCCACCTTCAGGAAATGCTTGGTTTACTCATGAAGAAACTAAAGCTCAGAGAATTTGAGTAACTTTTTAGAAGTCACACAACTTGGAAGTTGGATCCCTGAGAAACAGGTAATCTATAGGGGAAAAGGAGATTCTTAGGGTTCAAAGACCAATTGAAGCCAGAGTTAGTGAGTGCAGGTGGTCCAGTAGAAGCCCTGCTTTTGGGCAAATCCTTTCATTCTCAAATACCTTGTAGGCAAGGAAAGCTGCATGAAATGTCCTGAGTGTTTTCTGGGGTCGAGGCATCCCAGATTGTCTGCTGGAGTTAGGATCCCTGAGGTTGATGGAGGAAGAGGAACCTACAGATTGAGCAGAAGCAGAGAAGTATGTGGGGGCATCTTTCAGGTCCCCAATACTGCCCATACTATACATAGTTCTGAGAAGGTAGAGAAAGAGGAAGCCCCAGCTCACGACTCCCACTGATTCACTTCAGCTTCCTGCACCCCGTCTGCCCCAAGGCATTAGCCCTTTATGACTTCATATTAATCTGCAGGCACTTATTGCTCTGCAAGGCTGTTTTGACAAAAGTTCATTATCAAGACTGCTAAATGCTTTTAAAGCATTGATTGGGCGAATTATTACATCACTGGGGTAGACACTGTGTTTGAAGATGGATGGTGTTGCTCAGACCATTTGAAATTTTCCTTCTTTTAATTGGATCGATCCCCAGAATAAACGAAGTTTAATTGAATTTTGAGGAAAATTGAGCAGTTGTTTGTGCGTCTCTGTCGATAAGCATTATTTCAATTACATGGTGATAAGTGAGCGGGGGTGGGGAGGTGGGAGGATGGGCTGGGGGAGGTTTTGTCTGCTGCACCGCAGACTGGGTGAACGGTTCCGTTTCCCCGAAGTCAGTCCCACCGCAGGTCCTGCTCATTTAGGAACTCCTTACTGAAAGTTGACTTTCTGCAGAGCCAAACTGTAGGTCAGCTCCTTTCCTGGTGGCTCACACTACCTAAGTCCAGAAAGGCAGACTCTGTACTTCATGTAGCTGCATGTGAATTCTGATTCACTGATGATTTTACTCCAGTTAAGGATTATGTACATTCTTCAAAGCTCAGTTTCCCCCTTTATCCATGGAAGGATGATGGCTCTTCCCATGTGACTTTGAAAAAGCACGCAGTTGCTATTTCCCAGCTTTACTGCAAGGCAGCACATGTCTAGTCCCAGGCTAGAATGGAAACAGCCCTGAATGTATGCCAGCTGGTGAGAGAAGACCTGACAGTCATCATTGAGTTATCCCAGCCCCTTTCTCTTTAAGATAAGAACTCACTATAAGCTCAGGCTGTAGGTAGAGGCATTAGCATGTTCATTGAGTATGAGATGCATCTGCCGTTATGGCTGGTGCATGACGTGCCGGGGAATTTACAGGTCAGCAAAGGAATGACCACAGATGAGCTTGGGACCAAACTCACATCAGATTAGGACCTGATTCATTTGATCACTTTTCCTCCAGTGTTTCTTGGAGTCCTGCGCAGGTCCATGAGAAAGCACCCTGTGTCCTCTGCTTCCTGGGGCTACTATGAGAAGAAAACAGTAGCAGAATTTGCTGGGATAGCCTGGGAGACCCCAGATCCTTCAGGGTGGAGCCTTCTTAAGCCAGATGAATCTTTCTAGACTTCCTTCCTAGAAGGTAATTGCAGGTAGCCAGAGGGCCTCAGCTGGGGGTGATTTATCCCCTAGTGAACATCTGACAGCGTTCAGAGATGTCCCCAATTATTGAAATTGGAAAGTAATATTTCTAATATGTGCTGGGTAGAGGCCGTGGATGATATTCTTCAGTGCAGAGTATAGCATACTAAACAAAGAACTGGTAAGTCAGTAGAGTTGAGCTAAGTCAGGTTCTCCAGGTAGCCCTCAGCAGTAGACACTGGCCCTTTTACACTCACAGCTAGTACTTAGCAAAATTGGAGGTCTGCTTTTCACAAGGCCTGGGAGACTTCTTGATCAAGCTATAACACTTTAGTTACTTGATTGCCGGTTTATCCTAACTTTTCTCGGTCTCCCCCAGATTTTAGGGACCGTCACTGCTCTAGTTAAGAGTCTCAAGACCATGTGCGCTTCAGAGTGCTCTCTAGGACTTCAAATTTGTCATGGCTACATAGTCTACCCCACCTTCCCATAAACCCAAGTACTCGGATCACATACACTCTGCATGCTATGGTGTGATTTGATAGCTTCCTCAGTGGTCACTAATTGCAAACAATAGAATAAAACATCATATTGCTATCAAGGCTACATTACAGCTGAAATCACCAAAAAGCAAGTTTATTTCTATTCATACCAGTGTGTGAAACAAACCCATAGAAACAAACAAATGCATTCCCAGCTCGAGAATTCAGATGGTGGCAAATGGCCTTTCTTCTTGTCCCTGGGAACTTCTGGGAAGTACCTTCTGGACAAAAGGAAACACCTTCAGGCTGATTCCATTTTTGCTGGTCACTCTCCTGGAGATGAAACTTGGAATAGGACAGGCAGCTTGGGGTTACAGCCTCCTGACCAGAGGCTCAAATGAACTGGAAGTCAATGCATTCCCAAGCTCAGATGCATGCTCCGGTAGATCATACTCTGATGGCTATGCTTCTCCTAAAGGCACCAAGATCTCTCACCACACATGATTCTGTCTGTCTGCTGAGTCTTCTGAATTTGTTCCCTCTCTATCCAGCAGAGTGTCCCCTTTGCCCTGAATAACTTGCCCACGAGGAAATTATTCTTTTTCTTCTATCTTGAGTTAGAAGAAATTGTAATTCACACCTGTGAATTTAACATATGCTCAAGCATTACTTCTTCTGGAAAAAAAAAAATCTTTCTTTCATCTGGGACTCCCCTGTTGTTACTGATATTCTCAAAGCACTGTGTCCACACTACTATGTGAGCTGCTTGTGCAGGGTAGAGCAAATGGTTATTCATTTACATAACCCACATAAAACCAATGCCCCATGATCAAAGGAGTTTAGAACAACTTAAATTATTTATTGAAATCTCTCAAAGAATGTTAAAGACCTAACTATTAATTCACAACAGAGTGCCTTACCTTCTCATTCCCTTATTCTCTGTGCTCTTCTATCTCTGCTTGGAATTTTCTTTTTCCTTCTTATAATGTACCAAAATTCTCTCTGGACAAAGCCGCTCATACTCCTTGGCTCCCCTTTCCCTCTCTTCCTCTCAACTTCTTCCTTCTAAGCCGTTTTCCTTCCCTCCTAAGCGCAAGCTAAAAAACCCAGAATTGTAGGGTAGTAACTAGGACACTGAGGATCCGGTTGGGACAGCGGCACAGAGAGCCCGGGGGTAGATCTGAATGCGTGTTTCCAGGGGCACAGACACCTGCACCCTCATCGTCTTTTTCCCGTGTGTTTTCTGGTCTGTACTGACGCGCACCTGGGCTTCCAGCACCATGTTAGTCTCACTCAGAGAAAGGGAAACATCACGATAGGTGTGTTGCAAGACAGCATGCTTAGCCTAGACCCTCCAGATCCATGCTGAGGGACACCATGCCATCTGAATCTTCTTTCCTCACTCTCCATTGGGTCTGCATCCATTGATGTTGCCTTATTTTTTTTTCCTCCCGTGGCTCCCACTGATTTGCTTTTGTTTTTCATATGTAAAGAGAGAAGTTATTTTTTTTTTACATGTTCTCTGCATCTAGAAACAGATTTTTAATTATACATTTCAATGTTTTTAATGCGAACATATGAGCAGCTATCAAAAGTGCAGATGAATTCACCACTCCTCCGACTGCTTGTCACAATATTTACTTTTTGCCAAGCATTCTGGGGATATGATCTCACATGTCCACGTTTTTGAAGGCTGTTTTGGATTGTCTGCCAGTGACATGGTCAGTGTTTGGAAAGCTGAGAAAGAGAGGGGCTAGCTAGAGTTTGTGCTGTCTTTGTTTGAGTGGGTAGGGCGTGGAATACAGTGTGATACCTCTGCCTAAGATACCTGTGCATCAGGAGTGAAAGTGGGGCTGACTTTTCAGGAAGAGCTTTCAATAGGCCAATCAGTTATGTCCAGGCTCGGTGTGGGGCTGCCTGCCCACCTGCTTTTGCTTTCTGCCCTCCCTTTCTTCATTTCTCAGATTTGTTATGTTCTCATTCTGGAAACAGAAACTGGGGACAGAGCGTCTCTAAGTCACTGCAGGATTAGGTGATCACCGAAAGATGTATGGCCTGGTTTTATGTCAACTGGACATAAGCTAGAGTCACCAGGGAGGAGGGAGTCTCCAAAGGCTCAGGCAGTGGGCATACCTGTAGGGCATTTTCTTAATTAGTGATTGATGGAGGTGAGCCCGGCCCATTGTGGGTGGGGCCAACCCTGGGCTGGTGGTCCTAGGTTCTCTAAGACAGCGGGCTGAGCAAGCCATGGTAAGCAGGCCTGTGAGCATCACTCCTCCCTGGCCTCTGCATCAGCTCCTGCCCTGTTTGAGTTCCTGCTCTCATTGCCTTTGATGACTGTTCTGTGGAACTTGACTGAAATAAACCCTTCCCCCCCCCCCCCCCCCCGCAGCTTGCATTTGGTCATGGTGTGTCATTGCAGCAACAGTGACCCTAACAAGGACATGAGGATTGGTATCTTGTGCACAGAGTGATGGGAAGTCCCTGGTGAGGAGAGAGGAGAAGCCCGTTATCCTGAGATAAGGTTTTAAGATTTGCCATGATTTGCATAGTGGTCAGGCAAAGACTTTCTCCTCCATATCCAGGTGGGCACTATTCTTGCCTGATCCAATGACTTAGCCTTTGTCCTGCAGTGTGGATTCACAGGGGCAGGGTAGTACTCTTACCCTGAGACTTAGCTTTGGCCCAAACCCAATCTCTGCTCTGGAGCTCACTTTAACCCTAGATTTCTATAGGCCGAGAAGTGATTTTTGTATGTTCCCGAGGTTGTAAGGATGCTAGCTAAAATGGCTGTCTGATGCGGGCATCTGACAGCCATAGGCCGGGTCAACAGCTGTATAGTGTGTGTGAAATAAAATAGGACTATCAGTGTTACTTCTCTCTCTCTCTCTCTCTCTCTCTCTCTCTCTCTCTCTCTCTCTCCCTCTCCCTCTCCCTCTCCCTCTCCCTCTCCCTCTCCCTCTCCTCTCTCTCTCTCTCTCTCTCTCTCTCTCTCTCTCTCTCTCTCTCTCTCTCTCTCTCTCTGTGTTATGTATGTGCTTGGGTATCATTTTTTAGGAGCCGCACACAGTGATATCAGATACAGTCTGTCATTGACTTGAAGCTCATCAAGCAGCCTAGGCTGGTGGAGCAATGACTTCCAGGGATCGTCTGTCTCTACCTCCTCAGCCAGGGTAAGACACCTAGCTACCTCTCTACATGGGGGGGGGGGGGGGGGCGCTCTACATACAGAGCATGGCCCAAGCACAAGGAACCAGATATTTCTCACCTGTGTAGATTCAATCAGGGGCCAAACACATGAGGGACAAGTATGCCCCAATAACAGAGGGCCATGCTTGGCCAGGCCACCTCCTATTTGTATCACCTGTCATTATAATGTTTCTGATTTCCCAGGTCTCATCTACTGGGTATCTGCCACCTGTATGGAATTTCCTTCTGGGTACCCCAGAAACACAAGCATGTTTCCAGAAGTTTAGACAGAGTCCTCACTGCCTGACATAAGTACATTTGCAAAAGAGTTGGTGGGTTACCTCATACCTGCTTATTTCTTTCTAGTTCTGGAGGTAGAAGTCTGAAAGATCTATTACTGGGCTGGCTGGTATGGTATCTGTTCCTTCTTCAGGTTTGAGGGGAATGTGTGTGTCCTGAACTTTTCCAGCTTCTAGAGGTGATCTGCATTCCCTGGTTCATAGTCCCTCCTTCCATTTCCAAAGCCAGCAGCGCCTCACCTCACCCTTCTCGTGTTTGCATTGGGCTCCCTGGATGATTTAGGAAAATCTTCCTATCTTGGTATCTTCAATCATTTGCCAAGCCCCCTTCGTCATGTCTAGTTTTGTACTCTAGATGTGGACCTCTTTTGGGGACTCATTCTGTCTACCATAGACTTCTTTGCTGGGTTCTGCCTTTTTGGATTCTTCTTTGAAAATCCCACACTCCCAGTCTCTACCTTTCTCCCTATCGAGGTCTATAACATTTCTTTCTTTCTTTTTTTATTTTGCTTTTCGAGATAAGGTTTCTCTGTGTAGCCTTGGCTGTTTTGGAACTTGTTCTATAGACCAGACTGATCTCAAATTCAGAGATCCATCTGCCTTTACCTCTCTAGTGCTGGGATTAAAGGCATGTGCCATCATGCCTGGTTTGATCAATACCATTTAAATCTCAGAAGAAACCTTGAAACTTACTGGTGAATTGGAAGTCTCAGGGCAGCCCTTATCACTTCCTTGGTAGTCTGGAGGCAGTGATGGGAATAAAGGCCTGGGTCCCCCTTTTGCCCAGCATCATGTTGGGGTCCCCTCTAGGCCAAGCTCGTTCTCAGGGTTGTGCTTAATATTTGCTGCCTGGCCTGCTGGGCTGTAAGTCTTCAAGTGTAATTTAGGACAATTAAAATGAAGTGTTAGCACACGGCATGTTTCCCTTGCGATGGATGATGATTCTTTAGTATTGTGTGTAGCTGAGCAGCTGGGTCCCTTGATCCATCAGAGGCAGGCAATGCCAGCCTCCAAGCTCACGGCTGATCTCCCACGCAGAATGAATTAACGTGGCAGATATAATTTCCCTGGGTCAGCATGCTTCACCCTGCAGATCCATCTCAGTTGGAGTGCTGGGGAGGCTGAGTGAAGCCACCTGCTTGCCTGACCATAGAGACTTTGTCTAGGACTGTCTGCCTATGACCCCCAGCCCCCACCCCCAGCTTTAGCTTAGAGCTGAGAATTGCTCTTTCTGCCTAATCACAGGGGGGAGGGGAGGGGACTCAATCAACTTGGGTGTAAAATTCTAGAGCCCTTTGGAAAATGCGATTGGATCTGAATCCTGCCTGTTAACATCTCCTAGTTAATTATCATAGGCTGTATTTTTGGCATCAGGTCTGAGTTGGAGGAGAGGAAGTGGATGTTGGGATGGGATCTTCTTCACAATACCAGTTTTAGGAGTCATTTATCTTGTCTTTTAGACTAATTATCCCAAACTCACCACTAGGCTGTCACACTTACATGCTCCAATAAATGTAGTTTTAAATCAGCCACTGACTTTGCGGCTGGGGTGGCAGCGTCCCTGGTTCGTGTCTAACTAGGGCCATCCATCTGCAATCATGGCACTGAGGGGAGGTGGCACTGTTCAGTCTCTATGAATGATCATACTTATTTATATGCAAATACGTTTGACAAATCAATAATGTATGATTTAGCTGTTCGGTGTATGTTAGTACATGGCCTGGCAGTCCCAGGTGGGGGTCCCAGAGAAGGTCCCTTTGGCCTCTGGCTTCTCCCAATTCTTTTATATCCACCCTTCTCTCTCCTATCTTTAGCTCCCAAGATTCTCAAGTTCAAGGCTCTCTTCTCCCTTGTTTAGATCAAGAATTTGTCTCTTTGTCTTCATGCCTACCTTGGGCTCTGCTTTAGTTAGGACTTATTCCTTTTATTAGACTAAGCACACTATTCAACAAATATTTATTATGCACTTCCTATTGTATAACCAATTATATATATATTTGTATATATACATATATATGTGTATATATATATACATACAGTTATGGTTTTTGTTGCTCTGACCAAAATAACCTGACACAAAGTTAAATAGGGAAGGGTCTATTTTGGTTTACAGTTCATGATGGGGAAGGCATGGCAACAGCAGCAGGAGGCAGCAGGTGGAATTATTGTAGTCAGGAAGTGAGGCAGGGCTATAAAATCTCAAGGCCCTGATCTAGTGACCTACTTTCTGCTGTGAGGCTCCACCTCCTACAGGTTCTACAGTCTTCTCAAGCAGCTCCACCAGCCGGGGCACAAAATGTCGAAAGACTGTATACTCTTTCCAAGCACTGCTCTTGAGTGCTTTGTATGCAGTAATACCTAGTCTTCCTAATGGGTTGGTATCAGACAGACAGGAAAACTGAGGCACTGGATTGTCCCAAAATACAGCAGCAAAGCATGTTTTGAGCGGCAAAATCAGGCTGGAGTAGTCTCTTTTTTGATCTTCTGGTCTTTATTGTGAAGTACAGAATCTGTATCTTGAGTGTTGGAGTTAAAATGAGGCTCTGACTTTATGCAGCATTCATTCTGGGAATAAAGAATATGAGTCTAAACAAAACAATGTACAGGATGTCATTGCTGCTATGATAAGTCAAAAAACTTAACCTGACCATGTGCTGTGCAGTGGAGAGATTGTTAGTCCAAAAGAAGGCATTAGCTTGACTTTACTCACTTGCAGGGGCTTCTAATCTAGTGCAAGGGACTGTCAAAAATATTCTCAGATAGACTCAGAAGTTCAGGAGAGCAGTGGTAAGGAAAGACGGCCATTTTGATTTCAACACAGATGAGGGGCAGTAAGCACCAGATGCTTTATCTCAGTCAATACCCACCACTGTGTTCAGGGGAATCCTCCTATTTTCCCATTTTACTGATGGAAAAGTTGAGACCCATTCAGGTTAAGTGGCTTAAGCAAGAATACATAGTAAGAGTGTGGGAGGGGGGCTGGCATTAGAGTCAGCTCTGCTTTCTCTGGTTCCTACCAAGGAGTTCTTCACAAAGGATTACAGTGGTCCTCAGCCTATGGGTCATGAATCCTTAGGGGGTGTGTGTCCTATATTGGCTATTCTGCATATTAGATATTTACATTACAATTTGTAACAGTAGCTAAATTCCAGTTATGAAGTGGTGATAGAAATAATTTTATGGTTGGGGTTGTCACAACATGAGGAACTGTGTTAAAGGGTCGCAGCATTAGGAAGGTTGAGAACCTCTGCTCTAGAGTATGGCCTATGCAGGGGCTGACTCAGGGTCTGGCTCCATCACACTCAGATCCCCCACCCTTGCTGATAGGTAGTAGATTTGGAGCTACTATATCCTCAGGGCTGTCTTCTCCTTCATCCTCCGGTATCTCCCTGTGCCTCTCAGAAACAAGCCTGGTGTCTGTCTATGCACAGCCCACTCCAGACAGCCAAATCCAGCTACTTCTCAGGCTGTTTCCTTAGCTGAACACTCTTCTTTGCTGAGACAACTTTCTCCTTCGAGTCTCTATATGTATTTCCCATCCTCTAAGATACCTTAATGGATTCCGGTAAAGCAACAAAAGCAGCCCCTCATTCAGCTTCCATTTGCTCCATGTGGTGACTGCTTTCCAAGATGGCTCCCAATGATCCTGGCTTCCTGGTACTCATACCCATCTTGTGTAACTGACTCCTATGCTGTATCATTTATTCATGCCATCAACGGGATACATCCAAAGTGATGGTTTGTGACTTTCGTTTGTAACTCTTCAAACTCACCGATGCTCTACTTTTCTTTTTCTTTTCTTTCTTGTTTTTGAATTTCTTGCTTGGGAAAAGCTGGCTGCCATTCTGGGAGAGTTCTCAGATCTTTGGAAGGCCGGTGCGGAGAGATAGTTTCCTGCTAACAGCCAGTACTGGTTTCTGCCTTAATATCCAACCCTCTCTAGCCCTAGTGTCTTTCCAGTCATCACAGCCCTGGCTGACACCCTAACAGCCACCTTAGGATACATCCTGGGCCAACTCAGTCAGCCGAACAAGTTCTAAATTCCTGGCTCACAGGGACTGTGTTCCGTAATAAACTTTGATTGTTTGAAGCCACTAAGCTTGAAATAGTTTGTTAAGCAGTCATACATTGACTGTATTGAACAGATCCTCTCTTCAATATTTCCCTCTTGTCTGAGGGCTCCCTGAGGGCAGAACTGTGTCTCTTTCTCAGACTTGGTTCTTACCACTTGGCAAAGGGTCTGGCACCTAGCAGATAAAGGAAGTTGATTTTTACTTGCCTGATCCCAGGGAAGGGGCTTTCTAGACCTTCACAGGGAGGGGTTGGGGTGATTCCTGATTCAGTTCTCAGACAGAGAGTCGTCTTTCCTGAGAGAACCTCAGTGTTCTGTTTCCTGCTTTTCCGTGGCTTTTGCATGACCTGGAAGCCACCATGGGGTGGCTTGAACAGGCTCCCTTTTCTGCAGAAGTTCCCAAGTTCCAGAAGCAAGTGGTGGGAAGCAGGTATTCTGCTGACTTGTAAAAGCAGCAATGGGCTGTGCCCAGATGCTGGGGTGGGTGTCATCAATTCCAGTTAGCAGTGCCCTTCCTGGCTGTGAAGGCTGTTCCTACTGTATCCCTGGACTCTTAGTACCGATTCTCCTTAGCACTGGTGGCCAGTCCCAGCTCTGAGTTGGAGATATTCACTTCCTCAGGGCTCATGGCCATGAAATATTCAGTGACAGTGACTTTTCCTCTTATATTTCTTCATATTCAGGGTGGCCACTCAATTGATATGTAAATAAAGTGCACAAGCATTGAGCCTGTCCTGTGCTGCATTATTTAAGCCTCAAAACGATGCATCATCCGTCATGGGGCCCATTGGAGAGACCCTGCTGGGCGCTGGGCAATAAAGCCCGCAAGAGCCTCATCAGAAGCAGCGGGTGGCCCTAGTGGAAGTTCATTTATGCATGAAATATTCAGCCAGCAACAGTACCAGTCTTAAACATCAGTAATTGGGGGGTTTCTATTGCTCCTAACTAGTGCCTCTAAATTATTGCAAAAGACTGGCCAATTTACAAATTACACATATTTGTCATGCTTTTGTACCTTTCCTGAGCTAACTGAAATGACCTATGTTGTGGCTATCTCTGCACATACTTGCTATGGTGAGCAGTGCCCAGAGGAACTGTCTCCTCTGAGGAGCAGAGCGGAACCTGCATCAGGCATGCAAGCCTCATCTGCCATTGACCTCCTAATCCCAATTGATGACAATGCCCCCGTCTATGGACCACTCACTGCTTCCTTCTGCTGAGGCCTGGTGTCTGAAGGAGCCTGCCTTCACTCTCTGTTCTTTCCAGTTCTTGTGTAGTTCTGTGTGAGGTGATTTCTCATTCAACAAACATTCACAAAGCATCTGGGTGAGATGTTGGGGCATAACATAGACCCAAAGCATAGATCTTCAAGGAGTGTCTGGTTCTGTTTGGATTATGAAGTGCTGCCTGCAGTGAGCACCTCCTAGGCAGACTCTGAGAATGGCTTACTTGGGAGGTAACCTCAGGAAACAGTGCTGAGGCTGAGAACATGGGGCAGGGCAGAAAGCTCCGGGGGAAGTGTTAGTAAGGATGGCACCTGGGGCTCAGTCTCTAGGGCATCATGAGAGACAGTGTTGAATGCACAAAGGAATCCCCCCCCCCCATTAAAGGGGAAGACTGAGGTATTGGTCAGTCTTAGGGGACACTGTAGAGGTTCCCCTCCTGTGCAGTGGGAAGGATCCTGGCAAGGGCAGTAGGCTTGGCTTCTTCCCCAGTGTTACCCGAGGGAACCAGCAAGTGTCTTATAACCAATTATCTGGATGGGGCAGTTTTTTCTTCTCTGTATCTGGCACAGTCCTTATGTGCATCAATACCTCAGGTTTTCTGGGATGAGGTGGGGGTTTGGAGGCCCCTGTGGGGGTGGCCGCTAACATTTCTGGCAAAGGTTGAGTGCTGCCTACATTGGGCAAGAGTGGGAAGTACAACGATGATGGAAAATCCCTGATTATCCCAAGAATGCATTTTCACTCAGCTGGTGACAGCCTTCTGGTCCCAGAGAAGTCACCTTTTCCGGTAGGACTTCCTTTTCTACCCAGATCCAGAAGATCATCCCCACCTCTTACTCATCTGCTGACCTTTGTTGTTTCTACTCTCCCATGACCAGGAATGAATGGCCAATCTGCTTTACTTGCGCCGACACCCTGGCAACTGACACCACACAAGGCTTACAGAAGGTCTTCAGAGAATGCTCCTCCAAGAGGGAGCAAGTGCCTGAGGTAGGTTCCTCCCGTCACAGACATAGTAGGGTTGAGAGACATTGAGGGGGATAGAACACATGGTGGAGTCAGGGCTGGAATCCAAGAACTGACCCCAGTGTTCTTCAATAAGAACAGCCTTATGCTTCTTTTTCTTCTAAACCCCTGGCACCCCACCAGCATTATCATCCCTTTGAACTGGGGAAATCTCCTTAAGGCCAAATTCAGCACTGAGAGACATAGGACATGAGTTTCTGAAAGCTCATCTCTATCCCTCCCCGTGCCAGGCCTGGCGGGCTAAAGTATGGCTGTTGTGTGAAGAAGTTGTTTCCTGCCCCCACAGGGACATACTGCTGGGCACTGAATGTCTGGTCTCAGCTATTAAGGGAATTCAAATTCCCAGAGAAGAGAAAGGGTCCAGGAAACCCTTCAGGACCAAAATTTTTTTTTGGATAACTCGTTTAAGGCATTTCCTATACAGGTTACCATTTCCTTTTCTTTACCTTTTTATTACCATATATTAATTACATATATTAGATTTTGTTATGACATTTCCATACATATATACATATGTATGTATATGTATTTGTATACACACATATTCAATATTACCTTTCCTTGTCTCCACCCATTCTTTTCTCTTTCCAGTAACTAGTCACCCTTCTGCTTTCATTGTGTGTGTGTGTGTATGTGTGTGTGTGTGGGAGAGAGAGAGAGAGAGAGAGAGAGAGAGAGAGAGAGAGAGAGAGAGAGAGAGAGAGAGAGAGAGAGAGAGAGAGAGAACAAACCACTGAAATTAGTCTTGCTTATAGGAGCATGTGCATTTTACTATTGGATACACTACTGAAGGAAATGCCTTTCTGTCCCCTAGCAACCATCAGGGATGGATGAGTATGGCTTTTTGCATGTGTTTCTCCTCCAGGATGAGGCCCATCTTGTGCAGGTTTTATGCAGTCAATTATAGTTGCCATCTTAAGCCCAGAAGATAGCATTTTATTCCTCACTCTGGATTTTACTTTTTTTTTCTGTTTCTTTTTCCATGGTAATCTCTGAGCCTTGGGGTGGGTGGTGATGGTGGTGGTGCTGGTGGTGGTATAATATAGATGTCCCAGTCATGGCTGAACATTCAATAGTTATTTATTCTCACCACTTTGACTAAGTATGAGTCATTACTAAGTGAAAGCTCTCTGACCAAAGCTGACAGTAGCTCTAATCTGTGGGCACAAACATAATTTATCAGAAGGCAGTTTGATGGTTACATCATGTCTACTTAGTCAAGCAAGAGCAGTTGCTTCTCTACTAGAGTCTATGACATCCTTAGGCTTTGGACCATGTTTATGGTAGCGGGTGACAATTCTTTCCTATAAAGAGGACCCAAAACAGAGGGTGGTTGGTTATCCCTACAACAGACTTGCCACCATTGCACCAGAGGCCACGTCTTTGTCTGGCTGGTGATCAGTGTGCCAAGCAAGACTCAGAGCTGACTAGACCACTGATGGGAATTTTCCCCAAGCAACCTGCTTAATACCTTCAAGGGTGTAGCTCTTTCTTTGTCTCTCTTTTCGATAGGCTAGAATTTTCTTATCCATTTGAAAACTGACACATATGAGTCTAAATGGAATTAGATATACCAATAAAAATATGAAATGATCTTAGCTTTACTCACTTATTTATTTTTGTTATCTATCTGTCTATCTGAGACAGAGTGTTTCAAGTGACCGGGAATTCACTATGTAGTCCAGGCTGACCTTGAACTTGTGGAAAACCCACTTTAGACTAAAATGCTGAGATTAGAGGGATAAGCCATCATGCCAGCTTTATGATTTCATATTTATAGGAATTCCCAGTGATAACTGAAAAGGATTGCTATATACTAGTCAAAGTTGACACATTATTGTGTTTCTTTGTTTATGTGTATACATACACACATAAATAAAAATTTTCTAAACTGTTTGGTAGGGAAAAGTGGCCTTTTTTGCTGATTCTGTGCCCAAGTTCCTACAGCTGTGAAAGACACCACCATCCTGTTTCTTCTTCTTTAAGATGTACTTCTTTCTTTCCTTCATTTACTTATTTAGTTATTTATTTGTGTGTGCGTGTATATGTGTTTGTCTACCAAATATGCCTGAGTGCCCTTGGAAGCCAGAAGAGGGTATTAGATCTCCTAAAGGTAGAGTTACAGGTGATTGTAAGCTGCCCAGTGTGGATGATGGGAAACAAACTCTGGCCCCCCCCCCCCCATCAGCCTATTTCTTGCTGCACACTTTTGTGTGTGGTGTTTCCAGGGTTAGGAAGGAGTGAGGAAAGCTGCTATTTATCTCTGAGTTTTGTTTTAAGTACTCCCAACTCTGGAAACCCTGGTCATGTTCTTCTCCTTTGCTTTTTCCTTGGAATGAAACTGGGTTTCTTCATCCAGACTGGAGCTCCTTGGGTCAGATGTGGGACTCATTCATGATATAACCTGAGCTCAGATAAGCAGCTGGGAAATGTGGGCGGGATGAGTTAGAACAACGTACTATTTGATCTGCTTCTGAGATCTGTGCTCTTTGAATCCACACATTCACAACCCTGCACTCCTTGGTTTGCTAAGAGATCCAGGCACTGAAGGGTAGGGGGATTTCTATAGGGAAAAAGGAAACGTCAGCATTCTGGTTTGATGTGGGCAGACTGCTGGTTGCCATTCTCTCTCCTCCTCCCATATTTTAACATTCTCCGCATTTCGCCCTTTTAGACTTCCCTGGGTCTAGCCAGGAGTTGCCTGCTTCTCTTCCATTTCTAAGCTTCCCAAACAAACTTCCTATTAATGCTTGCCTGATGCAAATGTCAAATGGTCCTGTGTGGATGCTATTAAAATAATGAATGCAGAAGGGGATAGATGAACAAGGCTGGGAATCGATCTTGGACCCCTGATGAGATCATTAAGAACTGGGGGGAGGGGAGGGGGCATCGTTCTCACAGGTTGAAATTTCACTAGTGCCTCTTCTTCCCCTCCATCAACTCCTTTCCTCCTTCCTGTCTCCCTGCTGATTTATGGGCTGGATGTCTCCCCTCCCCCCACCCATTACCCTCAATGCAGTGCTAACTCACTATGGAAAATCTATTTGTGTCAAATGAAATTTTATCTTGGCCTAGGAATTAATGCAGTTTGTAAAAGATGTTTTAATCACACTTTCCTTAATGCAAAAGTATTGAGAAAAAAAAAGCTACCCAAAGATTCAGGCATGTGTCATGAAGATGTTTCTTAGCTCCTTGATGAGGACACATAGCAACCGACTTGGTCACAGTGGAGGAAGAAGGAGAAAATGTCCCGGGACTGTTCAGCTGGCTGATGGAGGAGGGCGCGGAGAGTGTTTTAAATTAAATCCTTAAGAGAAATTGACTCTATTATTTTTGTCAATGATTCTTCTTGGACTTATGTTCACACTAATATAAAATAAAGATTTAACTTCTGATTATTTGACTTAATTCATGAAAGAGGGAGCAGATGTGGGGATAAAAAAGCCCAGTATGCACAGGTCCAAATCCCAGTGGATCCACTTCCTGCATGTGTGAGGATGCCTCCCTGAGGTGCAGTAAAATGGGAATTACCTTCTTTAGCACTCCTTGCATCCTGTGAGGATTGGATGCACAGATACACAGGAAACTGCACAGCTTGAGGCTGGAGCGGAGGGAGCCCTTCCATGGATGCGGCTTGCCCTTCATTCTTTCCGTTTCTCTCCAGAGTCAGAAGACATTAGTCATGCTGTAGCATTGACACTTCAGACTAGCCAGGCACACAGTAGGCACTTTCCAAATATTCACTGAGTGAAAGACTAGCTTGTCTGGAGAATTATTGGTATGATTATTTCTTTGGTCTATAAAGAAAATAATTCAGTGGATAAGAAAAAATGCCACCCCTGCAGGTAGCTTGTAGGTTTGCTGTTTTCTTTGCACCTGTCTGAATTCCCATATTCATTCACTCTCTGTGCTCACACTTTAATGCTTCTATTATCTGAATACACACACACACACACACACACACACACACACACACACACACACACAGAGTTACTTGTTTGCTTTTGCCTATCTGCCTACTGTATTCAAAGCTTTTTCAGAGCCTGGGTCTTTCTCACATGCCATCATCGTATTGTTGAACCTGGCAAATAGTTAATGGTCAAGAAAACATTGGCTGGATGTCTTCATGAACAAGTGAATATGCAGAAGAAGTGGAATGGCTTCCTGTGTGGATCCCTGCTCGTCTGTGTAGAAGCCAGGGACTCAGCACTGGGGCAGCCTGCTTCTGGAATGGCTGGTTCAAAGCTCTTAAAACAGATGCCAAAGGAGTAGGTGTGGCCTAGGGGAACATATGAGAAGAGGTGACTGATAGAGTGATGTAAGATCCATGAACACTGAAAAACGTAGTTCCCTGCCTCATTTGGTCTGAACCGCAAAGACCAGCTTCTCTCTGTGAGTGAGAAGGAAACCAAGCAGGAAAGGGCTTAAAAGTTGGCCCGCGGAATCCCTAACCATGTACCTATAACCCCCTCAGAGCGCATGAGAAAGGGAGATCCCTGTGCTATCTGGTCCTGGTTTGATGGTGGACCTCCCCTGCTGAAGTGTGCCAGAGCTGGGACCAGCTGGTGGCACCAGGTCAGGTTCTGTCACAGAACCTCTTGCAGCAGGGTCTGCACAGCTTTGGAAACCACAGACGTTCCTATTTGTCACAGGCTCCACAGCTCATAGGGCTCAGGGCCTTTACAGCCATATTTGGCCTAATGTCTCTGCTGTGGCTTAGTTTCAAAAAAAGCTCCGAGCCTGGCTGTTGAGTGGAGTAGAAAGCTAAAGGCTATTGGAAGGGTGAATAGGTACTTTCATTTACTCAACCATTTAGCCATTCCATTAATTAATTTGCTCAATTGGGTTGTTTTTTTCTCCATCTTTTATATGTTAACCAACATGTCAGGACAATGAATTTAATCATGCAAAAAACAGACATAGTATGTATCTGCCAGCATGAAGCTTATAGTCTAATGGAGAGAAACCACTCACAAGAATAATGCATACACACACACACACACACACACACACACACACACACACACACACACACAATCTATTATCACCATAGTAACCTAATATGAAGGGAAATTTCAGGGGTGTGTGTGTGGTTTTTTTTTTTTTTTCTCTCTCTCTCTTTTTTAATTGGGCACAATGGCTGTGCCTAAATCTGCTGCTATTTCAGCCATCAATTGCAACTCCACAGTTACCAGCCTGCTTCTCTGGCAGCCAGTTCTATTCCCATAGGCATTGGCTCTGCTACTACAGGTAGCTTTAACTAAATCTCTACCATTCTACTTATAAATAAAACTCAAGACTCAATGGCTGGGGTGAAAACCTGATAGCTCAGAGAGGTTAAGTAGCACCTTCCTAACCTTCTCTCCTTGCTGACATCTCCCTAAAAGCTCATCCTTCTGTTCTGCTAAAACCGGAAAAGCCACGCCACTCAAAACCCCTTCCTACTACTTTCAATGAAACTCTCTGTCTCTCCCAGGTGCCCTCTGATGCTCTGTGGTTACTCTCTGTCAGCTGGTTGCTAACTGAATCTCCTGGCCCAAAATTAATTTTATTTAATTAATGCAAACACAAATTCAGGGTTCACAGTGTGATTGAATATCCCCCAACAGGTATGTATCAGTTCTTGATAGTAAGAGAATATTGTATAACAAATCAATCCATAAGGTCATGTCTCAAAACACTGTTTAATTAAGTCAGCCTTTCAGGTTGAGATCTGCATGGTAGCTTGTCTTGCCTTATCCGGATCCTTCATTTATCTGGTTGTTTGGGGTGGGTTGGCTGGCCAAGATGGCTTTACCTGAGACATCTTACTATTTATGTGTCTTCTTCTGTAGCCTGGAATGTTCTCCAGTTGAAAGTGAGAAGCAAGAGTTAAGTGAAGGTGTGCAGGGCTTTGAGTGGCTGCAGGAGCCCTCTCCGGTGATGTGACATTCCAGCTGAGCTGTGCAGCGGTAGGAGTTAGCCACTGTCACAGTCCTGGCAGCCACTCCATTTCTCCAGCTCTAGTGAGCGGCAGGAGGAGAGGTCAACTATCAAACCAGCGACAAATGGCCAAAAGACCTCCATTTCCTGTGCGCGCAGAGCTAGCTGTGGACACTTGGCCAGGGATTCCTGTGCTCACTACAGAAAGCCCATCTCCACTTGTTGGCTTATTTTGTTGGCTAAGGCAAGTTTTAGGGCCAACCTAGGTTTCAGTGGTGGGAAGCTGGACTCTACCTCCTGTATAGAAAGACTATCAATCAGGTTAAGGAGATAGATGGGGCTGGGGCAGCAAGAAGTACTGGGGTACCAATGTATTACCATGCAACCTGATTAGGTGCATCGGTAGGCTTGATTTCAAGTAAGTGGTTTCAGGAAGGCTCTCTGACGTTGTGACATTTCAGCTAAGTTTTAAAGAGTTAGTCAAGTGAAAACTGAGGAAAGAGCATTCCAGGCTGAGAACATAGGCTGGCTGTGCTCTGAAGAGCGACTGAACTAGTCAGAATCAGGATACTCACTGGAGGGCTGCAGAAGAGGCAGGTTTAGGGTTAGATGAGGCACAGGAGAGCAGTGACCAGCCCAGGCTCACTCCAGAGCAAGACCTGCTGGAGCAGAGGAAACATACCGGCTTGGATTATAGAGTATATATAATGACATAAGCCTGAGTGGGTGTGAGAGTCCTCAGAGGGCTCATGGAATAGTTAGAAATAACAGGTGACCTGAATAAGTCACAGATACACATAAGGGGGTGAAGCTAAGAATCATGTAGGGTCCTACAGAGCATCCAGGGTCAGGACAAGGAGCAGAGCTGTGAGGTGTTGAATAGAGGGGGAGAACTGAGGGGAGGGAAGCCTTTGGAGTGTGTGTGTGTGTGTGTGTGTGTGTGTGTGTGTGTGTGTGTGTGTGTGTGTGTATGTGGTGTCTGGACCATGGGTGGGGCTGAAGGAGACAGGAGGGTTTTGTAGAGAAAACTAGGCCAAATTAGAAGTTGGGACTGGATACTGAGGGTCAGGCAGATTGAAGTTTTGGGATTCATGGTAGATCACATTTGTGTGTGGTTGTAACAAGGAACCCAAGGTCTAGAGAAGTGTGTGGGAGATCCAAACAGAAACACTAGATGTAAGGATCCTCGGCACATAGTAGCCACACGGTGAACCCAACATGGCACTGGCAGAACACACCACATATGGAGGGCATGCCCTTAGGTGTGGCTACGTCAGTATGTGCCCACCCATTTTCTTAAAAGGAGCTGCCACATGAAAGTCTGTCTGTCTGTCTGTCTGTCTGTCTGTCTGTCTGTCTCCTGCTTCTTTCCCTCCTATCTGCTCATCAATGAGATGGGTGGTAGAGATCAAAGGTATTCTGGGGAGGGGACTTTGGAGTAATGGGAACAGACAGAACTTTCTCCACTCTTAATGTCTCATTTCTGGGCTCAGCCTCAGGAAATTAGAAAGGGGATGAGTTTGTTCTTGCAGCCCAAGCCTTCGTGGGGGTGAGAGGGAGGTGACCAGAGGACTGTATAGGGGGAGGAAGGAGAGCCATGAAAACAAGTGGAGAGATCTGTGGGATAACACTCTTGTACACTATAAAGATTTGTTACCGGTAGTGGTTTAGTAGAATGCTGATTGGCCAGGAGGCAGGCAGGAAGTATAGGTGGGGCAACCAGACCACGAGAATTCTGGGAAGAGGAAAGGAAAACAGTGGATGCCAGCCAGATGCAGAGGAAGCAAGATGAGGAAGCTGAAGCAAAGGTGCCCATCCACATGACTAAGCACAAATGATAATTATGAGTTAATTTAGGTGTAAGAGCTAAGTAAGTAATAAGCGTAAGCTACTGGCCCAACAGTTACTATAATATTACATCTCCAAGTTAAATATTTTGTAAGTAGCCAGAAGTCCTACAGGTGGAAGAGATTCTTCTGAACCTTGTGAGTAGGCAGACCAAGAAACTTCCGACTAAAAAGATCTTTCTGAATAGCACCAGGGATGGGAAGGTCTCACATCCAGCTGTATGACCTTGGGCTTGAATCCCATACCAAACGGGTACTTAAAACAGTACTTCCCATTTTCCAAGGTTGTACAGTAAAGCTGCTAAGATGAAATGTGGAATTCTGGTCAAATTTAGGGCATCAGATACTATAAGAGAACACTAACAGGACAGCTGCTTTGGCTAGGGAACACTGTTTATACATACTGCAAGGTGAATGTCCATAGCAGGCATGGGGGTCAACGGTACTGTTGGCGGTTAGGGTCAGGTGATGTGGGTGGTAAGCAGCCTTATGGGCTTGGTGCCTGGAAGATGTCTTGGCATTTGGAGGAATGCTGGTCTTTCCCCATTCTGCCTTCCAAATCTGCAGGAGCTGCCCATCTGTCAGTGACTCAGACTGTCAGGCAGGCTGGTGAGGGGCCCACAGGCAAGGGAGGCTTCTCTGACAGGAGAGTCCTTCACTGTCAGCAGCTTCGCCTCAGTGGGTTAATAAAGCCATCCATCACATGCTCCATGCCAGGTATCTAAATGCCTGCTTAATACCACCCTGGGGAGTGGAGCCTGCACTGGGGATGCTCACCCGGCCAGGGTACTGGGATGGGAGAAACTTGGTCTGGGGTGAACTCAGTCCAGATCTCCCTCAGCCCAGCTGGCTTGAATGTCTGCAGGAACCATCCATATATGAGGTTGTTGACAGATCAGCACAAGTAGAGCAGACACATAGAAGTGCTCCTAGCTGGTGTGTTTTAGTCACACTACAGCTATCCTGTGAGCCAAGTACTTCCTATGTACACTTTGTCACATGAGCTTACTACAGATTCTGTCCCCACTGTGCAGATGGCAGGACTTGAGGGTCATGAACCATGTGTGGTCACGGAGCCAACGAGCTCAGGTCCACCTCACTTTGGAGCACCAGTCATTCTTTACTGTGATGTTTTTCTAGTTTTCTGGGCCAGGTTCTTTCACAGTTCTAAAATCTCCCAGGCTATGAGGTTCAGAAGGATCCTTGCAAGGACACATAGCCAGGAAGCTCGGAGATGGGACTCAGCCCAGGTCTGTGCCCCCCCCCCCCCCCGATTTGTGGTGATGTTATTATTATTTGCCGCCAGAATAGTATGCTTTCAACACCTTTCTGCCACAGACCTTCCTTCTAAAAAATCTGATTCGGGATCCTGATGTAAAGAGCAGGTGGGGAGGGTACATTCTGTTAAGCAAGGCCTGTCCTCCTACCTCAGATGCAGTGGCTTAATGCACAGTTCACCTATGACCTCTTGCAGTTTCAGGGTGTTAAGAACTCAGAGTAGAGGGCTAATGGATCTTAGGAAAGTTAAAAGTTGTAGCTGACATCTGAAGGGCTAGACTCAGTTCTAGTGGCCACAGCTGATTATGAGTGGGTGGCCTGAGTTCCTCCCGTGTGGTCTCTGTGGGAGCCAGTCTGGGTTTCCTAACCACATGGTGATTAGGATCCAGTGGTATCTTTGGAAAGCCACAGGACCCTTTATGATCTGGCCCTGGAAGTGAGGCAGCATCACTCATCACTTCCTGTCTAAGTTTAGAATAGGAAATAGACTGGAGGGGGAGTGTGGGACTGGAAATATTGTGAGACTAATAAATCCAAATCGGCCCAAGGAATACCAAAGAACATGTTAGTCCATTCATTCTGATCCTCCTGGTTCTCACCCACCACCCCTTCTCTGTCCCCTGATTTGCTGTGGGAGTAGTCGCTTCTCTGCCTGGTCCCCTGTTAGCGCCTCCTGTTGGTCAGCTCAAAAATAGCCCCTATCTGTCTCTTCTTCAGGGGCCTCAGAGGTCCAATCCATCCTCTTCCTTCTCACTTACTTTTTGAACAGCCTCTATATTAGTTGGGATAATTCTGTCAACGCATGCCTTTTATGCCCAGAACGTGCCTGCTAAATTTGTTAAAGAATACCCCAGGCTAACACATCATTACACCCCCAAACTCATCTATCTTTTTATTCCGGATTAATTCTTTTTCTCCCTCTCTCTTCACCTCCTCCATAAATCCTGGTGCACTTAATTAATTTCAGTTCCTCTGTAAGGTCCATAATACAGAATTGTTCAAGCAAACACAAAATTAATTATTCTATTTACAGCCTTCTCATTGAGAGGAGCATTTCATCTTTCATAATTACATTTTGGAACGTCCAATTATGAACTGAGGCGCCTGCTGTTTTGCACACAGGGATGGTCCCCAAGTGTCCTAGAGGTAGGGGAGTTGGGCTGGTGGCTTCTTTGTACTTGGTGTTGGCACAGACACTCCTGGTTTGGTCCATGAAGGAACTTTATGGAGACATTTAAGTAGGGGCAAGATGACAAAATGGTTTAGAGCCTGGGGATGGAGGTGAGAGAAGCTGAGGAAGCTGGAAGGGAGGGAAATAGAGGATGACTTAATCGGGATCTCATCATAGGACCAAGAGTCTCAGATGGGAAGAAGCAGATCCTTCACCTTGCCAAGATGCCAAGGAAGATTCTTGGGTTTTCTGCAAGCCCAGGACACAGGCACTTGGTGCTAATCTTTTGCTGTATTTCCCTGATCTTAGGTATGAACCCTGGAGGCCCTGGCTTCCTCCTTTCCACCTCTTGGTCACAGAGGACCACTTTGGTGGCTGAAGTCTTACCAAGCTATTGGGCTCTCAGCTAGGACATTTGGAGCAGAGTGGGGGAGCAACTCTCTCTGCTCCTTCAGGACTACTCTTTGGCCTTTCAATAGCGTATGACAGCAATGCCTCTTAGATGGGACAGACAAAGTCACTTAGCCTCTATTTAGGGCCCTGTTCTAAACACCCAGGCCAGTCCAGGGGACAGTCACCTGGAGCAGCAAGATGCTTGTTGCATGGAGTTCTAAGATCAAGAGTCTTGTCTAATGGTTTCAAGAAGCATCAGTTTCTATTGAGCTACACACACATGAAACTTAGCACGATTGTTTAAAAACAGGTTAAATGACTCATCAGAACATTTATTAAACAGGGTGCTGTGGTTTATGTCTGCGATTCCAGGACTCAGAGGCCAAGGCAGGGGGGATTTTAAGTTCAGGACTTGGACTATATAGTGAGACCATCTTATAAAATAAAACAAAAGTAAATTTAGTAAAAAGAAAAGTCCACTTCTTAGAGTAACCGTGTCCTCAGTGGTGGGGGGATGACTCCGTCCTCCTATGTTGTCTTCTCTCTCCCTTCAGAGTGCTCCCTTAGCATAGGGTGCTCTCCCTTTCTCTTAAACATCCAGCTGAGTTCCTATGACCTGGGCAGCTTCACAGAGGGTATCACATATGGGTAACTGTACATGTGCCACTTATTTTATACTCACAGCTGTATTGTAGCATTTGGGATTGGATTCATGACACCTGTGAGCCTCATTGCAGACAATTATGCAGGTGGGTGTGAGGCAGGCTAAAGTGCCAGCCATGGGTGGGCTTTGAGAACTCAGGGAAATTGTTGATTCAATAATTGTGGCAGATTTAGGAATAAGGTTTTACTCTGGCCATCTGTGCTTACTAACTGGGACACCTAACTTCTCTTTGCCTCAGTTTCCTCATGTGTCAAATTGGGAAAACACTACCCACCTATGAGGCTGCTGTGAGGTGTGAGGTGTCTAAGGAATTGAGTGTGGAAAGCTGGATCACCCAGGGTAGGGGGGCATTAAAAGGTCATGCTTTTGAAAGGTAGACTTTACCTGTTTAATAGTAAAATTTGAGTAGACAGATAAGAGAGATGTATTTTGTAATGGAAGCTTCTGACTTGGTTTAGAAAAGCTAGGGTTTGGGAGATGTGAGCCCCAAGGAGTAAAGCAATAGTTATCATGAAGGGGTAGGGAAGGCTTTGAGCACCCACTGTCTGTCTACTTACATCTCTACCATGTTTCTCATGATTATCATCTCCAAAAATTCCCAGGTCACTAGAATGAACATAGAGCCTGTATGGGGAACACTAAGGTCAATCTGATCCCATCCCCATCTCTTGCTCACTGGCTCTTTATATGCTGGACTCCAGCCACACTAGTCTGCCCTCTGGTTCTAGAACCACTAATGTCTTTCCTACCTCAGAACTTAGTACTAGCCTTTCCTTTGGTCACTCATATTCTTCCCTCAGCTGTGAGTGTAGATGGCTTCAGTGCCCTCTTCAGAAAACCTTCTCTACCTCTCTTCATGTTTTAGCTCTTAGCCTTGCCCTTTCTCTTGAAGCAAGCACCTATGAGTTGTCTTCATACCCCTTCTCACTACTCGTAACCTCATGCTTTCTTGTTTATTGTCTGTTTGTAAAACACTGGACTATAAAGACGTTGAAGAATGGAAATCATGCTTGCTTTGCTCCATTATTTATCTTCATTTCATGGTATGGTTATATTGAGTGTTGTGTGTGCATATGTGTGGGAGGTTGTGTTGTTTCATTTTAAATAATTGTCCCACCCACTGGTTTAATAAAAAAGAGCTGATTGGCCAAAGGCAGGCAGGAAGTGTAGGTGGGGCTACCAGACTAGGAAAAATCTCTGAGAGCAGAATTCCAGACAGAGCACCAGGGAGAGGCCGGGAAGAAGCAGAGGACAACCATGCTGCTCTAAAGAAAGGTACCGAGCCACATGGCTGAACAAGAGACATGGGTTAGATGAAGGGTAGAGAGCTAGCAAGTGATATGCCTGGGCCTGAGGCTGATCAGCCAAAAACTAATGAAAGCGTCTGAGTGTCTCTGTGGGACAGCGGGTCTGCGGGTCTGCGGGCCTAAACCTTGAGGTTAGGCAGGAAAGTCCGAGCCAGAAACCTCGAACTACACATATGTGTGCACACATGTGCATGTATGATGCACATGTGTGTACATATGTAAATGCACAAGGCTATGTGTGACTGAAGGACAGAGCAACCATCCCCTCCTTTGTTACTTGGAGAAAATCTTTCACTGAACCTGGAGTTTCTTTCTTCAGAGTTTTGGAGTTACAGGCTCACATGGCTGTGCTGGGCTTGTGTGTGTCTGTGGAGGGAGCTGGGGATCAAAACCCAGATCCTCACGCTTGTGAAGCAAACGCTTCCACTGTGCCGTTTCTCCAGTGAGCCTTTTTTTAAGGGCATACACTATTTCTATATTCTCAGTGGGACACAACAAGCCTGACATGAAGACTTTGGTCTGTCCTCACCTGTGATGTGCTGTAGAAGAAATGGGCCAGTTTCAATTTTTTTCTTTAAACGGGTATTGTAATGTTGAGGAGCCTTCTTCCAAGTGAACAGACCCTTGAGATAGGGGAGAGCCATTGATTCATCTCATAAGTGATTTTCTTCAGATCTGCCCACACTGGATAATTACTTGCCTTGTAGGCTGAGAATGTCTTCCTGGTGTTCCAACCTGGTAGGTTTGTTTTGTTTGTTAATTAGCTATTAATTGTAAGGGCTTCTTGGAACTGGAGGTTAAGAAAAAAAACCAAAACAAAAAAAGCCCAAAAGGAGACCTCAGAGATGGGTCAGGGGTCTAGGGCAAGCAGGGACGTCAGATTAGGATGAGGGTGACCTCACTGGGCACTGGGTTAATTCGTTTCAAATGGTATCACATCTATAAAGTCCATCAGTTCCTGGGATGGTGAGTGATTTTGTCAATTAAGTCCTCTAAACACTACAGCTAAATTCTCAGTAATGGAGCCACAGATGGTGGGTGAGAGCTGTAGCCACTGCTGGCCACGTGCAACAGGGGCTGTCCTCGAAGAAATGGGCCACAGATGGACACAGGGAAGCTGAGAGGGAGGGAGGTGGCTCAAAACTGAGGACTTGACCATGGTGTGTCCTTTTATGCCCTCTCCCTTGGCCTCTGTTGCTTCTCTATCAGGCCCTGCCCCTAGACCATCTTAGCCTGAGAAGAATATCCTCATAACTTGAGCTCCGTTCTCCAAGATGCTCAGGCTAGAAGCTCTATCATAGATGACTAACCATTCTCTATTTCGCCTCCCCCACACCTCACTCTTAACATATCTGCTATCTCTAAGATTCAGTGTGTCTTAAGCACTCTCTTCTTTGGCTTTGCTGGTACATTTTATCTTCCCCAGTGGCCCCCCAATTCACCATCCTCTCTCCTGGAAGACCCCAATAATTATCTCATGGGGTTCCCTACTGCCCTTCTTGACCCTGTAATTCTCTCTTCACCCAACATCTGGCCTGATCTTTCCAAGGATGTATTCAATCACATCACTTTCCTGCTTAAAATTCTCCTGGGGCTTCTCCTTCCCTAGATAAAGGCAACAAGTCCATCCAAAGTCTGTAAGACCCTGTTGATCTAATGGCTCCCTCTCTTTCCACACTCAATTGTCGCTAGGGCTGTGAACAAAGTGCTCTTTCTAAGAACACCTTCTACATGTCTGTGTCTATGGTAGCATGATTTATTTCCTACGAGGCTGTTGCTGTGGTTCATAGTAAGTACAGGGTTGAACTGTTTCTACCAATCATCTAACCTATTTCAACAGGTTATACTAACCAGTCCTTTAATAGTGACCTTGGTGGCAATAGCTCTGTATCTTTCAGAACTGGACATAGCCCAGTGAAATTCACTCAGGCGATGTGCAAATCAGGCTGAAGAGAGTGGATCCTTTGTCCTGAACTTAGTTTGCTTAGGGTTGCCTCTTGGTTCTGGAACGCCCTTTGCATCCTCAGATAGCTCATTTCAGCTCTGTATGCCCTTGAAAAGATTTGCTCATCTGTTAAATGGCCACAGTGACAGCACCTGTTTCTAGAGGTTCTGTGGGATTAAATGAAATAATATGGCTTGAAACAAATCAGTCCTAGCTTGTTTTTATCACCTCCAACCCTTCTTCTGATGGCGCCACCATCACCTAACAGGCACCGTATCATTCCCTCTCCTGATTCTTCTGCTGCTGCTTTCTTCTTTGGTCTCTTCACTTTCATTTCTCCAGTGATCACTAGGAGAAACAGAGGTAACGATTTATGGAAGACGTGTTGCATGCTGGGTACATTCATGCATGTTATCTCATGAATCTTCTTCACGTAGACATTTGCATTCTCGCTGTGCTCCATGCCCCTCTCCATATATGAATATATAAAGTATCAGAAACTGAGGGTGTAGGACTGACAGCCTACTTCCCAAGCTAATTAATAACCAAGACATGCTAAGAATCCCAGGCTGTTTCACCCCCAAAGACTAGTCGATAGAAGTGGAATAATGAACTGTTCGGGTGCAGTGCCTGTGATCACAAATAGGCCTTATTTTTGTATAAGAACCTGCTCTGATATGGTTTATTTTCTTTCTAAAGGAGATTTCAGTTCAAAAAATTTGTTTTTTATTGCTCTCTAAGTCTTGATTAAAGGGGCAGAAGCACAATATGATTTATTCCAGTCTCCTTTGGCAATTTCTTCCTTACCTTCCTTCCCTATGGAGAACCACCTCAGCAGATTTTGGTATTTACCTTTATTATAGTAACACATGTTTACATAGTCTTTGCTGATTTTTAGATTTGTGTATTAAGTCACAGAGGACAAGCCTTTCTTCTCTTTCCTTTTTTCTCCTCACTGTTTGACTCTTTATCTTTTTCTTATTTTTTATTTGTTATGGAAGACATGTTGCATGCTGGGCACATTAGGGTTAGATGGTGGTGGTGGGGTGTGTGTGTGTGTGTGCACGTGTGTGTACTTGAAAGTTCTTGTTCCTGCATGAAGAAGCCAGAAGAAGGCATCGGATTTCATCCTCTATCTCTCTCTGCCCATTTCTTTGAGGCAGACTCTCTCCTGAACATGGAGCTAGTGTCTCAGCTAAGCTGTAAGCCAGCAAGCCTCATCAATCCTCTGTCCCATCCCAGGACTGAGGTCACACGTACTTGGAGGGACACCTGGCTTGTACACTGGTGCTGGGATCCATGCTCTGGTCCTCATGATTGTAAACAGAATGCTCCTAATCTTTGAACCATCTCAACAGACTCTTTTTATTAATTAATTTATTTTGGAGGGGGGGGGAAGGGTAACATTATGAATCTCAGGCTGGAAGAGACTATGTAGCTCAGGCTAGCCTTGAACTTGTGGACTATCTTCGTGCCTCAGCCTCTTAAATGCTGGCATTAGATTGTAGGTATGAGGCATCGTAGCGGGTGGTGCCTTGGCCCTCTTATCCTACCTATTTGTCTAGCCATGCACACAGAGCCTTCTCATATACCCTATCTTCCATGGTAGTTATAATTCTGCCAAGATCAAGGCTTAACAATCCCATTATGATGGCTCTGTAAACATTCATCACATCGAGCCAGGTGGAAAGCCATTAACATTTTCCCTGCATAACTTGTAATTTCCTTGAAGTTAATATTTGTACTTTGAGTTCTTTTTAATTTTTTTTTAAAGCAATGTATGCATGTATGGTGTGCACACATGTATGCTTATTTGTACGTGTGTGGAGGTGCACACGCACATGTGTGTGGAGGCCAGAGAGTGGCTGTCTTCCTTGGTCAGTCTCCTCTTTGTTTATTCAGACAGGGTCTCTCATTTAAACCTAGAATTTGATGATTTGTCTAATCCAGCTTGTCCCAGAGAGCCCCTGTCTCTGCTGGGATCACAGGTGGGCCATCACTCCCACCTGTTAGGAGGGTGCTAGGAACCTGAACTCTGGTCCTCACACTGTGTTAGCCATGATTTCCCGTTAAGCCACCCCTCCAGCCCCTGTGGCTTAGGTTTTAAAAGCATAGTTCACCCTGTGCTTATCATTGGTTCAAGTCCACGCTCCTTGCTAGATGTGCAAGATACCGATGAAGGCACTCAAACACATCAGTTATCCTGGCAATCTTGTCTTGGTGGGGAGTGGCTCTCCCAGGCTGTGGCTTGTTTTGTTCTGGCCTGGTAGCCCAAGATGCATACACAGTTGTCTTCCTCAGCTCTCCTATGATATTGGGGTTCTGACATTTAGCCCCGAGTTGGATTTCTCATTTTCTGAATCTCATCTTCCTCTTTCTGGGGATATCTGAGGATTATCCCTAACTGTGACTCAGGAAGGGACTCTGAAGAGGTAGAGAATCAAAAAGCTTCTCATCTCTGAAAGTGTCCTGAAGGAATTTATTCTCATAGTTGATCAATTGTTTAGAATTGTTGAACCATTGGCTTTATTTATAAATTTAAATCTATACTTCGGAAGTCAGTGTCTCTTGGCATTCTTACCTGCAGAGTCCCTACCACCTTTAACAGGGATGACTTCTGTTAATGCAGTATTCCAAAAATCATGACTATGGAGGACAGGTGGCTCTGTCTTGATCATCAAATCAGAGGAAAGCCTGCTGGCATATCACAAGGATGTGCAAGCAGCCTTTGGAGGGATTTCATGATAAGAAACTGAGGCATCTCACCAACAGCTAGCATCTACTTTCCAGCTATGTGAGTGAAAAATCTTAGCCGTGGGTCCTTTAGATCCACCTGTGCCCTGGATGACCAACTGAGTGATGCTCTGATTACACTCTAATGAAATACCCTGGGCCAAAGCTGCCAGCCATCCCACTTCCAAATGCCTAATGCACAAACACTGTGTGAGATATGCATGTTCTTGCTGCTCTAAGCAGCTATTTGGGTTGATTGTCCTACAGCAAGAGATACTAATACAAATACACACCACATCTGGTTTCTGTTTCTTTACTGGATATTCATTCTCTCCTCCACCCCTGTCTCCCTCCTCTCAGCTTGTAGGATCTTCTGTTTGTACCCAAGGTCCTACCATTTTCTCCAATACGTCATTAGAATATGCCATGTGTGAGACTATTTCTTTGTTATAAACCCTTTTAGGAGAAAAGGGAGAAGGTTGGAAATATTGGTGAGCCAGGGGGGATGGAGAATACCCCAGATCTTCAGACGAATCCATCTGGAGTAGGCAGGGGGAAAGAAGTGCCCGCAGCTAAGGTCTTTGGGGTGATCATCCATGCTCCCCTCTTTGGTGTATCTGACTAGTAAGTAGGGATGTCTGTGATGGCTGTCAGGAAGACTTATCTCCAGACAGGCTCTCAGACTGCCTGCTTTCTCCCATGCTGCTCCCCCTTCCCCAATTCATTTTCCACCTTTAATGTACTGCTGTGGAGCTTCCTCTCCCATTAGGGCCTGTAATGTGCACCAATTCCCTTCAGCTTGACTGCCCTTAATAGGCAGCGTAAATAGAATTTAGTGTGGCGTGCACTAACATCTCTATCCATTGTCCAGAGATTAAATACTTGCCACCAATGGTTCATGCATCATCAGCCCCAAGCCCAGCTTCATAGCTCCCAACCAAAAGAGGATATTAAATTAATTTGCAGGTTGCTTTACCAGAACCTAACAACAATAACAACAACAAAATCTCCTTGGGAGAAGAAAGGGGGGTTCTGATGCCTCTGCTCTATCAATCAAGGATGTGGGGGAGTTGTTAGGGACCAGGAAAAGCTCTTCCCACTCAGGGCTGGGTGGCCCTGTAGGACCACACTCCTCCACCATGTGATTCTACCCTAGTTCCCTGGCCTTGGCACACGCTCAACACTTCTTTCAGATTTAGGCTCTCTCCAGACTGAGGACTGAAGTTATGGACAGATAATGGGTGGGGGACTGTGAGGCTTGAGTCCAAACTGCAGAGGCCACTTTATTCTTCTTGGGGGGGGGGATAGCCAAAAGACAACAGTGAACTACATGAGCATCCTAGAGGTCCCCAAACCCCTCAATGGGATACTGGGATCCTTTGGTATTTCTTCTTGTTGGAACCTTGCCTGAGGGGATATGAAAGTCTGAGATTGGTAACCCGAGCAGCAAGACAGTAAAGATCAGTGCAAACCTCATTCTGGGGTCTGGCTCGGGGAATAATTTTTTTTTTTTTTGTACTGGGCCTTGGTTTGTGTTATTGGCTGCAGTGTTGTGGGAAGACAGACTTGCAAACAGACATGACTGACCCAAATACAAGGATCTGGAATCCCAAGGGGCAGCTTTCCTCTGATTTCATAGATCACTGTGAGTACTGGGAGTGGGCAATGACCTCTGAGTTTAACCTTCAAGAATAAGGTAATCTGTCAAGAAGAAGGGGGAAGGCAGAGGGTTTGGAGGTATCTTATGCATGGCATTGTCAGGGAACTGGGATGTTCAGAGAAGCCGGAGAACACAGTGAGCACAAGGCCAGATGACAGATAGGTTGGAAGTTGAGTTTTGTGTTGGAAGCAACAAGAAGCTGAAAAAGGACTTTTAGTGGGAGATATGCATGGTCAGGGCTGTGCTTGGTGGAGCTCATTCTGAAGCAATGTGAAGGTAGCTCCTAAATGTGGAAGGCTGTAGGCTGGAGAAGCCCTTAACTGAATCTGAGGGAGACAGGGCTCAGGGTTTGTACTACCAGCAAGGACTGGAAAGGGTGAGTGAATTCCATTCCTGGCCAGAATGTCTCTGAAAGGAAGGTCCATCCTTCCTCTGCATTCTGGCACACTCAGGAATCATAAAACTGCACTCTTGTGCAAAAGCCTGTTCTGAGGGCCTACTTTCCAGAAACAAAGCTCAGAAGCAAAGGGGGAGGGTAGTAGTGGTCTCATGCACTGCACTGGACAGTTAGGAAGAAAGCTGCCTCCAGCCTTCCACCTTTAGGAGCTACCTTCACATTGCACCAAGAAGAACAGTTAATCTCCCAGCTGGGTTAGGATGGGGATGCCCTGCACATGACATTACCCTCTAAGCTGTTGACAAGGTAGACACCAGTGAACCAATCAAGCCAGTTTCTTGGGAGAAGGGAAGATAACAAAACCATTAGAGGTATTTCCAGCCCGGACTGTGTGTGGATACCCATGAGGAGAGGCTGCGTCCACAAGGCCGTTTTTCTTACTACAGTCCATAGAACCTGCCCATTTCTTTAAAAAACAAAAAAACAAAAAACTCCAAGCCAGCCAGGGTCTCTTTTCTTTCTGGGTTTGAGCAGACAAAGCGTTTTCTTTTCCCTAACATGTTAGTGGATGTTTTGGTAGGTCCATAGCAGAGACTTTGAAGGCAAAGATGTGAGAAAGAAAAGGAAGCCAGGCCTGAGCAACGGTCTAAGACTTCACATGGGCTACAGCTCCTGTCTGACATACTCCACCAGTGACCTCCGCTCCTGCTGGTTTATTAATAGCTTTTAACACGATCATTTGGATTAATTGAAAACGGGAGTAATGCTAATATGCCTTTATATTTCACTCCTTCTTTATATTTAAAAAAGATGCTAAAAGCATTTATTGAGTAGTTCCTGGGGGAAAGAAATTAAAAGGTCTCCCCTATGGCCACAAGGATGGTGTAGTCTCCTGCCAACACCCCACACAGGGGTTCTCATGGTTCATTAGAATGATTTAAGGTGTTCAGGTGACCCATTACAAAGCCATCAGTGGGAGGTGCTCCGGAGGCACCCTCTGCTCATTGGAAGTCCTGAAGATGGGGGATGGTGGGCAGCATGAGAGTATTTCAGCTGATGGTCCTTCACTGAGTTCTTCTGTGCCCGGGTGTGGCTGCAGTGTATCACTGAGGTAGTGAATAGACCCTCCGTTCTTTACTCTTTCTAATTTGAATTCAAAGTCAGAGGAAAACAGGTCTCATGAGACTCTTAGAGACAGTAGCTGCTACGTCTTGGCCAAAGAGGACAGATGAGTAGTTTGCTTCTCTGTATTTCTGACTCCCATCCTGGTCCTTCTCTTTGGCTAGTAGGAGCCATTGGCTGATGACCAGAGAGTGGAATGAGAGAGCAGTTGGAGTCCTTCTTAAGTCCTCCGCTGCTTGGCTTTGTGCCATTTCTAGCAGGTACTGTCCCTGTAGATCCTGGTCCCCTTCTGGCCAGTCCTTCCCAAACCCTCCGTTAATCCCTAAACATGGTCATTACTTCCTCCTGGGCTAGTTTTGGGATGCTTTCCATGAATGCTGGTGTTTGTTTTCATGACTCTGGCTGCCTCTGCAAGTAGTTTCTAAAGATTCTGCCCCTCTTTGTGCCATAGACTTTGGTTCCAGGTTTTTATAGTTCTCAGAATGGCTACTCTGATGCCATTATTCAAAGACAGTGGGAGCCCATGGCCTCCAAAGCTTTGCCTGTCCTTTACATTCTGGTCTCACTCCTGACTATGCACCGTGGATCTGCCTTCTGTTTATCATGAACATGTTGGTCAGGGGCTGGTCTTTGCCTTACTCTCCCCTTGGCTGATGGGCAATGGCTTTGCTCAGTTAAGTCCCCATCCTTCTGGTCTACCTCATGTCTACAGACTCAGCCAGGAATCATCCTGTCCTATCCAGGCAGCTCCAGAGCCACTTCATGAACTTTTACTTTCACATACAGCTTCTTTGAATCAATGGGACTTAGCTAGCTTCATCTCCAAGGAGCACAGCAGAACAAGTACTAACAACCAAGAGCTGCTTCCAAAATCACACCTCCTTTCAGAAGATGTGTGCATGCATGAATAAGCTTTCTGCAAAGCTCTGCAGGTTGCCAGCCACAGCATGGTCAGCAAAGTGCAGGACTTGTAAGGAAGGTCCTCTAAGACTCCTGAGATTTTGTGGTTTCTTAAGGAGGAAGACTTTCACAGCCTTGGCACTGTTGGTTAGATAGCGGCTTTGCTGGCCTCTGCTTACCAGGAGATGTCTACAAGCACCCATTCCAGTTTTCATCATAAAACACATTAACCCCCTCCAGAAAGTAGAATGGGCATGGTGTGAACCACTGGTTCAAAGTAATGAGCAAGACTCATGTGTGTCTGGCTGTAGATGCCCCAGGACTCCTAGTGAACAGATTTGGACCTGATCCTGGTCATCCTTGATCTGAGCCTTTGAGGCACAAGTCTTCACTGTCCTCCATTTGGGAGGCAATAGAGACCTGTCCTCTAAGCTTTGCTGCTATGGTGATTGACATCTCACTATTCAGTGTCAGATAAGGCTGGGATCTGACATCTGGAACCTGAATGTGTCAGCAGGATGCAAGAGGGATCAGGATAAGACAGCATCAGGGCTGCTGTGTGCAGGGTCTCAATGGAGTGTTGAAAGAAGGTATTGGGTCTTCGGTAACCAGGATGGATCTCTTGGTGAACTCTGGGGTGAATTGTTAACTCTTTGTGTCTCTGTCTTCTCATTCTTACAATGGGATGAGACTTAAACCTAACTCATAGGATTCTTACATCAACCAGAATCCTAGTGGGGGAATACATCGCGCAATCATAAGGGTTGCTGTGCAAAGGTCATCAGAGAGATTATTCACATGGCCAGGGCAGGACTAATTAACCAGAAAGGGACCGAGGCTCACCTGGGCTCCAAAGGTGAAGGAGTTGGAGGTAGGACTGGGGGATAAGAAGCTGCTTCCCTCCCATTAGAGGTATCTGAGAGTTGAGGTCTTGGAGTCCTTCGTCCTTACTTGGATCTGTAGTCATGGAGGATATAGCCACAGCTGGGGCCATGTCAGGAGGTCTCATCAGCAAGCAAGTGCTTCCTGCTCTTAGAACTCAGCAACAGCTGGGGCCAGGGAGTCAAGGAAGTGTAGCTTCCTGCCTGGCAGGTGACAGAGAAGGTCAAAGAAATGATCTGGTGAGGGCAAGTGATAGTACAGCCAGGAGAATAAATGAATGGACATTTGCCAAGTACATAGGACAGAGTTTGTACATAATATTGATGAATGAACCTGGGCTAGCCTCTGGGATGAGGGAAGACAGGGCATGTTAAATAAACCTCTGCAAGCATTTCTTGTGGGAGGCTGTCTTCCTGGAGCTTGGGAGGACTGTGCTGAGCAGCCTGTGATTTGGCCCCACCTCTGGGATTTGTGCCTGGACTCACCTCACAGATACACCTGAGACTCTGTGACTTGGCTGGGAGCTGCCATCAGTGTCACTCATGGCTCTGCATCCCAAAGTCCTACATTTCATGATCCTGACGGTTGACTAGAGGCAAAGGTCCTTAAACCCCTGCTGGTAGAAAGTTAGTCCAGCCCTGTGCTGCACTCAGAGTCCCATTGCTGTTAGATTGCCCAGTTCCTGTACTCCTCAAGGAAGTGATGAGTTCTAACTCTCATGGGGGTATGTGCTTCCAGCTGCCTTTAGTGGGACCCAGAAGGGAACCCAGGGCCAGAGGGCCTACTTTGGGTGCACTGTGAGCCTTTTCAGTGGCCTTTCTGATTGGTTTTGACAGAGGCTCTCTCTGGGTGAGTGCCAGGGCTGAGGGACTTAACCTCTAGAACCAATACAGGAAAGAGTGGGCTGGAGTCTTCTCTCTGTCCTACCCATGCCTGGTGTCCATGAGCCCAAAGGAGCCCAGGACCCTCGCTTAGCTCCAGCATGCCCTGATGTTGGGCTATTTAGCTTCAGTCAAAACTTAAGTAGATCTCAAGTGTGTGTGTGTAAGTTTTTCTTCTCCCCCTCCCCTCTTTTAATTCTAATTCTAATCTGGCATCTCCTCCCCAGCACCTGACTTGCAACCTCCTCTGTGGCCCCAAAGCAATGGTCCCTGTATTGTTCTAATTCTTGTATGCTTCCCTCACAGGTCCAAACTCAAACAGCTCTGGTTGGAACCTGTTTCTGATCCAAGAACCCCTCTGGGGCAGACAGGTTGAGTCCTAGCTCTTAATGGTCTTTGTAGGGTTAGGGACAGAGAGGTGTGAGAAATGGGGCCAGAGTATGGTTATGACAATGCAGATAACCTTCTATATTGCAGGGTCACTGGGGAGACCATGATTTGAACTGAGCAAGTGCAAACCCTATGCATAGCACCTGTCTTATCCCATCTCGTTTCCTAGTGGCCCAAGGGACTAGTGTTGAAAGTATCTTTGTGGATGAAGGAAGCTGCATGGTGATCGTCCATGCCTTTAATCTCAGCACCTGAGAGGCAGAGGCAGGCAGATCTCTACAAATTCAAGGTGAGCCTGGTTTACGGAGTAAGTTCCAGGACAGCCAAAGCTACAGAGAGAAACCCTGTTTCAAAAAACCAAAACCAAACCAACCAACCAACCAACCAACCAACCAACCAACCAACCAACCAACCAACCAACCAGACAACCAATCAACGAAACAACCAACTAATTAGCCAAATGAAAGAACAAACAAATAAAACCAAGGAGGGAACCAGGGCACAGAGCTGGTCATTGTCACACAGCTCCTGTGGGGTAGACCTGGGATCAAAACTCCAGTCTGTGATCCCAGGGCCAAGTTTTCCAGTGTTCTCTCTTCCCTTCAGGGTCCTGACTTCTCGAGTCTGGAGGGGTGGTGGTGGTGGTTGACATCAGACCTGCATGGAGGTGACTGCAGCTCAGGAAGGAGGCTGGCTTGGGAATGTTTTCCACACACCCCTCCCCCACACCCACCCCTTGCAGCTGTGGAATGAGCCACATCTGTTACCACCACATGTTGCTTAGTGCTACGCAGATGTAAAGTCTCAATTTTTCTAATTAGCAGCAACACGAAGTCTATCTTAATTTTCTCTTCCCCTCCCTCTAATAAACGTGATATTAACAAGGTTACACGTCTGCGTTTGTTGCTGGCTGTAATTGAATTGGGTTGCAGATTTGATTAGTGGGTGTGGGGAGCTGGGGTCTGGTCAGACTGAGGGAAAAGGAGCTGGGTCCCTGGCATGGGTAGGTCTTGGGATGGGGAAGAGAGAGAGAGAGAGAGAGAGAGAGAGAGAGAGAGAGAGAGAGAGAGAGAGAGA
Source organism: Phyllotis vaccarum (assembly GCA_033318265.1). NCBI lineage: Eukaryota > Metazoa > Chordata > Mammalia > Rodentia > Cricetidae > Phyllotis > Phyllotis vaccarum. The sequence goes on along the minus strand of JARWLC010000001.1, from coordinate 187,357,654 downwards.
GAGAGAGAGAGAGAGAGAGAGGGAGGGAGGGAGGGAGGGAGGGAGGGAGGGAGGGAGGGAGGGAGGGAGGGAGAGAGAGAGAGAGAGAGAGAGAGAGAGAGAGAGAGAGAGAGAGAGAGAGAGAGAGAAAATGAATAGACAAAGAAGCTAAGAGTATCTGGTGCTTGTCCTCTGCTGAGACCTTTCTGCAGTGGTACTTGGGGAAGTCCCCTCATCCCACCTTCTCTCCCAGGGCTCATGGAAAGCCTGGACCGAGGAGGCTAGATACCCATTGCACTTCCCAGGTTGCATTGCGCTGCTGAGACGTGCTTGAGCTTTGACTCTTGGTGATCAAGAATCAGCCAACTTCCTCTCTGGGCCTCAGTTTCTCTATCTATTAAAAAGTGATCTTTAAGTCTCATTGGAAGTCTGAGATTCTTTGGAGTAACCCTGGTTCTTATTCTATTGGGCTGGGAAACATTAAATGAACAAATAACGGGGAGGGGGAGATGTTAGTTAACAAAGTCACAGTGTTTGAGATCAGTTAAAATGGTTCCTAGGGGCACCCTGTACCACTCGGGGGAGGGGGGCTTGTAAATTGGTGTCTTGAGGAAAACACCTTGCCTCTGGAGTTCCAGTTGGGCTCCAGACCCTCCAAAGGGCATGGTTCCTGGTTCAGCTAGGGTGTGCCTGTTCACTCCTTCACTTCCATTGGCTCTCTGACAGCCAAGCTCAAAGCTCCATGCTGTACTGTCTCAGCTCAGTGCTGTGTCCTTTCACATCTCAGGGTCTGGCACACTGGAGCAATCTCATACCTCTTCACCTTTGCTCCTGGACTCAGCACTGCAGAGAATACCCCTCCCTCCATCTCCACCTTTTCCTCTGATAGACCTTAAGCATTGTCACTTTCTGGGATGGTCACTTTCACCTGAAGAACTGGCTCTTCCTGTGTGTGACAGCATTCTTCTCTTTCATGTATCTGTGCAGTCACACAACAGTCTTCACTCACTGTTTCTCTGTCAGACCTCATTGGTTCCTAGCACATTTTTGTCCATGTGTGTACCCAGACAGTCATGTCCAGGTGTGTGCATGCACACATGATAGTTGTCAGAAGTGCTGTGGTGTCTGTAGCTATGGTGGCAGTGGCAGTGCTGCATTCCTGCTGTGACAATTTCTCCCGCTGATGACTCCATCCCCAGGGCCTTGGGAACACTGAGAAGCTTCTGTCAAGGGGCAGTGGCTTTTTCCCCCTTTGCTTAAATGAGATATGAATAATTGATTCATCTCCTGAATAATTAATCAGATATTCAATAAGGAAAGTAATTGTTTGGCGCATCCCCCATGGATGGCCTGGCTCAGCCATCACCTCATGCAGGCTAGGTGGCTGGTGAGGGTTATAGGCCTGAAGAGCTCAGTGCCAGCTGGGGGAGGTCATCTTGCCTGACACTTCTGCTACACTAATCCAGCTCACTGACCCTGGAGAAAACAGTGTTTGTGTCCATAGCTCACCAAGACTTTGGGCCTGATGGTCATTTTATCAATTACCCATATTTATGGCTTTCTGTTGGACCTCCCAACTCTGAGCTGGCCCCTTTTGGTGATAAGTGGCACTCTCTGGACACTATCCTCTCCAAGGTATGCTCTGTCACCAATGTCCTCTATCGACAACTTCCTTGCTTTCTCTACTGGGCAGGTCTGGTGCTGTTCTGAAGAGCCAGGATTGGTAGAGGAACTATGGGGGTGTCATGGGTAGCTAACCAAGTATCTTCTTGTGCTGTATCTATCTGTAAAAACATCCTGAAGAAGGACCTCTTGAAGGTCCCCCATGGGCCGTCTTGTAGGTTCTTAGGATTACTTTGACACAACTCTAAGAGACTGTGGCTTAGGAAAGCCTGGAGAACCCTCTTTCTGACAGCTGGGAAAGGATAGTTATGAATCTCCAGACAGAATCATATAACAAGTGGAATGCTGTCTGGGAGGAGACGGAATACAAGTCAGTGGAGAAAAAAAGAGTCTACAGTATGTGTGTTTGAACATGTGCACATATGTATGTAAGTGTGCATGCATGTACCTTCCCACATATGTGAGTATATAGGCACATGGGTGCTTATCTTGGTCCCTTCCTGCTGCAATAACAAAACACCTTAGGCTAGGTCACTTATGAACAACACAAATGTGTTTCTCTCTCTCTCTCTTTTTTCCCATTGCTGAGAAGTCCAATATCAAGGTGCTGGCAGACGCATACAGTGTCCGATGAAAATGAAAGCCCGTTCCCTCAGAGATACTGTGAGGAACTCATGTGAGCTTGGAGAGCCGCCCATACATTCAGTCCATAGAAGATTGATGTACTCATGTGCACACCCAGCGTAGGGCAGGGTGGTTAAGGTCACTAGCATCCCCTGAAAGTCTCCTTGAGTATCCCCCTATAGCACCTGGCTTTTGACTGTGCACTTGGCCTGGCTGGGCACACATGCTGAATCTTTGGCTCTGAAGCCTATTGGCCCTAGGCATGGGATTTAAATTGGGGACAGCTGGTGGTCAGGCTGGTCAGGGGGGTCATCACTGGAATCCTGGATAGACCTTTCCAAGCCTGTGTCTAGCAATTCTGTATTTATTACCTGGTGGATGTACTACCATCTTACCTACTTACCACTCCAGGACCAGAGGAGTGAACAAAAGAGAGGAAATCCTTCATCCTGTTCAAGTGTTGGAGCCAGTTGAAGGGCATCAATAAGAACATGAATATACTGGACAGTGATAAATGTTGAAGAGAGGAATGAAGTCAGGGGCAGGACTGAGGCAGTTGGGGTAAGGTGGGAGTTTGGACAGAGGCTCTAGAAATGCCAAGTGCTTGTTCAAACCTCATCTAGGAATTTAAAGAGAGTTGGTTCCACCATAGATGAGCCAAGACACCCCCGTGAACTGTGAGTTTACTGGAGATTCTACAGAGGGAAATGATACCACTTTTGGGCATGGAGTGCATGGGATGCGCTCTGGTCCACGGACATACCAGGGAGCTAATTTGGGACCCATGTTACAGGTGACTTCTATCTTAGGAACATTCAGGGAGCCATGAGTTCCAATGGAAAGCCCCAAGAAATGCCCTGCCACACATCACCTCACTCCCTTGATGAAGGTCTTAAATTTTTAAAAGATTAACTTTGTTATTAAAAAAAATCCTTAGAAATCAAAAACATCACATACCGAAATTAACTAGGTGAGTGTATCTTTTAAGGAAAATGTGTGTCATGCTACCTCCTCTTTATATCTGTGGAATATAATGGCAGCAAGAGGTGCAGTGTTAATACAGTAGTGATTTGTCTTCTTAGCTTGCTGCCAAGAATGTCCTAGAATAAAATAAAACCAAACCTTCAAGAACTCCCATTTAAGCAGGGCAGGCATCTCAGCCTTGGTGAAATATTCCCAACCCCCAGCCCCTGAGCTCATTCTGGAGCAAGGACCCTTCTCAGCACTGTCTTGGCTTGAACGTCTTGAGGGAGAATCGCTGGCTCCTGCCAGGGGTGATGAAAATTGATTCCCCAGAATGGTGGTTCTCTAAGGTGTTTAGTTCTTCAGTGGAGGAAACAGGCAGAATGGGCAGGCCTGACAGTGCTGAGGTTGGCTCGTGTAAGATGCAGCTGATGTCCCAACTCAGATGCTTGTGGAGTATCTGGTCCACTTGCAGCTGTAGACAGCTCCTGTTGTCTCCTGAGCCTCAGATCTTTTTTCATGACCAACAACTGTGGTGATATATTATATGTATACTTAATAAGATTAGTCTGAAATAGCAGAGGACAGAGCCATCTCTCCAGCCTTTTTTTGTTACTTAGTTTTTCCAAACAGAGTTTTCTGTGTAAAAGTCCTGGATGTCCTAGAACTTGCTTTGTAGACCAGGCTGGCCTTGAACTCACAGAGATCCTCCTGCCTCTGCCTCCTAAGTTCTGGGACTAACGACATGTACCACCGTTGCTTTCATTAAATATTCAGTATATCACCACAAACAGCTCTGTCTGCTCTCACAAAGGCTGGGTTAGCTTCCACTTCAAATTGTATGAGAATAATGCCCATGGCAAGCCCCCCCCATCCTTTTGAAGGGTAATTGAGTCATCGGCTGACTTGCATCCTACCTGCCCACTGTAGTCAATTACTGAAAAATGTAATGCCCGCCTTGACCCACCTCTTGTTGAGAAGGCCAAATATACTACAAAGCATCCAATGCTTCCTAACTCCAGATAGATCCAACCACACAAATAATGATGTGAACCATAACTCTGAGACTTGTGTCCTATACAGCCTGCCTAACTGTATAGAGCAGCCCCACCCTTGAAAACAACTGACTCTTCCCATGACCTCTGACTCTACTTTCTCCTGGATTCTTGCTGTAAAGTATGACAGCAACCTGCCTTCTGAAGACTGGACTCAATCTTCCCACCAGCCTTATCAGCATTATCTATTAGCAAACAGAGTGGGTAGACATGGTTTCTAGAATGTACGTCTGGTGACTAGGTCCTAAGCTCAGGGGACACTTTCTTTAGGAGGTCGTCTCTGTGAGACCTTGATTTCTGGTTGCCTCTCAGACTCTGTGTTTGTTCTTGACGCAACACTGCTGCCTGACTTTTTCAAATGTAATGGAGGTCTAAATCGGGAGGTCTTTGGGAAGATGCTAGGGGAATGTCATTGCCAGAAGCTTTTGGAAGTGGAGAAAGGCAGGGAAAGGAGAGTCACAGAATCTGGAAGAGGAAATGCCACCCAGAGCCCGTGCGGTGGGTTATTTATGCATGCTCCAAAATGGCATTGCACACTGGGGCTCAATGCAATGATTTGTCAATGAAGGCTGCTCTCGCCCTCTGCCCCCGCCCCTGCCTCTGATAACATTTACAGTAAATCTATTGCACTGACCATTAAATCCGAGGCCGCCTCGAGCGATCGCTTCAATGGGGTGCTGACAGGCTGAGAGTTAATAATGACGCAGATGCTAACCTGTTTATTGATTTGGTTTTTGTACCCTTCATTCTTGCTCCCCCCTTCTCCCTCACGGAGGAGAAATCTTGGAATCAGTAATCAGGTGACAGTCTCAGCCCCCCACCCCCCATTCTCTTCCCAGCCATGTCATCCTGCTTAAATCCTCAGAGATAAATTGCCTCTACCTCCCCAGTCCCTGCCAGCCACTCACTCTCTAGTTACACAGCACGAGATGCCGCATCTGTCACTGGAGCCAGCAGACAGAAAAAAACATTAACACAGACATGAAAAGCTTTTAACTTTGACAAGAGGAACACAGCAAAGTTTTATATTTAGCCCCTCCAGCAAAGGCCACGGCCAATCCATTAGAGTGGCTTGTCAGACTCAGGGAGAGGTGGGAGAGGGCTGGGACCCTGGGGCTGGAATGTGGGGGTTCCACCAGCTCTGGCTGGAGGAGTGTGGAGGTGGGCACAAGATGTTACTGTCCCCCTTCTTCCTTAGCTGAGGGCAGCTGGATGGCTAAATGTTTAGGGCTGAGGGAAGACTCAGAGGTGGGCCTTCTGACTTAAACTAAAACACTAAGCCAACACACCACATGCTAAGGTTCTAAGCTGTGGTGTGATGGAGCATAGAGCTGACCTACTCTGTGGCCACTAAGTCATCAGTATCTGCAGACAACAGAATTTTTTTTTTTTTTTTTTTTAATGGAAGTCTCAAAAAATAACAAAGTGAGGTGGCAAATCTTAAAAATAAATTCTCTGGCTGAGAACGTCTCTGAATTCCTCTTTTCCATCTCTTTTTCTGCCCCGTCTCTCTTCCCACCCATCTCTCTTCCCACCCGTCTCTCTTCCCACCCGTCTCTCTTCCCACCCGTCTCTCTCTCACAGCACACCTCCCCACTTGCTTAGAGTTCTTGTTGGCTCTTGTCTCTTTATTCCGTCTCCCAAATCTCTGGTTTTCTCTTTTCTTCTTAAAGAAGAGATTTCAGACTGAGCTAGAGGCACAGGCTTGTAATACCAGCTACTTGGGAGGCTGAGTCAGGAGGAATAAACGTCTGAGCTACCAAGTGAGTTCAAGGCCATTCATGGCAACACAGTAGGATTTTATGTTTAAACTGTAGCTCAATGTTTGGACACTTGCCAAGCCAGTATCTCTCTTTGTATTCTCCCTTCTCTCTTCTCTCTCTCTCTCTCTCTCTCTCTCTCTCTCTCTCTCTCTCTCTCTCTCTCTCTCACACACACACACACACACACACACACACACACACACACACAAACATAAACACACAGAGAGATACAGAAACACATAATTATCTATGCATATACAGAAACATGAACATGCACAGAGACACACGGATGTACATATATACAAGTACACACAAAGACAGAAATGGACACACACACACTCACTCACTCACTCACTCACTCACTCACTCACTCACTCACTCACACACATCTTTGGAGGTAAGGAAGCAACACTTTATTTTTTGGTATTTTCAATTGTCCACCACCGTGCCTTTGACTTAGTCTACATAGGGTACAGATGTAATTCTCCTGGACAGGCAGGAGAGACAAGGAGCACACATGGATGTGAATATAAGACTTCAGCTGTGTTAACTGATCAAGGATAGGGATGTGGGAGTGGCCTTTGTAGGAGAGTGAACTTGGGGTTCTCCAAGCATGTTTAGGAGTGGTTTGAGGAGAGGGTGGGATGGAGTTCAGGACCAGATCCTCAGCAGAGGTCAAGGTGGACATGGCCTTGGTGATGCTGTGGATGAGAACAAGGCTCTTGGACATGGGTGCTTGTGGGTGAGTACCAAGGTATAGAGGAGTCTTTGGATGCAGCCTTGGGTGGGGCATCTCCAAAGTAACCCTTGAAAAGATGTTGTATAGATGTCACAGCCCCAGGCCAGTGAAGGGGCCCCAGGCCAGTGGAGATGACCTCCAGGAAGCACTGGGCAGGAGTAGGGGGTGGGCTTCAATGGGGGGGGGTGGGCTGTTTTAGGGGCTTGGATGCTTACAGATAAAAACAGTAATACCTAGTAATACCTGCCTACTCACAGAAACATATATCTTTGATGAGCTTTCCATGTGAATTCCTGCAGGATTTTTCACAAGGTCTTGGCTCTTAGAGGCTTCTTGGGTAAACCTGTGGCAGAGTGAGAAATTATATATGGCTGTCTTTTTCTCCTCTAAGGACTAGGGGTACTGATATCTATACCAGAGTGCACATCTACAGGGTGTGGTTGTGACAGGTGGTAGGTGTGGGAACTGCTATGCACTAAGCCATCATCAAAATTATTTTTATGTTTGCTTTGTTTCTCTGATGGAGTTCACTGAGCAGGTTCTGGTTGGCATTTTTGTTCAGAGCTGAATGTGAATCTGTGAACAAATTAGGGCTTCATGTAAGGTTTGCAAAGGAAGTAGGAAAAAACAACTAAATATTCAGGACTTTTGGGGGATTTGGCAAGCGGGTTTGAATGCACAGACCCAGTAGATCTATGTCTGGAATGCAGACATGTGATGCCATAGCCCCAGGCCAGTGGAGGGGCCTTCTTTAACTGTAGGGAAGAGGGTTAGGGTGGTGCAGTGACTGTTACAGGATTGACAAGGAACTGGGGCATACATGGAAGAGTCTTGTCATCAGGACCAGAAGCCAAGCCTCAGCTACAGATGGGGTCCTGAGGGCAGAAGATAAGCTGTGGGAAGGTGAGATTGGCAAGTGCCCCCTCCTACCTCTTCTCTAAGTTCCTTTTCCTCTCCTGTCTGCTTGGCAGCAACTGGGAGGCTCTGAGTGGAGCTTAACCTGTGTGTGTTTGTGTGTGTGTGTGTGTGTGTGGTATGGGTGGGTAAGTGTGTGTGTGCACGCGTGCTCATGTTCAGGTTAGAGGACAACCTCAGGTGTTTGTCATTCCTCAGGCACCATCCACTATATTGGTTTGAGGTAGAGTTTCTCATTGGCCTGGAACTTGCCATATAGGCTACACTGTCTAGCCCCTGAGCTCCCCATGGGGGGGGGAGGTGCTGGGGTTAATAGCATGCACCAACACACCCTATTTTTTGTTAAATGTGGTTATTGGATATCAAACTTGGATCCTTATGGACACAAGGCAAACAGCGTATGGGCTGAGCATGACCTTTTAAACACAGACTGAAACATTCCCTGTCTGGAGTCAGGCTCCCTCTCTCATCACAAAAACCTGTTCCTCTCAGCCCTGTGCAACTGTCCCAGTTGCTCCTAGAAAAGCCCTCCTTTCCTTTTCAGGGTCCAGCCAGTTGTGGACATGGGCCTTTGGTCTCCAGAGCATGTTAGGCCCAGATGTAATTTACCTCTGGGGGCCCAAATCTGGAAGATTCTATGAGAATGTTGAATGACAAGGACACTAGGTCTCGGGCTTAGGTGGAAAGCACTTCCCCTAAGGTGAGAATCCCAACTCTGTAAATATTGCAGGAAGGATCTGTCTGGCCACTCTGGAGGCAGGGATATCATTTCACCTATGCCAGACGAGGTGAGTCCTTGGCTGCCCGACAGGGCATAATGGCTCTTGCTTCGTGTATGGTGATAAAGGCAGAGAGAAATTAAGCCGGGGCAGATCTGTGTCTCCTGTAGCAGCCACAGTTGCTGAATCTGCCATTTTTGAGAAAGTGAAATTCCAGTCCCTTAACTTTCCCTGGCTAGGATATCAGGACATGCCTTGGGTTGTCAGCTGACTTCTCTGGCTTCTTGTTAGAAAATGGAATTCTTGTATAGACCCTGTCTATGCTGTTACATCCAATCTGGTCTAGATGCATCTGGACCTTAAAAGAGGAAAGCTAGGGGATGCTTGTCTGTGGCCAGCCTTCTTTTAGGTGGCTGCTGCGGTCATTGAACTCTCAGTGGGGGTGATGGTAACACCACTAGGTAACATCACTGGGTGATGGGCCCTCTGGGTAGTGATTAGATCACCAGGACAGGGTTCTCTTGACTGTTATTAATATTCTTATAAAGGGGTCTCAGATTTGTATTATAAAAATCCTTTCTTACTTCCATGGGCAGACATAACAAGAAGGTACTATATATAAGAAAGTGTGTTCTTGTTGGATGCTGGACTTACAAGACTTGTGGGTACCTTGATCATGGACTTCCTCACTTCTGGGGCTATGAAAATTAAATTTCTGTCACTTATAAGCCACCAAATTTATGGTATTTTCCTCATGGTAGCCTGAATGGTCCATTGTGGGGTGAGTGTGGGAAGGGAATCTACTTACATCCTCCCCTCCAGGGAAAGGATGTAGCTGTCACTTTCTGCCTTCCCACCTATTTCACAGAAGGAGCAACTTTGTGCTGCAGAGGCTCAGGATGCCAAAAAGATGAGCCAGAGGGATGCAGGGTGGGAATGAGGGAGAAAAGGAGAGACCCTTTCTAGAAATTCTGACTATTCCATAGTACAGATTCCTATATACCAGAGTCTTGTAGGAGAAAGGGGTAACTCAGCTGTCTGGGGTCATCAACAACGGTCAATCAGTAAGGACCCCAGGGTTTTTTGACTCTAGCATGGACATTATTCTAGAGCTTGCTACTCTAATGGGGAACATTCAAGACAATAATGTTTTTACTTCCTAGTTATGAAAGTTCTTCCACTTGTGATTTGTTTTCTAGGAAATTGAGGTCCTAGAAAAATGGTCAAGTTTTGCCTCTATCATCTTAACTCTCTAGACTTAGAGGGTATTGTTTAATCTCTGTGATTTTTAGTCTCCTCACTTACCAGTTAATTTATAACATTTTACACTCATTATTATGGACATGTACCTTTAATTTTAAACACTTTAATTATGTCAATAGATGACAGAAAAATGTATAGATAGATTGTATGTGTGTGTGGATGTATATATGGAGAGAGTGTGTATGTCTCTCTCTCACACACACATACACACACACACACACTGATGTGCCATGGTGTACTTGTGGAAGTTAGGAGATAACATTCAGAGTCAGTCTCTTCCTGCCATGTGGGTCCTGGGAATTGAACTCAGGTCATCACTGGCTCAATTTTTCCTTTTAGGGGGCAGTGTCTTTGTAGCCTAGGCTGGCCCGCCTCACACTTGCTATGTATCTCAAGCTGGTTTTGAATTCCTGGTCTTCTTGCCTCCATTTCCCAAGTGCTGGTACCACCATGCCCAACTCAGTGCATACATATGTTAACATGCAGAGACTCCAGTGAAGCAAGCTACAAAACAATTATATAACATGATTCTAATTTTGTAAAAGATCTTAATAATAAGTGTCAATAATAGGGAATGTATAAGCATTTTATTTATTTGTTATGATGGGTACTTATTACTTTTGAAGTAAAAAACAATCAAAACAAATTTAAAAGATAAAGTGAAAATGGCATCCTTGAAATTGCCCAGCATAGCATCTGACACATGATAGGTCGTTGTTCCCCCATTCCCTCTCTATATTTATGCCCAGAAAGCCGCAGCCAGACAAGAAAGGAGAAATCAGAACACCATGGGCTCCTGCCTGACAGGCTAAGGAAGGAGAAAAGAGGCTTTCATTCCTGGAATCCCAAAATAGTCCTCTGTGTTGACCTCAAAGATTTTAAGAAAAACCTCTCGTCCCCTGGGCTCTGGGCAGAGTACTTTTCTGGGGAAGTGACGATATAAAAGGTCAATTGTCGGGTTCTGTTGTTAATGCCTCTTTCTTGATTTCCCCCTTTCCTGTTTTAACATCAGGGATAGAGTTGACCAAGTGATCTTTTGGTAGACAAGTTTTCCTGTCTCTTGGGGAGCCAGAGGAGTTGCGGCCACCTATGGAAGACTTATGCTTATCCATTCACGGTGGAGTTCTGGAAGGGCAGGTGTGAGGCGGCTCTGGACAAATATAAGATCTCCCTGTGTCTCTGATGCATCCCTGTGCAGTCATGGTCTTGGGGAAAGGATAGGTGTGGTCCTTACTGCTGTCCTTTCTTAAATGCCAAGGTTTCGGCATTCCCAATATCTTGTTTAAAGAATATTTTGAGGTTCAACTCAAGGATGACAACTTTTTATTTTGTCAAGCAAGGATCAAAAATGGGTAAAAGTGGAAACACCATTGGCTGGAGAATCATCTTAGTACTTATTTCAGGAAGAGTCTGTCTTCAGGAAAGGCCCTTAACACACATGCAAAAGGATAAAACATTAGGTTCATTTTGTGATATAAAAATGAAATGCTATCACTATTTGCAACATGTTTGAACGTGTTGTTTCAAATCTCTGTTCATCTGTTGTGTGATTTTTTTTTGAAGCAAGCAACCTCTTTAAGTCTTACACGTCTCATCTACAAAGTGGAGAAGGTATGATGGTGTGACTATTTTAAGAATAGAACAGGTTTGCTCTTATGAAGTGCCTGGTGTGGCTCTCCAATACAATGATATAAAGAATTCATATAAATACAGTAGATTTTTGTCTTTAAAATTTTTGTAAATATATGTGAGAATACAAGAAAGTGAAGGCACCACAGATATTGCCTCTACACATCTGATTTTCTTTAAAAGTTTTTTAAGATTTTACAACTTTAGTGACACACTTTTGATGTCTGGGAGGATAAGAAATACGGGAGATGTAAACAGATTCTTGGAGTAAATGCTACTTCATTGGGGGGTCACTTTCAAGTGGGACACACACCACTTAAATGTCCCCCTCCTATTCTTAACTTAGCAGGAAGTGTCAGTTCCACATTCTCTCCCAGGCCTAGCCCCAAGGTCTGGACCAGCAGTCCCAAATAATCACACAAAGTCTTATATATTAGTTACATGATGTTTAGCCTAGAGCTCAGGCATATTACTTAAACTAACCCACAATTAGCCACTTGGCTTAACCTTTTTTCAGAGCAGCATTCTGAACCCACTTCCTCTGTGTCTCCCTGGCATCTTTGCTCTGTTCTTCCTCTTCCCAGAGTTTTCTTAGTCTAGTAGCTCTGCCCATACTTCTTTTCTGCCTTCTGGCCAGTCAGCTTTTTATTAAGCCAGTAGGAGGGACAAATATTAACAATGCATAAGAGCATAATCCCACAGCATCCTTTTATTTCTCCGTTAATGTCCTAGCAAATGGCACCACCACCCATTTATTTTCCCAAGGTGGGAATTATCTTTCTCTCTACACCTCAACCTTTCTCTCTTCTCTGTCTCTTGTTCTCCAAGTCCAGTCAGACACCAGGTTTGACCCACGGGCTTACAAAATCTCCTTTGAATCCGTGAACTCTCATTTGCTGCACTGTGCCTGCCTTTCATCCTTTCTACTTTACCTCCTCTATGGGTAATTGTTGGGGCCTTCAAGTCACCATCTGCTACTCTGGAATCTATCACATTCATTGTGAGTTTTCTAAAATACAAACCCAGAGATGTGGACCGCCCTGACTAAAACCTTGCAGGGCTCCTAAGGTCATATGGAAGGGCTGTATCAATAAATTACTCACTGTCTGGCTTCTGCACCTCTATTTCTCTGGTCTTATAGCAGACATCATCCCAACAGACACGTGTTTGTAAAATAATCATCTTAAAAACTACTCAAACTATGAATTCTGGAGTTCTTTCACAAGCCAACATCTTCTGACACCTCTTGTCTATCTAGTGAACTCTTAAAGATACTACTCAGTGGGCCCAGGTAGATGGCTCATTTGGTAAATGCTGGTGTGAGACTAGGAAGGATATACATCTGGGGACTTGGTGTCCAGGACCCGGGTGAGGTGTGGACACATTTAAAAGTTAGTGCCTGTTAGATCCCGGTTCTCTTCTGGTCTGAGTCCAAGAGCCCTGAGACTGTCAGGTGTGAAGGTGACAAATTGTTGAGTTTACCTAGGAATGTCCCTGTCACAGGTCCCACAACTCCACTGCAGGCGATGGAGAATTGTTAGTCATTCTGTGTAGAGTCGAATGAGGACTGGGAGTGGAGAAGACACCAAGTGTCACCACGAATCCAGAGAAAGATCACAGATTTTTTGAAGATTATCAGAAAACCAGCTGTTGACTTCTTCAGCCCAGAACCCTGTACTTTTAAGGGCATTATCTCACCTCTTACCTAATTTGATCCTAAACAGGTTTTATAATTATAAAAATATTATGTATGTATAAGTAAATATTTATGCAAAATTATGCAAATGTTATGTTATGATTAAGTATTGAAGAATATACATATTTATGCTTGATTACCTAGAGACTTATAATTACATTTCTTTTCCTACCACCAGCCATCAAGACTGACACAAAAATGACATTATAGGATTTAAAAATGATAAGGAATTTTTTTTTCTAGGCCAACGCTGTTCAATTGGTAGGGACGGCCTATAACGCTGTGCAGAGACAGGCTAAGGCAACCTCTGGTCTCAGGGGTATGAAAGCCACAGCTGGATAGTGATGTCTGCCATTTGGAAGAAAGCAGTGGTGGTAATCTCTGGTCTACTGATGGATGTGCTTCTGCTTCTATTGCTTTCTCCACATGGTGATTCAAATAGATCAGCTGGAGTCTAAACTTCCTGTTATCCAAAAGGCCTAGGAGTGTGTCCTGGGTCCTTTGGCTTTCTCTTTACTGTTGCACGAATTCTGGTTGTATGTAATAAAAGAAACTCAGAGCCAGGTACCAAGAAAGGCTGAGATATCAAAGAGAGTAAATACCACAGTCAAATCTCACCCAGCTGTCTTCCAGCTTCCTCAGCCTCTCTCCTCATTGCTTCTACAGCTTCATCTGTCTTCCTACACCTGCCTTAAATACCCTCTTTGCCCAGGTTAAAATTAAAGACGTGGGCTACTACTATTTGGTAGTTAGCCTTGAATTCACTGAAACACAGAAAGATCTCCTCTGTCTCTGGAGTTAAGGGATTAAAGGCCTGGCACTACCACTGCCTGCCTGGGAGCCTGGAACTCCCTCTGTAAACCAAGATGGCCTCAAACTCAGATCTGCTGGGATTAAAGGTGTAAGTCACCACTCCTGAATATTCCCTGTGCCGGGGTTAAAGGTGTAAATTACCACTCACTGATCCTCCTGGATTGACTGTGGGTGGATCTCTTCTCTGATATTCCAAACTGGTTTTATTAAATGTATAACATATCACCACACCTCACTTTCCTTAGTGCCCCTTATATTGTGTACATTAAAAGTCTTCCCTGGGACTAATAGTGCTCACACCCAGTGGTACACTGGAGAGAAAAAGAGACCACCTCTGGCTTGCAACACTTCAGTTTCCATGGTATAAATACACCACGATCCATTTCAAGACACCAGTTATGTTCCTCAAGAGAAATTGCACAGACACTTACAGCTGGCTCTCCCAAGCTCACAAAGCTTTGTCTGCTTTAAAGCTTCTGTTTAGTCTGTAGTCAGTGTTCCTGCCTTCTACTCTGTTCCTCACAGCTGATGGAGAGCAGGGTTTAGTCAGCATTGACTACCATGGTCTCCAGGATGCTTTCTTTCTGTTTTGCTGATACCTCTGGCCTGCACCTAACTAGTTTCTTGCACAGAGCACCCATTAGCTCATGTTTATTGAATGAATAAATACACTAATCTAATTTAAGAGGAAATACATGGATTCTTTAGATCCTAATCAAAACCTTCTCCTTCGTCTTCTGACTAGGAAAATCTGCTCCAGACTTTTGCATTATTTGTTATCAGCCACCTAAAGGACAGGAATAATTTTTTAAAACCTCTTTATCCTTTTTAAAGGTTATTACTATTATGTCCTGTCCACAGTTTTCCCTCTCTCCTCCCCTCCCAGTCACTCTCCCTACCTCCCCTCTGTTCCTTTCTCCATTCGCCCCTCCTCCATTTCTCTTCATCCTCCCATGGATATCAATGAATATGACATATCAAGTTGCAGTAAAGATTAGTCACCTCCCCTTGTATCAAGGCTGTACAAGGTGACCCAGTACAAGGAAAAGGGTCCTAAGAGCCAGCCAAAGTGTCAGAGGCAGCCCCTGTTTCCACTGTAAGGAGTGTCATGAGAGGACCAAGTTACACCACTGCCACGTATATGCAGAGGGCCTAGGTCAGTCCCATGCAGGCTCCCTGGTTGTTGGTTCAGTCTCTGTGAGCCTCTTTAACTTTTTCTTAAGAGGCAACTTCTCTTCCCCTTTCACTAAGATATTCAAGAATGCAAATAAATATCCAAGTTATAGTTGATAATAACAAAATAGTAACCTTTAAAACTTAGAAAGCCCCCAACTTTAAAAACTAATGCTATTTTTTTCTAACTTCAGGCCATTCCGCATTTCACCAATTCATTTTTCTCTCCTCACCTTTCAATCAGTTCTTCTGAAAGCCCACTCTTTCACTTTCAATATCCCCTTTAGAGTCCACTCCTTCTAATGCCGCAGTCTTTGGCATCTGGGTTCCAACCATGAGCAAAGTGTGGACTCATAGTAGATAGAGGAATGCAGTGTTCAGTGGGGTATTGGATAGGGAACACCCATGTAGATGGGAATATAAGGAAGATTTTAGGGCAAAGGCCACAGTGAGGTTTTAAAGGGTGAACAGGAGCTTGCTGTTTGTGTAGTCTGAGATGTTATACTATGATGATGTGTGTGTTACCACAAGAAAACACAGGTTCTAGGGAGAAATGAGACGAGGTCAGTTCTTTGGAGTGTAACTTGAAGGTAATGATGGAATGATGGGGGGTGTGGCTAGCAGGGAGAAGGTAGAAGAGGTTAGGAGACCACCGAAGAAGCTTTTATATATTTTACTGCCAAATACTCTCCTGCTGAAAGCCATAGACTTGAATGCTTTTCCATTGATCCTTGACTGCATGTAGCTTAAAATCCCCCTCAGCATGAGTATAACCAAGTATTGGGACTCATCTCACTGAATAGCCTGTGTGCTTGTTTCATATTAGAAACTTCCAGGAACATTTCCAACTCTAGTATTACATTTTAAAAAACTACTCTAACTTGGGATTGATAACTGGCTCAGTTAGTAACGTGCTTAGTATACAAGCATGAGGACCTGAGTGAGATCCCCAGTGTCTCACAGGATCGAGGCACAGTGGTGTGTGGCTGTTGTCCCAGTGCTGGGGAAACAGAAACATTAGGACTTGCTGGCCAGCCAGCCTAGCTTAATTGGTGAGCTCTAAGTTGAGTGAGAGACCCTGTCTCAAAAAAGAAGGTGGAGAGAATGAAGAAAGACTGTTGACTGACCTATGGCCTCAACATATCTGCACACATGCATCTATACACATGTAGATACACAAGAATACATACACACACAAACACAGACACATAGACACACACACACACACACACACACACACACACGCACATCTTATGTTAACTAGCATTAAGATTATTCTAATATGTGAGGATGTTTTAGCTCAATAATGTTCTGCTCTGGTAGTAAAATTTCTGGTCTGTGCAGTGGTAAGATGGAGAGACTTTGAAGAAAGTCTCTCCAAAGCCTCATCTTTGTCCAAATTTATATTCTCTATGGCGTGGAGATATTCTTTGTGTAGCATATTGTTCTTTTACTCTTGTATGCACAGGCAGCCCAATGATCGTTTCTTGAGGCACTGGTTTCAGAGAGACTGATGAAGAGGCAATTTCTATAGGGGAAGAAGTATAGGCTTTTGAATCACCAGGTTTGGCTTTAGAACTTGGCCATTCATGTCTCCGAAGTCATGGAAGGGACAAACATTTCCAGAGCATCTACTCTGTGCATGCATGGGCTTGCTATACTCAACTACATTTTATACATGGGGCACCTGAGCTCAGAGACATTCTCATCACTTGCTCAGCTGTGAGGCGTGACTGAGGAAGGCTTTTTCCTCGAGCTGTTGCAAGGACTGAGGTGATTATAACAGTACCAAGTGGCTTATGTGTGCTTGTCAAAGTCGGCTCTTTCTGTCCTTTCCCTGACAGTGAGGTGGCTGCATGTTCAGCAAAGAATACTTCAGTAGTAGGTCCCCGAGGAGAAGCATGTCTTTGCTCTGGGCTCTGAAGTCCCTGGTGGCCACAACTTAATAGACTTACAATTGGTTAATTTTCTCCTGACATTGATCAGCAACGGGTCACGTCTGGCACCGCTGGCCTGGCCCTTGGGGGGAGCCACGAGATGCCTGGCCTGGCCTCCCTAACCAGAAATTCAATAACTTTTTCATATAAATTGTCCGTAAGAGAAAACTTCTTGTTTTCAGACGCTGTCGCTGCTTCAGCAGTTTTCTGTACAAGATGAAAAACTTTTCCATTGAGCAAAATACAGATTTATGGTCAATAAAGCAAAGTTTAACAGTTTATAGGGGCCATACTTTCTTTCTTAAAAACCGATATTAAAAGCCATTTTTCCTCGTCTTTGTAAAAATGGCTCCTCTATCAATCAGCATCCCAGTTTGTTTAAATGATGGGAGAATTAGAAAAACCCCACTAATCAGAGAGACACAGACATCTGCCCATCACCTTTGTCTGTCCCGGAGCTCGGACAGATTAGGAGTATTGCTCGACACTGAACTCAGATAAGCTGGAAAATAGAAGTATTTTGGAGTCAGAAGTGGGCTGAGCCTCAGAAGGGGTTTAAAGAGTAGAGGGTGCCTCCATTATGTCTAAGATCTGTCTGGTAGCTTCCATTCACCCAGCATATAGAACACACATCAGCCACTAGGTGCTGTATGTATGTTATTTGGTATTGCTGAGTGGGACATAGTGGGGTTAACAGTGTGGTGGTCTGAATGAGAATGTTTGGTTGCCAGATGGTGGATTGTTTAGGAAGGATTAGGCAGTGTGGCCTTGTTGGAGGAGGTGTGTCATTGGGGGTAAGTGAGCTGTTTATTTGCTGCTTGTGGATAAGTTCTACTGTTCCAGTGCTGTGCCTGCCTGCCACCATATTCCCCACTGTAGTGGTCATAGATTCACCCTATGAAACTGTAAGCAAGTCCCCAGTCAAATGTTTAAAAAAAAAGTTGCCTTGGTCATGATGTCTCTTCACAGCAATAGAAAATTAACTAAAATACACAGATAAGTAGGAGTGCGTTCCTACTGTGTAAGTGTCCATTGTGGGGAAGTAATAGACAGAGGAGTCAGGGATAGATTGTGTCAGGACATTTAGGTAGGACATCTGTGTGTCAACTTCTTAGAAAAGATGATGCTTGATCTCAGCCTTGAAGACAAATGAGAAGAGGCAATTGGATAGGAAGACTGGGTTTCTTTTTGGACCATGTTCCTGTAGGGTAGCCTGGGCAAACTGTGCTTGGCATAGCAGCAGCTCCTGAGACTGCCATAAGCTTGCAACTTCCAGTCTGTGCTTCTGGGAAGTTTCTGTTGCCATGAGACTGCTGCTGGAGAGAGTCCTCCCCTTTCTTGCCTCTGCATCCTTTTACCCATCTGCATGATGCAAGGCAGGCGAGGTAGACATCATTGTGTTGATGGTACCTCAAAGAAACTTCAGCTCAGAAAAAGCAACACATAATGCCTTTTATGACTGTCTAGAGTTCCAGAAAGAGTGTTGAGAGTTGGTAGGAAGGATTAGGAGGTGTGACCTTGTTGGAGGAGGTGTGTCACTGGGGATAAGTGAGCTGGAGCATGTTCCTTCTCATAGGGTTGATGACTGAAATGTCTACTCATGCATTTGCACACTTGGTACTCTGGTGGCAGTGCTTTTGGGGGACTGTGATGATCAGTGCTATTAACTTGACAAGATCTAGAGTTGCCTGGGAGATGTGCCTCTGGGCATGCCTGTGAGGGATTGTCTTGCTTATGTTAATTAATATGTGGAGGCACATTGTTCCCCGAGTGGGATCTTGGACCACAAATGGAGAAAGGTTGCTGAGCACTAGCAAACTTGCATTCTGGAGTTGTTTTCTGTTCCTTTATGTTGGGAGCAATGTCACTACGTGCATCATGCACCTTCCTCTGTGACTTCCCAACAATGCTGGACTGTAATTTTGAGTTGTGAGCTGAAATAAACCTTTTCCTCCATGGGTTACCTTTGTAAGAGGATTTTATTACAGCAACAGGAAAAGAAACCAAGACAGGGAGGCTGTCGAGCTCTCAAGGCAGGGGATTTAGGTGCTGGAAGGAGGTCACTAGTGGTAGGCCTTCCAAGGCTCTGGACCCTGCCTGAACTTATTGCTTCCTAATCAAGCCATGATGTGAGAAGCAGCTGACACACACCCTTGTTTCCACAGTGGACTGTTCCATCGGCATCAGGAACCCAAATGAACCTCTCTTTTCTCAAGTTGGATCTGTAGGGTGTTTTGTTACAGTGCCAGATAAGGTAATTAATACAGTCCTAGGTTCTTGAGCCCAGAAGGAGCCTGGCTGCAAGGGAAGGTGCTCTTCAATACAGTGCAGTACATACAGTCCACTGTTGTAAGAGTTTCTGACCTGACCTTTCCGGCCTAGCCCCAAGGTTTTGGCCCACTCCCCACTGCTGATTAGCCCCAAATAATCATACTAAGTCTTATATATTAATTTTATGTTGCTTGGCCTATGGCTCAGGCATATTGGTAGCTAGCTCTTGCATCTTAACTCAATCCATGATTCTTATCTTGTTTAGCCACATGGCTTGGTACCTTCTCTCAGAATAGCGTTCTGGTCTCCTTTCTTCTGTGTCTGATGGCATCTCTGCTCTGTTCTTCCTCCTCCCAGAGTTTTCTAGGTCTGGTAGCCCTGTCCACACTTCCTGTATACCTTCTGGCCAATTATCATCTTATTAAACCAGTAGGAGGGACGAAGATTTCGCAATGTACCAGAACACAATCCCACAGCAGCCCACACTTGACTTCTGATCCAGTGCTTACAAATCCAATGTATATTATGTATTACTAGTTCAATCCAGAGTAGATGAATTCTGAGCTACTCAGAAGCTGTATGTATGATGGACTGGTAGCACACAGAGAGATGGAGCTGGGAGAAAGGAGGAGAGGAAGACAGTGGGGCAGGCATGGAAGAATTTCAGTACAAGGGGATCCTCTGGTTATGCAGGTGGGAAGCTATCAGGAGAAGTGAGTATGTTTGGAGGCTTTCACTAGAGGGCTTGTTTTCCAGAGGTCAGGACCTCATGGGCACCAAGAGTTATGAGTTTATTCCAGACTTGGAAGAAGTAGAACTCATAGGGCAAATTGGCCCGTGGTGGTGTGAGGATAACAGGAGTCAAGGAGGATGTGTTGTGCTCTATACAGTGTGGGTAGTGCTGGACCACTCAGTGAGCAGAAGGGAATGCCCAGGGTTGAGAGTGGATGATGGTCAGGGATGTTAGGAACATGTCACTTTAGGAATCAATTGGATGCATATCTAAGTAGAGGAGAGGAACTCATGGATCTGGAGTTGAGAGGAGAGAGACTGGACCGGAGTGGAGGTTCTAGGTGAGCCCAAACCTGCCTCTGGCTGTAGTAGACCTTTCCTCAGTTTCTCCCTCCCCTTTTGATGACTGACATGGAGAGCATCCTTCTGGTATAAGCTCAGAATTCTGACCATACTATGGGCAGCTCTGCAGCAGAACTGTTAGATGGAGATCGTTCAAGTAGATTTTCTCTGCTTCTGATCCTGTGTCCCAGGTCTTTGCTTTTGACCTCCCAGCTTGGACATTTGGCAAAGGTCTAAGACAGGTTAGGCTGTCTAGGGAGAGGGAGAGGGGGTTTGGCTGAGCCTTCCTGTCTCTGACTCAGAACTCAGGGGCTCACCTCTCATGAACACTATCCCACTCTATCTTAAAACTCCCATTCAATATTAATTCTCCTTGCCCCCAAATTCTATTGCTTCCCCTCCCCCAGTTTTGGAGATAAAAATCCAAGGCCTTTCACAAGCTAGCTAAACACTACCTGTGAGCTTCACTTTATTTCTGCCCCCAAGTTCTTTATAGGCACTGGCAGTCCTCTTGGGCTGTATTCACAGTTGTCATTCAGGAGAGAAGGACAGATTCTCCCAGCCACTGTGGATGTAAACAGTTGATATCTCCTAATAGTTAGCCCTCTCTAAACACTCCTGTAGCTGAACAGAATCCCCTCATCCAATGCCATACCACTTTCCTAGGCTATCCCACACCCAGTGACCGGTCAATAAAGAACGCGAAGGCTGGACTTCCCTCAGGAGTTTGGGGCTGATTCGGAAGGGCCACTTCAGCTTTAGAGCTAGCTCTAGACCGATCTGTGTCTCCTTCTGCTCAGCCTTGCTGTCTTTCTCTCTCTTGTGGCTGTGGACCCCAAGACCAGCCTCCCATAAGCACCAAAGTCAGAACCTCCATCCTGATGTCTGCTTCCCAGGCTTTGATACTGGTTTGAAACTCCAGTTCTGGTCATATGTTATTGGCATGTATGTGCACGTGCACATGTACACAATCTTAGTTGCTCACTAATTTGGCCACCGGGTTTCATCTTTGGATAACCTTCAGAATGTGTTATTCTTAAATGTCTTTTTCCACTCCGTTTATATCACCCACTTCTCCTTCACTCTGTCTTTCCTTTCATGACCACGATCTCTGATGACAATAAACATAATCCCTCACTTCCAGGTGTTTCCCATCCTCAGAATCTGTCTCCCTTGGTAATGGGCCAGGAGCAGAGGCAGAAATATTGACACTTGTAGTGTGGTCTTCTTATTGTTTTGTTCCCAAGGCAGGCAGGGCAGGAAAGGCAGAAGGCATCTGAGGGCTGTGTCCTTGGAGTCCCTCAGGCAGGGCCTTGCGGGGTGGGTGAAGATTTCTGCAAAGATCTGGGATCTCGAGAGCCGGAGTCGCAGCTCACGTCCCCTCAGAACAATGAGGCTTGATGAACGGGGTGTGATGTGCAATTGCTGATGAATGTCAAGTTGATTCCCTCCGACAATCTCCAGGGTGCATGTGTGAGCACAAAACCGTGTTGTCCCGGGAGGGCTTAAGATGGGTTCTAAGTTTCCCAACTTCCTGACCTCAAAATTGATGTGGAGAGAGAGAAAGAGAGGGAGAGAGAGGGAGAGAGAGGGAGAGAAAGAGAAACCCACAAAGCAATGTTTCCCAAGGCAAAGACTGACATTATGACCGTCTCTTTAAGCACTCCTACTGCATATATTTTTTCTCAACTGCATCTTCTGACTGACAAAGCTCTTCTTTGCCAAAAGCAGCCATTATAAAATTATGACTTGCGCATATATAATGTTTGTGTTCAACAAGAAAACAGAAACGCCACCTTCTTTTGTGGTTACAGCTGCACAATTCACATCCGGCGGGATTGATCATATTAAGGTTATGCAATCATCTAATTGCAGAGACAAGCCTTGAGTAATAACTCCAAATGCTTGCACTTCAATCTGCATGACAGAGTCATTGCTGAGTCCTGATTAGTGTCTGCCAGCATTCAGGCACCATTATCTGCTCTGGCATTGTCTGAATCTCTGTTTGCTACCGAAGCAATCTACCCACTAACTGATCTATGACAAACAGACCCATCAAGACAAAGCTGTATGAGTTGCAGATAGCGTATAGCAGAATATGACTGTTTGGGTTCTTTCCAGCTCTTTGTAGTGAAGTTCCCCCTCTGTCCCTGGAGAAAACAGCCCCCTCCACCTCCTTTCCTCTTGTCTCATTGTCAGGAAGCTGTAGGTGCTCAGAAACAAACTTGTCCAACATGACCAAATGGTCTCCAACTCAGACCCTAGTGCTTGGCTCTACATCATTGCTTCTCTTGATGCAATGGTACAGTCTCTCAAAACCTGTCCTTTGTGGTGCTCAGAATGATCCTCATCTCTACTTGTCTTCTCTCAGGGCTCCTCCCTCAAACTAGAGCCTGAACTCCATCAAATCTCAGTGTCCATGTCATCTGGATCCCTGCCTCTAACATTTCCCCCCTGGATTATAGCATCTCTCTCTTCACTCAGCTCCCAGCTTCTGCCCTTGTCTCACAAGCACCGACTTTCTATCCTCAAACTAGTGGACCAAGTTTTTCTTTTGCAGTTCTATAATAATCTCTTGGAGATTTTAAAATGTTGGAATTGAGGAACAGCAAGATGGGCAGCAGGCAAAAGTATTGGCCACACAAGCTCAACAACTTGAGTTTGGTCTCCTGGAACCCACAAAAAAATATGATGTGGTACCTTGCCTCTGTAATCTTAGCACTCCTACCTCCAAATGAGAGGTGGAGCCAAGAGAATTATTTGGAAGGTCTTTGGCCAGCTCACCAAAGTGGAAGTTCTGAAAGCTTGACCTTGATCTCCACACACATGCCATGGCAGATAGGTGTACACACACACACACACACACACACACACACACACACACACACACACACACACACACTCACACACACATACACACACACTCACACACACATACACACACACTCACACACACACACTCTCTCTCTCTCTCTCTCTCTCTCTCACACACACACACACACACATGAGAGGGGAGGGGGAGGGGGAGGGGGAGGGGGAGGGGGAGAGAGATTCTCATTGGCAGTTATATTAGTTGGGCATCATGGTGGAATGTTTGGTTCCCACCTCCTGTGACAGATGATCAGGTCAGGATAATTAGCCTTTGCATCACATCAAACATTCAGCACTTCTTTGGGTTGAGAACATTCAAAATCCTCTCTTGTAACTATTAGGAAATAAATAATAGTTACATATCTACATTCACCTAAGTTTTCTCTAGCATGAGAACTTACATTCTTTTAACCGTCTCCATTATTCTTGTTTCCATCACCCAAATCCATCACCTGTCTGCTCTTGCCAGTCTCTATTTCTCTTCCTCTATACGATTAACTTTTGTAGCTTCTACATATAAAGATGAAGCATTTTTTTTTTTTTTAAAAAAGATGTCAATCATGGGGAACCTGAGGCAGGAAGGATCTTGTGACTTCTAGACTGCTGTTGGCTACAGAGGGAGACCTTGCTTTAAGAAAGCAGCAGTAACAAAACCCAAAATGTCAGTCACATTATAGGTCTCACTTGAAATATGTTTTAAAAGGACTTTATCTTATATATGACATTTTGACTGCATGTCTGTTGTGTGCAGTGTATATGTCTGTTTGCTTGAAGGACGTCAGGTCCCGGGGAACTGGAGTTACAGATGGTTTTGAGCCACCATATGGACTTTGGGAATAGAACATCTCTCCAGCTCTCTTGAGGCCTGACTTGATCTTGTGAAAATACTGCTATTTTTTAGTATTCTCACTCTAATATAGCTAGAATAATCTCTCCATCCCTCCCTCCCCACTTCTATCCATCCCATCTCTCCCTCATTCACATTCTTCTTCTAAATTAGCTTTCTATGAGCCCTCTGCCCTCTGTCATTAGCCTCCCAAGTACCTGGAGCTATAGGCCAGCATCAGAACACCCCATTCTTTGCTTTTCCTCACTCAAACAAGGCCACACACACTTTTGCCTCAGAGGTGGTTTTTTTTTTTTTTTTTGACCTGGGACTTTCTCCATCAGTCTTCCTGTGGGCCACTGGTGAAATGTTACCTTCTCAGGGACACCTTCCCCACCTCTCTTACCTAGATGGTAAAGCTCTCTACCCTCTGACTCTGAAAACACTCTGTCATTTTCAGTGGCCTGTGTCACCTTCCTACATACTGTAATGTTGATTTGTTTTGTGGATTGTACTTCTTTGCTTTGTCTAGTTCACCACAGCTTTTTCTGGGAGAGTTTTCTCTTGGGATGGAAATCATCTCCATCTGTGCTACCTGGTAGGCTCGACTCAAGTATGTGCTGCTGAACACGTGAAATATGGTTGGTGAAGAGAAGTTGCACTTTTAATTGAATTTTATTTTAATTAAATTTAACTGGTCACGTGTAGTCAGTGACTACCACGTTGCATCTCACAAGACAGCTTCATGAAGGTAGGATCTTCTGCAAGGCACTTAGATGTATTATCTCCATAGAGGTTCTGATAGTCATCCAGCTTAGCCCTATAATATTTCTGTGTCTGTGTGGTGCTGAGGGTTGTACTCAGGGCTTCCCACATGCTACATAAATAATCTACCATTATGCTATGTTCCCAGTTCTGACTCTATAATCTTGTTTTCAAAAGATTGACTCTAAGGAAAAGTTAGACGGAGGAAAACATGAAGAAGAATGGGCACCATGGCACTAGTATGAATAATTGTGAAAAGATGGAAATAAATCTAAGTGTCTAAGTCTTAAGGGGTGGATAGTCAGACACAATGTCCATGTGGCAGAAACCATGCAACCGTTGAAGTTGTGTGGCTTAATAATTAATGTCATGGATAAAATGTTCATGATTCATTATCAAAAGTAGAGAAAGCTAATAAGGCTATATTTGTGTCATAATTTTGACTTCAGGGAACGTTTATGCTGTATAATCTGGTAGAAGGGCACATGAATTGTTTTCTTTAATGTCTTGTTCTGTAGATTCTCGATTTGCAATGGGCACGTACTACCCAGGAACATAAGGTTGATGTAACCTTTTACTTTAAAAAAAAAAAAAAAGTCATCTCAGGGCTGGGGAGATGGCTCAGGGTTAAGAGCATGCACAGGCAACTGTTGGCTTAGCATATAGGTCATTACAGTGCAGCATAATTAACATCTCAGATTGGAGACAAGATGCTACAGTCATTTCTGCAGGGATAAAGTGACCACTGAAACACTTCAGACAGGAGAGCAGCTCGAGTCTACCTTAGCTATTTGATTATGGACCAGGCTTCTTGCTTCTTTTTGTCTCGGCATACTTATTTCTAAAATGGGTATTTCAATTTATGTTCCCAAATGCCTCCCCTGGCCAATTTTTAGGTCATATATAGAAAATGCTGCTGATGTTTCTCACACGGTACCTCCTGTTTCCAAACGTGATTCTCCACTTGAGAATGGGTAGGGTAGCTAACCCTCTAAGGAACTCGCTCATATGTGGAAGTACCCCAGCAGTGCTCAACACAATGGGACCCCCACTCCTGAAAATGGCAACTTTCTTGCCACACATCCCTAAACTGCTTCCTTCTCCTGACTGTATTCTTCCTGTCCTGTTAGTGTGTCCTGAGACCACCCTCTAAGCACCCTCTAAGAGGCATCCCTCTCTTACCTCAGGCTTCCATGGGCATGTAAGGCTCTTCCCTAAGTTTCCCTCTGGTACTTCCTAGTACCTTCTCCTTACTTCAATTGCATAGTTATGACTGAAGGAAAGATTTGAGAACAGAATCTATAGAAGGAACCTCAGGAGAACACCTAGGCTCAGCAAAACACGGAGAGTGAATTTCGTCTGCTGTGAGGAGGAGAGAATCACAAAGGAGTGCCACCTGACTTCCATCTATCACCTCATGTGTTCTCCTGTCCAGAGGCACGCGGAGCTACTTAACTTGGATGGGGGTGACAGGGAGCACACCAGGAATTAGGTCTGTCTATGTTTTTCACTCCAGTTACTGAGAGCCAAATGAAAAGATGGCTATGCTTCTGGCCCCGCCCCTTCCGGTATCCTCCTCCCTCCAGGGCCTGTGTTCCTGTCTTAGGTGGAGCTTTCTGGACCAGGGGCTGGAATCTGTGTGCTTTCACTCTCTGGCAAGCTAGAAGTTGCTGGCTCAGCCACCCAGTTCTGCTCTGCCCACATAGCAGCTCTTCTTCTCCAGCCAAACTCTCTTTCCCTGGCCTATTCCCTGGGGCCTGCGGCTTGGAATCAATTCGAATCAACAAACAGGCTTAGAATATCTCTTAGCCCCCAGCAGAGAGCTGTCCTAGCATGGAAAGGGATGGTTCTTTGCGCCTTGTGATGATGAAACTGAAGCTGGAGAGGTATCAGGAAGACTTGGTTGGAAAAACCAGCCCCCTAGAAAGTATCCCTGTGTGGAAGGGCCAAACCCAGTACCATTTCCTAGCACTGGCTAGGAAAATGACGGGAACCTCGTTTTCCCTGGTTTGTCGTTCCCATCAGCACCAACATCTGGGGCAGGGTGGGGGTGGGGTCTTAATTAAGATGCAGTGACTCTATTGGCACTAAAATAAACGTGACATTTATCAGAACCTGCTAAATCTATTCAGTGCTTGTTTCCTTCGGAAGTGCAGGGTTTGTGCCCTGGGCCTGGAGAGAAAAGGTCTTTGCTGCTGAAATGGGGCAGGGTGGCAAGATGGGGAAAGGAGATAGAGGCAGGGGCGAAGTATGCCCTGTGAAAGCCTTCAGCCATCACGTGGGCGCTCCTGGACCAACTCTCCTCAACTCTGTTCATGCAAAATGGAACAACCATGAGCAGTTTGGGGGGCAAGTTCACCACTGGGAGGGCTGTGCTCAGGGAAGCAGGGTCCCCATTAATGAACCTCCCATGGGTGTTTGTGTATTTCCAGACATTCTCCAGTGGAGAAATCTGAACCACAGCTGGCAGACCTCATGCCTGGGCTCAGGACGTTCAGTCTGCCCTGAAATGAGAAGTGAGTAGTTTGGGCGTTTCTCAGGTAGAAGGAAGTAACAAAAGATTGCCCTTTGTCTGCCTATATTTCTACCTCATATCTGCCACTTAGCAGATGTGGATCATGGCAAGTTGCTTAACCACACTGAACTCCAACTTACATACTACTTTTGTTGTTGTGAGGACCACAATGAATAATCACAGCAAATTTGTCCTGCGAATGTGTCTGGTGCTGTGTTAAGAGTTGTGCACGTGTGATTCTCATATAATTCTCCTGACTCTGAGAAAGTCCCTTTAATTTGGGACTTTTGAAGATGAGGAAGTCATGGCTTGAACATTATTCTCTTATATATGACAGATTATAATTTCCAGAAACACAAGAAGCCCAAGACACATGTTTACTCTTTCCTCTTTCTAGTCTGTGACTTGGTAGTTCCTAAGGGCCCTACCACCATCCCTACCCTGGAGAGGCAAAATCAAGTGAGAATCCAGGAAATGGGAGTAGAGAAAATGGAGGAAGCAATTGATTTTTCTTTTTAAAGAACTTCCTGGCCCAGGGTGATCTAGATTTGCTATTTTAGAGAGGGCTTCTCTCAACACTTTAGACTCCCCTCAACACCTTTTAGGAACATCTTGCCCTAAGGTCATTGGGAGTATTTGGAGTCCAGATGAGCATACAAAGAATTGTTCTTGGTCCTTTGAACTTTACCACAAATCTGTTCCTCACTCAGGTGTCCTAAGGATCCACATTTGCAGTCTTGTAAGTCTTCAGGTTGCTGTTTACTGGCCAGGTGACACTTTGCCTCTGACCGTGGTCACACCCCAGCTTCTTCATCACATTTCCAGAAGTATACAGAGTGGCAAGAGCTTATCCGGTGACCTTGTACTCTCCTCCCAGCCCAGTGTCCTTTGTCTTCTAAACACTTAACAGTGAAAAGATTAAGAACAAGCGCTATGTACATTTAGGGCAAACAGTTACTACATAATGCCATAATTTTATAAACAAGCTTAGAGGCTTCTTCAGCAACCTCTCTGTGGCCTTGTGGGTTTTGCAGATAAATTCTCTTCTCCTTTGCATTCCAGTTTTATTTGGGTTCAACAGCTAGGTGGCTGGTGTTACAGTGACCCATACTTCCTGCTGTGTATGGGTTTGTGTGTGTGTGCATGTGTCTTCGGTAAGCTCCATTTGTGTATGTGACTGTATTGTATGTGTGTCTCTCTGTGGCCAGGGAAGAATAAATAACACCATAAACCTATGACAGAGTCCACTGAGGCCCCTGGATGAGAAGCAGGGAATTTTTTTTATCCCCCCCCCCCTTAGTTAGCTCAACTTGGCCTCAAATTTCCTACAAAGCTGAGGATGACATTGATCCTCTTGCCTCCACATCTCCAGGGCTGGGATTAAAAGCATGGACCACCACGCTTGGTTTATGTGGTTCTGGGATCAAACAAGGCTTCATGAATGCTGGGTAAACACTTTACCAACTAAAGAAGAGATCTCAGCAAGAGCAAAGAATCTGGAATCTCCTGGACTTGAATTGACTGTGACGACCTTCCCACACCACCTATTAACTCACTGGCTGCCCAAATACTTACATTTTTGCCAAGTACCCTGGGAAAATGCCCTGAACAAGGCAGATCCGGTCATGGACTGGCCCGGAAGCATGTTCACCCTGTATTTAATATTTTAACAAGCTTCCCTCAGGCCACCCAAGTTACCTAAAACACTGAGCTTCTCCCTGAGTGGAAATTATAGCAGTTCAGTTGGGTCATTCTGCTGGCCAGAAAATTCTGGATCATTATGACAAGTCAAAACCAGACTCGGATGAATGATTACTGAAAAGGTAGTAATAACAAGTTCTTTTGAAATGTGGGTGTCTTGGTGGGGGCTGCAATGTATCTGTCATCACTAAGGAGGTTTCTGTGCCTACTTTTCCCCAACTATACTTCTTAGAAAGGGGTGGAGAAGGGGCAGTTGTCCTTGCTGTGTGAGTAGTGGGCAGTAAGGGGGCCTTGGCTTAAAGCTGTTTCTCTGGTGCCAGCCCCCTGCATCACACCACTGTTACTGGTACCTGTTGTCTCTTGAGCTCTGGTCCATGATGCCCTCTTCCTTGGTCCAGATCACGCTGAAGTCACCGAAGCCCCATGTTACAGTGCTTTGGGGTCCTCTGCTCTCCTGCATGAAGGTTATCAGAGCTGCCTTTCTTCTGATATATTACTGTATGCATGTCCAAACTCTCCAGCACTTAAGCAGGAAGAGGCCTCTTTGAAGCAGAGTCTTCTCTTCTGGCTCTAGTTTACTGAGTGTTGAACCAAGCAGAAACCTTCAGAAGACTCAGGGGCAGCATGGCGGTGGTGGTAGGGCTGGGTTGGCACTGAGTCCCAGCTCTGTTGCTCACTGGTCTCTGTATCTCAATTTGCATTTCATGCGGGCCTGTGTGTGTGTGTTTGTATGTAGGCCTGAGGTTGATGTAGGGAGGTTTCCTCTACTGTATTCATTCAGACAGGGGCCCAAATGAAACCAGAACTCATTAATATAGTAGTCTGATTATCCAGATTGCTCCAAGGAATCCATGTTTCCATCTTTTGGAATTGTTTTGTAAGTGCTAAGGATCTGAATTCAGGTCCTCACACTTACAAGGCAAGTGCTTTAGCCACTAAGCCATATTCCCAATCTCCTCCCCCATCAACTCACTACTTTTAACTGGGATCTAGAAATCAATACAGACACTCTGCTTATTGGTTTGCATTTCCGTAGCATTTCCTCACTTCTACATCACAAGATCATGGGCATGAAATTTGGAGACTAAATTGTAAAGGATTAGGTACATGTAAACTGGTACCAATTGTGGTGATTCATTAGAATTGGTGAGGTCTGGACTTTAACTGACTGAGTTCAAATCCTGGTCCTACCACTAGTTTGCTGTGTGCCTCTAGGCATATGACTTAGCCTCTCTGTGCTTCAGCTTCTGATGTTTACAATAGGGACAATGGCAGTCCCTTACTCATACTGTACTTGTGGGAATGAGAAAACTGAGATTACTCCATGTCAAGTACTTGACATTGTACCTGGAATATAGTAATCATAATTAATGGTACTGATGGAGACTGTGGTAAAGCCAGTAAGAGTATGAGGAAGCTAAGAGACATCGATCTTTGCTCATGGAGAAGAGCATTCATTAGACCATTCCAAATCTTTCTAGGGCTTTCTGCTTTAAGTGGTAAGAGGTAGGTAGCTCATGGTAAAGTGGTGGCCAAGTCTTAGCCCATGGGGTACGGGAAGAGGCCGTCAGCTAAGAGAAGTATAGGCAAGACCATGTCTCTCTAGGAGATTCCCTAGACTCTCCTTCCTCCATACAGATGTGGAGCCTGTCTCCTGTGCCAGAGCTCTCCCTTGGGTCACTGTCCCTTTCAGAACCAGTGCAGAATCTCCAGAGTGGTCCTCAAGCGAGGATGTCAGGGACATTGACAGCTGAGCAGGGAGAGGCAGGCTCAGTGGAGGATGCCGGTATCTAGTTGGCATTAAGAGTCGATTTGGGCTGACATCTGGGGAAGTGTGGCGAACACTTTTGATGATGAAGTGTTTTCAGTGACAGAGAGCAAGTCCCTGGGGCCTGCAGAGCAAGCACTCAGCTGAGCCCTGTTTTCCACAGTTCCTCATTTCCTGATGAAGGGCTCCCAGGCCCTGTCTCTGGCCAAAAATGTAGCCACCAGACTCCTGAGTATAGGTGGCCTGAACAACACAGACACCCTGATAGCAGGGGGCTGGTTGGAGCTTCAGAGACAGGAGGGAAGGCCATTATTAGAAGTGGAGAACCAGGGATTCCTGAACTGTGATCCTTCAGAGATGGCCAGCCACAGGCCTGCGGGTTTTCTGGGCGGTTTATTCTCCTTTGGATGTCACTACCTGCCACTTCTAAAACACCCATCATCAGCAGTAGTGGGAACAAGAGCTCACAGATATCACGGGTTTAGTGGGCTAGGTGTCATGCCCCGGACTCCATCAATATTGTTACCCAGTTGACTTCTTGTTCTTTTGGCCTTTTGCCCATTTGGCAAGAAACCTCCAAAGGTATTGATTATCCCCAGCAGTGGCAAGTGCTTGGCTACTTAGCAGGAGTCGGGACAGCGTTGTTAAATCCCTCTGCTCCTCACTTCTTCCTGTTGGTTCCTGTGCCTCTCCATGGGATCCTGCTTAGCATGGATATTTGCTGATGTTCTGGCTTTCTGGATTTTGTCTTACCCCCAGCCCTTAGTTTCTGCCTGCTCCCTACTTGAGTTCTGTGAACAGACAAGAGGCACTTAGTCTGACGGGGTCAGCAAAACCTCATACCCTTCCTCTCTCCAACCTCAGAGACCTCCCACTGCCCTCACACTAAGTTCCTTTTCCTTGGTCTGTCCATGTTTCCTGAGAAAGCTGGCAATGGGAGGTTCCAAGCGGTAGCAGGCAGTGGCTGGGCTGGGTTTCTTCCCATGGGAAAGTGTGTGTGTGAGTTTTCTCTTTATGTTATCCATCACATGAACCTTACCTGGCATGAGCCCCTCTGCTTGCTTAGCCTTACAACCACAGAACACCTGCATTGTTTCATGTGAGAAAAAAGTTGAGATCTCCGAGCTAAGAGAAGTGAGGGCTGTGGTCCACAGCAGGGCTTACATGAGACTGTGATGAAAACATGTCACCTGGAATCCTTTGCAGAGCTCCTAGTTTAGTTCAGGACCAAGGGAGGGCTGATAATCAGGCTTTCTTCATGGCAGGAGAGAGGGACTGGGTACCAGACAGGTGCCCTGGATGTGCATCCTCTGGCCAGGTACCCACTTATTTGAGATTTCTGGCTTCCGGCTACATCATTGGTAGCACCAACATGGGAAATGTGAGTCTCTTGATTTCTCCGAGAAAGCAGCTGAGTTATGGGTGGGATGTGCTGGGAAGAGCAACTCCATTTCATCCCTCTTCCCATTAAAGTGTTGAGAGCTGGGGCGGTAGCTCCGTGCCTGTGTGAGACTCTTGCTTTCAATCCTCACTGCTACAAAACAAACAAGGAGGCTGGCAAGCAAGTTGGCAGCCAAACAACCATTACTTAGCACTTTCAGAATTCCAAGACTTCCTTGAGGGGGAAAATCTGCAGGAAGAGAAGCAGGTATGTGTAAGGATGGGAAAATTGTGGCAGATAAATGGTTCAAAAGATATCTACTGCTGACTTTTTTTTTTTTTTTTTTTTTTTGAGACAGGGTATAATGTAGCCCAAGGTGGCTTTTGAACTCCATTAGTAGCTGGGAACGACCTTGAACTTCTGATCCTCCTGCCTCTTTCTCCTGTGTACTGGGGTTATAGGTATGTGCCACCATGATGATAAGTTTTTAATTTAATTTTTAATCATATGCGTATATCTCTATGTGGGCACATGCACGTGAGTGTGGGTATTCTAGGATGCCACAAGAGGGCATTAGGTTCCTTAGAGCTGGAGTTGTAGGCAGCTGGCTTAAAACTGCTCTATGAGGGTGATGAAAACCCATTTTGAGTCCTCTGGAAGAAAAGCAAAATCTTAACAGCTGAGCCATCTCTCTCTGTCCCGCATAAACCTTATACTGGGGTTTATGTCATGCTCAAGATAGAAACCAGGCATCTGTGCATGCTAGGCAAGCACTCTATTATTAAACTGAGCCACACCCCAAGCTCTCTGCTATTGGCTTTTGAACTAAAATCCTCTCTCTTCTTGTTAGGATAACCACTTCATAACAGCCGGAGGAGCTTCGGTGGAAATCTCCTGTGGTAGAGGGGGCCAAGACAGAAAGTAGAAATTGCTGTTTCTGTCTGGGAGGTGAGGATGTGTAAGATGAGATATGGGTGAGGAAGGGTTGGGGGTGTAGGTAATGGGAAAGAGAAGGCTCAGAGGTGAGAAATTGTCCATACCCCAGCATCCAGATGTGAAAAGGTCATCCTCAAGAGGCCTGCAGACTTCCAGACCCTACTAGCTGAGGTCCTGGTAAGAAAGGTATAGACACAACTGCATTTCCCCAGCACAGACAGGAGAGCTAACAGTGGGGTTCCTGTCAGTGAAGGGGTCCAGATGGCTTCTAGGGAGAACACGTCAGAGGCATCATTCTTGAACTGTTCATGGGTAGGGCAAGGTTGCATTTTCAGTGATGTTCTCCAGCTTTCATTTGTGAGGCCAATTACAGAGCATTTTGCACCACAATTACCGGCGTTAAAACCTCTCAGTTCCGTTTGATGAATTTTAGTAGTAATTGCACAGAGGAAACGGCACACAGGAGATGGTCCCACTGAATCTGCCCACGCAATGAACTGTGAATTCCAACCCTCCCTAGCTGTCATGAGAAACTCTGGTGGGGGCTTACCACTGCCCACCCGTGGGCTTTTGCTTAGTCCCATGTGAGTGTTCAGGTGTATGTGTGGTGGAACTGAGGGATGGGGTGAGAAGAAGGTGTCCCTAGCCAGGGACAGCACATAGCAGCAGCTTCTCCCGTGGTCCTAGTTCCTTGGGTCTGGGATGGAGACAGGAGCTAGGTGTCATCTTCATGCCTATGAACCTCTAAGCTCAGCTGTACCAGCACTGGGAGTTGGATTCCTATCTTCATATATTATTTATTGAACAAATAATTCCATAATGTTTCTTGTATTCTGGCCATGCTTCCGAGAGGGCTACAAATATTAGCTTCTTCTGCTCTTGAGAACCTGAATTCAGTCATCTCCACACTATTTCCACTTGATGGATCGGGAAGCTGAGGCTCAGGAACATTCATTAACTTGTTCAAGGGCATTTGTCCAACAGAGTGCTGGAGCTTCAGGGCTCCTTTCCCTGTTTTCTGATTCTCTCCTTGGTGTTTAGAAAAGGATTTGGGGGATTCTGAGGTGATGGTTGTGGACCCTGTTAGCCTAGATACATGAGAGGAGGGTACAGAATCTGGAGGCCTGCTGGGTGATGGGAACAAGAACTGGAGCTGAGTCCCTAAGGAGGTGGAGAGTTAGGCACCAAGATGGAACCAGATTGGGGGTATGGGGGCCCCTGCTTACTCTGAGGCTGTGTTAGGTCTCTGCTCTATGTACAGGACTGTTTTAATAGATGAGCTTAAGCTCCCTGTCCTGTGGGGTGCCTGTTTGCTCTGAGGTCAGGCTACCACCCTTGAGGGATGTCTGTTTGCTCTGAGGACAGACTGCTCTGTTGTCTCTTGCCCTTGTGTGGTGCCTGTTTGCTTGGTGCCCCCATTAGGAGCTCTGGGTCCTATCGCAGGACAATAAACCACCTCTGTCTTCTTCCTTTCAGATTCTCTTGTAGGTTACAGACAGATAAAGCTAGGCCCCAACCATTTGCCAATGGGGAAACTGAGGCATAAAAGGGAATTTCATTTGCCCAGGATTGCTTCAAACCTCTCTGTGTTTAGCTTCACTCTTGTCCTGCCCTGTGTTCCTCACTGTTCCTTTCATCCTTGAGAACACAGGTGATTCACTCCACTGTCAGGATGGAGCCCAGCTGTGTACAGTGGTCTCATAGACTTGCTGTGGGGTATGTTGGTCACTCCCCCTTACTCAAACTCAGAACAC
Source organism: Phyllotis vaccarum (assembly GCA_033318265.1). NCBI lineage: Eukaryota > Metazoa > Chordata > Mammalia > Rodentia > Cricetidae > Phyllotis > Phyllotis vaccarum. Next base: position 187,322,901 of record JARWLC010000001.1, on the reverse strand, counting down.
TGTGAGGGTCAGGGTTGGGTTTGAACCATCTTTAAATCTTCCTCTGCTTATCTGTGGGTGGGTTGTGGAGAATGATTGAGACAGATGGGCTTGCTAGAGCTGCTCATCAACGCTAAGAACAAGCCATTCTCCCTCTCTTGAATTTGGAACTTTCTACCCAGACCGTTCACACAGGATTTCAGCCTCTTCCTGAGTATCCCAGAATGATCTCTAGTTTCAAACTCCACGTTGGAGGTCCACCTCTGAGGTTCAGATTTAGCTGAGGTGATGGGGTCCTTTTTATTTCTTGAAGGCAGCAAGACCTCCTTTGGTGAACATCTTCCTTTGACGTTCTCCCTGTGACACTTAGCCAGGATCTGAGCTATAGGCAAGGCTTCTCCTTAAGTGCTGAAGCTCTAGTGTCTCCCATGGGAGGGGTAAGGACCCACAAGAGGATAAAAGGGCTCCCCACAGATAGGATTCTCAAAGTTTAAAGGCACCAGAACTAGATGGCAATCTTATGAAAACAGAGCACACACATCCTCTCCTTAAGAGAGTGTTCTGCTGAGGGATGGCTGGTACCTGAGCACTGGCATTTCCCATGGGTGCCTGGGAGATGTTGGCCTGCTTGGCCCTGGGGACCAGCCTTTGAGGTTATCTCTGGGCTTTTTTTCTCTTGCCTTGTCCCTATAATTGGCACCGGAGTATGCTCCTATTCTACCATGCCCCAGCTTGATGCTGATGACCTGGACAGCGATAGCCAGGGCCAAGCATCTCAGGCAGAAGCATGCATGTCTCTGACAAGGACTTTCCAATAAGAAATGTGGAGCAATGGGATATGGGAAGCTGTTGCAATACTCTTTCCACAGGAAAGATGAAACCAGTAACTTGAGCTCTGCAGAGGACTCTAGAACACTCTTTGAGGCACAGTTTGGAGGCTGTAAGGAGTAGTAAAAGGAGCATACACCTTGCAGGCTCTGCCACTTGATCTGGCTTTGTGCATTTGTGGCACTGACTAAATCATGTCCCTGTCTGCCTTAGTTTCCCCATCAGCCAAGGAAGGCTGGTAATAGTTTCCATGGTGGTCATTGGGATATAAATGGGAATATAGATGACAGGCTCCCAACATGACACCTGCCATTCCACACAGGTTCCCTCCACCTTGGGGAGTTTTCCTAAGCCACTTAGCTGCCCTCTGCACTCTGTTGCCGGCTCTTAATTTCTGTCTGTTATCACCAGCCACTGGTCCAAAAGCCCATCTTATCATAAAAAAGAGGCTGCATTTTAATTTGTAGAATCTTTCTTCTTTCCATTTTTTTTTTTTTTTAAAGAAAAGCCTAATTAGGAAGCCCGTTAAATGCCTGCAATTCCAATATAATTCTATTAAATTCTCCCTGTAAAGTTAATGTTACAGACTTTTTAACAGATGTTTTAATTAGGCATTGTTATTAAAGAGAATACTGTAGAAATTAAAACCAGACCCTAAATGGGGGAAGAAAGGCAGTTTTCTTGCGCTGGGTAAATGGTGGCAGCCGCCCAGCAAAGAGCTGCTGGCAGAGGGTCACGGAAAACCCGATAAAGGAGAAGGGACGCTTGGCACAAACTGCATTGCTCAGCAAGAGGGACAGATCCCGCGCCTGGGCCACTCAGCCAGCACAACCCTGAGCCCACCACAGTGAGGGTGGAGATACAATGGAGGGGCGAGGCTTGCTGGCTGGAGTGGCAGGTATTGGGGTCTGTGGCTACTGTGAATGCCCTATTCAGGTTCCATCTACCCTCGTGGCAGCCCAGGAGGCAGAGATCAGTCTTAAACATTTTTCAGATGAGGAAACAAAGACTGGGGGCAGACACAGGAAGGACTGCAGCTGCAGGTTGATATTGGGCATCACAGGGTGGCGTTGGCCTGTTTGATTAGCAATATGATCTAATGGTGACAAGCACCTTGGCGTGAGTACTGGAGACAGAGGGGCCTAAGCATGTACTGGCTGTGTCCTTAAGGGTCTCTCCTTCCTTTCTTTGAGGTTCAATTTTTTCTCCTTTAAAAATGGGGGAGATGAGGCCTATTCATTTACGGTGTTACCAGGAAATGCTAGTGCACCAAGCCTGAGGCCTGGCAGAGGGCAAGTGATCAGATGAAGCTTTGGCTGGAAAGTGGCAAAGGCACTTTTCTCTGAAGGGGTTGGGTCCAGGTTTGATGCCAGCTAAGCCAACTGTTGGCCAGACTGTGGCTGGCTCAGGTGAACCATCAGTTACTGGAGATGGGAGTCTCTGGTTGCCAGAGAGATGCCAAGTGAAACAGCACTCTCCCTCTGAAGTGGACCACCCAACCCCAGGTGGCTTTCCTAAAGAGTAATGGAGTGGGAGGGCATGGAAAAACCTGGATTCAAATCCTGCCTTTTTCAACAGCAATGATGAAGCCAGCACCATGTTTGGTCTGTGGCCCTGACTTCCATCATTTGTACCTGGCTGTCTGCATCTCTCCAGCTCCGAACCCAGGGCCTGCATGAGGGTGAGTACTCCCAGGGCACACCAAGGTGAGGCACTGATGTACTCTGGTGCCTGTGATGATATACTTGGATATGCTTTTTCCAAATGGGGTAATTTTCCTGTCTGTCCTCTGTGACTGTCAGCCTGGGATTATTCAAATCATGTTTATTTCCAGCCTGTGGCCCATATAGCTCTGCTCTGCTCCAGGCCCCGTCTCTAGAGCTTGGAAGGAAAAAATAACAGAAAAGAAAAGGGAGCTTGCAGCTTGCTGTATCCTGAAGTGGTCATCAATTTCCGTCTCCTCTCATTCTCTTCTACCTCCTTCCAAGGATGAAAGGTGGCCTCAGGTCTGACTTGCTCAGGATGGCCTTGAGGTGCCAAGGGACACACTGTCCATCCAGCATGTGGTAGGCATTTCATTTACTGGTTAAGAACGCCTTTGTTTTCTTCATCTTGGGCATCCTGGCCATTTGGCTTCAAGAACATGGAGTCATTTTTTCTTAGCTACCCTTTGCAAGCAGAGTGCTGAGAAAAGCTTTGTCCTTCGATTCCAGTCTTGTTCCTTCCCAGCTGTGTGAGCATGGGCTGGTGGCTTGGCCTCTTCAAGTCCCAATCTCCTCATCTGAAGTAGACAGGGCTGTACTCGGTCTATGTCCTAGGATCATTGTGAAGACAAAATGCAGCAAGTGTCTGAGAACATTTGGTGCACAGAGGAGGGGGCAGGGTAGCTCCTATCAGTTCATCACTTTGCATCAGTGTGAACTGACAGACAGACAGACACAGGATAACTAGCAAGTGTATTTGACAATCCCAGAAACTGCTCATGTCAGTACAGGGTAGTCTATTGGTTTCTCCTCTAGCCCCTGGCTTAATGAATTTTAAAATCATGGGCTGGCATTATTTTTAAATTAAAATGTCACGGAATACGTAGGAGGCAAAGGCAGGAAGATATCTGTGAATTTAAGGCCATCCTGGATTACATAGTGAATCCCAGACCAGCCAGAGCTATGTAGTGATATACTATCTCAAAACAAAACAGAGCAGGGCCAGGGAGACCTCAGTGGTTAAAGTGCTTGCCATACAAGCATGATGATCAGTATTCATATCCTCAGGATCCATGTAAATCTGGGTACAGTAGCATGTGTCTGTGACCCCAGTGATTCTATGGTGAGATGGGAAGTGGAGACAGGGGAGTTCCTAGAAATTTGTGGGCCTGGTATCAAAACCCAAACCTACAAAGCAACCAAGGCATCTAGTGACCTGAGAATTCTAGTGGGTGAGAGTCAAGGTGGCCACTGATCCAGCTTTGGGCCTAGGCTGTTAGATTTGAACTCAGACTATATGGTATATCAACCTCAAAATTTCCTGGGAGTGTCTCTCAGCCTGGGTTGCTTGTCTCTGACAAGGAAGTAGCAGAAGTTTTTTGCAAGCTGTTCTAGGGAGACCCAGAGAGGTGTGAGGCATCAGGACAATGAGCACCTTGAATAAATACTTATCTAGGGAGGAGGAGGAGATTGGGGGATTAATTTTATTATCTTGCATATATGACAAACAGTAAGACTAATAATGACATTAGAAAAACTAAAAATATATGAAAAGCAGTTTTATTTGTAGTCGCTAAAACCTGCAGGCAAGGCATGTGCCCTTCAGCAGATGGTTGGATAAATAAGCTACAGTACACCTGGGCCACAAATATGGAATACTATGCTGCACTAAAAATGAGCCTTGAGTCAGGGAAAGACATGGGATGGGGTCTTAAGTGAACATTATAAGGTAAAAGAAGATAACCCCAAATGGTATGTAGTGTACAGTCTCGATTCTTTGACATTCTAGACAAGGCAAAAACTTGGGAACTATTAAAGGTAGACAGGGTGGGGTTGGGGGTCAGATGATGTGAAGGGGAAGCAAAAAGGTGGACCAGAGAGGTTTTAGTGCAGTGACACCACACTATGGTGCTACAGTGAAAATAAGTCATTTTACCTTGTCAGAAGCTGCAGAATGTACGACAGGAAGAGGAAGTCTACTGGAAACCATGGGTAATGGTGTATCGACTCGGGTTTATCAACACTAATAGGATTTTCACTCTGGGACTGGGTTAACTGTTAAGGAAAGGATAAGGGACACAGGAAAGCCCCGGACATCCTGCTCAGTTTGTCAAAAGGTGTGAAAAACATTGCCCAGTCAAGTTTTGAGAAGAAGTCAAGGACCTCAGGAGACTGGGAACTGAGAGCCCCTGAACCTGAATGGAGAACCTGGGAGATGAAGCATAGGCAGGACCAAGCTTGTGGTGGTAAAAGTCTCTTCTACCTGTGTCTGGGTGATCCTCTGCTTCCTACCACAAGCACATGGGGTGGGGGTGGGAGTGGGGGTAATAGTGAATGAGGGGTTGTAAGTGTGGTAAGCAGAGTAACACTGTGGTGGATGTCAGCCTCTGACCTAACCCCTAAGCATGTGTTAGATGCACATAAACTGTGTTAGATGCACATTCAATTAGACCTGAAAATAAGGAAGCTCTCCAGAATTGTCTGAGGAATCTCCTGTCACAAAGAGAGCTCTTAAAAGTTGGAAGAGGGGGCCAGGAGCAAAGATGGTATCAGAGTCTCAGCATGAAATGTAGGGCTGGACACGTCTGGCTTTGTAGTGAGAAGGGGCCTGTTTTGATGGATGTGAAGTATCTCCTCAAAGGCTCCTGTGTTGACAGCTTGTCCTACATGCAAGCTGTGCTCATAGCTGAAGCATCAGGATGGTGACTGGATCACAGAGGCACAGACTTCATGAATGGATCACTCCATTGATGGATTCAAAATCGGATGGCATCATCAGGGGATGATGAGATGTAGTAAGAATGAACTGGGGCTGGAGAGATAGCTCAGAGGTTAAGAGCACAGGCCACTCTTCATGAGGTCCTGCATTCAATTCCCAGAAACCACATGGTGGCTCACAACCCTTTATAAGGAGATCTGGTGCCCTTTTCTGGCATGCAGGCAGAACACTGTATATATAATAAATAAACTTTGTTTTTTAAGAGTGAGTAGGCTGGATGCGATCTGGTTACTGGGGGTGACAGTTTTTGGAGGATGTATCTTCTTCCCTGTCCTTTTCTTCCTACCACCCTTTCTGTTTCTTGGTTACCATGAAGTGAGCAGCCTCCCTTCTCAGCTATATGTTCCCGATGCCGTGATAGCTAGCTTTACCTTGTACTCAAGCAACAGGCCAGCTGATCCCAGACAGAAACCTCTGAAACTATGAGAAGAGATAAACCTTCATTACATAAGTTGCTTCTCTCAGATAATGGTCACAATGATGAAAGGCTAGCACAGGAGACTGAGCCAAGGAGTACTGGTAGACCCCAGGGCTACAGAAGGCAAGGCCATTCTTTGGAACTTGAAAGTATAGCCCTGCTGATAAACTTGATTTGAGCCCATTTGGGAGATACATTTTGGGCCTTCAATCTCCAAAACTATAACATAATAAATCTATGCTCCTTTTAAGCCATCCCATATGTGAGAAACTGTTAGTACAACCAAGGGATAGCAATTTTAATACAGGAGCGCAAGTTTCATCCCCACTGAGCCTTGGTGTGGCAAAAGGACCATGTTCCAACCAATTCCAGAAGCAGAGTGGATCTCTATGATCCTTAAACCTGGGGCTCAGAGGCTAGCCTTCGAGCTACATGATGGACAGCTTCTTGGCCTGTGGAACAAGCACACTGGGGGGGGTGTACCAGAAGAACATCTCTTCCTCCCCAAGGTATGGCTCCCCCCATGTAGGAATTGCGCCATTAAGGACAGACTTATATTACAGGTCTACTACCCTAGGTGGGGCTTTGAGCAGCAACCTCATTTTCCTGAGCCTTTGAGTTTCTGCTGTCTAGTAGGCTTAATGATGCATTCATGTTGTCCTGTGAGGCTTTGCAGGTGCAGTGCCTGAACTGTTCCTGGTTCTGAGGGATGCTGGGGTTCAGGTGGTGTCTTAGGGGCCACTGGTGTTAGTTCCCAGCTAGCTGGCCACCTAGAGTCCTTATGCAAGTTCTCCAGATATTCTTTGAGGTTCATCTCAAGGCTCATCTGTTTGCTGTCCCACACTTGCCTCCCCCCGTTATCCTGTTGACAGACACTTAACAGAAATCTCTAGTGAATTCTAACACATCTTGAGAAAACATTTTCTCTGGCACAGAGGCTCTGTTTTATGGGTGTGTGGTGGGATATTCCCGGGCAGCCAGTGAGCCTTGTGCTGGTTCGTAGGCAGCGTTTTCTTTTCTCTGATTCCTTGGCCTTTCCACAGTCTGAAGCTGTTTCCCTTGAGACCTGACTCACTTCTGTGCCCTTATGAAGTGTTAATACAGAACTCCAAGTAGCTGGCCCGTGGTGTGCACAGCATTGAGTGATGTCTGTCTTCTGCAGGCTTAAAAAGCTGTAGAGGATGCTTCGTAGTCCACACTTGAATCCACAGAAGGACAGAAAGCATGAACTGAGCTTCTGTGAGGTCCAGGAGAGATGCTCTGGCTTCAGACACATTGGATATTTGGAGCTGCCCGAGACAGCTTGGGCCTCGCCCCAGGGCTTGCGTGTCAGTGGGTCTGGAGTGGATCCTGACATCCCACTTCTCAGACCTGCCACTCCAGTAATTCTGCAACCAGGATTCACACGCCATTCATTGTTTGAGCAATGTTGACATGAAGATTTTGTGGGTTTTAGGGAGCCCACCTTTTCCCCATGTTTGACTATGGCTCTTAGCCACATGGAGCTCTTACAGAACATTTAGCTCAATGGCAGGCACAGGGCAGATGCTTGGTCACCTGTCACTTTGCTCAAGCACCGGTTGGGCTAGGAAGCTACCTGGCAGAGGACAGGGCTTTAAGGGGCTTAGAACCACTTGGTAGATATCACTTCCTCAGTGAAAATTCACCAAGGCTTAATGACCACAGAGGGAGAGCTTATCATAGGACCAAGGCTTGGTTTTGTTGGGATCATTTTTCAAGTGAATAAAGAGACAAGGGAGGAGCTTTTGAAATAGGCAGCCTGACCGGAAAGGGTTTAGCAGGGAACTGAGACCATGACACTCAGACGGGCCATTTCAGGCATAGGATTCTTGTGGGCTTTTCAGTTACCCCTACTTTGCCATGTTTCACTTAATTCGGTTAAAACTGTTGCAGGGTGTTCTGTATTATGTGGGCATGGAGATGCTCTGTTAGTATCATCACTATGTGGGGATAGGGATGCTGTATTAGTGCTACCACGTGGGGGTAGACATATTGGCAACGGTGAAGCAAACCATGCCATAAAGAACAATAACAAATGTGGCTTATTGTTTTTCGTCATAGTTTTATAGGAAGTTGGGCTTTCATTCTCACATCCATGAACTTTCCTACCTCAGTTTTAAGTCATGTAAGCCACATGGGACAGATGATACTAAATTCTTTTTATAGTTCTGTTAGGAACTTCAGGGTCGGTAGGTCAGTGATGACTTCTTTGGGATGCTAGAACAATCCTTTCATTCACTCCACAGATATTCATGGAACCATTTGCTGTGAGTGAAGTGATGCCATCAGTACTGTAGATACACTGATGAGCAGAAGACACAAAAGTCTGTGTTGTTTTAGAGATTATATCCCAATGGGAAAAAAAAGACAGACAGTAACAATGAAGCTACTAGAATTAACGTCTGTGGAGGCTGAGTGAAGTGTTTGTGGGAACTCACTGTGTTATCCTTGCTGTTTTTCTGTAAGTCTAAAATTAAGGTTGAAAAATAGATGTATGCTCCATGGCAAATACTATGAAGAGAAGTAAAACGGGAAACCTTCAGGGACCTTCTGTGTCACAGGGAGAATTGCAGTATTAAGAAGTCTGAGCTTTGGAAAACTGGCCTTTGAGCAAGAACTTGAAAGATGCAGGAGAGAAAGCCAGGCGATGCTGGAAAAAGCATTCTAGAGAAAGTAACACAGTGAAATGACTGAGCCTGTGACCTCTAAAAAGGCTCCTAGTGGTCCCCATATTCATACCCATGGGTCCTTCTCATGTCAAGCAGGGTAACATGTACCAAGACATTACAAAATATGAGTTCCACATCTATAAATATATAAAATAGGCTTCATTATTGTCCCTTAAATCTCTTGGAAAGCCATGTTGTAGAAGCCAGCTAGCTGCCTTCAAGCAGCTTTCTGGAGAGCTCCACTTGAGGGGAACTAAGGCCTTTTGCCAATGGCCATTGCTAACTTGAGATATATGAGTGAGTCACATCAGAGGCAGGCCCTCAGCCTTCAGATAACTTGAGCTACACTGTCACCTTGACTGAAATCTTATGATAGACTTCAAAGCAGAATCACCTAGCTAAGCTGTTCTCGAAATCTTTATGTGCATGGTCTTTTGTCTGATTTTTATTGGTTTAAGTATCTGGAAGTGGGGCTTGTTTGCCACACAGCAGCAAACAGTCAACAGAGACATTCAGGTGGAGGCATGCTTGGCTGCCCAGGGATTGGCAGTGTGGCTGGAGTGGTAAGTAGGATCTGAGAACAGGAAGGCAGAGGGTCTGAGAGAGTTTCCTGCTGGAGAAAAAGGCTTCTCTTCTGTAAATATTATTTTTTTTCCAGCAGTTGGCTCTCCTGAGCTTTTCTCAGGCTCAGACCTTGGGAACAGTGAGTGGCTCATTTTCTTTACTTCACTGGTCTTCTGAGGTGGGTTCAGTGTACTCTTTCCAGGAAGCCTGTGGTGGTGTCACCCTTCCTGGAGTGGTTTCAGTGAGACCTCACACTGAAACTGGGCCAAGGCCCCTTTGGGCTTTTCTTCAAAATTTGTTTTGGTTGGGAAGTAATAGATTTGGAGAGAGAGAGATTTAAAAAAATTATTTTGAGAAAAAAATTCAAATTGAGGTAAGGCTTAAAGGAAGCTCAGTCTTGCCAGGCGAAGATGTTGGGTCAAGAAACAAATGAAAGAGGTAAGATCTGAAGAAGAGTTCAGTATAGTTGGCACAGAGACTTGGAGGCAAGTACAGGGTCAATGATGGGGGAGAGAGAGGGAAGTATCTAGAAAGAGAGGTGGATACAGGTGTTGTATTTTAAGTTGCATTGTGTTCAGATTCTCCCCTTGGGGAGTTTCCTGCTCTACAGAGGACATCCTGGCAAATGGCAACCCTGTCGTTTCCAATTGGAGTGTTTGGTTGCAAGGATCACGCAGTCCATCTTGAGTTAGAGTTAGGAGCAAAAGTCTTATTCCCATGCATGAGAAAGATCAGAGTTCACCACTGCCAACTTGTTCCCTTTCTTTGGGTCTAGGCTTTGTCTTCTGCTACGTTGACAATTTTCTCTCCAGGGCTTTCTTTCTTCATGTGGTTCTAAGATGATTGTCATCATCTCTCAAGGATTAGAACTAAGTTCTATGAAGAAAAATAAGCCAGAAGAAGCTACTAGGGTACATGCTCTTGGCTGCAGGAAGAGTTCTAATTTTAAAAGGAAAAACATAGGTAGCTGTTTTTTTTGACTAGCAAACTCTGATAAAGTGTTTATGTTTATCTCAATGAATGAGTCTAATTGTGTAGGTCATGTGCCCTTTTTCCAATCCCCTGCTTCTGCCTCCACCCCTGCTCAGGTAGAAATAAGGTTGATACTGCCAGTGAGTGCATAGGCCATACACATATAACAAGATAAAGAGGGGCATATTTAGTAGAACTGTCAAGACTGTGGCCTGATAAGTATCCAAGAAAGAAAGGCCGGGACACAAAACCTAGTCAAGCCTGCTGGATCCCCTTGACAACAGTGACTTTATAGACTATGAAATGCTCGTGCATCATAGTCTTGGTTGCATTGCTGTTTTGATGGAATTTCCTGATAATTTGGGTCTCCTCAAATTCAGTTAGGGTAGTGATGGCTGCTTTAACTCATAATCTCAGAAACAACATTAGCTTTAAAAGAAATTCCTCAGATGCTGGGTAGTGGTGGCACATGCCTCTAAAGCCAGCATTTGGAGGCAGAGGCAGACAGATATCTGAGTTTTAGGACAGCCTGGTCTACTGAGAAAATTCCAGAACATCCAGGTCTCTACAGAGAAACCCTTTCTCAACAACCAAAACCTAAGCAAACTCCTCAGGTAAGATCCTGAGGTAAGGATGTGAATTTTTGATTAGAAATGCTGGGATTCTAGGATTCTGGGATTCTGGGATTCTGGGATTCTGGGATCTGGGGTTCTGGTCCATATGGTCTTTCAGGTATCTTTCTTGGGCTTCACCATCTCATTGGATCTTAGAATCCTCTCTTCCAGTTAATGGACAGGGAAAGTAAAGGAGAGAAATTGCCTGCTTCTTAAATGCCCCAAGGCAGGAAGAGAGTTGATCATCACCCTCACTGGAGTTCCAGTGGTGAGAAGTAGCTGGGTAGTTCCATGTTGCTCAAGAAGGACTGGGAAATGTCACTCTGCCTGTGTAGCCAGTGTCCAACACTATGATCTATGGTACAGGAGAGGGTTATCTTGGGTGGACCACTCATCTACTTTGTCATGTCTAAGTACGCTGCCCCACATTGTGTTTAAAGTTATAGACCAGAACATGTGAACCATTGCAGAAGGTGATCATGGAATCCTGAAGGGTTTTTGGGCAGCAAAGTGACACACAGATCATTCTGTCCTTTAGAAGCATAAAGGGAATGACACCAGTGGAATGGAAAGGAAGGAACCAAGTTTCTGCTGCCTCCACTTCTGTTCTGTTTGGAAGGAGAGGGTTCAGCATCCTGAGAGGCCCTGTGTTTATATTCTTCACAGTGCCAAAGATTCCCCATGTACCTTCTTCAAACATTATTTGCTCCTTGGCAATGCTGTAAGGTGAGTATTATTATCTGTAATGCACAAATTTTTAAAAAGAGTCAAATTTAGAAAAGTGAATTTACTTGACTAAGGTATTCTGGACTTTGAATGGTTGTCACTAGAGGTGCTGGTCTATTTGAAAAACTTACTTTGGGACTTTGAGTCATTAAGCACTGTGGCATGATGTCTTAGGGGGCAGAGAGTGTGTGTATGGGCTTATATGGCTGGCAGGTGGTTTACATAAGACTTCATGCCTCTGCTTGGGGTCCATCCTTCCTATTTTCTGCCTGTCACCTCCAGGTTCCTAACAAAGATGCTCCATGAGCACCCTCTTTGGTTTCTAGGAGTCTGCCCAGTGGTTCCTGGACCTGCTGGAGCGGGGTGGGGGGTGGAGGGGGCACAGACATGTTCCCCTGGCTAGAGGAGTCAGTTCTGCTGACTGGGTGGTTAGGGCCCACGCACTGGGACCTGGGGAGATTGAGAGGAGAAAGTGGCTGAGCACAGCGCTGTGAGGCCTGTGATTTATGAGAAGCAGCTTCAGTGGGCCATCTGGACCAGAAGCTCCAGGAAGCACATCCGGTGTGGAGGCGCAGGCAGTGTGGGAGCCCTGCCAGAGAGGAGGAGGGCTCATCAGGGGATGGGAGGAAGAAAGGATGGAGAGGAAGACTGGGCCAGAGGCAACATGGAAAGAGCCTGAGCTGTGAAATCAGGCTGTGTGTGTGTGTGTGTGTGTGTGTGTGTGTGTGTGTGTGTGTGTGTGTGTGTGTGTGTGTGTGTGTGTGTGTAAGCCAGTGATCAACATTTGGTGTCTTCCTCAGTTTCTCTCCACTTTATGTTTCAAAACAGGATCTCTCAATGAACTTGGGACTCATTGGTTGGCTCAACTGGCTAGCCAGCCAGCTCAAAACCTCTGCCTATCTCTACTCCCTGAGCACTGGGTTTATTCAACGTGCCTGTATTTTTACACAGAAGTTGGAGATCTGAACCCAGGTCTTATCTGTGTATAGCAAGTACTTCTCAGGCCGGGCTATCTGCCCAGCCCTAAGGGCCTCAGTTGCAGAAACTTTTAAATGAAATGACTTGTCTACTGTGCTGGTGAGAAGCTTAAATGGAGCATGGCTTTGTAGGCACCCAACCCAGTGCCTTGAAGGAAGGAAGAAGCTGAGGCTGCTGAGCCTCTTTCTCTTCTGTGTCAAGCATTTGTTGATGTGCTGGGGTTGCAAAGATGCCCAGAGCTTATAGTATGATGATGAAGGCAGTCTGTTTTATAACGTGAGATTTCTACAGTGACCTCTGGGAACACAGTGCTAAGAATGACTAACTCTGCCTGGAGGCCACATGTGAACTGGGTTTAGAGAAAAAGTGTGAGATAAGGTGCCAGTGAAGAGGGAGTGAGGGGAAGAACCCGAGGAAAGCTATGCTGTCAAATATTAGTTCATTCATTCATACCTCTAGCTCTCGTGCACCACTGAACTATGAACCAATAGGTCCAACATCAGCTCCGTCTGGATGTTGGTGGCCACGGCAGATTCATCCTGGTTAGATAGAGCTGTTGATGGCCTCATCTCTACCCACCCCCACACATCAACCTCCTTATCCCAGGTTTTTCCTGTCTTGACAAACAGCACCAGGGCACAAGGCACCCCAAATCTAGAAGATATTTGTTTGTCTTCCACTTATTCTTTTCCTCTTATCTCCCCACCCCCTTCTCATTCGTTCCAGGTTGCAGTTTGTCTTTGTGAACATCCCTCTGGGATTCTGTAGTGTTGTGGTCCTTACCTTATACCCCCAACTTCAGCCTAGTAGCATCTCCTAGCAGTACTGTTTCAAGAATATCCAGAACCCATTTGCATCTGTCTCCACCTCCAACACCACTGCCCTGTAATCTGAACCATTCTGTGTTGTTGTTGCTTTGGATTTTTAAGATAGGACCTCGTGTAGGTCAGGCTGGCTTCAGATTTGCTCTGTATCTGAGGATGACCTTGAACACTTGATCTTCCTGATGCCCAAGGGCTGGGCTTTAAGGGGTGTTTTATCACATCTGTCTTGATGATGTTTCATCACATCTGTGTTGATGCTCTTGCTTTTTGAAGGCAGTATCTCACTGTGTGGCCAAGGCTTTCCTGGTACTTAGGACACAGGCCAGACTGGCCTCAAGCTTACATTAATCCTCTTGCCTTACTCCGTCTCTTGAGTTCTGAGATCATAGGTCTGAGACACTGTGACTGGCTACATAGTGCAGTTTTCCTCCAGGCAACTGAAATGAACTTGGGACTCATTTCTCTCTTTCCAGTCAGTCTCTCTCTGAGGCTAGTTTCCTCACAGCTGCCAGAGTGGTCTTTAGAAAAAGTCAAATCTAAACATACTCCTACCTAAATCCCTTGTCAGCTAGTTTCACAACATTTTGATATAAAAGAATACTTTTGTTATCTAGCAATAAGTGTTTAGTTGCTTGATGACTGGCTAAATCTTGGTTGATCTAGATGGCATTTAGGATTTGGCTCCAATCTGTAGATTGGATCCAAATCTTCTTTGAACATTTCTCATACTCTTTGAACTATTAGTTACTGATGCATGAATTTTTTAGTCATGAATAAAAACAGAGCCCTAGAGGTCAAGTACATTTATAGAAGACTGTTCTTAAGCCTCAGCTCCCAACACATTGACTCCTATTCTATTGCTCATAGCCAATGATATGGCCAAGTTTAAAGCCAAGGAGAGAGGGAGTGCAGCATGTTACCATGAGGCAGTGGCAAAGTGTGACTATAGAACATGTGACCATGGAACAGAGAGCCGAGAGTAATAATTCAATCTTCAAGGGTTATAGTCCAATGGCATTGAACCTGGAACTGTCTTCTGGACCCGGTTCTAGAGAGGTGTTGCTTATTTAACATCTTGAGAGTTAGCTTAACTCTTAGTCTCCTTAACTGTGCTATGTTCTGGGTTGTTCCTTAGATTTTCTGCCATGGTCAGCTTCTTATCAGTGGACACAAGCTAGAGCCATTTGAGAAGAAGGAACTTCAATTGAGGAAATACTTCCACCAGATTGGCCTGTGAAGAGCTTTTTTTTTTTTTTTTTTTTTTTTTTTTTTTTTTTTTTTTTTTTTTTTTTTTTTTTTTTTTCCGGCTGATGATTGATATGGGAAGGGCATAGTCCACTGTGAGTATGCCAACCCTGGACAGGGTTTCTTGAGTTCTGTAAGAAAGCAAGCTGAGCAAGCCAGGGTGATTAAGGCAGTAAGCAGTGCCCTTGTAGGACTTCTTCTTCAATTCCTGCCCTCATGTCCCTCAGTGCCGGAGTGTGACCTGAGAGTTACATTGGCCACAGTGTTTCATCATAACAGTGGAAATTCTTACTAAGACGTCTTCCAAATTCCTCTTCTACCTTAGGACCATTGTGTGTGTCATTTCTGTTTTTCTGTTCTCAGCACGACATACTATAGATTTGTTGTCACCTCAGATGAAATGTCACCTATACTCATTTAGATTTAGAGATGCAGCTGCCTGGGCTTCACCTTTAGAAATTCTGAAATGGCAGGTTTGGGCTTAGGTCTCAGGAGGCTCTTTTCACAGCTGATGACAGAGCTTATGTTCCACGGACACATTCCAAGAACTTCCATGTAAGAGAAATACGAGAGTATGTTAGAGAATGTTCCTGGAGGGGTGGTGGCTGATCCAGTGCTTGAAAGATGTGGGGGAGCATTCAAGGAAGACAAGAATGTGTGTCTTGGCACTCTCTCATGACTTGATGAGCTCCCTAAGAGAGCCAAGGTCGTCTCTGGACCCCACACCCGGCTGTAGGAGCCCAGACCTACTACTGTCATTGCTTCCCGCTGATGACATTATATATGACCCCCATCTGCACATCTTCAGCCAAACAATTCCACAGGAAGTCTTAGAAAGCCTTTTCTCTCTAAATGATCTTTTTTAGTGTCTGTCACCCAGAGTTGTAGAGATTTTATATCATCGATGAAATCCTATTAAGATTTTATTTCCTTATTTTCCTTTTATGATGACTGGGATTTCCTTCCTGAGAGAAAGTCTCAAGAAGTGGGAGTACCTTGGTAGAAACCTGGCTCTGGGGAGGGTGGGCCAGCCTTGGTCTTGGCAGAAGCACAGGCATTTAGGGCTCTAGTGTTCTTCAAGGTCCTGTAACCCACCGACTATGCAACATATCCCCTTTGGAGAGTCCTTGACTTAGGAAAGGCATATTCCACTGGGCTGTAGAGTCAGGAGCCCTGACCTAGAATTAGACATTAGATTTAAGATCTAACCCTCTCGAAGTTTGGCCTTTGGACATGCTATATGTTTGAGTGGCTTTGGGTGAGCTGTTTGTTTTATTTTAATTTGATTTGTTCAAATATACACATCTTTCTATAAAGACACACGTGATAAGTGCTTTGTAGACAGGGCTATAGGAATGCCCATTCACTTTGCAATTAAGCACACCAATAATGGGGCATTTACTTTTTGCTTACCAATAGAGTGCTGAGATCTGATTGGTCAGATATCACTAGTCATCTTTTTAGGAATCTCTGGTTCTCTAACCTACCGACCTAGAAACCTGAGTGCCACAACTAAACACTGACCAGAAGAATTAAGGACAAAGGCTGGTGACCTTAGCTGGGAGCTTTCCTGGAGGACTCTGGTCCTACCCTACTTATTAGGGTTTCTAGGCATGACGACATAGAAACTGAATACTTAGTCTTATCACAGTGTGTGTACCTAAGTGCTGTGTGTGAAGAAGCCAGAGGAGGACATTAGGTGTTCTCCTCATCACTTTCTGAGACAGGGTCTCCATTTAGCCTGGAGCTAGGCTGGCATCCAGAAAGCCTCAGCAATCCTCCTGTCCCCAGTTCCTGTAATATGCCTGCTGTTTTATTTGAGTGCTGGGGATTTGAACTCAAGTCCTTCTTATGCAATGAATGCTTTGGCCCTATACACTCTCTGAAGAAAAACATTTCCAAGTCCTGAAGTATATAGCTCTTGCCCATTTCCAGGAGGTAAATATTTCTATGATGGCCATTTTTAAGTTATTAATATGAGGCTAAACAGCTTGTAAATTTTTTGAAAATTCAACAATTGGATCATGGTAAGCTGGCACAAGATGACCTGCTCCCCGTGGGTATATTGTGACATGTAGGATGGGAACATGCGTCTAACTTAGCTATACCACTGAGTAACCTTTTTCTGCTGCCGTTACCTATGCCCTCTATCTTGCTGAAAATGTCACATTTTACTTTATTATAGAACAAACAGAGATGTTATCTGTGGCTCACTGTTTTGACAGTTGTATTACATTCCATTTAGTCACTGCTGCCCAGACCCTCATGTGATGTGACACTCTATTGGAATGCTGTGTGAGAAACTGTTTTTCTGTTAGGCTAAGCTGAGCTGACTTTCCCCTGATTTGGAGGCTTTGACTCCTGCACTTTGAACGACTTCCCTATTTCCAGTTGGTACATCTGGAGCAAGGGAGGTAGGACTCTGTGGCTCTGAATTTCTCTTTGGCACATACTCTCATGTGTGAGCGAGGAGTTGGTGATTCAGTTTGAACAGAGAAACTGCAGACGTACTGTTGCCACATCTGGCTAGCTGGAGGCACAGCTGCAGTTGGCCACCCACTCTTTTTGCACCTGTGGGGGAAGGGATCACTTCCTTTACTGAGTGAACATTTTGTCTGCAGTGGGGCAGACATTTATTTAGGTCATGTTCTCAGAGATGACAAAAAGGACTCTGAATAGGAAGAAATTGCTTCTTAAACCTGGACAGGTTGACAAAGATGTGGACAGCATCTCATTCCAGACCCTCACACTAGCCAAAAGCACAAATCCCTCTCAAACCCAGTGTCCCTACTGCTGGGGTTGGGAACCCAATTCCCCAGATGGCACTGAGCCAGAAAATTAGTAATGATCAATGAGAGGGGAAGATGATGAAATACAAGTGGGGTCTCAATTATGCTCTAAATGAGCAGCAAGGCAATGTTAAGATTCCCATAGAGGAGGGGCAAGGGACTGGAGGAGGGGGGGGAAAAAAACCATGATTATGTGAAAGGATTCAGTGCCCCAGTCTGGACTTAGGCATTGATTTCCTATTCCAGCTTCATGGATGGACCATAAAACTCTGTATAATGTGCATGTGCCCCTCCTATGCTGCCCCATCATCTGCATAGTGGGGATATAAATTCCCTTACTGTCCTTTTTCTGTCCAGTGATTTCATAAGTTCCTGGGTGGATTGGAGTGAACAAAAGTCTGTGGGTATTGTGTTGGAGACCCCCAACTTGCCAGTTACTGGGAAGTTGGGTTTGTAGTTTCAGGGCATGGGGTAAATCTGTGAGAAATATGGTCAAGCTCTTGGAAAATTACAAGAGTAATTTGTTTTGCTGAAAAGGAAGAATTAAAAAATGTTTCTGGAGATCTCGGGGATTTTTTTTTTTTAGAAAAGCAAACTTTTTTAAACTGCTAAAAAGCAAAGTAATTGATGCTCAATTTGGTGATTTGCCCTAAAAAATGCAATCATTGAGACAGCCTGTATCAGTCATTTAGAATAGAAACCAAATGTTTCCTTCCATATATATCCATAACGTTAAGACTTATCTCCCATCTGGAAAAACCTCTCTGTAGAAATGCTCAGAGCGACACCGCATTCATAAGTAGCCATCAAGTGAAATTTACTATTTATGTGCTTTCGATGGTCTGTGGAAACCGAGTTGCATGCTGGCCTGTATCAATATACATCTCTACCTGCAGTGTTTTAGGACAGATTAGCCGAGGAGAGCCATTATAGGATGAAAGAAGAGGGCATGCTGGGAGAAAAATGAAATCAAACATTCACCCATGCAAACACTTCCTTCCTGGGTACTATTTAGATTTTAATTTCTTCTTCTAACCCCTCCCCCCCCCATATAAAATAAAATACAGGACATCAATGCTGTTTGGAGATAGCCCACATCTGCATAGCAAGGAGACAATTCTCTAAAGTGCAGCTCTCAGTGGGGGTATTTATTTAATTCTTATTGGTTTTGGACCACAGACTGTAATGAGCAGATATATGGAAAGATGCAGGAGATGCTGGTTGGAAGTCTTTGCCTTTTTGAACATGAAAGTACAAACGGGTCATGCATGTATTTAGGTTTTAGTGAAAATTCAATAATTCTATCTGTAGACACCTTGCTCCGGAACACTAATAAAAGGGGAAAGCTAATAAAGGGTCCCAATTTGAGCTTCCTAGAGCTGAAAGCTGACATCATTCCAGGATCGGCTGTCCTCTTGTTGCTGAATACCCTAGTATGTTTTAGCATATTGGCAAGTAGAGGACAAAGTTGATTCCGGTGACTCTTCCAGTAACATGTGAGTCCCTGAGCCTATAAATATTAAGCAGGACTAACCTAAATGGAATTCAGTGCTTGGAGTCCCTAGCAAATGGCCTGATATTGTGACAGTCAAATACAATAAGGTCTTTCTCCAGTGCAGGCCATCTTTTATTGGATATTTTTTGTTGTTCATCAGGGCAGAATCATTGGGGATCCCTCAAAGAGCCAGTGAGTCAAAGGGCCTAAAGGAAGTTTAGGATAAAGGAGAAGGCTTGGCTTCTGTCAGCCTAGAGATCCCTTGGGTTATCTAAATCTAATGTTATCCAATCTCTGACATCTCCGGTACATTCTCTCACAATCCTATCCTTTCTTATTGACAAATGTACTCTTTTAATCTCACTGGTAAATCTAAGATCCAAATCAGAGGCGAGCATGGACTTCCTGGCCTTACTCCAGCTGGATTGTATGTCACTGATAGTCCCAGCTCCAGGAAGACACCAGAAATCCCAAGATAGAAATCTAAGATGGGGCTCGGTCAAATGACTTGCTTTGATTCTGGACTTCTTCACATACCCACTTGGCCTCTCTACTGAGAGACTTGATGCTGAGGAAGAGTATCTGCAGAAGGCTGCCCGAATGCCATCAGTGACAGAAGGTCAGTCTGGTCATCTTTGGGTGAGAGGTTTTTTACTGTACCAGCCCTGCCTGAGGTCAGAAAGTTCATCAGAGCACCTGAAATTATAACTTGATTCTATTATAACTGACATGATTCTAGACCTGGTATGTGGCATATCACATGCCATGTCACTGGTTGTGTGTCAATTCTAAGAGAGGGTACATTATTTCTATTTCACAAACGAAGAGAGAACCCACCACTGCAGAATGTGATTCCAAGTCTCCCTGCATTTAAGTGTGCGTGCGTGCATGTGTGCGTGCGTGCGTGTGTGTGTGTGTGTGTGTGTGTGTGTGTGTGTGTGTGTGTGTGTGTGTCTGGGTATATGTGTGTCAAAGAGTGTACATGTGTATAGAGGGCCGAGGTCAACCTTGACTGTCATTTTTCAGGTACATCCTACTTTGGATTTTAGGACAGTGTTTCTCATTCAGTTTTTCAATTCAGCTAGACTGGCTATTCATGAATCCCCTGGATCCTCCTGCCTGTCTCTGCCTCCCTACCACTGAAATTAGAAGCTGAAGCTACTATATCCACCTTACAACCTATTTACTCATTTACTGTGTGTGTGTGTATGTGTGTGTTTGTGCGTGTTTACGTGTAAGGTGTAAGCCATGATACATGTGTGGAGATCATAACATGACACTTGGGAATTGGTTCTCTCCTACCACCCAGTGTGACCCAGGGCTCTAACTCAGGTCTGTAGGCCTATGCTCAAGTGCTGCTACCAACCAAACTATCTCCCTGATCAAAAAGATATACTCTCTCTGTTTCTCTGTCTCCTCTGTCTCTCTCTTCTCCTTGTTTTTCGATTCTTTCTCTTTCTTTAGGGTCTCATGAAGCCCAGGCTGATCTCACCCTTACTATGAAGCCAAGGAAAATCTTGAACTTAGGATCCTTTTGTTTACACCTACTAAAGTGCTGGGATTATGTACATGTTTGAGATGCACACGGGTGGGGTCAGGTAGCCTGATCCCAGAGGGGGGTCTCTGTGCTCCCCTTTGCCTTCCAGCCCACTCATGCAACTCCAGGCGCTGCTCCACTTTTGCCTGGCTGAGTTTCTTCTCCTCTGTGGCGTCCTGAGCCTCTCACCCAGCAGGGCTGACCTGCCAATGATAAATACCAGTTAATTACAGAACAAGCTTCTCTGCCATTTCTCTCAGCCTGGCTTCTATTGCCGAAGATTAAACTTCATTCCGATCCCACTGAATTACCTTTTTAAACCTATTATTTCAATGTGATTAACTTCACTTCTTTTCAGTTAGCTGTAAGCAAAATCTTGTTTACAAGGCAAAAACAGTCTCTGCCTTAATATCGGCAATAATAATACAAACGAACATTGCAAGAAAATAATTTATGTGAAAAGCAGGGGGAAATGGCATTGATACATGAGGCTCCTCCTCAATTAATAAAAAGGAGGAAATATTTAAAAACAATTTATCAAGGAAATATATACAGTTCATACATCATACATTTGCAAAGAATATAAGAAATATTCATTTCACAAATAGCCTCATGACCCTAAGGTTTGAATTCTTTTGTGTGTGATGGAACCCAAGTTGTGGTTAAAATCTGAAGCTGATTTTAGCTAACCAAATGCCAGGGCAGATAAAACTACTGGCAGAAAAGGGGGCTTGGGTTGCAAGGTACCAGTGATATTGCCCTTCC
The DNA here is from genome assembly GCA_033318265.1 of Phyllotis vaccarum. NCBI lineage: Eukaryota > Metazoa > Chordata > Mammalia > Rodentia > Cricetidae > Phyllotis > Phyllotis vaccarum. The sequence goes on along the minus strand of JARWLC010000001.1, from coordinate 187,301,995 downwards.
TATTAAACATGGCCAAATGCAGCTGAGGTTCGTAGAGAAAGTTTGTGTTAAGTCCGACTGAACAGTGAACAATGGAGAATAATTTTATGTGTGTACTGTGTGTGTAGAGTATGTGTGTGTTATGTGTGTATGTGTGTTTATATGTGTGTATGTGCTGTGTGTGTGTTTGTATGTGTGTGTTGTGTATGGTGTGTGAGTTTGTATGTGTGTGTGTGTTTTGTGTGGTGCGTGTTATGTGCGTTTGTATATATATGTTATGTATTGTGTGTATGTGTGTGGTGTGTGTGTTATGTATGTGAGTGTATGTATGTTGTGTGTGTGAGTGTGTGTATGTGTGTGTTGTGTGTATTGTGTGTGTTGTGTGTGTGTATGTGTGTATATGTGCGTGTGTGTATGTGTGTATATGCATATGGAGGCCAGAGGACAGCTGGTATTATTCCTCAGGAACTGTTTGCTTTGCTCTTAAACAGGATCTTTCATAGGTCTGCGTCTTGTGTCACAGGTCATGGGCCTCAGAGATCTCCTGCCTTCTCCTCCTCAGTTGGAGGCTTACTAGTGTACTAGTGCCCACCACCATGCTGGGCTTTTTCTGTGTGGATTTTGGGGCTTGAACTCAGGTCATTATATTTGTAAAGCAAGTACTTCACTTACTGAGCTATCTTATTTTTTTTTATTTTTATTTTTTTGGCATACTCTACCATTTCACTCACATCTCTTCTTTTCAAGATTAATTTCAAGGTATAAAAAAAATTGTAAGAGGGAAAAATGCTTGGTAATTAAAAACAAAAAAAGAGTGTGTGTGTGTGTATGTGTGTTATGTGTTTAAGCAAACTCTGGCATACTGTTTGCTCTAAGTTGTCAAAGCCGGGTGGCCGCTGGGAAGTGGTGACATCTGTCATGCAGCTATGCAGATTTCCTCCTGTTGGGGCTAGGGTTTGGAGAGGGGACACATGGCTGTGTGTTGGCAGAATACACACCGTATGCTGCCATCCGCATTTCTCCCTAATTTATTTTTACCATTTTCTTTTATGGCCTTCCTTGAGATGCACTTCCCGGAGAGTTCCTTTCCAGGGCATTGTGGATAAATTAGCATTTGCATCATATTTAACAGTTTACAGAGAGTCTCTCCACCCACACATAAAACAATGTGCTTTTACAAGGAAAACATCAATATAAGTGAATATTTCCACATATGGTGTCCGTGTTTCGCTGATGTCTAAACTCTTTGATGGCTTAAGAGGAAAAATGGAGAATTAGCAAAAGGCTTTTCCAGCCCAAGTCCCCTGATACCTTGTCCAACCCACAGTCCTGGGGACATTGTAGGGAGGAGCTAGCCAGATGGACAGACCCAGGGCCACAGCTTCTTCCTCATCTGCTCCGACTTCTTGGTGTTTACCTTCAGCCCTCCTTACTCTATTGTCTTCTCCTTTCTCTGCCTGTTTGATTGACTGTACTTATTCAGCAGCCCCTATAATAGCCGCTCATGGTCTGACCTAGGCAATGGCTTGAAATAAGATACTGTGAGTTTTATGAATCTATGTAGTTGCTCAGGGCGTATAGAAAATCACCCATATATGCACAACCTCGTTAATTCATATATGTTCTGTACATTGGGCATCGTGTTGAACCCTCAGTGATGGGGGCCCATAGGAGCCAAGAAAATTGGCATGGGCTTCCATGTGGAGGCCAGCTTCACCCTCTCTGTGATAATGGAGCCTCTCTTCTCCCCATCTATTCTACCTTGAAGCTGTCAAGCACTGCTTGATGGGAACAGCGTGTATTTTCTGTACATGCTCAAGATGTGCACTGTATAGAAGGAAAAGGAAGCAGAAACAAGTTTGCCATTTGCCATAGAAATTTGCTTGACTGTAGCCTGGGGGCCCCCAGAGAGAGGAGAGCACTGCTGGGACTTTCACCCCATGTCCTGCTACAGAAGAAGGCTTTGTCAGAGGACTGGGCAGAGGAGGGGAGCAGCAAAGCATCGGTGGACAGAGTAATTATTCCCTAAGGATAGGAGTCCACCTTCTGCTGCAGATACCTCTAGGGGTGTGCCAGCATGCCCTCCAGTGGGCACCAGGAGTTGTAGCCCCAGAGAGTATAGTCTTCTTCCAGGGTGAGGGCAGAGGCTCCAAGAGGCTGGGGGAAGTGCCAGAAAGCACTGGAGCAGGTTGACAGATGTGTTTCCAGCATCTGTCTTGCTCCTGGTGCTCGGCAGATGGGGTGCGGGGAGCGGGGAGTAGGCATCTGAAAATCTGGATTCATTTCAAACTGCTCCATTTTCCAGGCTCTAAGCACAACATTTCCAGAGGACAGCCACGAAGCCAGAAGCTCCAGGGTCCTCCCAGCTGGAGAATGTTCTAAAAGAACCATGCACCAAGCCTTTTTGTTGATGGGGAGTTGTGGAGGCAAGTGGATACTCTCTGGCCTGTAAAATCCCTCTTCCCTGCACCTGACCTTGTTCGTCTACATTTTCCCTCTGATGCCTTTAGATACGCCACTTGTCAGGCTGGCCTGCAAGCCTGCAAGCTGGACGCTGACTTGGCATTCTAGAACTATGTGATCCAGTACAGTGGCACCAGCCAGAGGTGCAGGGCAAGTGTGAGGATTTTACAATGAGGTGAGCTCCAACTACAGATATAATATGCTATATTTTTAAAAAGAATGTAAAGTACTTTAATTATGTGTTTATATTGATCATATATTGAATGATATCTACTGGGTTAAATTAAACATATTATCAAGTTAGGTTTGCTTTTTTAAAATGTAGTTAATTAAAATTTTTAAATTAATATACACGACTTACATTCCATTGCTTGTCTGTGTTGTCTGCGCATGCGCGCTCGAGAGAGAGAGAGAGAGAGAGAGAGAGAGAGAGAGAGAGAGAGAGAGAGCGAGAGAGAGCGCTGTATACACATGAGTCTATGGATATGTGCTCCTATGTATGTTCATTTAGAGGCCAGAAGAGGCCTTTGGGTATCTTCCCCCATTACTCTCTGCTTATCATCTTGAGACAGAACTCTCACTGAACTGGAAGCTCACTGTTTGGTAGCTGGTCAGCTCTTGGGATCTGCCTGCCTCTGCCCCCCACCCACTCAATATTGGAGTTAAAAGCATGTGCAGCCATACTCAGCTTTCACATGAGTGTTAGGAATCTTGCTTCAATACCATGCTTGCAAAACAAGCGCTCTACTCCATTGACCCAGCTCTCCAGCTGATATCTCATTCCTTTTCTTTTAATTTGTACAATTAAATATATATACTTATACATGTGTATATATGTGTATATATATAAAATCTACTTTTTATTATGTTGCATGAGTGTTTGCCTGCATTTATATCTGTGTGCGGTGTCCACAGAGGTTAGAACAGAAATTGAGTCCCCTGGAACTGTAGTTAGAGGTGACTGTGGGCCTTTTGATATTGGTGCTGGGATAGAATGTGATCCTCTGGAAGAGCAGAATGTACTCTTAACCTCTGAGCCAAATCCTCAGGTTCTAGAGGTGAGCATTTGAAGCTCTACTTGCCTCAGCTGTCAGCCTGCTTTCTCAGAGTCTCTCTGACTGTCCCCCAACTATGGAGGGTTGAAGTCCTCCAAAATCGTGAGCTCAAATAATTGTTTTCTCCTATAAGCTGTCCTTCCAGATAATTTTTGCTGCAGAGTTGAGAAAAATAACCATTTCACTTCTCGGTCTTGACAGGCTTCCAGGTTCTAAGCAGGAACCCCACAAGCTGGAGAAACATTGAGAAGTAGGCTAGGGAGAGGGGTGTTTGGCTGCAGTTAGCTCCAACCCACGTCACCTTCACTCCCTACCATGTTTCCAACTGTGGGCAGCTGGGGATCTCTCTTGAGCTAGCAGAGCACTGTCGATGGAAAACTTATCTTTTGTTGCTTACTTTTGAGATTGTATTCAGATTACAAACTTTCTCCCTTCCCTTCCCCCCTCCACCCCACCCCTGCCGTGTACCCCGCCCTTCTGTTCTTCAAATTCATGGCCTCTTCTTTTTATTAATCAATTGTTACTGCCTGCCTGTGTGCATTTGAATATACACATATATTCCCAAATATAAGCCACTGTGTAAGGCTATCTTTACTTAGCACCCCAGTCTGAACGCACCCTGGAAAAATGAACTTTTTCTTTTACTTCCAGGTACATACCTTTTGGATTCCCTAAGAGCTGTCGAGTTTCCCGTCTTCCATGGTGGGCTCACCCTTGGGGAAGCTGTGGAAGAAGATGTACTAAGGACATGTTCTCCCCCGCACCTGCCCCTCACTGGGAATCCCACTGAGCTCTGGCAGCACAGTCACAGAGGCCAAGTCAGAGCTCCTTCTAGCAAGAGAGACATGCCAGTCAAGGTCTCCTTACAAAGTTTAGGAGTTATTTGATCAAGAGTGTCAGTGGCTTATATTATCTCTGGTGATGGAGGATCAAGGGTCAGGAAAGGGGTTTTGGTTACCTTCACATGACTGTGACCAAATACCCAACAGATACAATGTAAGAGGGGGAAGGTTTATTTTAGTTCATGGTTTTGGTTCCAGTCTGTCTTGATAAGAAAGGCACAGCATTGAAAGCGCAGAGCTGCAGTGACTCAGGGCACTATGTGTATTGATGTTTGGCCTGCATTCATGTCTATGTGAGGGCACTGAATCCCCTGAAACTAGTCATGGGCAGTTGTGAGCTGCCGTGTGGATACCGGGTATTGAACATGGGTCTTGGGCAGCCAGTGCTCTTAACCTCTAGGCCATCTAAGCAGATGGTATAACTTTTAAAGACCTACTCCTAGCCACTTGCTCCAGCCATCCAGGACCCACAAGCTGATAGATCCCCAGCTTTCTGAAACAGTGTCACTGTCTGGAGACCAAGTGCTCAAAACGTGTGGTTGTAGAGGACATCTCTGACTCAATTCAGACCAGGGGAGGCTTTTCTAAGGAATGGAAGTTGATACAGATATTGTCATAGTTCTGGAAGATGTGTTTGTCTTACTGTCCCATGCTCTTTAAAAGGACTGAATCAGAGTCCTTAGGAGAGGATCTTGAGGAGCAGGTCAAACTGGAAACCATTTATGAGCATGGCCTTTGGCAGGATGGTCTGGAAATAAATTGTAATGAGAAAGGGGGATTCAGAAAAGCAGTACATTTCAGGCATTATGTCTCAATAGTAAGATTATGCCACAGCTGGAAAGCGTACTGGGGTGGAATTTACAGTGATTTGAGGTGAGAGGTGCAGGGCTGAGGTGACAGTGATAAGACATAACAGAGTATGCATCTGGTTCTTGGGAAAGACTCTTCATGTCACACAGCAGCTTCACAAATCTTTGCAGAGATATGGATTGCACACTCGATATTTTGATGGTTCTCATGTTTTATTGAATCTCAAAAAAAAAAAAAAAAATCCAACAAGAGGTATGCCTGATGAGGTGTCCAGTGTCAGAAAGATTTCTGAACCAAGAGACCCAGTTCCAGCCCTGATTTTACCCTCTGGCCCACTATGTGACCTCAGAGGAACTCCCATCCCTCTCTGGAATGCAACCTCTTCATCTGTAAAATAAGGGACCAGACTGCATGACCTCTAAGTCCATGTGCACATCTTGGGGTCCTGGACTCCAGTAGTCAATGATGTGCTTGGCTGAGCTGTTCCCAGCTATAGCTGAGAGGTTGGGGGTTCAAGCCTGTTATGGAACTGCCACTCAGCAGTGCCACTGATGATATTCATTTTTTTCCATCTCCCCATGAGGCACAAAGAACTTTATCAATGGCTCTGACAACAGCCTCTGGCCTTGGGGGTAGAAGCTGGCTCTGGGCACAAATGGAGCCTACTCTTGAGAACTCTGTACTACAGACTTTAAATGACTCCATCCCAACACTCTCTCTCCTGGGCATGCTGTGGCCGAACATCCTAGAACAGTGGGCTGACAGAGTGAGTTCGTATTTTCAAAGTGATACAGATGCAGAGATGCTCAGTTGTGAGTTAGAATTCTGTGACCACTTGAACAACTCTGAGTAACTACAAGTCTCAGTTTCTTCATCCATAAAATGGATAATAGTGTGTGTGTGTGTGTGTGTGTGTGTGTGTGTGTGTGTGTGTGTGTGTGTTCGGTCAATATCTTCCTCTAACCTGCTCCACTTTGTTATTATTGTTTTTGAGACAGAACCTCTAATTAAGCCTGTATCTTACTATTCTGCACAGGCTGACTGGACAGAAAATCTCTGGGATCCACCTTTTTCACCCCTTAGCACAGGCATTATAGATGTGTGCCCTTGTGCATGGTGTGGCTTTAACATGGGTACTGGGGAGCTGAACTTGGGCCCTCATGCTTTCACAGCAAGCATTTTACCCCTCTGAGCCATCTCCTTAGTCCAGAAATGAGCAGATTAAGTTCACCCTCACCAGATTATTAAGAGAGGAAAATGTTATAGGTAAGTACTTAAAATTTAAAGCTATTATCTACATTATATGCATAAATTAGCTCATATGCTAATACTCCCACTTATAGGGATAAAGTCCTTCTTGGTGACTGTGACTCTAGGCATTCCATTCTATTATGTACCATTGCCAGACAGAACATGGCGGCCATAACCATACCTTCCTAGTAGGTCCCCATGAGAATAAAAAGGATGGTAGGACCTGGAGTAAATTCTCCCGTGTTATAGGCTGGTAAGGAGTCTGGGGTGCAACAGATAATCTACAAGGTGGGCCATGAGGTAAAGAGACTGGTCCTTGGCTGAGCCTTCTGTGAAGATTCCTCAATAAGTCCACACACTTGCTTGAGTTCCCCTCTTGACACGCTCAGGCCGAGAGTCCTGACCCCTCTTCCAATTTTGTTCCTGCCCTTAATAAAGTCAACAGTGACAGCTCAGAAAAGCCATCTGGGCAGCTACCAGATATTAGCTAGGACACGAGTATCTGCTTCCTTTCCAGTTAAACATGAAAATGTCTTTAGAGGGGGAAAGGGACACAATAAATAAATAAATAAATAAATAAATAAATAAATAAATAAATAAATAAATAAATAAATAAATAAATAAATAAGGACCAAGCTCTCAGAAACAACACTTTATCAGAATAATAAAATTAAATTATAACAGGGCTGTCAGTGCCACAATATCCGAAGGTGACAAGATGTAATCTCGGTGAGAACATGGGATCTGTCTGTTTATAGATCTAATAAATTATGTTAGAATTGCACTCTTATAAATCCAGGCTGTCGAGGAAACCCAACAACTAATTCATCAGTTGCTCACCGAGAGGACTCCTTCTCCGTTCCAATTGCTCACCATGTAGATAACAAGGAGCCTTAGAGGCCGACTGGTTAAATGTCATTTGTTTCCAAGCAGTAACACGGCACGGATCATTGCTCACACATAGACACCCAATTATATTAACCTGTGCAGCAATACGGTGTAATGACATGACGTTAATGCAGCCACTTCAGTGAGGCGACAACTTCCCTTCTCACTGAGGACCAGCCATGGCTTCTCCCCAGCAATTCCCCAGTCATTTAAATGCAAAGCACAAGCTGAGTGGAAGAAACCAACAGAGTATCCTCTCTCTGACGGCCTCTGATGCCTCATCCTGGGTCAGCACTGGAGACTGAGTTTTTCTCTCTACTCAGCTTTTCCAAGGGACAGAACCATCAACTCGTTTTCAAAATCCAAAACGGCTTGCTTTTGGGAGTAGGTCTGGGGTTGCTACAGAATCTGGAACAGTCTCATGACTGACGTAAGGTGAAAGGCACGTAGAGAGACAGCTCTACTTGAAGAAGTCAGTGCTGAGGCACAGGGTCCTCAGGCTCTGTGAGTGTCTGGTTTCTGTTGCTCATTACAGACACAAGAAGAAGATAAGAAGACATACTTGATTTCGAAGTCTTATATTTTTCAACTTAACCCCTTAGCACGGGGGCAGGATAATACTTTACTATGGAAGTTTCATCTTATAGAGCATGTAGCAGAATCCCTGATGTCTATGCACTAGATGCGAGGAAGAGTCCCCAACCATCTGTGATGACCTAGCACACCTTCAGACACCGCTCAATGTGTCTGTGACCAACCTAGCTGAACGCCACTGATTCAGGTACAGGTCCTTGGCTGAGCCTTCTGTAAATCTTCTGTACAGATTTGCAAACATCTGTGCTGTTCTAGGCCATTTAGCTTGTTCCAGAACTTACTTCATGGAGTAAGGGCCTCTCTGGATTCCTAGAGTCTTACCTCTTCATGAAAATAAAATGTAAATTTGCCTACCAGGATTTTTAGTTGGAACCCTAGCCCTGCCATGTTGGAGACTTCTAGGCCTTAGGAGGTTTATTACCTGTACAGATTTGGTACTGATAGCAATGAGCTTGCTGTATCGTTGTTAGGTTGTTAGTACTAGTACAGGCAAATGACTGAAAGCCTGGTACACAGGAGGCATTTGGTGCTTTGTGCTGTTATTTCCTGGGCAGATTCACGAAGGGTCCTAGAGTCCTATTGATAAGCTGACCACTCAAACTTCAAGGCTAGAACCCGGCTAGAGGTCAAGATAAGTCAAGGTAGGGCTTGAGCAGAGCTAAAGTCCTACTGGAAGAAGTCAATGATGCAGCCAGTGAGGGTGGACCAAGTATGACCAGAGAAGGTTAAGCGATAAACATACTGACCACATTAATCACCATCCGCCAACCAATCATGACCATTGTGTGTTAAAGGTACTTCTCAAATATTACACCATTTATTCACCAAAATAACCTTATGAGCAACGTTCTGTCATCTCCATTCTACAGATAGAGAAACTGAGGCACAAAGGAGCTTAATAACTTGCCCTGTCTAACTCATTTAGTAAGTGGCACACCTGGGACTTGAACCCAGGCATCCAGCTTTCCTCATCTACATCCTTAGTCATTACATTCTGCAGCTAACTCCAGTATATGTGTTTTCTAGGAATAAGGATTCCCAGCTCTGCTGTACACAATTTCCTCTACCAAAATTTGGGTGAAGTCTTGTGGGGATAGGAGTGCAGGGAGACAATGACAAGAGGCAGCCTCTAGCTCCCCATACCTTCTCTGTTATCTGCCCTCCAAATGAAGCCTTCACCAGAGGGGGCACAGACTTCCCACTCCTTCTCAGAGGGACTTCTACAGAGGTCTGTATTCTAGACCCTGACCACCTTAGCTGCACACAACAAGGATGCACATGAGGATGCACATCTGGGATTCAGTACTAGTTTTAGGAACTCAGGGACTGGAGCATGAATTTGCTGTTCACATGGATTCTCCAGAAAAAAGTGGGGCTGTCTTCTCTCCTGTGATTGGGTGGCTTCACTTCTCATGAGCCACCAGCCACAGAGTAGATAGAAAAAGTACTGGAGGGTTGGGATGAGGATTAGAGTGTACCATTAGCTCTGTGGCCTAAGTCAGGGCTTCAATAGGAGTCAAACAGGCAGCAAAGAGCAGTCAAAGAAAATTCCATTTTGTTTTTCAGAAAAATACTGTTACTGTGAGAGTATTCTTCCTCCTCCTCTTCCCCCTCCATCTATTCCCTCTCTCCCTCCCTCCATCCCTTCCCTCTCTTCCTCCCCCCCCCTTTCTTGGAGGAGCATAGATGTAAAAGGGACAAGCCTTGGCTTCTAAAAACTCTACATCATAAATAGTGATCACAATATTCACAATGTAGAAGAATTGATTTTGAAACAGACTTTAGTAACCCAAGATTTAGTAACCTCTTCAGCGAAGCCCAGGGACATTTGCAGTTTATGAAGCAAGACATGAAATGGGAAGTGACATACCAATGTAGGACATGAAGTCAACAGCTGAGGAGGGTCAGAAGTTCCATAAACCATAAAAATCAACACTAGAAGTCAGGAATGGTGGCACATGCCTCTAGTTCCACTATGAGAGAGGCAGAGGCAGGTGAATTGCTGAGTTGGAGGCCAATCATAGCCACACAGTAAGACCCCCGTCCCAAACATAAACTATTAGAAGAAGCACTGACAAGGAGGCAGAAAACAGCTGAAGATCTCTTATGGTTCAGTGTTTACATCAGCTCAACAGAGGTCGCACCACAAAAGAAATAAAGCCTGTGACACTCTTAGCAGAGAACCTGAGTGAGACTCACTTTTAACAGATATCAAGTACTATTTTTGTGATTGAAGACTCAACATAAGGGCTGAAGAGATGGGTCAGTGGTTAAGAGCACTTGCTGCTCTCCCAGAGGACCTGGGTTTAGGTCTCATAGTGCATATCTTGTGGCTCAGAATTGCCTATAGTTCCACTTGGGGATCTGATGCCTTTTCTGCTCTCCATAGACACTGAATTCATGTGATGCTCATAGACACCTGGAACACACACGCCCAAGAAACCAATCAAAGAAAACCAAACAGCAAAATTGTCAAACCTAATATGTATATAACCAATAATGAAAAAAATATATCATATATAACCAATAATGAACAAAAAGTAAAATCATTAAAAATAGCTTTAAAAGACTTAATTATGCATTTGCTAATTTAAACTAATAACAGATGAGGCAGACATTAACTTTGCGATCAGAAATCTTGGATAGGCTTGAAAAACTTTAGTATTTTGTAGGAGAGACAAACTACAAGTGTAAATACATTTAAAAAAAGCATGGGCTTAAACATAATCATCACTAATCTTTAAAAAGGCATCATTGGAAGACGTAAATTTTAGATTTGTAAATCAATGACTCAAGGATGCAGCTTAACTGAGTGCTTGTCTAGCATTAGTGAGTCTAACCTCAACACCATCTGAAACTGGGCATGGTTATACACACCTGTAATCTCAGCACTTAGGAGGTGGAGGCAGGGGATCAAGTTCAAGATCATCTTCAGTTGCACAGTAAGTTTAAAACCAACTATGTAAGACCCTGTCCTTTTCTTTTTTTTTTTTTTTTTGACAGCATCTTACCATGTATTTCTGGGTATCCTGGGACTCACTGTATGGACCAGACTGGCCTTGAACTCACAGGAATCTACGTGCCTCTGCCCTGCAAGTGCTGGTATTAGAGATGTGTGGTACCATGTATAGATGATAGCCTGTCTTAAACAAAATCCTGTCATTTGTAGAACAAGGTGAGGCTGGAGTGCACTAAGTGAGGTAAGCCGGGCAAAGAAAGTCAAGGTCTCTCTTGTAGAATGGAAAGAATCATCCTTATCAGAAGCTTGGAAGGGCAGGGGAAGAGGACAGCTGGGAAGGGTTGACTACAAATATGATACTGTGGTTAGAAAAAGGAAATAAGGGCTGATGAGATGGCTCAGCAGGTAAAAGTGCTGTTGCCAAACAGATGACCTGACTTTAATTCCCGGGAGCTACATGTACCATGGCATATACAATATATAAATAATATATATTGACTGTATTAAAAGATGGGGGAAATATGTTCTACTCTCCTACACACAATGTCTACCATTGGTAACACTAGAGCTTTGGGGACAATCAATGGGATGTTGAGAAGAAAAGAGTAAGGCTCAAAAAAAAAAAAAAAGCCAAATAAATTGCTATCAAGTTGTTCAATTGTAAAAATCAAAGCTTGTGCTATATGCAAAGTGTCACTTTCTAAAATGTAAAACACATGCAAGTGAGATTCCTTTTTTAAAGTTTTTTTTTAAAAAAGATTTATTTATGTATATGAGTATGTGAGTGCTTTGCCTGCATGTTGCTGGCCTAGTGCCAGTGGAGGGCAGAAGAAGACACTAGATCTCCTTAAACTGGAGTTACAGGTGATTATGAGCTTCTGTGTGGGTGCTCGGAATCAAATCTGTGGCTGCGGCAAGAGCAGCAAGTGCTCTTAACCTCTGAGCCATCTCTCTCACCCTGTAAACACACTTCTTGAAGGTCGATTCCCCATGAATGACATGAGCAAAGTTGAGAATGCAGGAATTGGTAAATCAAGATGTCAATTGGTGTTGTGGACATTAAAGTCATTTAACTATGAGGTAAGACATACAGATGCATACTTGTAATTCCAGAGCGAGGGATGCTTCAGTAAGATATTGCAAGTTAGAAGACAGCCTGAGCTACATGGAAAGAAATAAAAACCAGATAAAAATGGAACTGGTTGTTTTATTTTAGTAATTATAAGTATGGCCATATATTAATGCAATGACCTGTAAGAGGATCTGAGACCAGACAAACATGAGATAATTAAACATAAAATTGAAGAGTAATCTAAAAATCTGGATCAAGGGTCTGGAGAGACATCTCAGTGGTTAAGAGCACTGGCTTCTCCTCCAGAGGCCCCAGGTTCAATTCCCAGTAACCACATGGCAGCTCTCACCCATCTGTAACTCCGGATCTGACACACCTTCACACCAATGCAATAAAATAGGTTTTAAAATATTTTTTAAATAAATAACAAAATTGAGATCAATAGAAACTTGAATGTGGACGAGGAAGGTCCTGAGGATTATGTTAGAAGATGAATTTTTGTGTCCCTATTAGAGGCATTGACTAAAGAGATTTAACACTGATGAACAGACAAAAGTTCAAGTACAATCTCCACAAAAGAAAAGAGCCCCCTAGAGGATGTGTGTGTGTGTGTGTGTGTGTGTGTGTGGTGTGTGAGAGAGAGAGAGAGAGAGAGAGAGAGAGAGAGAGAGAGAGAGAGAGAGAGAGAGGAGAGAGAGAGAGTGCTCTTCACTAGCTTGAGAAATGAAGCGGAGGACAATCTGTACAGATAGTGTTGGTGAATACTCTTCCTTATGCTTTTCTATGCTTCAAATTTTTTTTTTAAGAATTTGGAGTAATACTCAGGAGTAAAAAAAAAAAAAAAAAAAAAAAAAAAAAACAAAAAAACAGTGACAGCCTAAAATTTTCAGGCAAATGGATGGACTTAGAGAATATCCTCCTGAACTAGGTATCACAAGCCTAGAATGATAGACATGGGATATACTCACTCCTAAGTGGATTTTAGACAAAAAGGAAGGAATACCCAAGCTGCAAACCACAATCCCTGAACAGTTTGGGATTAGAAGGAACTTAAGAGAGGCATCCAGAGATCCCCTTAAGAAGAGAAAATACAGAAGATCTCCTTAGCAAATTGGGGTTATAACGTTTGTAATCAAGGAGAGCTGGGAACAAATTTTGAAAGGAGATGGTTGAGTGAGAAGCAAAGGAGATAGAAAGAGATGGATATCTCAATAGAGGAAAGCCAATGTGGTGTTAGAAAGAGACTGGGTGTTAGGTAAATGTCCAGAATCGTTGGAAAGAGACTGGGTGTTAGGTAAATGTCCAGAGTCGCAGGATGTCCCTGGCCAAGTCTCCAAACAATGGTAGAGGGGGGCCTAAATGGGACTTCCCCTATAATCAGATGAGTAAACACCCCAGGTATCATCACAAAACCTACATGCAACAGGGAATGGAGGTGGAGATAGAGATCCATGGCTGAGCACAGGGCTGAGTTCCTGGTCCAGCTGAGAGCGGGGGGGGGGGGGGGGGGGGGGGGGGGGGGGGGGGGGGGGGGGGGGGAGTGATTATGAGGAAGGTTCCCATCGTGATGGTTGGCTGGAGCTCTGGGGAGCTCACTACGTCGGGAATTTCCACTGGAGATCCATCAGGAGGGAAAGCTGGGCCCTCGGGGGTGGGGGGTGGGGTGGGCGGCTTTGGAATGCTATGTGTGGAGCCATGAGAGGTGGGATCAGACTGTGTTTCTGTTCATGAACTGGCACCTTGGAGCCCATTCCCTACAGAGGAACACCCAGCCCAGTCTTCTCTTTAAGATGAGTGAATAGGACTTTTCTGGAGTGGATGTGCCAGTCTGTGCTGGCTCACCTTGGGACTTCTAGCCCTTTTGGGGGAGGGGATGGGTGTTGGGATGGGGCCAGGCTGAAGGCTGGCTGGGAGGGATTGGGAGGGGGAGGGGAAGGGGAGCAAGGGGATACATTGATGGAGATGACACTTTTTTTTTTTTTAAATGAAATGAAATTACATTAAATTAAAAAGAGAACTGAAAAAAGGCACAGTGTTGATGGAAAATAAAACTAACCACAAAAGCCCAAGGAATAATGTAAAATAGCAATGTAGTCAGATGGACAAATTCTGGGTCTTTAAGCAAAATAAACTTTAATAAAAAAAAAAAAAAAAACCTATAAGGACTTCCAGATTAGATTAAAGCAAACAGACAGAAACTACAGACTTCATACAAGATTTGAACTCAAACTAAAAGATAGAGCCACCTTAAGACAGAGGTTCTCAACCTCTGGGTGGCAGCCCTCTCACAGGAGCCACATATCAGATACTTACTTTATGATTCATTACAGTAGGAAAATTACAGTCATGAAGTAGCAGGGAAAATACTTTATGGTTAGAGGTCACCACACCGCAATACAGGAACCAGATTAAAGGGTCTCAGCCCCAGGAAGCTTGAGAAAAACATTGCACTTAAGGAAGGTCATATAATTTTCTCTGTAATGAGAATAATCATAGTCAGGAATCTTGATGTGTTAAATTACATAATATTAAAACTTATAAGATGAACACTGCCAGCCAGGCAAGGGAAATAACAAAGGTATAGAGTTGTTTACTGCAGATGCTCTAGAAAATGCACAGTCATAATTATGAGTTGAACAATATAAACATTTTTTTCCTTCTACATATCACACTGAGGGTCTCTTCGGCCCTCAAAATGTAGATAAAAATTCCTAACCTTTTTCCACCATTAATGCCAGGGGCATGAAATGCTCCTTGAGACCTGCAATCTCACCTCTTTCTGCTCCTTCTGACTTACTTCTTGTGGGTCTATGTGATTTTTTTTTTTAAAAGCAATTTTCATAAAAAATGCACCTGAGCCAAATATTTGTGGATGTAGTAACCAAGTGAAAGGTGTGAGGGTGTGTCCTAAGGAAGAGTCTTCCCAGTCATTATTCCCTGCTCGGTCCATCTCTGCACTTGAGAGTTCCGTTTTTATGCTTCCCTCAGACCAGATGGCCTTGGAAGATGGGGTCAGATGCACTGCTTTGGGTGATATTTTTCACGCTGGCAGTCAGCCTTACATAACTCTCAATTTCTTTCTCTACTGCTTTCCTTTGAATTACATTATGTCACACCTCTTCTGAAATTGATTAGTGCCACTGTCCACAAACTTAAAAATGTGAAAAACATTTGTGGGACATTTTGAACACACAGTTCCACTATGCTGTCTTGAGTTAATTACACCGATACATCATTGTACTCAAATACTGAACTTCTGCTTTTCTCAGACGGATCTCTTGTATTCTTTTTGCTATGTCTTTTAAGTTTAAAATCTTTTTAAGTGATTTTTTTTCAAATATATGGATATAATTAGTAACAACAACCTTCTTTGATACCATATAAGACACATGGAACCTTTGCAAAATAGATGTTAAAAGTTAAAACCAAATATTAAACATAAATTCTATTTTTCCTGTACTAATCTGAAAATAATAAATAAATAATAGTAACAGGAAGTGTTGAAACAAATTATTCTTATAGACACACATCTTTAATCCTAGCACTCAGAAGTACAGGCAAGCAGATCTATATGAGTTCAAATATGGCCTGATCTATATAGTGGATACACAGTAAGACTTGTACTCAAAAAAGTTGTTTTTATATTAGCCATAAAGAAGCCTAAATTAAACTTTATGTCATATTCTATGAATACAGTAGATAATAAAAGTTGGAATCTGCAAGAAAATTGAAGGGAAAATATTTAGTTAGTGGGAAGGAAACCAGTACTTCTGGGTTAAGGAGAACCCAAATTAGTAGTCAAAATAATTGGGTGAAGCACATTGAAAACAGTTAACAACTTATAAAACATGGCCAGAAACAGCAACCAAAGCAGACACATTTTCTTAAGTGAATCAGTTGTTAAAATAGCATGCGCACACACCACACAAAATCAAAAAGGTATCTCACTCTTAAAATGATGGTAAATACCTGGTTTTGAAAATAGATGATAAATCCTATTCAAGGTCAGAAGCAGTAAAAAACGTAACTGATTAGGAAAACAGTCAAGTTGACAACTGCACCCAAGAGAAGTTCTAGACATGTCAATAAAAATCTTTTGCATAACTAATAGGATGGTCAGAGTGTGGCTACAGTCCTTAGATGTGAAAAGAGACGTCAACCTTATTGAGCTAGCATTTAAGGACGGTGAGTCAATAATTGTGGCAAGTGGCCCTGTGCATATTTGAGACTGTCTGTATCAATATTGTCCATCTCTCTGTGTTACATGAAAAATTTGTTTTGTAGCCTTAGAATCCCAGCATGGTCTCCAGGAGGTTAGAGCCATCCTTCAGGGCAGTGGAGAGCTGTGGGAGTACATGCTCTCCGTGTTTTAGCCTTGATAACTCAGAAGAAACAAATGGTGCCTTTGTGTATGAGTCCCCGTTCAAAGTCACAAGGGCAGACTCTCCAAATTGCTGGCATTGATTTGTAATCAAGATGCTTCTCACATGGGCAGTTCCTTATAGTGAGCTACAGCAGAGGAAACAGCAGAGATATGCTTACTTAACAGTGGTCAATAGCTCTCTAAGGTAAAGTCAGTGGAATCAAGAAGTCAATTGCCGTGATGTAAGAACAGGACAAACACAGCCGTTATGATGTGAGGATAAGTCAAGCAGGGGTAATATAAAACAATATTGTCACCAGGATGAAGACTGTGGAAAAATTTGACAAGATTATGTATCCATTTCGAATTCTTAAAAAATCTGTTAATATGGAATTAAAATATTCTCTATTCTTCAGAAAATTCTACCGTAAACTAAATTAATACATAATGGTGAATCACAAAGGCATTTTCATGGAAATCAGTAGTATGACAAGAGCACCCTTCTACCCTTTAGAACAGTGGTTCTCAACCTTCCCAATGCTATGACCCTGCAATACAGTCCCTCATGTGTGGTGACCCCCAACTATAAAATTATTTCCACTTCTACTTCATAACTGTAATTTTTCTACTGTTATAAATCATAGAGTAAATATCTGATATTCAGGATATCTTAAATGTAGCCCTTTGAAAATGTCATTTGACCCTAGAGAGGTTGCGACCTACAGGTTTAAGAACAGCTGTACTAGATGAGGCCAGTAATATTCCTCATGCTGGCATGTCCTTTATGGCGTAAAACCAGCCCTGGCTGAAAACCACCACTCTAGAAGGTCTAGCAAATGCAGTTTAAAAAAGAATAATTGTGGGCATGAAGGGAGAAATTGGCCATTATTTGCACAAGATATATTTATTATTTTAGAAACTTAAGAGACTCGATGGAGCTTTTGGGGAACAGTGGTGGGGGTTCATTCAATTGCCTGACTATGGAATACATGCACAAAAATCTATGTAAAATTTCAACAGCTAGTTACAAAATATAGCATAAAAGACATTTTGTTGCAATGGCAACAAGACAGAAAATCTTGAGTAATAAAATTATCAAGATATGGACTGAAATACGTAGACGAAAACTGCAGCTAATGGAAGGCAACGCTCTTTGACCCAAACCCAGAGTAACCTTTTACAAAGGTGGACGTATGTCCTAATTATGTCCTGTTGCCATCTACAGACGGCAGCTCTTCAACTTCCATCTTTGGTTGTGTTGGCCCATGTTGTTCTTTGTTTGCATCTGGCTCACTTCCTGGGATCCATGAGGACCTGGGTTCTTGAATACGACACCCCATGCCAATTAAATCTGGTGTGAACACCTCAGAATGCTCCATAATGTAGTTTCAGCATGATCCCTACAATGTAACTTTCCTCTACTCACATTTCATTAGACTCTCCAAGGCTTTCTAATTAATGAATACAGAAATAATGATGCCATATATGAGGTCTGATGGGAGGGACCTTTTGTTATCTCTCTTCCCTTAGTATTTTATTTATCTATTTTCTAGCATAGAAACACAGGCGGACTTTTAATTTTAAAATGTGAGCAAGTGATCATGGTTCATTTTAGCAAGCAAAAGGATATTTAAGAAGAAAGTAAAGCAGACAGAAGGAGACCATGCCACTGGCAACAGCGATGTTCCATTTATTATTATGAAAAAAATCTCCCTGAGCCTCAATTTTCTCTTCAAGGGATGGGGATAAGAACACTTTCTCACAGGACTGTGTTAATAGCTACTATATAACATCTATTCTTTCTCTGTGTTCAGTCAGTCAGAGACGGAGTCTCCTACTATCTTTTCCTTTTTCCTCAGCGCTGTCTGTGCAACACAGTACATTGTCTAGACTACTTCTGAAGCTTGTTGGTCGGATTCTCTGCTCCCACTGTTTTCTTAACACTTTCTATGAATAGCTCCCCTTTCAATACCTTTGATGAGTTTCCACAGCATCCCCCACATCTTGCTTCTACTCTTATCTTCTCCCCATCCGTCCCCACTGCACATCTCATGCCAGTCTGCCTGTCTCAGCAACACTTGGCTTTCAAAGCGATGGCCAGAGAATGAGTATTTCCCCTTAATGTTCAGCTGCTGTTCCTGCAAGGATTCCCAGCCAAGAGAAACATCACAGCAGAATGTATTCCTCCACACATACAGCAAGTGTGCCTTACCAGGGAGAAGCACCAAAGGGGGAAAAAATTGCTAACTGGCTAGGACCAGCAAGAAGGATCCTAGGTAGGTTTCTCTCTCAAAGCAGAAGAACTAGCCCTGGGGCTCTGGAGGCCCTTTTCTGAGCATAGCAGCCTCCCCTACCCAACACCTCATTGGTCACGGACAGTTCTATTTCACGTCAATTGCCCATAATTTCAATTATGTAGGAAGCTCTTATTTCACATGCAATTCCAAAACATCTCAGAAATCTGTGAAAAGGCCTAGGTATGAAGACTAGGAATTTAAATCTGAGGTGGGGATTATCCCGTATTCTCCATCACTACGGTTAGAAGTTCTAGCCTACTCAGGGTGTTGTAAGGATGATGGTGAGAAAGACTCAGGGGAAAAATATATGGCATAGAATAGGTAGTAGAGATTAGTTTGTCTGGGGGTATTTTTTTTTTTTTTTAACAAAGTCATTTGGCTAAATGCAACACCCTGTACACTGATGCACACAAAAGTTACACAAAGTGTCTTTTCCTCTTTTGTGATAAGAACACAGCCTGGAACCTATCTTTTAACTAATTACCAAGTGTTGTTAACTGATAGGGACAATATCCTGTAGCAGACCTTCTCCTTGTCCATTCTTTGAGGTTTTAGATATTTCCTCTTGGCGTGTATTCATTGTGCACTCTACTTGGTATGCTACTAGATTGTATACAGTGAAGGGCAGGGGTGAAGGTATGGCATTTCTTTAATTTCTTTTTGGTTTTTGAAACATAGTCTTTCTATGTAGCCCCGGCTGTTCTGGAACTCACTGTGTAGACAAATCTGGCCTGAGATTTGGCAGATAGAGATCTGTCTACTCCTGAGTGCTAGGATTAAAGGTGTCTGCCACAACACCTGGAGAATGGGGCAATTTCACACGAGCATATAATGCACTTTGAGTGTGTCCACCCCCCCCCCACTCATTTGTAAAAAGTATAAATGAGGAAAAAATATAAGATATTTGCCCAAGACTGACTTAATTTGGTTCAAACCATTGTATCATTTTTCTGTAACTGAACTGATATAACTGTATTATTGTTTATGGCTGAATGGAATCCCCTATGGCTGGGCATGATGACATATGTATTTAATTCTAGCACTTGGAAGGCAAAGGCAGGCAGATCTCTGTGAGATGAAGACTAGCCTAGTCTATACGGCAAGTTCCAAGTCATCCAAGGCTAAATAGTGAGAGTCTGCCTCAGAGAGAGAGAGAGAGAGAGAGAGAGAGAGAGAGAGAGAGAGAGAGAGAGAGAGAGAGAGAGAGAGAGAGAGAGAGAGAGAATGGTAAACTAAAATTCCCACTGTGTCTATACACCACATTTTCTTTGCCCGCTCTCAGTTGATAGAACCCTGGGTTGGCTCTAAAACTTAGCTGTTGTAGACAGTGGATGCTGATGTAAGCACTGTGCAAGTGTCTCTGTGATAATGTTGACTCCTCCTTCAGGTAAACACTCAGGAGTGGTCTATCTGGTCACATAGTACATCTACTTTCAATGTTTCTTTTTTTGTGAAATCTTTACTAATCTCATTAGTGACTAAATTATGTATGCCTCTGCCAGCAGTCTACAGGACTTCCCTTTTATCTCCTAATCAGTTGTTTTAATAAAGATTGTAGACTAGGGTAGGATGAATTCGATCTACTGTCCATCTACCATGTGTGTACATGCATGCTCTGATGTGGGCATGTAGGTCAGAGGATGTGTAGAGCCTTTTATCTCCTTTTAATGTGTAGGTTCTAGAGATCAAACTCAGGCATAGCTTGGTCCGCAGGTGTCTTTACCTCTGAGTTCCTTACTGTTTTAATTTGCATTTCTCTTAGAGCTATCAGATAACTATTGAGCAACAGCAAGTCAGGTGCCATCTTGAAGTGGAGAGCTGCCCTCACTAGACAGTCGAACTCATTGGAGCCTTGAGCTTTGCCTTTTCCTGTGCTCAGAACTGCGTGAAAAGAAATATTTATTTTTTATAAATTATTGGGTCTCGGGTATTTTTTACAGTGGCATAGGCTTAGACAACCATTGTTATGCTGTCTGTGAGGAGAGAGGAAGACCTGGCACATTGGAAACCTTAGCATCTCCCACTGAGAGGGTCAATGCTAGCATCACTTAAACCATGTATGGGGGGGGAGGTGGTGTGCTAGGAAATGAAGCCTCTAAAGTGCCTGCTAGTTCTGGTACCTCAAAACATCATACTTAAAGCTGAACGAAACAATGCTTATGTCCTTCTCTGACCCCAAAGGACAAGCAGGAGAAACAGGGTGTATTGCATTGTATCCTTGACCTTCCTGACATGTGGCCCCTGCCTCCCATGTCACTCACATACATGCACAAACACTGTCACACACAGGATCAGGTATGCATGTATTCATTTGATGAAACCTTTTATGGAAAACAAAATGTTGTAACAGGAACTGGATGCTCAGATACTTTGATCACACAGAGAAGGGTGGTTTATTGAAAGTGTAATTGCATAATCTCTAAACCCAAGTGGTATGAATCTTGAGCCTATTTCTCAGCTATGTCAACTCAGCCAGTCTCTTATTGTGAGACTTTTTCTTTTCTTGGCTGTGACTGTTATCTGTGAGAATCTATACACGCATCTCTCTGGATGAGGATGTCAGAGGAGGAAGCTGGGAGACAGTGCTCAGGACAGTGACCTCAGAGTCTCTCCCTGAAGTTATGCTGAGGGTCCAGTGGCGGCTGCAATGTCTGCCCTGATCCCTCTTATGCTGAAGTGTCAGTTTCCACGGAGATCAGGTATCAAGCCAGAGGTGGCCAAGGCCAGCTAGAGGAGACCTGGAAGCTGGGGGAGGGGTGGTGATGGTGTGGGCTTGTACTTGGGTGTGGGTATGAGCTTACCTTTGCCTTGAGTAATGGGGCAGGAATGGGCAATCATCTTCTCCCCTGGAATTTGTCTGGCTGCTCCCAGGGCTGAGGTCTTGCCTGAGTACATGGGGACTGACAGACATCAGGTAGACATCCCCAGAGGCAACCCAGTACTGTGTTTGAGAACATAGTCTGTGCCTTTAAAGTTATCTGGGTGGAACTAAACTCTATGTTCAGTTTACAGCTTTTATATATCTACAGAACTCTTATGTGACCTATATTCTCTCTCCCTCTCTCCCTCTCCCCTCCCCCCCCCCCCCCCCCCCCCCCCCCGTGCACGTGTGTGTGTGTGTGTGTGTGTGTGTGTGTGTGTGTGTGTGTGTGTGTGAACCAGAGGTGATATCTGGTGTCTTTTCCATCTAATTTTTGAGTCAGGTCCTTACTGAACCTGGAACTTGCTGAGTGGCCAAATGGCTGGCCAGTGAACTTCAGAGATTTTCCTGTCTCTATTCTCCAGTGCTGGGCTTGCAGGCTTATGTGCTGTTCCTGACTGTTTATGGGGTGCCTGGGAATCTGGACTTGTGCCCTCATATTGCCGACATGAGCTCTCTACCCACTGAGCCTTTTCCTCGGCCTCCGTACTCAGGCTCGTTCAATTTTCCTAGCTTTACTTCTTAAAGGAATCACAACTGATTTAGAGACTGTATGAGCTTATCAGGAAACCATTTCTCCTCGGCCAAACTTAGCAGTGTCCTGCAGTGTAACAGTGGGAACACAATGTGCTGAAGCAGGGTCCTGCAGTGTAACAGTGGGAACACAATGTGCTGAATTGAACAGAGATGGACATAGGCTGTAAGCCCAAAATCACCCTTAAGGAGCCACTTTGACAGAAGAATCACCCTACCAGCCTGGGAGTCAGCAGACCTACATTTCCGTATGAAATCACCACTGTGCATCCTGGAAAGATCTCTCATCTCTCTGAGTCCCTATGTCCTCTTTCCAGCTTTAGGTGGCATCAAAGAAAATGTGCTGCAAAGTTTTGCTGTGAAGATCATTTTTCTGACTTTCTAGACAAGGTCACGTCTCCCTGCCTAACACGTTCTTCCCAGTGCTTCCTTCTATAAGACGTATTCACATGATTTTGGAGCCCTCAGTCAAGGGATGATTTGCTTCCAACCTCCTCCACTTGATTATGAACTCTATGAGCCAGGCTTTCACTAGCTAGTCCAATGCCTGACATCCAATACATGCTCAGCAAATATTTGTTGAATAATGAGCTCAGGACTAGCCAAGCTCACTTGGTCAGTCCCACTAATTATGAAAGTGTCCAATATTCACCATTCTTAGAGGTGTTATACTAATAGATACCACAACAAAATAACCCATTTTTAAAGACTATGTAACTGGCCTTGAGCTTACAGGCTGACAGGCCTCTGAAACAGCAAGAGGATGCTGAGGAGACTAGGTTTCCATCTAGCCTGAAGGTTCGTTCTCCTGGGGCTTTGTGCTCTCATGGGGAAGATCCTGTTCTCCTAACAAGGGCATTAACACAGTGATATGGGGAAAGTAACATTCCCAGGACAGAGCTTGACATTTGTGAGTCAGGAAACAGAGTCCCACTAAAAGGCTGTCATGGCTACAGGACTTCTTGGAGGAGTCTTTGCATCTCAAATAATCATGGTCAACTGTCACAAAGCTTCAGAGACTCTGACTTGAACATCAAATAATGAGAACAATGTGTATGGTCTATAGTTTATTGAGTAGAAGGAGAATCTGAACCCATTGTGTTGCCAATAACCAATTAAATCATCAGCAGATGGGGAGAAGGAAGTACTCCTCTTCACAGCACAATGCCAACTGGGAAATGCAAAAGATTTGATGGACTTGGGAGGGGGTCCACCATTTTACAACTATCATGGTAATAACGGATACAGACAAGTCATTGAAAGAGGCTTAAGTGAGGAATGCAAAGATGTTTATGTCAATTTAAATTCTCTCTCTGCAGTTACTTATAGATTATTGAGGGAAAATAACATCTTTATGGTAGGGAAACTTGGGTGACCACCAAATAGATGAAGTCAACATCACCAATATGGTACAGATAAGAGAGACTAAGAAGAACTGAACAGAACTTAAGGCATCCCAAAATGTATAGCACTAATCTAACCATGAGGTCATTGGACTAACACAAGTGAAGCTATCTTCTACAAAATAACAGGCTCAGATTCTTCAAATATATCTAGGTTATTGCTACAGTTTGGATCTAGAATGGCCACCTGTGTTGAAAGCTTGGTCCCCGTTGGTGTCACTGGGACCAAGAGGATCAGAGAGTGCTGACCTCATTTGTATGTCCTTCATGCTGAATGGGATCTCAGGAGAAGGAACATCAGTGAGTAAGTAGGTTACCGGAGCTGTGCCTTTGAACGGTGTGTCCTGTCTTTGGCTACTTACTGCTATTGTTCTATTGTTCTTGGCTGCCATGAAGTGAGCCACTTGCATAGGCTCTACCAGGATGCTCTCTCCCTTACCATAGAACCACAGCCAAGGGACCACATAACCATGAACTGAGACCAATCAAACCACACACACACACACACATGAACACAGACACACAGACACACAGACACACACACACAGACACACACACACACACACACACACACGGGGACACACACGCACATGGGGACACACACACACACACACACACACACGAACACACACACGGGAACACACACATGAACACACACACGGACACACACACGGGGACACACACGCACATGGGGACACACACACACACACACACACACACACACACACACACACACACACGCACACAGTGACAAATGTAGTCATGGAAGACAGAGACAGGATGGGGAGCAGTTCCAGGTGGAAGGAACCAGAAGAGATCTGCCAGTGTACAGTGTGTCCTAAACTGGACCGTGAACTGAAGAAATGAACAGCTATCAAGAACATCCCTGGGAGAAATCACAAATTTTGGAAATGGATAATGAACCGGATTCTACCACATCCATGTTAATTTCCTAACTTTTTAAGGGTTTTGTTTTTTTTTTTTTGAGACTTGGTTTCTCTGTGTAACATCCCTGACTGTCCTAGAACTCTCTCTGTAGACTAGGCTGGCCTCACACTTACAGAGATCCTCCTGCCTCCACTTTCCAAGTGCTGGGATTAAAGGCGTGTGTCACCACCACCTGGCCTCCTAATCTTAATCATTGAGCTGAAGTCTATAAGAATGTGTTGTTCTTCCACCTGAAATCTTTAGGGACTAAGGATGAAATGAGATGATTCAGAGGAGATCTTGCCTCTAGACATGACCAGAGACTGGGTACAGGGATATTTTCCCAGACATTTCTACAGAAGGATTATATGTTCTTGGATGGAGAAACTCAACCATCGGCGACAAGATGAGGTGTTGCTAAGGGGAGACTGACCTTAAGAGAATTGATCCTCTCAGTCACTAGTCAGGCACGCTAGGAGGCAGGGCTTCTTACCCACAATAGCCTCCAATTCCCTTCCACTGCATCAGCTTCCCAGTCATCAGAGACATACGTTCTGCTGCTTATGTATTAACTATGCTCCCAGTCAGAACCCTCTAGAAAATACACCAGAACAAAATTAACTTGACAGGAAAATGGATATTTGGATGAGCCTTCAGTTTAAGACAGTAATTTATCATGTTTCATTGTACATCTCCACAAAACCAGGACCACGGGTGGTTTAGCTGAAATGAGGGGATTCATTACTCCTGAAACATCACCAGCACAGAGGCTGTGAGTTGTGGGGAATGAATGGATAGCAGACATTGAACAGGTCCCCTACATGTGCCAGATACTGGTGAGTCCTTTTATGCACAGCTCCAGCCCACTGTTGATAGCGACTTTAGAGAGAATTAACAATGCCCAGCTTTACAAATGAGGAAACTGAGTCTTTGGAGCCTTAGTACTGAGATCACCCAGCTGGGACATGGTAGAGCAGTATTTAGAGGAACGAAGTATCAGTTTTTTTTTCCTGCAGAGGCTGGATGGGCTACTTGATTTTATGACATCATAGGAGGGGAAGGCCCATTTGTGAGAGTGTAGACAGCTATAGTACTGCCCTACCCCTGGTTGCACATTCCTCCTGGATACTCTTGCTGATGTCTGATGGGTGCAGACAGACAGACAGAGAAGAATGAGGGCTCTCATTAGAGAGATTGAGAAGCCAGTCTGCATACCTTACACAGTCATTTGCTCATTTATTCATTCTGCAAACACAAATTGAGCTCCTACTGTGTATTAGACTTTGGGGGTGAAGCACAGAGCTTAGGGTATAGACTTTCAAAAGCTTGTCTCCAGACTAACATCATAAAGGCCTCACACATCAGAAATTCTGGAGGTGAGCAGTGTGGACACCAGTAAGCTTTTCTGGTTGTTCGGATGCATGCTAAAGTTTGAGAATGACTACCTGTGTGGGCACATAAAATGATGACAGGGTATGGTAATAGTCAGAGACCAAGGTGCCTGACAACAGTGCTATAATAATGGTAAACAGCCAAAAACGTCAAGATAATGTCCTTGTCTCTTCTACTCTGGGAGTTTGCTGTCTTTTTGTCTTCACATGAGAAGCTTTGTAGAACATTTAGTGAGTAACCCCTATAGCCTAGCTCTGTTGGGGTTCCTTGGTCTTACTGAAAGCCCAGAGATGCCATGGGGGCCTTGAGGGTGGGGACGTTTTTCAAGGAGGTAACTAGGTCTCAAGAGTGCAAACACCACCTTTGCTTTGTTTTTTTCCTTCATGAGGTGAATGAAAGGCATATTAGTGAGTCAACCAGGGCTTGTGGTAAGCAGTGACTCAGTCTTGTGATTTCAAACTGGGTAGGTGGTATGGGATAATAGTTTACAAATTTTAATGTGCAGAGAAACATCACACAGGGAGTTTATCAGATATCCATATACCAGGCTAGAACTTGCAAATGATTCTTTGGCAGGTCTGAGGGAGGCCCAGGAATTGCATAGCATACAAATCCCAGGATGATCTCAGTACAGGCAGCTCTGATGAGTGCCCTTTAAAAAAATGCTATCTTGCAGGGTGTGATCAAAAGGTCCTGGCCCAGGCTTATCTCCTGACCATCCCTGACTGCAGGGCACCTGAAGAAACACCTGTGGCTCAGTTTTCTTGGAAGAAGATGAGTACCTCTTCCTGCCTGATGGGGGCTGTGGGATTTGAAAGGAATTGCAGTCTGGCTGTGGAATAGTTAATGGCCCTGAGTGTAGCACAGGAAGGCTCTTCTCATTTCATAAAAGTTGCTTTGAAATCAGATTAGAATATGAAAGTTGAGATCTGTCTATTTTTATACAAAGTATGAGTTCAGTGTGATTAGTCAATACTGGAGCATGAGGTGGGGCTAAGGGCAACCTGTTTCTTTAGGGGAAGGGCTCTTAGGACAAGAGGATTGAGTGGACCAGGTTAGAGGTGGACTGGGCCTTAAATGTGAGAACAGGACAGGACAGATTTCACCATCTTTGAATTCTTGCAGATGCCTCATCGGGCATATCTGAGGATGAGTGGGTGGCTGAAGTGTGTGGTGTGTGGCACCCTATGTCAGATTAGAGGAAGCAATCGCACACTTTTGATCAAATTGCTCTGAGGCCAATTTAGTGGGAAAAAAGCATGAAAAGTTTTAAACCCGATTCTAAGTGGGAGTTCAGCCCCCACTCACTCACTCTCTGCATAATTTGAGAGTCCTTACCTCTATATTGTGTTTCCATTTGTCTTATGGTATCAGTAGTATATTGAGCTTGGGGATAATTATAATAGTGATGATAGCTAGAATGTTTTGAGTATTTTCTGTGCACTTTGCATACAGTAGTTTTTTTTTTTTTCCTAATGTTTACAGCTGGCTTAGGAGACCCCATGTTCTTGCCTACCAATGGGAGGAAGACGTCCAGGATAGTGTCTGCTCCAAGGCAGCACCTAGTTGACATTATTTCTCTCCTTCTTCCCAGGAGGTGCACCCCGTCAGAAAACTAACAACTCTCATCTGTTGGGCATCTCTCCAGTAGGCAGTGACCACTGACGCTTAAGTCTCCAGAGCCAGAGTGAAAATTCTGGGACCATTGGCAGGCTGTTTGTGCTTCTGGGACTGTCAGAGCAAAGTCAGGCAGATCTGGAAGAGCCTTTATGAGCCAGACCTATACCAAACCTAAAGGCGCCCACGTGACATCTATGAGGCAGCTTCTCAGGAACACACCATCCGGATTTGTCTTTTTCAGAGAAAGGGAATGCGAAAGGCCATTTTTCACTTTTAAATAGCTTTCATTCTATGTCTTAATAAATGCACATTTGTTGATTTGTGTAAGCATGATGTGGGAAGTCTGTAAATGGATGTAATCTGCACCGAGGGCACATGTAAGCACCAGCGAACACTTTTGAATAATGACTCCCGCCCGTAAAAGACGGACGCTATTCATAATAATTCCTTGCTTTCCTCATTTTGCCACGTACAGTAGCGATTAATCAATTTGCAATGTTATGTCACCCGCAACAAATTGCTAGCACGAAGACAAATTTATTGCTTTATGATAAAAGAACTTGTTTAGGTAGAAATAAATTAAATTTGGGGGGCTGCGATTTGGGTTTGATGTTTCCATAGGTGACCCATAGAGTGTGGGCTGTGGAGATGAGGGGTCCAGGTAATTCCTGTCTTGACTTGGTATCTCAGAGAGGAACTGAGACAGGAGCAGGTGTTTGCTCAGCCACTGGTCTGAACACTGCACGGCTCTGATGGGAGACAAGACCTGGGAAGCAGCCAGGTGGTTCTTGGGAACCCTCTGTCAGGTTCTCTGTATCAGTAACTATATGGAAAGTCTTCCACAGACAGGATTGGGCAATCAGCAGTGCGTCCTTATCTCATCTGAATCCTAGAAATCAATTTACCTCCGTTGAGAGGAACCTATGTGATGGAAACTGGGATTGAAATTCAGAGGTCAGAGGCCCCAGTGAATTTATTAAGGATCTTCCAAAATATAAATGAATAGGAAGACTAAATTGAGATGACCAAGATTATGTTAAAATAAATATTGTATTCAGCAAGTGAAAGCTTCAATACATGCAAAGTGGAATTCTAGACAATTGTACTGTTAACACTGACAGTGTCAAGGCTTCCATATAAGGCCTTTTACAAAGCAAAAGCTGCATGGTAAGGGGAGCTAGTGACCCCACACTCCTTCTTTTATATTTAGTTCATTGCACAGCAGTCCAGGGAAGCACTTTGCCTAGGGACCCAGAGTCAGGGGCTCTGGAGATGGACTGGGCTTCCGGGACACCACACACATTTCTCTTGTCATTAATTTATAGTTCATTAATTTGGAATCTGTGGTTGAATCAGGAGCTGATGTATTAATTTTGCCCTCCCCTGACACATATGCATGCCCTTGAGCATGTGCACATGCGTGGGGCGCACACACATATACACACACACACACACACACACACACACACACACACACACACACACACAGAGAGAGAGAGAGAAGAGAGAGAGAGAGAGAGAGAGAGAGAGAGAGAGAGAGAGAGAGAGAGAGAGAGAGAGAGAGCTGCTTCTTAAGAGGGGATAAATGATGTGTTAAAAGGCAGACAGAAGGTAAGAAGTTTGTCAATTCCACAACCTCTGTAAATAGATATCCCTCTCCTGTTTCGTCAAATACGTTCATCTAGCAGGTCCTCTGGGACCATCTTGATACACCCTGTGCAGTTTCCCAAGAAAGAGCCCAGGAGAATTCCCCAGTCATCGTTCCCATCTCTCTTGTCTCACTGCAGCCTTGGAGGGAGGTGTGGAGGCCTCCCGTCTGCAGCAGCTGACCTGCCTCTTGGCCTCCTGGCAACCCTAGTGCCTGCAGAGCCCTGTGGACAATGGAGAGCAGAGCGCCCAATGCCCTACCTAGCTTCTTTTGCACTGCTTTGTTACTGGAGGGGCTCAAGGGGTACACAGCAGCCTCAGGGGCTGCTGCACTCACCTGGAGACGGCTTCTTTTCCCATTGTCCATTCTGTCTGTTCACCAGGCTCCAGGGGCCCAGATTTCCTCCTTGTCTGGCCTCTTAGGTTCCTAGCCACCTCCCTAGCCTGGGGTCCTGGAGGGGATTTTGGCCTTCTCAGGCTGTGTTGCCCCAGCTCCTGCTGCCTGCCCGCTGGCTAATTCTGATTATTTCTCCTTCTCTGGGCTCTCTTGGGTGCCTTTATTCCTGACCGTGCATTTTATCTGGACTCAGGATTAAAAAAAAAAAAAAAAAAAAAAAAAAAACAAAACCCCACATTGCTAATATCCTTGTCAGCGTTTTCCTGAATCATTGCTGTACCGTTCCAGGGAACCACAGGCCAGCGCTTACTGACTGGCAGTCTCCATCCCGGGTCCTTTCTATCCTTGAGTTCTGGGACTGTTTGTCTGACTTTCTTTGTGTTCTCCCCCAACCCTCCCTATCCTGAAGCTAAGACTCCAGTTCCTTGAGAAATATCCAGCCAGAAGATGCAGATGGAGCCAAGAACCTAGGATCTAGCTGAAACCTTCAAGTTCACAGGTAACTGTTCTCAAATATTCCCAATTTTTCAAACTTAAAGTGCAGCCTTCTGTATTAGCTCATTTGCTGTTATTGTTCCCTGAACAGATGAGTAACCAGACTGCAGAGGACTTGGTGATTTGCTTGAGGGAACGTGGCTGGCAAAGGTCAGTGCTCAAGTCTCCTCATGTAACCGAGGTATGGGAGAGATGAGCCCCTTTTCTGACAGATGGGGAAACTGGGGCTCCAGCTGCTGTGAAGGCTTCTTCCAAACTGTACAGTCACAAAGTAGGAATTGACAATTGTAGTGTCCAAGCTAGAGATGTAAAGCTGAACTCATTGACCCTCAGTGGCTCTGGTGATGAACAGTGCTAAGCTACAGACAGGAGCCTATCCTGGGTCACACATGAACAGTCAGGTTAGTCTTGGCAAGAAAAACAAAACGAAACAAAAAGTATTGAATGGCCCCTAAGTCTAGAAGTCAGAGGTGACCCAGGAATGTCCCGAGTGTTCAGCTGCATGAACATTGGCAGGAAACTCATATTTCAGAGGAGATAACTAGTTAACTCTTAGCCCAGCCTGTACCTATATTTTGGCTCACTTCAGATGGCTCTGAGGATGTCAAACCAGATAGGATGGATTGGTACCCACATTCTATTTCAGGCCTATCCTGTAGTAAACTGAGGAAGGTCTCAGTTTTGCAAATGTCCACTCCTCCAGGTGGGCTTCTCTGCCTTTGCATGGCAAAGCAGGTTTTATTTTCTTGGTTCATGGATCACATTTCTATTGATTGGACACACTGTTAGTCCGGCTTCCCTCAGCTCAGCAGAGTTGTGAGTAGAAAACCCTGCTGGAGGCAGAATACCTACAGCAGTGTGTAGATGCATCTATAGTCACATGCCTAGGTACTGTCACTTAGAGATTGCCCACCCAGCTTCATCATCAGAGAGACCCAAGCCACAAAGAGATGTGTGTCGGGCACTATTCACACACAAACACACATACACACATGCATGTGTGTGCTCGTGCACACACACACACACATACACACTCATGCATGCATGCTCGCACACATGCCCAGAGCCTGCAGATATATGCAAACAATTTAGAAACAATAAGGGAGTGTGTTTATGTCCTGTGAACATCCAGGTAATTTCTTTTAGGATGAGTTACCTCATCCATCTCAGACACTCTGTGTATCCTCTAAACCTGTAGGGTCTGGGAGCATGGGCTACTTAGGCCTCAAGTTTGTTGGTATGAATATGTCTTTTTGTGTGAGGAGCTACTCTGCTTGAAGCCTTCTTTTTCATCTTAACACCGCCCAGCTGTCACTATCACAAGGACGAATCTGCCCACCTTGCATTCTCCATCAGATAGGAATTCCTCCTGTGGGTCCCAGGGCCCCTGTCACACCACACCATGCCACCTCGGCATTTTCTCATTGACCTCTTAAGGTCAACTTTTGCTCACTCAGCAGGTTTCCTCCTCTACCCATGATGCTCCGCTTCCCTCTGACAGAAACATCCTTATCCTCATCTGCCCCAGAGCTGATGGTCTTGTGGATCAGCTGAAAGGGGAAGGAAGTCCCAGAATTCCTGCTGGATTTCAGCTTCTCTTCTGTCACAGAAACACTAAGGGTCTTAGAAAGACCCACAGTGATGAGCATGTGTCTTGGAGTTTTGAGGGGCTCATATTTAAAGCCCAGTTTGGCCCTTCCCCAGTTTGGTCCATCTCTGGCCTCTGCAGGCTTCAATTTCTGTTTCTGTGAAGTGGAAATAGCCCTTTAAACTTTATAGCATTGTTGGAGGATTCAATGGGGTTAAACAGATGTATAAAAGTTTAAGAAGAATATTTATGAATAGGATAATCATTATGGAAACATATGGTCTTTAATACATATGGCCTCTTAGGCCCTTTCTGATAGGACCCTGACACTCAGGCAGGGTCTGAGTAGAGATTCAAAGGTGGGTCAGCCAGGAATTGGGGAGAACGGACAGGAATCTGGGGCTTCTCCTGCAAAAAGGGGAGAGCTGGGTATAAGACATCTTAAGGGTTCCTCTGTGGGTTATCTTAGGCTACCTGATAGTAGTAAGTTACTACCTGTAGGTACCTGGGGATATTCTTTTTATTGTGAATCTATAAGGGAGAGAGCGTTCATAGACAGAGAGCCATGCTGGTTATGGCACATATTATCTTATATAATGTCAAGATAATAAGTGGAAAATGGAAGCTATCCCACCTCTGAGCAACTGAACAAGTACCTGAACCAACCCCCCCTGGCTACCTGGGGTGTGAATAGTAGGAAAAAGAAAAGAAGAGAAATGATTTGGAATGATGAAGTTAGTCCCTGGTCCTCAGAGGCAAGATGCTGAACAAATCCATCCTGAAAGCCATGCTTCCAGTGTCTCTTACTTTACAGAACACTTTAGACAAAGACCTAGGTTCTGTAGCTGAGTAAGAAATATGACTTGTGTCTCAGGAATTTTGTATAAAACGACCATTTCTTTACTGTCACTGCCTCACAGTCCTCTCTGTTGGGATCCTGCCTTCTTCCCCAGGATGAAACATGAGACTGAGCCAGAAGGCAGCCTGGAGAATTTTTGTGTGCTCACTTCTACACGCTCATTGGATAGTTGGGTGGGTGGGATTTTTCTGGTAATTTCCACTTGCCTTCACAGTCCTTGTCCCCATCTATAAGAGGAAATTGTCCATTGGGATGTTTGCTGAGTGGTTTAGGGTGACTTAGCATAAGTCTAATTCTCACTGAACTGTGGCTACATTCTCTGGTGCAAACCACTTGTGAGATCAATAATGAGTTTCCTGACAAAGATGATGCCATAGAAACATTTGGTGAATGTGTTGAAACTACATACAGCTACGTTTACCTGGGTAAAGAAGCCTAGGTAGGAATGTCTGCCCTAGACTAGCCTGATTATTTGACAGTCCAGATTTTCTTGGTGTCTGAGGTCTGTGTCATTGTTACTGATTTAAGCTCTGTTTTGTTTGCTTTCCTTCCTTCCTTCCTTCCTTCCTTCCTTCCTTCCTTCCTTCCTTCCTTCCTTCCTTCCTTCCTTTATTTATTTATTTATTTATTTTTGAGAAGGGGATAAGGTTCCTGGTCTAAAGTACACACACTATCTACCTTTGTTGTTTCCCCGAAGGACAGAAAACTTTTGTAGGATACAGAGGTTGGGGGTGGGGTAGACTCTTGGCTGCCTATTGAGAAAGACCCCTCCCTCTCCAGTGCATTTTCAGAGTGGCTTCTTTGGAGTAGGAAGAACATCAGATCTGGTTTCTGCTGCCAAGGAATCAATATGTTGACAGTCATTCTCTGGGTGTGTCCACTTAAACACCCATCCCTGTGTGGGATTCAGGCTGATTCCGTTTGCCAAATGCAAATGCATTAACCTTCCAATTGGGTAATCTAATAAAAAGGATCAATGGTCTGATTCGGTGCTTATGGAGTCATTTACTGCAAGTGAGAGCAATTTAGCCAGGACCCAGATGGGCAGCTTGGGGGAGTCCAGGGAACGAGTGGGCTTCAGTCAGCCATCCTTGCTGACTTCCCAAGGCATGGCCAGTGCTGTGATGCCTGCAGAGGTAGTGCGGAGCAGGCTGGAATCAGGAGGGTGTTCTTCATTCATTACTGACACTTTAATCACTTAGGAGTTCAATTAAGTATAAATCATTACTGGCATTTCAAGTTACTTTATCCAGGCCTGCGCATAACACACTTGACTGGTGGTGGGGAGCTTTCTGTGACTCGATTTAGCGTGCGACTGAACAAGGCAGTCATATGGGTTTTTCTGCGATGAAATTGATAAATGAAGCGGGCATTCGAGGTACAGCAGTAATTTCTGTGGTGCAGTCAAGTGCTTGCTCCCCTGTCTCCTCTAGCAATGAGGGCATGGGCCCCTTTAATATGGCGGCTTTCCCTGGGGGGCTCAAAGGACAGGCTGGGCCGCAAGCATTAGGGTTGATTCTTTGTACAAGTTCCCAGAGCTGGACTCGGTTCATTAGTGGGGATGTATCTAGGGAGGGGAGAAAATCAGAGAAAGGGAAAAGGAAGGTTCTTTCCCTCATTTGCCAGTGGTGCTGCTGATATGGTTGTGCAGAGCAAAGGGCAGGTACTTTAGGAAGGGCGCTTGCTGACCAGCTCTGCTGCTCCGGTCCATGTTCACAGGGATGTAGTTGTCTCCAGTGGCCAGCATCCCTGTCTGGAAAGCATATTTTCTCCTAATCGGTTTTACAGCTCTTTTAAAGTAATATGTCAGATCATTTTCTCCATATACATAGTTAATGAAAGTAACCCTACAAATTCATTTTAAATAGATGGAAGTTGTTACAACCCTGATCCAGAATTTATTACATTCATTACAATCTTGCTGAAGTAGGTAATGTAATGGACTATTACTTTTATTATCTTTTTAATCCCTCAAAATTATTAGGAACTGACTAATATTTGGCATCACCCTGTTAATGTTTAAACAGAAATTGATACTTTAATTCGTCTAATAAATGACAGGGGCACATTGAGTGGAAACAAAAGCCTGCCGGGATTTATCTCGATAGGTCCCAAAGACTTTTAAGTGCGGCTCAGGGGTCTGAATGCAATTACTTCCAGGCAGGGTGTCTTCATCAAGTACTCAGAAGGGACGGGAGAGATGGAGCTAGTGACAGACTCAGGACAATGACAAGGCAGAAAAGTGAGAGGGAGAGGAATTCCACTTCCTACCCACCTTCTAATTCTGATGAACAAAACCCTCCCAGTTCTAGCCACCCTTGCTCATCTCTGCCTCTTGCCCTCCATCCTGATCCCCTCCCCTCTTCAGATGAGAAAGATTTCCCTGTACGACCATGCCTGTTAGTAATCAGCTTTATGGCTGAGACTTATCAAGGGCTTTGGAGTTTGTGCATTGGGGAGACAAATGACTGGGCCTCGTTCTCATAGTCGGGAGTGGGGACCCTGTATGTACCTTAGATCTGCTTAGATTAGCTTGATTTATAATTACCAAATTTTACCGTGCTGCAGGAGGGGAGTTGGGAGGGACGTGCTGTCTAGTTTCTTCCCGAGAGGCTGTGTTTACTCTCCACGGCTCTGCTTCCCATCAGGCTGGTGACAAGTAGGATTTAGGAGAAATTCATCTATGGTACTTTCTGGTTCTTACAAATAAAATGCAATGGGAATCAATTAAAGATTAAAAAAAAATGAAAACAAAATGACAAAAGTCTAGTCCTTCTGGCAGGGCAAGGGGAAGGATGAAAGAGGAAAGCTGGGGGGAAGGAAAGCTGCCACTTTCCAAGGCCAGGCTGTGTTTTCTAACAAAGAAAGCTCCCAGTTAGCGATGTCACTAATTAGCTCAAAGAAAGCTCATTAGGATTTAAAGCTCCTTCACTGTGTAGTGTGGCTCTGTTCTCTGTAAACGTCCCAAGTTTCCAAAGCAAGGAAAGCATTGATTAAATTGACTTGCAGTGAGATGTGCCCATCTGTGTACGTCCCAGGTTAAATATTCTGCCTGGTGCCCCCTGAGCTGAACCCAGGCAGGCTGTTTTGGTGGGTGGGTTCCTGTTAAGGCACATCTTAGCCTTGGCGGATAGAGGAGGCTTCTGCCTGCCCATCAGTTCAGCAAAAGCTGTTTTGATCAATGGAGGGGAAACCCGCCCCACACCAAGTTTATTCCCCATGTCTGGCAAATTGTGCTGGCTGTTTTCGTCAACACTGATTTGACAAGGGCTACATGTCATTTGAGGCTTGATAAAGAGCTAAAAGGCAGCTTCTCAGCATGTTTATTTTTAATAGACATAAAAAATGAAAACAAAAACAGTGACTTTCTCAGTCCGTAGAACCCTTGTTGACAGAAAAGCAAGTATACGGAAGTGGAGGTATAAAATGGAGATCGTAGCAGTGGATTTTTTTTTTTTTTAAAAAAAAAAACTAAAATATCCTTATAAACTAGAGTGGCTTCAGAAGGCTCTATGGTTTTCTTGCCCAACACAAAGTGCCACATGTTGTGTTTAGGCACAGCTGTGCCTCAGCCAGGGCCATACTGCCTGTGCCTCACGAGGGTTTCCTCCTCTGTTCCTACCTCACTTGTGAGACAGGCACCATTGTGGAAGGAAGGCATGAAAATGTGTACTGGGAATCACAATGCATCTCTTCTCAATCTGCTCATAGACACAGCTCTTCCCCATAGCCTTACCAGCTAGGGTAGCTCCAAGATAATCCCACAGGACCACCAGAGAGAACTGTAGTTTTAAAAGCCAACTGAAATGGTTCACAAGGGACACGTGATATTGTCTCTCATATAAAAACTCAAATTAATAATGAAGTGACTAAAGTCCCAATAGGAAGGACTGAGGTGTAGTCCAGTGACAGAGCACTGGCCTGGCATGTGTGAGGTCCTGGGTCCAATCCTCAATACTGATTTATGGATTTCTATAGGATCTCAATAGAAAAGTGAGAAACATATGAAAGAAAAATATCAAAAGAAGAAAATTAAGTAGCTAATATTCACTGAGCTTTGCCACAGGCAATTTTATTTTCCTAAGATCCGTTACATTCTTTACAAAGACACTATTGCTATGTTATTGCTATGTGTCTCATTTCTGTTAAAATACTTTTTTTAAAGGTAAGGCTCCTCTGTCTCAGGATGATTAAAGTATACACACCACACACACACACACACACACACACACACACACACACACACACACGCGCATGCACGCACATACACACATATGTATATACACACATACACATATATATACAAGTGGGGAGCCAGGATTGAGCAATGTAGCTTACTTAAGCAAGGACTCTCTTTATTTATGTTTTTAGTTATTCTTTGGAATTTTATATATTATTTTCTGATCATATTCCATTTCTTTCCCTGACTTCTCCCCCACATCCCTACCCAGGAAATGTATTTCTTTCTTTTAAAAAAACCACAAAAACTCTGTGGACTCTGCTTTGTGTTGGCTGGATGCTCCTGAGCATGTAGCCTGGCCTGGAGGATGGTTCACATACCCAGTGATACTCTGTTGCAAAATGAAACAGCAAACAAACAAACACAACTGATTTTTTTCCTTTCTTAGAGGAAATCAATTGCGAAGAGCTTCTTGGTTAAGAGGGTAACCACTTCCCTTTTTCTGTGCTGGGACTTTGTGGGCTTCAGCGTGTGTGGGTCTCCTGCGTGCTGTCGCGGTTTCTGGGAGTCCATATGTAAATCTGCTCTGATATATTTAGAAGAGGCTGTTTCCTTGAAGTTGTCTACCACCTCTGGTTCATATCATCTTTCCGCCTCCCCCCATAGGACCATGAGCCTTGACGGGAGGGATGAGATAAAGGAACCCTCTGTACCCCAAGTCTGTCTATCAGGAACTCTTAACTCTATTGCTATTGTCTTAAGACATACATATATATATATATATCCATATATATATATATATATATATAATTATGGAATAAAGTTGGAAGGAAAGAGTTCAAGCTGACTAGTAAACAAAGCTTTGCTAAGAATCTTAACAATTTCACTTAACCAATTTATAGATAACTTTTAAAAGTTAATGCTCAATATTTTGAAGGGTAGATTCAAATGTTCTTAAATATAAATTGCTACTTAATAACATCAGCGAGTCCTAAAATGTACAAGTCATTTGACTCGATAATGCTACTGTAAATAATTTATCTCAAGGGAATATAAATATAAGCAAAGGTTTAGGCACAGAGGTCTCTGCTAGGGCACTGGAAACAAGCTAATCCCACACTTAGAAGAACATTTGGTACATTAGGATCCACTCATTTAATAATAAAATGAGCAACAATAAAAATGAGCTGTCAAAGAGTTCCTAATATGGAGAAACGCTTATGCTAAGCAAAAACCAAACCAAAAACAAACCCATCAAGATATAGAATTGCATGAATCAACTGTGTAAAATGTGGACAAGAGGAACGGGAAGAAACGAAGTGTGACCACGGGGCCATACTAGTCTGCTTTTGTTGACGTAACAAAAAGCCAAAGACATTACTTTGCAAAGAAAAGCGGTTTATCATCTCCTAGTTTTGGAGGACATACATGCTGCTGAATCCAGTGAGGATCTCACGGCGATGCTATCATGGGCCTTGGAGTACATGGAACAGGAATCTTCCAACAGCCTGGAGCCCTGCGTTCCCCTCCAAAGCCACACCCCCAGTTATCTTAAGGGCCCCTCACTAACAGGTTTCATGTCATCGTCACCACGGTATGGATCAAGCATCCAACATCAAACTTTTTGGGGCATGCATTTAAACCGTATCCAACCCATATCGATAGGGTTACTTGTGGCTAAGTCTTCTTAATACTCTTCCCATTTTCTACAGTAAACATGTTTTATTTATCACTAAGGTGGGCACTTGAAAATTAGCTTTTCTTGTCTCTAACTGAGTAGGGATTCATCAGTCATTCCTTTCAACAAATAATATCAAATTAGCTTAAAACACTGAGCCTTTTTGTTCCTCTGGGTGGGCCCAGGTCACCTCAAGGTGCTGCTCACCTCTCCTGACTCTCTTTATATGTAAATAGTATAATGGTGATAGCATCAGGTCCCTTATAGTTTCAGTTACTGTGGCTTTTGGTTTATTGGTGGGAGGGAAGACTGAGTATTTGTCAGAAATGGGGCTGTGGTGTATATAGTACTGGTTTGTCCTGAGTCAGGGCTGAAATCATCGTATTCTTCTATATACAAATGCCAGCTCAGGGCTAATGGTCCTATCCAAGTGTTTCATTAGTTAGTGCTGAGGCAAAGGGGGTATGCCATAGATATACTAACTGTAGGCATCTTGGGTCTTTTGAGGGGGGGTCTACTTTCTGGCTGATCCTTTTCATATATGGTTTTTCTTACTCATAAATTTGAGAAGCATGCTTTTGTAGTATCTTTGGGCTAGGAGTACAAGTCACTGTCCTGGGTCACAAAGCACTCAGTGTCAAAATTGGCATTGGATCTTCCATTGGTCTGACTCCAAAGAAAATTAACACTAATGTCTAAGGGTGTGAGGTATGGAAGCAGAAAGTCCCAGGGCTTTGGATTTCTAAGGCTTTGGGAGAGCAATGAAGGCACCTAGGTTTGTTCGTCTAGAGCAATGGTTCTCTATCTGTGGATTGCAACCCCTTTAGGGGGCATCAAGAAACCCTTTCACAATGTTGTTCAGATATCCTGCATATCAGATATTATGATTCATAATGGTAGCAAAATTACATTTATGAAGTCATAACAAAAATAGTTTTATGGTGTGTAGGTGGGGTCACCACAACATGAGAGACCGTATTAAAGGGTCCTAGCATTAGGAAGGTCGAGAACCACTGGTCTAGAAGATGGGACCTATGGTGCTTTTTAGGCTGTACCATGAATTCACGAGATGCTATGAAAAACAGAAGGTTTGTCAATGGAACTGTCATATGATGCTCTCTTCCCACTTGGAATTCTAAGTGTACCCTTGTAGAAAGAGCCTTTGAGTTTATTTAGCTTTTTATCATGCACCTTTGTAACTACATCTAAAAGCGGGGATGCAAGCAAGACAATTTGCTTGAGGTCAGTCTAAAACTACCTGGAGACCAGCTCAGTATTGCTGGTGTCTACGTTCTTGAACACTCCTCTACTGTCCTGACGACTAAGCCAAAAGTCCCCATCCTAACGTATATTTCTAGATATGACAATGACATCAGGACTGCTCACTACTCAGTCACAATGACGCCAACAAACATTTTGAAAACGCTAAAACAGGTAAAGGAAAGTGTCTGTCTTTGAACGGATGAAACATAGTAACTACCTTATAGAATGCATAAGACATTAATTAGTCAGGACTAAAAGCAGTGTAGATGGTCAGGCTGGACCTGTAGGTCTCGCCACTACCACCATTGCTAGTCTGGTCCATATTTGTGATATGTAGCATCTATCTGTAGTTCTGTGGGATCTGCCTTCAGATTTTGGAGTTAATCTCCATCACTGGTGAGCCACTGTGCCCTGGAGTAAAGTCTGTACCATGTGCTCTCTGCTTTCCTCTCTTCCTTGTGTCTGGGCACTCCTCCCCTCCCCTCCCCTCCCCTCCCCTCCCCTCCCCTCCCCTCCCCTCCCCTCCCCTCCCCTCCCCTCCCCTCCCCTCCCCTCCCCTCCCCTCCCCTCCCCTCCCCTCCCCTCCCCTCCCCTCCCCTCCCCTCCCCTCCATACCTATCTCTTTTCTCTTTCTGTCTCTCTGCACCTCCTTTGTGCCCTCTCCCCAACTCTTCTACAAGCAAATGGTTCTGTCACTCCTGCTCTCTTGTAGGTTTAGAGTGAATGGAAATGTCCTTTTGAAAACCCTGTTCTGTCTGAGGCTTCTGAGCATCTCGGAGTGGCAGACTCCTTTGCACTCCCCTCTCTGTTTAAGACATGCTCATTTGGTTAATGATTATCAGGGTTGCCCCTGAGTAATCTACCCTCAGCAGAGGTAGTGGGGGCTGTGCCCTCCCCAGAGGCTTGTGGCAGGACTATTTGCTGGACCTTCCTCTGGTGATTCAGTATAGAAATTGTCTAAAAAGACACCATTTATTCCATTTGTGATTTTTTTTAAGTTCACCATTTTTATGATGAGTTTTATACATGCATTTAATAACCCTAAAATGTTTGATTATGTGCATTAAGAAGATGTCTGTGAGCTTGCTGGTGCCTTTAGTTTTAAGTGTATTTTAACTGCCTACAATGAAACGAACAGGACAAAAAATGAACTGTGACAGCAATCCTCATAAATTATGGGCTGTCGCTGACACACCTGTGCTGGTAGCGGGAGTGGCCCCGGGCTTGGGGCCGAGGAGTCTCTCTTTTTCACAGGGCCTGAGAAGAAACTTTTGCCACCTGCTGCAGTCCTTCCTCCTCAGTCTGAATCCAGGTGCAGAAATACTCGGGGACGAGGCCCACTCCAGTTAAAGATCTGCTTTGTGCTTCTGCTATGGTAGCTTCTTTACCCACAACGCTGAAATACACAGGAAAGTGTTGCAACTCCATTTTATAGATTCAGAAACAAAGGAAAATTAATTTTTTTAAAAAATTGATAATTGTCAGAAGGGATTCTCTGAGGATAAGGCTTTCTTATTTTAAAGCTTTAGCTATTTATCTGCCTGGGGACTGGGGACTGAATTTAGAAGGACATCCATTTGGGGACTGGTGAATGGAGAAGGAGGAGGGAATAGATGCTGAGGCCAAGGGAGAAGAGACCTTCAGAAGGAAGCGTCTTCCTCCTTCCCACTGGGCTGCAGCCCATTTGAGGCTTGCATCATACTGGAAACAGAATCAGGACAGAAAAAGCCACTTGAAATGAACGGTGCCTAGACAGGCCGCCATAGTGGCGTGATTGATACCGGAGCACGTAGGTGTAATGAAACTGATGCTGGCTTCTCTGCACCTGTGATTTATTGAGGACAAATTTAAGATG
Source organism: Phyllotis vaccarum (assembly GCA_033318265.1). Taxonomy (NCBI): domain Eukaryota; kingdom Metazoa; phylum Chordata; class Mammalia; order Rodentia; family Cricetidae; genus Phyllotis; species Phyllotis vaccarum. The sequence goes on along the minus strand of JARWLC010000001.1, from coordinate 187,260,664 downwards.
AGAAAGGGCCCCATACCAGGAGCTGCATCTTCCCCTTCAAGGGAGGGTGGTCATCCATCACAAGCCATTGCAAGGGCCCATTGCAAGCGGCTCATCAGATGAGCCAATAGTCTCTTTGTTGGGGTTCCTAACAAGTGTTGGATCAGCAAAAGTCTATTTATGCTGGTGGACCTTTCAGGACCAATTTGTAGTGGGTCACTGATTCTGCTGGGGTATTATCTTCTTTACTGCTCAGGCCAGTTGGGGAACGCGGCAAAGATTAATGGTTTTGGCTGCCGGCTTGCCGCCGCAATCTACTGCTTCTGGACCAAAGATTAAGTTTTTTTGTGTTTTACCAGAAAAGGCCCACCTTGTGTATAAGATGGGCTTTGATTTACTGACTTGTGATGGAGAAAGAGTCATGGAAATGTACTTGGTGATGCCGGGGATTTGGCAGATGGTCCTTAGGCCTGGCATCCACTCTCTGTATCCTGGACAGAGAACTGTCTGGAGGCTTCTGCTATGAATCCCGGGATCTGCAGAATCATGGCTACTCCTCTGTGCTCACAGAATGTCAGGGCTGTCTGGCACTCACAGCTGTCTCAGGGTTCATGAAAGCAGGCAATACCCCAAACTTGAATATTTATTCAAAACAGTTATCAAATAATATAGTGATGGACTTTCCCCATTTGTTGGAATTCTGTATGCTCTTTTTAAATACACTTTGGAGGAAAAATTCAAGAAATAAATAACAGCACAAAAGCATGATTGCTAACATTTAGCTTACATTTTTAAAAACCTTTGCTGCTTCATGTGCTTGCTTGCTCTCTTACACGATTAAATTAATTCTGCATTTATGTGGATTATTAAAATACGATTTTGTAGCCTGCTTTGACAGTGACTATTATCCCTTATATCTTTGCCCATCTTTTCATTTTTCTTCTCAAGTTGGGTTTATTGTACCACCTCCAGGGTCAAAGTTCTGTCCTGTTCTTCAGCAGACATCCATTGCCTCATTCGCAGCCATCCTCATGGGACCACAGAGCTGAGTCAGGCATGGTGCTCCTGAAGACAGGGATCTAGCATGCTCTCTTGGGACACCAGGGACATCCATGAGCTGTGGACTGCTGCCTCACATGCATCTCTCACAGATGCTCAGAGGGCTTTTCATTAGGAGCTTGTCATTCCTGACCTCTCGGTAGGTCTCTGTAGAATTACTGTTCCAGACAAGAATGTAAACATTTGGTATTGAGGGGAAAGAGCTACTGTTGGAAATGCCAGCTTGGGGTTGGAAGCACTTTGCTCCCACCCCCCACAGGGGCATCAGCATCCCCATCTCGGAAAACTGGAGAAAGAACCCTAAGGAACCACTCAGGCAGCCATACCAGGCATCTGCAGAAAGTTCCAGGGAGCCACTCACATGCAGCACCGATTCATACAGCCTTAGGACTCACACAGATGAGAGGTCGACTCTCCCAGCTGCTGACCATGAGTGAGTCTTTTTAAAAACCTCATTTGCCTCATCTGAAAAATGGGGCTTCTCTTCCCAGTTCCTGGTCGTCTGTGCCCATTTACCATGAATGAAGATGAAGGCATGTTCAGCTCATGCCTGCCTGGTCCATTTTCTAGACACTGGGCTGACTCAGGTGGGTGAGCTCTAGTTGTGGTAACAACACACCTGACTTGGGCAGGGCCTTTTCCTTAAAAGCCTTTGTCTCAGGGCCATAAATCAAGACACCCCCCCCCCCCTGCGAGTTTCCTAGGACATTTTGTCCTTGACTATGGCTGACTACAAGACAAAGCATAAAAAGAGTCTTATATGCCAGACCAAACGGACTCACCTTGGTATTACTTGCCCTGCTTGGGGAACGAATGGGGAGATGGGGGTGGGGTGGGAGGAGGTTGAGGGAGGACTGGGTTGGGAGGGAGGGGGAGCAGTGGTAGATATGGAAAAAAAAACTTTTTAAATAAAAAAAAGAAAACAAAAATAAATCCTAATGAGGAATATTACTTACTTGGTAGTTCCGATCGTCCTCTTTGCCGTGATCTGATCTCATGAACAGGTTTCCTCTTTACTCTGCCCCTCAACAAAAGTTCCCGAAGCACAACATGAGCACATAGCCTTATGGTTCTTGTCTTGACCCCTCAGAGGAGCATCTGTTACCAGGCCTAGTGTAATGCCTCTATGTGCCAAGGCACTTATGGGAGAGAGCAGGGATTCTCAGCCTCAGACGCTCCTTAATTGGCTTTTCCTTTCTGTCATTCTGTCCTTTATGGTCCCAGTCTGCTTCTTCTTTATGGTCCCAGTCCCTTGCTGACCCAGGACTTTTGTTCTCATTGTCCCTTTGCCTCAGTACTTCCTGGGTTCCTCAAAGAGCTATGCCCATCTCATCCTTCAAATCTCTGCTCAAATAGTACAGAAAAAGTGTTCCCGAACATCCCTCAGGCCAGACCAAGTCACATCCTCTATGTGAAATGCCAACAGGGCCTATAACTGTTTTTATTTAGATTTATCATGTTTTTTAGAGATGAGTTTTCATAATGGTAGATTCAACAAGCATGTGACTTCCCCCCTCCACCCTAGCAGTGCCACGGTGATAGGATGATCGACTCTGCATTTCACACATAGGATGCTTTCAGCAAACAGGTGTGTTGGCTGAACAAAGAGATAGATAGATGAATCGAGGACTGAGTGAGAAAATGAATGACCGAGTTTCTGAGTGGAATGTCAAAGTTCTCCTTCCCCCAGAGCCTGAGAACAGGTAAGGGACATGTAGCTCCTTGGATAGCCAATGGCTTGAGAGGCCTTCCAGTCCCTTCTATCTCAAGGGGCCAAACCCTGCTCATTCCTAATGCCTCTAAACTCTGTACCGCCTCCTACTTGCTGGTCTGCCTTCACTGGCGACAATTCTGTTTCCCAACCCCCCCCCCCCCCCGTTCATGTATTGAAACAAATCCTAGGTACCAGCTCATTTTGTACCTAAATATTTTAGAAGCTATGACTTAGAATTGATCATGAATTAGAATTTCTTTTAACGTGATCATACATAATATCAACATCACATTTAACAAAGCAAAAATAATTGTTCTTTTCGTACCCAATACTTGCTTGATATTCAAATATTCCAAATTTTCTCAAAATGCATTTTTACATTTCACGTGTTTAGATCTTGCTGTTAGAAATTGAATTTAATTGGCATATTTCTTAAGCATCTTTCTGATCATCCACATTGATAACAAAAAAAATGTCAATTATTTCTCTTTTTTGAAATGCTAGGAGCTTCAATTGGGACTTCTGCTTATCTCTGGGTAACTCTATGTCTGGCACTCATCAGACAATATCTCCTTGTGGATGTGTCTGATGGCAGCCTCCTGGTGCTATTCAGTGGGCTCCTCCATTCATTTCCAGTGTTTCCCAGAAGCAGGTAGTTAGGATGTTGTCGAATTCGATCTTTGGATGGAAGCTTTTGTAGATAGTGTTGCGTTCTCCGTGTTGAAGCACGTCCTAAAGTCTGGTTGTCTCTCTTTTAACGATGTTAGGATCGATGTGTGGTTCACCCTGCCCTTAATTAACTCCTACTGCTGTCTCTGTTTCCATTGCTATATGAACTTGTTTTGCAAAACAAGTCAGTTGAGAATATCGATCATATTGAGCAGAAGTGGAGATGGGCAGGGGCTGGTGTCTAGTGCACTGGCCTTGCGCAGCATGCCTAGGTGAGAGGTTTCATCTCTGCCTTTCAGCATCCTGAAGTGTCTCTATGACAGCATTGAGAGGTAGCAGATAGGGAAGAGTTTGGTGCACAGTCAGTATACAGGGTGCTCTTACTCATCAATCTGACAAGGCCACTGCTGTTCCTTCCATTAAACATGGAAGGAAGAGGAGACAGGCAGAGTAGGGAATTTGCTCAAAGGCAAATTGTTGTGAGATCAGAGAGACAGAGGAACAAGCCACAGCCACTTCTCACCCAGCCAACTCCTCAAACACGACTCCAGGAATCCTCAGGCTGCATGCCTCAGAGTCCTCAGCCAAAAGGAAAGGGAAATGCTGGTGAGGTGCTGAACCCCAGCCTCCTCTGCCCCATCTTTCTTTCTCTGACCAGCTATCTCACTTCCTGGTTCAACTTTACTAGTGCTTGGACTAAAGGCATCTGTGTTTCCCAAGTACTGGGAGCAGAGGCGTGGGATTCCAAGTGCTGGGATTAAAGGTGTGTGCCTCCACCTCCTGGCTCTGTTTGGTCTTGAAGTGACAGAGATCCGGATCTCTGGATTAAAGGTGTGGGTCTCCACTCCCTAACCTCTATGGTTAACTCTGTGGGTGGCTCTGTCCTATGATTTTCAGGCAAACTTTAGATGTACAATATATCGCCACAGCCACCCAGTTAGTAAAGGCAGATCCGGGATTTGAACTCTGACATCAGGCTCGGGGCAATGCTGTGGAACCCATGTCCTGTCAAAGAAGGAATTCCCTGCCTTTCTCCACACCTGGTGGTTGTTCTTTATTTTTTTCTTTTTTCTTTTCTATTACTAGGAACCTTTACCTGGTAGTTCAAAGATGTGCTCAGGGTGGAGTAAGTCAGCCCCCAGTGGCCAGAGCAGGTACTGCACTCTCCTCCCACCTTTCCCAGACACCCTTTGTCCCTGGGGGGGGGGGGGGGGGGAGGGGTTGGTTGATAAACTTGCACACAGGAGATGTGGCTGAAGAACATAAATCTTTATTTAGGCGGGGGTTTACCTACTCAGAAAAAGGAACAAAATCCCAGGGAGATTAAGTGGCTTGCTGAAAATCACATAGTAAATGTCCCACTGGGTTAGGATGAGAACCCCAGGTTCTCCTTAGCTTTGAGTACTTGTGTCTGGACCTCTCAGTCTTTCTATGCTCCCATCCCTACTGAGTTAGGTTTGTTCTGACCAGGATTCTTACAAGTTGAAGGGGTATGTGTGTGGGGGGGCGTGGAGTAGGGTGATGGACAGCCATGCCTGCCTGTCAAAGTGGCTCCAGCCATTCAGGGTCTGTCCATCCTGTTGTATAGGGGGTTCCCTTATTGTTACCACTATGGGTGTCTCAGCCTGATGACCTCACCTCCCAGGGCCTCAAACTTGAAGCAAAATCACATAAAAAGTGCAGAGCCCGTCTGGGAGCCTAGATCCTCTGCCTCTAACATGTAGCCCCGGTTATCAAAGCCCCTCCTCTTGTTATAGACCCATCTTCCAGAGGAAGTAAGAGCAACTCAGAAAAGGAGAGAAACTTAGAAGCCCACACTGCCTCAGTGGCAGGGTGGAATACTACAAAGGGCCAGGCTATACCCACATCCAACACTGAGGCTTAGTCTGTGAACTCAGAGTAGCAGGGGTGGAAATTGGAATGGGTTGTTCACCTAGGAAATGGACTATAGTCCATGGTCCAGTTTGTCTGATGACAAAAGCCAAGATAATGATTGAAGGTGGCTTTGGGTTCCCTGGGCAGCCTCTGGCGCCAATGCCTGGGGGGCTGTGTTGGCGCCTTGCACCCGGGGCATTCACTAATGGACTATGGCTGATCCCAGGTCTGATTGGCAGCCAGCCCTGAGGTCCTCAGGGAGATCCTGGAAACTGTGGTCTCCAATCTGGAGACACTGTCCCTTCTGGAAGGCCACTGTGGAGGATGGGGTGGGGTACTCCATTTGGTCTGAGAAAGGAGTGCTTCTGAGCCCCCGGGTGAAACAGAAGGTAACCTGAATTGAATCTTCGTGTTCCCTGGCTGCCTGGATGAAATGCAAGCCGAACTTCCAGACAGCAAAATCCAGCAAGCTGTGGAGATCTGAGCTCTTAGTTCTTTCCTACTGCCTCCCTGCCTGCTCCTCTGCATTGGCTCGCACAACATTCACTTCTGTGCCAGTGCGTAGTGGGACCAGTATCCATGCTCAAATAAATGTATACCTTGGTGACATCTGACCCCCTCCCCGCAAACTAGAACCAGCTTCCCCAGTACAGAGGGGAAGTAAGGGCTCCTGTATGTCTGAGAGCAGTATTCCAGGCCTGGGGGAACATCACAAAGATACAGAGGAACAAATGAACATACGGGGTGAAGCTGGGAATTGAGGCAAGATGGAGACCTTTATTGAAAGGTCTGGTTGGCAACAGGGACCCCTGAAGGTTTTGGAGAGAACTGGGGTACTACTGCCCAGAGTCATATTGACTCTTAGGCACATGAGGCAAGGTGACAGAAAAATGAGAAGCTGATGTGGGTGACCTTGTTCTGATGGCCAGTAGGCAGTTACTTGTGCATCACCCAAATGCTCCTCGCGGTACCCAAATTTTACTCATTTACTAAGAGGGAGGAGCATGCACATTAGGAAACTGCTGTAAATCCCGTGCAAATCACCATGGTAACCTGATTAGCAGCTAAATTAAGTTCATGATTAAGAAGAAATAAATAAAAATAACTCTCCTCCTTAGCTGGGGCTACGCACCCAACCACTGGCTGCTGAGCGGATGCTGGGGCCTTGACTGGCCCCTGCAGGAAACTTGGGGTGGGAGGCCCTAACTTGCCACAGGGAAAAGAAAGGTCCACTTTAGGACTGCCCGGGGTTGATGAGGTCCCCAGATGGCTAAGCCCTAGACTGCAGGCTGTGCTTCCACAGGTCAAGACCCTGGTTTTCTCTCCAAGGGTCTCTCATATCTTCCAAAGATGCGTTTTTGTTGTCCTGGACCCTTCTCTCTGTGAGCACCTACACCCAATCTAGAGTTGGCTTTGTGTCTAGAAATGCTGAGTTCACCACTGGACACAGATGTAACAGGAGTGTTGTGTTCTGTGTGAATTGGTTATGGAAACACAGGTAAGCCAGGGAGGGCTTCCTGGAGGAGGGGATACGAGGAAAAAGACAATATGTGGATGCTGGACAGTGCTTGCTTCCGGCGAACACTTGGTGCGTCTTTCTTGGAGTGGGTTGGCAGGCAAGGACCCTAAGGAGAGTAAGTAACAGGAGAGGGAATAGGCACAGAGGGAAAGGAGCCATATTTCCTTTACGGACTTTTACCCAGTCAAAGCTGTTTAGAGCAATTGCTAGAGTCAGGGGGACTTTGAATCTATGCTGTACCACTCAGTAGCTGCGGCTTCTGGCCTGTGATTTGGTTGATGTGAACTTTAGCTCCTTGTCTATGAAATGGACGCAAACATGATCATAATGCCTGTCTACACGGTTACTGAGGAGGATTGAGTGAACTGGAAAATGTTGACTGTATCTCATTCCTTGCATGAAAGCAAAGAAACAAACCCCAGTAAGACGCTCATTGATGCTAAGGTAAGGTCTTGGGTAACTGCCTTGAGCTGGAAGATGGAGGCGGGATGGCCAGGAGGGGTCTGGCGGAGGTCTTCTTCCTGAACAATTGTTGTAGGAGCACAGTGGGTGGATAGCCCCTGCACTGGCATCCTCATGCATGCGTTCGGCCCTTGGCTGTACTTCTGGCTTCTTCCAGCCCACAATTCTGCACCAGTGCTGGAGTTCACTCCCATTAGATACTCTCCACAGCCCCAGGAGCTTGTAACTTCTCGAAGCTTCAGATCCCCCCTTCTTGCTCTTTTCCCAGGCATTTGGCCTCCCGCCCATCCGTCTCTCTTCATCCCTCCTTTCCAATGATACCCTAGTCAATCTTTTGCTTGCTTCTTAGAAAATCCAAGTTGACACTGGAGGTCTGGATGGAGAATCCTGCAAATGGGTGGTCCTAGAGGAGAAATGAAGCCCAGTAGCCTTATGAATGCCAGTGGGGATGTTGATGGGATACTGATGAGGTGTCAATGACAGGAAATGCTGGTCTTCTCTTGAGTCCTGTCTTGGTCCGCAGCACCCCCAACATACATTTGTTGCCCCTTTTTAACTTTCTCTTCTCTTTGTGCAATCAGAGTGCTGGTTCCTAATGGAGGAACACGAAGTATTTAGTTCCTTCTTACACCTAATCTCACAGAAGTCCTTGGGCCCAATAGAAGTTTCATCAAGGTCAAAAAACTGAGTGCTGTCAGGATGCAGGTCAATTTCTGTGTTGCTTCCTGGTGTTTTAAATTGTATGAGGCCACTTTATTTGAGGTTTTTGTCGATGTCACAGAGACATCTGTGTCCCACATCCCAGCCACACAGTGGGTAGTGGCAACCTTGTTTCACACTTTTCTGCTTGCCCCTTGTCTTTGCTAAGCTCTCCGCATGGCTCTTCTCTGCAGGGGTCCTCAGGGTCCTGGCTCCCTTCCCTCCACCTCCTGTACTCAGCCCCTCTTCCCCCCTTGTGTGCCTGTCCAGATCAGGGAAGCTGAAAACCAAACCCTTATATCAAAAGGGAGCTTGAAAAATACTTGGAGCAAAATCTGCTAACTGTGCATCCTCGCTCTGTGCCGGGGACTGATATTAAATCAGGAAATGGCACTGAACAGCCGCTCTAAACACAGAAACAAGGGTTGTCAACACAGAAACCAAAAGCAATCTCTAACAGGCAGAGGTGAAAGGATCTGGCAGAAGGCCGGATGGGGGCTGAAACCCAGATTCCTAGGCTGGATTTGTCTCTCCAACATTTAGAAGGCAAGAAGCTTCCCTGTTCTGCCAAGGATGGAAGAGAATAATGTATGCTATTTAAATAATGTTGAGTCCCTTCGTTGTTTTTCCATAAATGTCTATGTAGCACCTACTATGTGCCTCACAGGGAATGAAAAAGATGCCTGCCCATGTGGAGATGATTTCACGGCTCCTGGGACAGAGCTCCAGTTCTTTGGCCTCTGGAATGCTGGCTCTTGCAGATCTATCTCTGTAGCTCTGGCTCTAGCCACTCTGGAACAGCTGCCCCCAGGAAGCTTGGAAGACTCTTCTGATAATTCTTCTTGCTTTTGTATTTGATAAATTTCTGCGCAGCCTCCAAAGCTGCAGGCAAGTCTCACCTCCTCTCTTCAGCTTTCTTTGCCACTACCTTTCCTCCAGAAATCATTTTCTTGAGCCCTGATGGCATGGTCAGTGTACTATCACCATAACCCCTTTCCTGATACAATGGCGAGGCCTGCAATTTCCTGGACGGAGGAGCCCTCATCTCCCAGCAATGCTCACAGAATTGACACAAAAATGAAAGTCCTTGATAAAAATTCATTGTTGATGGATTACCATCCTAGCTTCTAGATGGGAAATTAAATCGGTGCAATCTTGTTGGAGGCTAATTTGACAATATTAACATTGATAATATGCCTATCTTTCAATCTAGCAATCTCTTTCTTTGCTTTGAAGAGAAATGCTTGTATGTGTGTTAAAAGGAACATGTACAAAAGCTGTGGGTTGCAGCATCCTTTGCAACAGAGAAGCTTAGAAATGCCTTAAATGCCCATCAATATGAGACTTGCTTTTAGAGTAAGAAGAAGAAAAAGAAAAAATGACAGGGCATACACTGGGCAAAATGCTACACACACCTTAAAAAGAAAGAAGCAGATATGGATATACTGGCATGGAGGTTGCTGAGTAAAATAATCTAGTTGAGGTTGGAGACATAGACATTACAAACAACATTGTTGCATGTTTTACTTCGGGAAACTGGTCTTGTGCATATATCAGAGAAAAAGACCTAGAGTGGCCACAACAATTCCTGCCTGGTTGGAGTCTAAGCTTCATCACAATCTAGCATCCGCATCATTTTATCAGCCTTCTGCAATAGAAGGGTGCTGTTCACTTCCTTGGTAGTTAGAAATCAGCTCCCTAGCTGGAAAAGCATCCACGCAAAGAAGAGGAAACCGAGAAGGCCAGTAGATTAGGGGAGCCAGATCTTCCCATTCCTTGGGTTAGTCTTTGGATGTTGGAAAGAAGGAGTGAGGCTTGATTCAGGAATGAATGTAACAAGAGGAGGAAGTTATCAGGGTATGCAAGAGAGTGCTAAGGGTCCGGAGATACTGAACAGTAAACAAGTCTCTGAGTTTTTCCAGATCTTTACTTCATTCACTCATCTACCTACTCACTCATTCATTTATTCCATAACTATAATTGAATCCCTCCTTCTATAGGTATTATGCTGGCTACTGGGGACACAGAAATAGCCCCCAGGAACTCAAGGTCATTTCCTGTTGTTTCTCCAAGTTTGGTTCAATAATCTGTGTTTTTAGCACATTTTTTTCTGAAGTGAAAATAATTTGAACTGACTGATCAAGCCACACTTGACCTCCTTCCCCCCAATGTTTTCCTGGGCCTCTTTCAAGCCTGAGGTCACCCTGATCCACCTGGAGGGATAGAGAGGCCTAAGCATTTCTGTCTGACACTATGCTATGTGATTTTTCTAGAATGCTGAGGCCTGGGAAGATCCACATTCTACCTTCTCTAAGTCCTCTGGAGACAAGCAGCCAAGTCATTCTGGGTAGAGGGTGGTGTTATGTGCAGAAAACAGCTTGCTCGGTGGAGGAACTTAAAGGAACTGGCATACCTGGAGCATTAGCAGAGGAAATAAATACAGTTAGAGTCTGGAGGGAGAAGACACATGCAGTTCCTTGAGAGAGCAGAGCGGCGGAGATAGAATGTTACCTAGATCAAGACTGACTAGCTAGCTCTATTGCTCCATGGACAAGCAAGTCAATCCGTCCATAGCTGAAGCCCCTGTTGTCTTTTAAGCTGTGGATGAAGGTGGCTTGGGGGGGGGGTGTGCCACATGGAGAACTAGAGGGCTCCTGAGGTGGAGGGAGACAGTTATTATGGTCAGGCTATGAGAGGTGAAAGCCAGGATGTGGCTTCAGATTCTGCAATGGTGGCCTTGGGTCATGATCAGGTGTGGTGAGAAGGGAGTGGCCCTGGATGTCCTTCACCCAACTGTGGCTTTGAGCATGTCAGCTCATTCTCATAACCACAAGCCACATCCTCCTTTGCACCCCTTCTCCCCCCCCCACTTATCTTTCTCTGCCCTTCCTCTTCTTCTCCTTCCCTCTTTCCTTCTATCTTCCCTTCTTAGTTCCTCTCCCCCCCTTTTGCCTGAGATATCTAAGAAAGATTAATTGGTGCTAAAGGTCAAACCCAGGACACGGGCAGGACCATCAGAGTCAGAGCTGAGATTCAGAGCCAACATTAGTGGTCCAGAGGTCATGGGTAAGGGACAGAACGGGAAGAGTGCAAACCTTTGCTTTGACTTACAATTTGCCTTGGTTTCTGACTGTACCCACACGATCAGGGAAGAGGGGGAAGCCAGGGATTCTTGTGCCATCCACAAAAAGGCATTCAAACACTTCCCTTAGATTTGGGAAGAGGCCCAGCAGTGACAAGAGCAGTCACTAGGTATTTCAGAGAGTTGGACATCCCCAAAAAGACAGCATCTGGAGAAGACCTGTACAGGCACCTAGATTCTTGGGGCGCCACCCACTCAGGGTAGAGGAATTCACTGCTTAGGGTTCTGAAGTCAGAAGTTCTAGTTTATCACCTCCATGTAAACTGAAATGAAAGCCTTCCTCTGTCTTTGGATGAGCTGGTGCTGACTTGTCCACTGCAGAGACCTCTATGGATGGGATGATCCAGGATCATGAAGCTCTTAGGGCTGTTGTGTATCCCCAGCCACCTGCCTGCCAATCTATCCAAAGTAGGAATAATAATAGCTGCTGCCCATGAGAGATATGAGGTTCAGAACCCAATGGCAAAGTGAATAATAAAAGACATTTCAAATTCCTCTGTGGGGGGAAACAAGTGTTATCGAGAAACATCTTTGAGGCCGCACTGCCCAGTGACTTATGGAATGTGGACCTGGTGTGTATCCTAAAAATTTCTCTCAGACACAATAAAATAAAGCGAAAGGAAATGGACATTTCTGTTGCAATACGGATCCCCGGATCCCCGATCCTTTGCTGTGCGCGGGAGGGCATCCTTAATGCTCTCACCCTCTGGGAAGCCACAGACTTCCGGAGGTTTTCAGGGAGCTTTGGCAACAGGACAGATTCCCTTTGGGTGTCTTGTGAAGGTAGCAGCGACCTCAGGGCTTCTTGCAAGAGAGGTGTGGAGAGAAAAGTTCGAAAGGCAGGCGTCTGTAGGTTTTCTTTGCAAACGCTAGTCCCTCCCCAGTAGAACACAGGCTCTGGGGCCCTTGAATCCAAGGGCTTCTGCTTGGCAACCTCAGATAGTAGGACTCCCACTATGCTATCTGGGCTTCAAGGCTGAGAGTCTCCAACCCCTACATGTAGATAGCTGCGGCTCCCCACCCAGCACACACACTGCATACACAGGTACACTCCTCCCGTTTGCCATAAACCTCACTCCTACACTCGCAGACCTGCAGATCTGCCTTCTCGCTCACTGAGCACCTGCAGCCCTCCGGGAAACCTGGGTGAACCACGCACCTCAGCGCTGAACGCAGGTGCCAGGGTGCCGCCCAAGTCTGGAAGCGGAGGCGCGCCACTGGGTTATCTATCAGGTTACCCTGATGGCGTTGCAGAGAAGCCATGAGGGTAGCGCCCACGTCCCGCCTCCCGCTCTTCAGTGTCATGGAGAGTAATTTCTTCCCCTAAAACAGGAGTGCTTTGAAGTCCCGTGTCTAGGACCCCTCAGAGTCTCTGTACTACTTCGGTGTAGTTAAAGGATTCCAAGATGATGCAGCCGGGTTCGCTTTGGAGTAAAACAATCTCAAAGATGAGTTGAGACGCTAGATAGGAACTGTTCGGTAAAGGAGGTCTAGCCATTAGCAAGCCCGGCTTCCCTTAGGCTTTCTGGAGGCTGCCTGGGCCTCTTGCCTCTTTCCCCTTGCTTCTCTGACTCTCTGCCTTCCAACGTTCCATCAAGCTTTCAATCAAAAGGCGTCACTGCACCCTCTGGATCTCCCCTGTCTTTCAGGGGTGGGGAGTAGTCCTTTGTCCCGTCCTGCAGTGGTACCCAGGACGGAAGAATCTGCACACAGAAGCGGTGGCAGTCTGAAGACAGGTCATTAGCCCGGGAGTTCCATGAGTTCCATTTCCAAAGAACCTGCAGCAGAGCACATCAGGAGTTAGAATGGGGGAGGCTGGACTATGGCATGGAATAGGCTGTGGGCAAAGGCCTTCACTTGAGGCAACCTTCCTGTCTCACCCTTTCACCCACAGGAGTGAGGTGTTCTCTCTCTCTCTCTCTCTCTCTCTCTCTCTCTCTCTCTCTCTCTCTCTCTCTCAGAGGAGGGGCCACCCCGGGACAGAAGCAAATAGGGCTTGGGGGAGGGGAAGTGAACGCTGGAGCGGAGGAGATAGCTGAAGCCCAGAGGAAGAGTGGCTGCACCGGAGATAGTCACGGGGACAAAGCGGAGCCAAACTGCCCGGACAAAGGCCGAGTAATCCAAACCCAGACAGGGCAGAGCATCTATTGGGGTTGTTGAAACTATTGGCTTGTGGCTGCTAGAGTCCTCTTTAAGGGCCACGTTGTTGAGAAGTGCGCTTCGGTCCTCTGTAGTGGGAGCAAGCACAGCTCTGCTGTCCCAGGCGGTGCTCCCGGAGGGTGTGCAGTGAGGCGCGCACTCGGGAAGCGCTGGGTCTGACGACTCGGAGGGAGGGAGCTAACGCTGGATCCCTAGGATTGTTAGAGTCCTCGGGTGGTGGTTGAGGCTGGAACGGCGGTTTGCAGAAACCTGGAACTCTAAACCCGAAATGGCCTCAGAATGTCCCATTGCCCAGCCGAGGTCCGAGCGCGCGCTCTCCTCGTGCGACCTCAGCTGGGACTCTTACAAGGCGAGAGGGTCTCCCTAGCACCCATCTTCATCTGCTGGAGGTTGAGGGGAACGGCCCAAGTTCTCTGCTTAAGCGGCAGAATCATTTCTACCGAGAGCTCACTTCTCCAAGGGTTTGAGGAGATTTTTCTCAGCAGTTTACTAATCTAAACATTTTAGGTCAAGTTTTAGTTTAAATACATTCTTTTTGTTAAAAGGGGGCGGGCTCCTGAGACCACCGTCTACCCCACCTTTTTTAAGGATTCTAAATTAGAAAAAAAAAGGTTTTTCTTAATTACCGGTGTCAATTTTTCCTTCTGTTAGAGGGCGGGGGAGATTTCTGATCTGGTTGTCATCGATGCGGCTCCTTGGACCCCAGTGCGCGATGTTGGCCCGCTGGTCCTCAGCCGCCAGCCAGGACACACTCACCTAGCACGAAGCTTTTCTTCCCGCATCTTGAGATGGGAAGCAGAAAGCGACGCGGGAGGCGGGTCTGGTCTCCGGATCCAGCGAATTCGACATCTACTTGCTTTTGGTATCTCGGGGTCGGGGTCCCAGGAAAATCCCATATTTCCTTCCCTTCTGGCCCGGCGTAGGAGGCTCCGTCGGCGCTCTACAGCCCTGTCTGAAAACCTAGTATGCTGCGTCCCGCTTCCCCGGCTGCTCTCCGGAGAGGTTACTCACCCCGTAGCCCCTGACCCTCTCTGCGTGGCGTTTTCATTTTAGGACACTGATTTTTTTTTTTTTTTCCTAGCTCAGGATCTTCCCTAGAGGGGAGTAGCCCACAGGTACACCCCGAAAGCTTGGGTATAGACTTTCAGAGACAGCAACCGGGGAGGACTCGCGGTTGAGTTCGAAGATGCGACCGGAAGACCCATGCATAGGTCTAGGGGAGCCGGTCCTGGGTTCTGGGGCGCTCACCCCTTGAGTTCAGGCCTGGCTTAGAGGGATGAATTAGTAAGACCGAGTCCGAGGCGCCGTCCAAGCCTCCCGGCACCGAACCAAGCAGTTGAGGGCGCCTTTGCTCACCATGGCCACTTGGGGTCGCACTTTATGCCTGTTTGAACCTCCGTGCAGCTTTTAGAAGCTTGGATCAGCTTAATCCTTACAAAACGTTCAGACAAAAACAGGGCTCCGTTCCCCAGCAGCCCAGAGCCACTCGGTGCACCGACCGGTGTTGGTCTCGGCTCCAAGACTCGCAGTTCTCAGGTTTCTATACAACTGGCCAGTGAAAGGTATTCAGAGCCTTTGGGCAGAGTCTTTAATGTTTACCTTCCTTGGGAGCACTGGGGTGTGTGCATAGGGGTAAGTGTTAATGAACGGAGCTGCGAGACCACTGGAGCTCAGTCTCAGAGCTCCATCACCGAATCGGCCCGGAGAGGAAAGGTGCCTTTTGGCCTGAGGAATCTTCCCAGAGGTTAAGAGTTAGGTTTGAACAGAACTCTTGGAGCCCCAGCCCCGCCCTCCCCCACTCCATACATTTGTGCAGACCGCCAGAAACACAGGCTCGCACGACACACATTCACTCGGCCCGCGGCGCCAAGGACACAGGGAGCGTCGCCCACTGGGCGGGGGCCGCTTGGGAACAAAGGGCCGGGGAAGCGTCATCCGGGCGCTTCTTCCGAGCCTACTTGAGGGTGACACGGGCCGAGGGTGCGGGTGCAGAGTACCCAGGGAGGCGTGAGTGCAGGCAGGGGGGTGGGAGCCGCAGCCGGGTCCAAAAGTGGGGCGCGCACGGAAGGAGAGGGTGCCAGGACCTCAACTCGGAGGGTGTTGGGGGTTGGGCCCAGGCGGGCCGTCCCACTCTGCTCCAGCCCTCCTCCAGGCCTCCGCAGCTTCGGGGATCCTCCGGCCTCCAGTCAGCTGACGCGGGGGGCGGGGGAGCTGTCAGGCACGCCCCGCCCAGCGTCGCTGGGCCGCGGGGGCCGTGCAGCCATTGGCCAGCACGCCGGGCCGCTTGGGCCCGGGCGCTCCAGTGACATCAGGAAGCGATAAAAGGCGGCGGCGTCGCCAGCTCCTGCACAGCTGCACCGCCGTGCTGCGAGCGGCTGCAAGCAAGAAAGCCCTAGAGCCAAAGAGCCGGAGAGCGAGCAAGCGGCGGGCGCTTTGCCCCGTGCCACCCCTCTGCCCCAACCCGCACCTCGCCTGCTTCTTCACCCCACCCCGGCTGAACCCGACTCCGTCCCGGCGCGGCCGCAGCCCCGAACTCCGGGGCAGCTCAGGCAGCCTCGGGAGGACTCTCCAGCGCGCCGCCGCGTCCCCAGACAAAGGCTTGGCCGGCGGCCCCGGCCCGCAGAGCCCTCGGCTCCCCGCCTCCTCGGTTTGCCGCTCTTCGCCCCCGCGTTTGGCTCGGCGCGTCCCGGCCGGCCGCAAAGTTTCCCCCGCGGCAGCGGCGGCTGAGCCTCGCTTTAGCGATGGCCGCGGAGCTGAGCATGGGGCCAGAGCTGCCCACCAGCCCGCTGGCCATGGAGTACGTCAACGACTTCGACCTCCTCAAGTTCGACGTGAAGAAGGAGCCGCTGGGACGTGCGGAGCGTCCCGGCCGGCCCTGCACACGCCTGCAGCCGGCCGGCTCGGTGTCGTCCACCCCGCTCAGCACTCCGTGCAGCTCGGTGCCTTCTTCGCCCAGCTTCAGTCCGACTGAACAGAAGACCCATCTCGAGGACCTGTACTGGATGGCGAGCAACTACCAGCAGATGAACCCCGAGGCGCTCAACCTGACGCCGGAGGACGCCGTGGAGGCGCTCATCGGTTCGCACCCAGTGCCACAGCCGCTGCAGAGCTTCGACGGCTTCCGTAGTGCGCACCACCACCACCACCACCACCATCCTCATCCTCACCACGGGTACCCTGGAGCCGGTGTGGCTCACGATGAGCTGGGTCCGCATGCTCACCCGCACCATCACCACCATCACCAAGCGTCACCGCCGCCGTCCAGTGCTGCCAGTCCGGCGCAACAGCTGCCCACCAGCCACCCCGGGCCGGGACCGCACGCAGCGACCGCAGCGACGGCTGCGGGGGGCAACGGGAGCGTGGAGGACCGCTTCTCCGACGACCAGCTGGTGTCCATGTCGGTGCGTGAGCTGAACCGCCACCTGCGGGGCTTCACCAAGGACGAGGTGATCCGCCTGAAGCAGAAGCGGAGGACCCTGAAGAACCGGGGCTACGCCCAGTCGTGCAGGTATAAACGCGTCCAGCAGAAGCATCACCTGGAGAACGAGAAGACGCAGCTCATTCAGCAGGTGGAGCAGCTTAAGCAGGAGGTGTCCCGGCTGGCCCGAGAGAGAGACGCCTACAAGGTCAAGTGCGAGAAACTCGCCAACTCCGGCTTCAGGGAGGCGGGCTCCACTAGTGACAGCCCCTCCTCTCCCGAGTTCTTTCTGTGAGTCGTGGCGGGTCTCAGCCCCCGCCCTTGCCCTGGCCCAGACTCTCCGTCCTGTGCCCCTAACCCTGTACTCCCTGTCCCTGCCATGGCCCCAGCCTTGACCTGTTTGACTCGAAGGAGAGGGAGGAAGGACGCCCAGGCCACAGGAGACAGGCGGGAGCGCGGGTGGGTAGGGAACCTTGGCTCAGAAAAGAGCGGCGCAGGCCAGCGCAGCCTGCAAGACTTGGGCAGAGTCAGAGAGACCCCGGGCTGGTGGGAGGTCCCGGAGTAACTTTTCTCCAGGCTGGAAGGCCGAGAGGCATTTCCCAAGGAGTCGCCAAGGCCGTCTGGACACTTCTGGCTCCGGGAACTTTGTGAGTGCTAGGGCGGCCGATGCGCAACCCAGAGCTCAGTTCGCCCCCAGCAAGAGCAGAGGAGAGGAGAGAGAGGGACTCTGGAGTCCGGGAGGGCGAGAGGCAAGGCTGAGCTAAGGAAGAACAGACAGATCTGTCTGTCCAGATCCGGAGAACACTGGCTCTCAGCCGAGACGCTGGCCTCAGTTAGGACATTCGGCGCGCGAAGAAAAAAAAAATCTCATCAGTTTTATTGCCTGCTCGATTATATAGAAAAAATACGAAAATCTGCATTAAAAATATTAATCCTGCATGCTGGACATGTATGGTAATAATTTCTATTTTGTACCATTTTCTTGTTTAACTTTAGCATGTTGTTGATCATGGATCATAACCCCCTTGTTTCTTTGAGCGAGAAGGGATGCAGTTTCAAAACTCCTGCGGCTGCCAGAGCGGAGTTTCAGTCGCCGGCCGGCTTGTAAATTACCCGCCGGGCCAAACCACATTGAGAACGTAGCAGCAAGCTGAGTCTTTGTTTGGGTTTATTATTATGGCATTTTTGTTTGTAAGTAAAAATAAAAGAAAATAGAAAAATAACCAACTTTGCCCTGGGGAACCTTTGGAATTTGTGTGTTTGGTCCCGGTTTCCTTCCCACTTCAGTGTTCAGTTTTGTTGGCGGTGAGGAAGAGATTGTAAGGGAGCGACAGCTGTGGACATCCACACCTTGGGTGCAAAAGCATGTCCTCTACGGGGTCTTCTGGCCATATTGACCACCCAGTGTCCCCCCCCCCCCCACACACACAGAAGGAAAGAAAAGAGACTTGCTCCTTGGCTTCACATCCTACAGAGTCAATCCAGGGCTGGCTTGGAATCCTCCTGGAAGGCGCTAATTGCAAGTCCCCTCCCCCAGGGCTTAGGGTGAAAGGATTCCCCCCCACCTCAATGATGACCTGAGCTCCCTTCGAACCCAATGCCGTTCTCAGAATATCCCAGAAACCCACACATTGGCAAGTAATGCTGCAGCTTTCAAGTGCGTTCTTTAGACCAATGCATTTCCTGCTGTCGGGATAGCAGGGAGCTAAAGGTGGTGTCCCACTCTGTACAGTAGTTATAGGGAGGTCTGGGTGTTTTTCTTTATTGTTACTTTCATTTCTGCGGGTCAGTAAAAGGATTTAAGTTGCACCTGACAAAATACCAAAATGAAAGCGTACTTTTTAAAGTTCCCATCCGAATTTGCTGGCGCTGCTGGCTGAATGCTTTTTTTGTTTGTTGTTTGTTTTTGAGTTTGTATTAGTTGATAAATTTACAGTAATAACAAGATTGTATGAAGCGCATGGTGCTTGCAGTTTTAAATATTGTGGATATTCGTCCTGCATCGGAACCGAGCTTTGGTTTTTACTGATTCAACTGTGTTGAAATCAACGCAACAGAAATTGTTTTTAATTTCATGTAAAATAAGGGATCAATTTCAACCCCTGCTTATGATATGAAAATATTAAAATCTAGTCATATTGTAGTTTTAATTCAGACTGGTTTCTGTTTTTTGGTTATTAAAATGGTTTCCTATTTTGCTTATTAAAACCATGGAAGTAGTGTTTATTTAGAGGACTCTGTGCATGGCTTTAACTCTCTTGTTTCTTCAAGAATTTCTCTTGTTTATCAAGTTTGGGGCAATTTCTGACAATGGATCCCAAACCAAGGGTGAGCAGATTATTTTCTCCAGTGTATGACCAAGTACCTCAAATGTATTCTCTGATTTCCACCCAGGTTCAGACCCCAGTGGAGAGAGTCCATCTGTATGCTGAGTTGGGGGCATATTTGAAAGAGACACTCCAACAGTGCTTTCAGGCTTGGCGATCAGGATCGGCCTGCTTGCAGCTAGGGTACTGAACCACAGAGACAGGGAAGCCAAGAGTTACCACCTGGTTAGAGGAAGTCAGGCCTTTTTTTTTTTTTGAAGTCCAGGGCCAGTTAAGCTGAAGCCCTTGCCTGCCAGGGTGCTTAAGGTCTCAACTTCCTTCAGCCAGGCACACACAGTAGTTAGACCTGGACTTCCAGCTCTGAACTGAGGCTTGCTCTGCTTTCCCTGTGGTTGACAGAAGCAGGTGGCACCTGACGCTAGATCTTGGGATGCAGGATCCCATCGGTAGGAAGCCCCTCTTGGATATTTCTTCCCAGGTTAGCGTGTTCAGGGTGCACAGGACCATCAGCTGTACACTGTACATAAAGGAGCTTGGATTTCAGTATCATCTCAAATTTGAGGCTGAAGGGGTTTAGGTCCCGTAGCACCTCTCACAGTAGCCTGAAGATTCCAGACATGGAAGTGACTCTAGACCTCTTTCCTTTCCCTGATCCTTTGAAGGTCAGTACCTACATTGTGGCCTATACTCCTGGCAGTCTCCTTGGAATCCTCTCTATTATTTAGATTGTTTTTTAGACTAGCCTTTCTCTGGAATTGGAGTGGAACACTCAGACCTTAGAGGAGGCCTGGCCTTTTGGTAATGGCTAGGTCTCTTTGGAACTTCCAGCTTCCATGTAGCCTTGAATTCCTTGGTACTGGAGTTCCTAACATTTAGAATTTCAGGATCCAGACAGGGAGGTTACAGACCCAAGCAGGGGAACCCAGTGGGGGACCTAAGTGGGGGGGGGGTAGCCCGGAAAAGAAGAGGAGAGTGAAACTTAGAAGGAACAGATTTTGGCGAGGATCCCTGCAGACTGTGTTCATGATGGGCATCTGAGGAAGAAGTTAGTGGCCCCACAACAAAACAATCCTACAAGCAAAAGAGCAAGATCACACTAACCACAACACACATCTATAGTGCACTGATGGTGTGATGCAGCTGGAAGTGATTTCCCAAACCCATTTTATTTCCCCAGTGGAAACACAGTTTGACAAGGAAGACTTTAGCCTCCATTTGGGAAAAGGGAGAGGAGCCCATTTCTCCCACGTGTAGGTGGGTGTGATCCACTCGTAATTTCATATGCAAGTGCCACTACAGCTACAGATTTGTCACCTTTAGGGAAACAGGCCTCTGTTAGAGTTAGGGGGATATCTGAAGAGACTCCAATGTACAGGTCCCTGCAGTAATAAAAGAGGATCTGGGACTTCTGGTGGCGAGGCCTTAAATCTGATAGGCTGATTCTATCTAGAATTTTAAACAGACTATCCTAAACAGAGCAGCGCTGGCTGTTCGCTTTTGGCATTGCCTGGATTTCAGGAAAAGTTGTAAATTCCAACCAAAAACTAAGTCTTTATCCTGGATGCAGGCTAGTGACCAACTGCGTTAGGAGATGAGTGTCAAGGCACAGTCCTAGTGACACGCTGGCACCCACACCATGCGCTCACACTGATGACCATGCAGGCACTTCAGCGCCTGCTCCCAAGTCACCCACTGAATACTAACTTGCCCCAGGCCGCAGAAGGTAGAACCGGCAGCTCTTAGGAGAAGGCCAGGGCTCTTGGAGTCTAGAAAGAGTGGAGTGCTCTTGAGAGCAGGTTCCTATAGCAGTCAAGCTCTGCTAGCAGAAGGCCATTCGGCCCGCCAGGATGCCATAAGCCCGGAAATGGGAACTGGACCTTCACCGTGCGCCGGTGGTACTCAGCAATCTTTGTCCTTTTTTTCGGTTTCCATTTCTCTCTACTGCTAGAGGGCAGCTCGGGATCCTGCACACCCCACCACCCCCGGAAAGAAAAGTCCACCTTGCACCAACATCTTCCAGGCTTCCACTGATCCCACGCAGACAAGCCCGCAGAGACGCACCGGAAGCCAGAAACGCACAGACACCAACACCGGGAAGCACTCAGTGGGCTCTTTCTCAGGCCACCTTCATTGCTGGGGTAGCCTCGGCCCTACAACCGGCTGGGCACAGTCGGGTTCCTGAGTCCCTGGGTCTCACCCGTTTGAGGGACCCGGCAGCCCAGCCGCTGCTGTCATTTCCTTCAGTTTGGTAGGGAGGCGCTCAGGTGCCTGAGGTTCAAGCAAATCTGCTACCTTCTCTAAAGCTCTGTTTCTCTGTAATGTGTCTCAGTTTTCCCCTTCCTCTCTCCCTCCACCCCTTTCTTTCTGTGCCTCCCCTGCTCCGCCCCTATTTTCCATTTCTTTAGACTTTCTTTCCTCCTCTCCTTTGTTTACCCTCGCCCCCCCCCCCCCCCCTTTATTCTAGGGCAGCTTGAAAAGCTACCCAGTGCTGGTCCTGAGGCAGCCAGGAAGGACTAATGAGGGATGGAGAGGTCGCAGTCTTGAAGTCACCAGGTAGTGTTCTGTACCTGCGCTGTTTCTCTGCCCGCTCTCCAGTTTCATTCCAATCTAGGGTCCCTCGCAGTGGGTGGCTGGGCCTGCAGGTTGCCACACTGGCTGGCCAGGAGCTGTTTAAATCTTAGTGAATGTGATCTCTGGGGAGACTGAAGCTGGTCACAGATGCAGTCACAGTAAGCCTTTGTCACTCTGGGCATTTCTGTGGCAGGACAGACCCCTGCCCTTGACAGTTAGAGGTTCCCATTTCTTTTCAATGTTGTTCAGGGCCCTCTGCACCAAAACTCACAATGGAGGACGTTGTCAAGAGCCACACACCATGCACAACACTAGACTGAGCACTCTATGACCTGGAGACTCAGTTTCTTCCAGGAGACCAAAGGCCTACTCAGACTCAGTTCCACAAGAATAGCTAATCTGGGCTATTGCTCAGCACAGCATCCTAAGAAGACAATTCTGATAGAGCACAGGGAAGGTCCTGTGGCTCTGGTGTCAGGAGCAGGTACCTTAAGGCTTGCCATTGAAGGCTGGGGCTTCCCTGGCTCATAAGATAGGGTCTGCTGGTGAAATTTCCTTTCCCACAGTTTCTGGCAAGGAAGCACTTCTCTGGGGGGGGGGGGGGGTATGCATTCATCAAGATCCTCCATCAGTTCCTCAGCACTCTATGTAGCCCCTCCTGGTCTTCATTTGTCCTCCACAAATTTCCATGCCTCCCCCCATTTTAAAACCTCCTTTTCTGTCATCCTACCCTTGTTATCTCAACTGGTACATTTAGAGAATATCAGAGCTAACTGTTCTCGCTTGGAAGAAATTAAATATGTAAGAAAAGTTGCAGCTTCAACTCGAAAAACCACCTAAATTAATAATAAGGATTTGTTCTGAAGTAGAATTCGATTGCAGCAGCCTCTTGGCACTTTGTGTGTGTGTGTGTGTGTGTGTGTGTGTGTGTGTGTGTGTGTGTGGAAAGCTACTTTTAAGTAAATGGCAGCTATTCATTACATATTCTGTTTTATTTATTTTTTTTTTAAATAAAAAATTGGGTGCTGTCTTTGGGTTGGAGAGGGCAGCTGCAGAGGTGATGGGGGGGCAGGAGACCCGGAACTTTCTGGAA
Source organism: Phyllotis vaccarum (assembly GCA_033318265.1). Taxonomy (NCBI): domain Eukaryota; kingdom Metazoa; phylum Chordata; class Mammalia; order Rodentia; family Cricetidae; genus Phyllotis; species Phyllotis vaccarum. Next base: position 187,237,977 of record JARWLC010000001.1, on the reverse strand, counting down.
GAAGCCAACTATTTTTGACCCGAGAAAGCCGATAAAGCCCGTCCATCTGTATTGTGGAGCTTTCATTTTGGAGCTCTGTGCCTTTTATGTGAGTTGAGACTTTCTCTGGTGAATGGACAGGGAAGGGTACTTGGGGAGAGGCTGTTTGAATAGTCTTTTTGAGGGGTGGGCTTTGTTCCTGGCTTTATGGTTTCAACAGATCCTGCAGCCCAGGTTGTGCTTGGCTGTCATTCGCTTCCTTGTTCCTCTGGCCTGTCACCCTCACTCCCTTGTCTATGCCAGCTACATTTCTGCCATTGAGTTCTATCCAGAAGGGACATGGGGACACATTGCCATGGAGTCAGCTCTGCCTGCTCGAAGTGAGTAGAGCAAGGCTGTATTTTCCTAACATGAGGTAGGCCCTACCGCTGCCTTCCTTTGTTTCCTGGGAATCCGAAGAAGCTGGCACATGGGTTTCAATGAATGAGGGACAGGTAGATCACAGAAATGTGATCAAATCACTGGTTTAGTCTCTGGGCATTTTAGTTAACTCTGTAGTATAAGCTGCTGTTATCCAAGGGCCAGGGGTGGGGGCGACACGGTCCTGCAGTCATTTCTTGCTCAGAGTCACCAGGGGAGAGTCTAGAACAGAAATCCAAACCTACCTAGTGATGAATTTTATTTTTTTGTTACCAAACCTTGTAAGTCCCTATGTACATTTCTCATCAAAGAAAGACATTTAACCCCATGTAGGTGAGGGGGTCAGTAAGAGCCCTCTTTGGGGGTCAGTGTCCTCCCTAAGTTTCTTTGTACAGGGTGATGGTTGATTTTCTTGCTGGATACTTCATGTTCTCCAATCACAAGGTTTCCTGCCCAGGTGAAGGAGTGAAGCACAGCACTTTGAAGACCAAGGGTGTCAGTGGGTACTGTAGCTGTCATTCATTCTGCTATCTGAGAGAGGAGAATGATGGTGCAGAGGCTGTGAGCATAAACGCGAGCATCTTTGTCTTGGTACCTTGGCGCTCGCTATTTATAATAAGCAAACAATTCTCCCACTCTTCATCTGCTCTTGACTAAACTTTCCAATAAATCCTAATGACAGAGCAAGTGCTCCTAGCAGAAGCAGCCTCTAGGTGAGGCGATTGGGAAAGCTGTTTTGGGTGTGATGCTGAAGCTTTGGATCTAACGTAGGTATGTTTCTGCTCTTAGGGTTGGTCCCCTAATGAGTGCACACATACACACTCATATTTACATACGCAGAGGCAGAATTTGCATGTTTTCATCTGCTACACACACACACACACACACACGTGCACGCACTCACACATGCACACACTGCCATAGTCACTTGTATGTACAACTCATGTACCCAAATGTATCCATTCTAAAGACATACACACCTAAATTCTCATGCGCATGCATTTATAATATGTGTAGTGTATACAATTATGCATACAGCTGTATGCCTCTATACTCACATCAAAGCATTATTGATTACATATGCACACAGGCTCTTGCAAAATGCACAGGGCTCCTGTACATCCTCAGAGACTCACACATACTCACACCCATGTGTGTGTAGGTGAACACTAGCCTTTATGCTCATTCATACACAGGCGTCATGTAACAAGGGAAACATGGCACCAGTGGGGTTAATGGAGGCCCCAGACTTCCATAAATATTTATAGGAAGCACTCAAGCTCTGAAAGTGGGAGACGAAACCTCTCCTCTTGAGCCCCCGTAAATCATACTGGCTGCTGCGTGTTATCTGTCAGATTTGGGCTGTGCTCTGGAAAGGCGACACATACATGTAGGCTGCTGTATCTAAGGGTCAAAGGTGAAGGGGACAAGGTCCTGTGGTCATCTTTTCATAAGCGTCACTAGGAAGGGGTCTAGAATGGAAATCCGTACCTACCTAGTGCTGAAATTTAATTTTGTCATTATAATCTTTCTACAAATGTCCCATCATAGACATTTAACCCTGTGTAGGTGAGGCAGTCAGAAAGAGCCCTCTTTGGGAGTCAGCTTCCTCTCTAAGTCTCTTTGCACAGGGAGGTCATCTCAGTGCCTTGCCAGTACACCCACCAAACATGTCAGGGTCACTCCTCAATCCAAGGACACTTCTTCTAGAGTGAAGTGAAGCAGCTTTATGCTGCTGCTGCTGCTGCGCACAGGGCTGCCAAGACGACAGTTTTGTGACTATTGCAAATTTCCACTGCCCAGTGGAGGGACAACATCCCAGGTTGATTGAGGAGGGATGGTCCTAGCAGAAGCCAGATTTGATGCAGAGGGTGTGAGAGGGTGTTTCAGATTCAAGAACTGTTCTCACCCACCAGTTTTGTGTCCTAAAGGCCTCCTTGGTTTGGATCCCACACTGTTGTGACAGTGTTCAGTTCAAATTTTGTGCTTGGTTTTATCAGCCAAAACTCATCATTTGCATGCTGGAGACTATTCTAGCAATGAGCAAAAGCATCGAATGTTCCCGCTTCTCAGTTTTCAATCTGATAGGAGAACAGAGGTGCCCTTCAGGTAGTGCAGGGGATGCCCACATGAAAGAAAGCAGCCTGGCCCTTGAAGGTATTCATAGAACAGAAAGGGCAGAGAAAGAGCAATCAAGGAGGGCTTCCTGGAGCTGTTGGTGCATGAATGGAGATCTGAAGTCTGAATAGAAGTTATTCAAGTCAAATGGATAGGAGAACATTCTGGATTAGTGCCATCCTGTGGTAACAGAAAATTTTTCCATATTTGTGCCATCTAATAAGGAAGTTACTAGCTCCTGGTGGTAATTGAGACTTCGAATGTGGCTTGGTAACTGAGAATCTGAACTTTTCGTGTAGTATATATGTATGCATGTGTTCATGAGTGCTGTGCATGTGTGTGAATGTGCATATGTGGGAGTTCATTTGTGCCCCCCCCTTTTTGTGGTGGTGGTCGTCCAGAGGTCAATAGCAGCTGTCTCCCCAAATTGCTGCCCGTGCTATCATTTAATGCACAGTCTCTCACTGAACATAGAGCTCTTTAGTTAGGTTAGACTGTCTGGCCAAGAAGCCCTGGGACTACTTCTGTAAGTCTCAACCTTCCCAGCACCTGGGTGTTCAGCTTTTGTGTGGCCACTGAGGATCAAACTCTGGCCCTGATACTTTTGAAATAAGCACTTTATCATCTGAGTCTTTGCTCAACCTGCCTGTCTGTCCGTCTGTCTGTCATCTTTCTTCATTAGCACCGTTTGTCTGTTACCCATCTTTTCCTTGTTTCCTGGAATTCTAGAATAGTATGCACTAAAATTTCTTAAATAATGTATTTGTGTATCATTCTCTTAAATCTTGTACACCACCAGAGGCTGTCCTTTCCAACACATTCCAGCTTCTGTGTAGAAAAGGAAGGGGATTGTATCTGATATTGAGGACACAGGGGTGATCACGGAAGGATGTTTGAGCCACATTGTAGATATCGTCTGTCCTTTCCCTCTATTAAATATATTCTTTTTCCAAATCTAGCCTCAGGGAAAAAAATTCCCCAAATAAACCGTTCCCTCATTTTTTTCTGAGCTGAGAAGAAAGCCTCTCAGACTCGAATTCCTCCGACAATTCTCTTCAAAAAGAAACAACATGTCTAAATTTAAGACTTGCAATTGTATTTCTTCTAAATGAGGACAGAAGCCAAAGCAGCCCCCCCCCCCCCCGCCTGTTTTAAGCGGTTGCTGGTTTGGGGAAGCAGCTCCATGTTCCACACACTCTGTGAACCTCAGAAAAGAGTTTTGAGAGTTCTGGGTGGTGGAACAGAGACTTCCACCGCCCTGCCTCCTGTTTCATAGTCAAGGAGGATGTTTTCAGAAAGCTGAACTTGGGTGAAAGGGCGGGGCATACTTGCAGAAGGACATTTCCTCTGGCCAATAGGACTGGAAATCAGTGATGACAGGTGAATGTGGATGTCTGGGTAGGCCAAGCGCGGTAGCCTTTCAGCTCCCTCATTTTTTGTATTTGCCCCTTTTCCTTTATGGAAAGGGATCATATGTAATTTTACTGTTTACTTCACATTTGAATGAATAGTTGGAGGACTCTTGTCTGCCTACAGAGCTGGCGAGAATGTCTCTCTATCACCTGATAATGCCACAGGGGCATGTAAATGTCTGCAGGTCCTTGTTGCCCCAGATCTCATGGGACAAGCTGATTATTTTGGGACAAGTATCTTCTCCAGCACACCTTCCTGGAAGGTCCTTTCTGTTGGTCAGCTCGCAAGTCCAACCCACTCCTATGAGACTGCCCAGGTTCTTTCAAAAACTTACTCATGAGCCCATCACTTACTTGCTTACAAACTGAACAAGTGTTTGGTCTGACCTTGCTCCAGAGCTGTGCTTCAACTTTTGCCCCCACCCCAGAATGTGCCCTTGTCACTCTGAGATGCTAAGCACAGATTATAATGACATCTGGAGAAGACAAGGGACAGAGGCTAGTGGAGAGGTCCCCAACCCCTTCTGCTTATACTCTCAGATGACTCCTGAAGGGGACCCACCTCTGCCTTCCTTTTGGCCTGTCCAACATCTCTATCTCCTTCAAGGTCATGACCTTGAAATTTATGGTTTTCCATATATGTAATATGTATAGTACAATATGCCATTTGGATCGGTAGGTGCCATGCATCTAAAAGTCCTTCTTTGGCTTTTAGTCTCCAAAGAGGGCCTGTTGTGTCTTCAGAGGATACTTCCTTCCTCTCTGTTTGCATAAAGAAAGGCAGTTTACCACAGTCCCAGCTTTTAAAAAGTAGGGTAATTCAGCCTGCTGGTCCCTTTCAACATTTCCTTCTGTCCCATATCCAGTTCTTAGTGACTTTGTTGACTTGTAGAACCTCTTTATACTAGGAGCCCACAGCTGCCACACTACTCTGGGACTCAGGTAGGAGACCTTCACCCTTTATTCTGGTCTCTCCAGGCTTACCCTGAGTCAAAAAAGTAGAATCACTGGGTCAAAGCTGATACAATTATTGTCATGTAATAGTTTATTCTGTGGGTTATGTTATAGGTACATATATGTAAAAGTTCCACAAATGTTATATGTTATTAAAAGAATGTAGCCAAGACATTGGTAACTTTTTTTTTTTTTTTTTTTTTTTTGAGACAGGGTTTCTCTGTGTAGCCCTTGCTGTCCTGGAACTTGCTCTTTAGACAAGAGTGACCTCCAACTCAGAGAACCCATCTTATAGGACCCATCCAATTTTAGTCTTTGGAAGAAGAGGTCCTGTGAAAGAGCTCTGGATCTAACGGACAACTTCCAACCTTCCATGTGCATGGTACTGTCAAATGGTTTGTTACACTGCAATCACTCACATGATTCTCCCAAAAACTCTTAAGTTCTGGGAAGATACTATCCGATATTCTGAATGAGGAAATAGAATCACAGAGAGGTTAAGCAATTTGCCCAAAGATGAACAGCTAGTTAGTTGCAGTGATGGTGTTTAAACCTTGGCAGAATGAATCTGGAGTCTGTATCTTCAATTAGAATTCCTTTGCAGGCCAAGATTTAAATGATGGGTGATTTTGTAACCAGCTAGAAAATGTTGAGAGGTTATAATCAATGAGGCCCAACTTTGAGAAGAGCACCCCCTTTAGGCCACTATGCATCTTCTTCTTAAAATGCATGTACTCAGGGGACACTGTTTAAAAATATCTATTAACATGTTTTCATTTAGTTTGCTCTGAAATCATCTATAGCTTCCGTTACTTTTAGAGCCTTGTGTATGCTAACCTTCAAGATTCTGCATTCCTGGATCTCCATTCTCCACTGCTCATCTGATGCTCTGGGTAGACGGACTCCAGACCCTGTTGGAGTGCCTCTCGCTTCCATACATTCTCCTGAGCTTGCTTGCTCTCTCTTCTTTCCTTCCTTTTTTTTCTTTCCTTCTTTCTCTAAAAAGTTCCCTAACATTCACATTTCTTGGTTTTGAAGTCACTGTCCCAAGCGAGCAGTCTCAGAGGGGGGCATCTTCCCTTCTTTCTTGTCCTGAGACATAACAGCACCTTGAAGGAACTCATGTGATGGAAATAGGTGAGGCAGGCCAGCTTTAATTTAGCCTCTCTGCTTGCTGGCTGTGGAGACCCGGGTAGGTCATGCCACCTCTTTGAACTTCAATTGCCTCTTAGGCAAATGGGGAACATCTTGCCCACATCTGGTTTCTGGAGGGATCTTTTAAACCACAGCTTTTTAGAAATACCTGGTGTGAGTGCGTGTAAGCGAGGGGGTGAGATGGGACTGCTGATGTTGCCTGTGGTGACTGCTGTGGTTGTGGCTGGAGCAGCCATGCAAATTCTTGCATCATCTAAGCCATCTCTGTTCACTTATAATGTCCAGAGCCAGCCCTGCTGGAGGAGGTGCAGGAGTGGGGAAATACTGCTAAAAGCAGCTGCAGAGACGGTCCAGCAGGTCTAACTAGTTTTCCTCTGGAGATCTTGGGTTCAAATAGCTCAGAATTTGATTGTGAGAGAAAGCCTGCAAGGCAATGCGCATACTCCAGCAGAAGCGCTGGAGAAGTGATTACAGACACAGATCCAGAAGGAGCCAGAGAGTTCCAGGCCTGAGAATGAATGTGCTCACTCACAAGGACTTTGTCTGGATGTTCAAACCGGGAACCTAGACCAAGGGGGCGGGCGTGCTAGCATTTTCTCAAGGAGGGACATGTTATAGTAAGGTTTTTGGTCTCTGGGCAGCCAGAGGTTTAGACTTAAAGCGCCCCATTTGTTCCTGCCTTCTTAAGAGACTAAATCAATGTCCATCGCTTAAACCATCCAATCACTCAAATATATTCCTAAGCTATAGCCTGTTATCATGAGTGTTAATTTGTTTTCCAAGAAGTATTAATCTTATATTAATATATTTTAAGTGAGATTTACTGCCATAGGGACACTCACTTGGCCTTGATGAAGATTTGCCTTTCCTCTTGGGAATCACATAGAGAGAACATCAGCTTTCTTAGATCACAGGCTGGGATTCCTAACTTGATAACAATGTAGCTTGTTTTGGGTGTTCGTGTTTCTGTGAGTTGCTGTGTGGATGCACATGAGTGCATGTGTATCAACTCACAGAGACTGTGTACCTGGTGTGCAAGTGAACATCAACTCATGGAGACTGTGCAGAGCCACAGAAAACAGTGCTCTTCAGTGATGAAGGTGGCAGGCGGGAAGGTGGGTTGTGTAGAACTGGGATTCATGGTAACTTTCCTGGCTATCCTTTAGGAACCAAGAGGGATGTGGGCAGGTATCTGCTGGCTAGTTTTATGTTAACTTAACACAAGCTAGAGAGGAGGAATCCTGGATTGAGAAAATGTCTTGATAAGATTGGGCTGTAGGCAAGCCTGTAGGAGATTTTCTTAATTATTGATTTATGTGAGAGGACCCAGCCCATTGTGGGTGGGGCCATCCATGGGCAGGCTGTCCTGGGTTCTATAAGAAAGAAGGCTGATGTTTCATCAGAGAAATAGAAACCCTAAATAGGATGGCAGGTATATATCTCACTCTCCAGCAGCCCAGAGTGGAGTGCATATGTGAGTTAATGAGAATTTGGAAATCAGAAAGCTCAGGGAAGGTGGCAGATTTATTTGGGGTCATGATCTAAGATACAGAAGATGGGAAGAGATGTGCTCAGGGGAAATAACGAACCTGAGTGAACCTGGATGGTGCTCTCAACACACTGAGTGGGCTAGCCAAGGGTCCTTGGGGGTGTAGGAGGACCACTAGACCTAGAAAGAGGAAACTGTGTACGGTTGTCAGGAGCCTTGAATTCAGAGTAAAGTTTGACATTACTCTGCACTGGTGGAATCTGCTGTCACACTTCTGTGTGACCAAGCACATCATACCACTGCTTGGACCAAGTGGACCAGGCATTGGTTTCCTGAGAAATTTGAGTTTGGATTCTACAGAGAAGGCTAGGTTTGGAGGAATGCAGAGCCAGGGAAACATCACTTAGACTCTTCGAGTGAGAAGCAAGAGAAAGGATGGAGTAGATATTTGGAGGATGCTGAGGAGTTTTGGGATGACTGGATGATGGTTGAGTCAGATCATTCCATGAAAATAGAGCAAGGAAGACACAAGAAATCTCTGACAACCCCAACGCCAATGGGAAGGAGGCAATCAAAGCAAAAGTAGGGTCTATAAGTAAGGCTGAACCGAAAGCATGTTCATGCTGACAGAAAGTCTGTATTGTGGGCCAGGAACTGACCATGAGCGCTGGTAGCCAACAGCAAGGGAGCACAAAGGTCAACTTTTAAGCTCAGAAAGGCAACCCCACTGTGATTAGGAAAGGCATAAAATTTCTGGTTTGGGGACAGGATTCATTCATTCATTTATTTATTTATTGAGTAAGATTTTGGGTCAATTTTAAGTCAGATGGGGTGGGAAAGGGAGTGGAGTTTAACCTGGGAGTCAGGAGACTGGACAAATGTGACCTTGGGAGGTTGTTTAAGCTGTTTGAGTTTTAGGTCAATCCACTAGACTATAAGAAGGGTGCACTTGCCTTAAAGGCCCTGATGATGACCTGACAGAGCCTGTGACGGACTGGGCACACATAGCTGATCAGTTAAGCTAGCTAGCTTGCTTCTCTCTTGTCCTCCCGAATCTACCTGCCTTTAATTATTATTATTATTATTATTATTATTATTATTATTATTATTATTATCATTATTATTATTAATTTATTTCTTATTTGCCCTATCCTGCTTTGGGCCAGTTCCTCCTACTACCTCTGAAACCAGGGCACAGCTGGGCTGCTGGCAGGATGCCTGATGAACTCAGTGAGGACCAGCATGCCCTTCTGTGCCTGTGTCTGCAGATGACCTGCTCTGCACCAAGACTGACAGCCCTCATTCAGGCCCTGGCCTCTCTGTTCCTAGCCCCAGAGTGGCTGAGAACTCTGTTCCCTGGCCCAGTCCAGCCTCAGCGTGTGCTCTCTTAGCACTCTATGTGCTTTTCCACCTCCAAATCCCAGGAATAAATAAATAATTGTTCACGTAATCCGTTGTTTAACCTCAGTCTCCAAGGGCACACAGAGTGTTGTGCCCGTCCTGTGGTGGTGTTGGTCTAGAGGCCCAAGTGTATCAGGACCAGTGAATGAATGGGGTGAATGAATGAATTGAATGAAGGTTTGGCTGGGGTTGGGGAGATGGTTCACTGGGTAGAGTGCTTTCTGTGGAAGCATGAGGTCTGATCTCAAGTGTCCATGTTAAAAGCCAGGACTGGCAGCAGCTGCCTGTAACCCTAGTGCTGGAGAATGGAGACAGGTGAATTCTGGGAGCTAACTGAAATGATCAGTGTCAGGTTCAGTGAGAGACTTTATCACACACACACACACACACACCACACACACACACACACACACACACACACAGCAGAGAATAAGTGAAGAAGACATTTCAGTATTTATCGGTCTCTGCCCTTCACATAACATATTCACATAACATATTCACCCTTTGCCACACACACAGGAGTGCGCATACTTTAGGGCACACACACACACACACACACACACACACACACACACGTGCACACACACACACTTGTGTGAAGTCGGAGCTCATCTCCGTTTTATAGCTAAGGAAATCCAACGGTGATATTGTTGACTTTGGATAGTCTTTGATAGCCCACAATGGCCAGGTAGCCATGGACCCTGAGTTTCTGACTCTGCTGCTTCTATTTTCCTCCAACAGGACTAAGGATTACAGGCACCCATGACCCTGTTTGGTGTTGCATGGTGTTTGGGATCAAACCCAGAGCTTCCTCCATGCTAGGCAGGCTCTCTACCATCTGTCCTAATCCCCACAGTGGCACTCAATTTAAATACAAAAAGCATATGTGTACCTATTTACATCTCTTCTCTCTCTCTCAAATCCTCCTGTACTGCCCCTACATTCCCTCCAAGTTCGTGGCTTCTCTTTCCGTAATTTTTATTTCACCTTTTAAAAAAATCTCTTTTCTAAGTTAGTCCTCGGGCTTCAGCCACAGCATAGCTTCTTTAGCAAGTTGGTATCTGAAGCTCTAGATGGGACCAGGCACCCTGGATCCCACAATCATCCTTAGCCCCATTTTTCTTCTCCCCATTCATGCATGGGGATGTACTTATTTGCCTTTATGATTCTCATAGCTATAAATGTCACCGGTTATATAATCTGTAGAGAACAGTGTGAAATGCAAATGGATAGCTTCTTACGACAAAATTTTTGAGGTCTGAGTGTGGCAATGCAAATTTGTAATCCTGGAACCTAGGAGGCCAAGGAGGAAGATGGAAGATTTAAGGCCACCTTGCCAGTGTGAGGCCAAACTGAGATAGATAGATAGTAAGAACTGTTCTAAAAAAATATTGTATCAAATTATATAAAACATACTTTTGAATAAACTTAGGACATTTAAGATGGCAGTAGCAGACATTAGATCTGACATTGCATTTTAAACCACAGGACACTGTGATACCAGAGACATAGTAGACCTTGCTCTCACTATCATGTTAAATATCAAATGAATGAATGAAAGTAGAAGTTACATAGCTTTTCTGAGTTCTAGTTTTCTCATCTTCAAGGTGGGAACATCCTGCTTGTTTCCCAGGCAGGCAATAAGGACCCTCTGAGCTTGGGGCCGCTAGAAAAACCATGGGAAACTAGTCAGATCCAGGTGGACAGAGGCCAGAGGCCAGCTTTGAATAGGGCAGAGTGAGGCTGGTCTGATAAGGTAGGTGGACTCTGATCTTTGCAGGCAGCCAGATCGCCTCTGATGACATACGTCTTCCTGGCCAGAGTCAGGGGTGCAGATAGTCTGTACCTCTCTTTCTTCTAAGGCCTGTCAAGAAGCACCAACATGGATCAGGCACCGTGTTAGGAACGTGGCATGTTTTTATCACTCTGGCCTTCATTTTGTAGGGAGAGTGGCAAAATCAGGGTCAGAGAGTAAAAATGGGAGGTCTGAGGTTAGCCTTTGGCCAGGGCAGAGTCAGCGTGCTAGATCAGTCCTATTGGCAGTCAATTGCTGCCTGCTGAGAATGAATGACAAACCTGTGAAATGGCAGGGGACATCGGGCACACTGACTTCAGATGCCACTGGCTTTTTCTGAGGTCAGAACACCCTCTGTGCAGCAGGGTTTCTACATCCTCCAAGCTGTAACTCTCCCAGGTTGGTATAGCAGACCCGGGCCATTGAAACTATGAGGCAGGCACTGCATTTTCTTGGGGGGAACCATTCTTATACAAATATTTGCCTTGTCTTTGACTTTTAGGTCAGAAATATAATGGCTTTTTAAACTTAAAATGCACTAAGGTTTTATGAGCTCGCTTTTTAAAATTAAGGAATTGTACATTATAAATAGAGAGGTGAAGTAAATCAGGGACCTTGAAGTTCTTCTTTCCCTGCAAAGTAGCCATGAAATGTCACCCCAGTCACACACCATGTGCCCCATACACACAACACATACAGACAGAAAACAGCGCGTCTCATCCCCCCTTATTCTTTTATTTCCTTTTGAAGAATAGAGGTCAAAGGCCAGCTGCCTACTTTGAGCCCAGTGATTAAAATGTTTTTGCAGGGAGTTTAGACTGTGTAGTTTTTGACAAGGCCTAAAGTCACTCTGGAGTCTTACAGCTATCAGGCTTCTCTCTCTTTCTTTCTCTTTCTCTTTCTCTCTTTGCCTTGAAAGCATCTGGGTTTTGAAACCTGTGGTCAGATGCACACAGACACACACACACACACACACACACAATGAATAAAACATACATATGGTGTTATGAAATTCATTTTATGCTTTTCCTTAACTATGTGGTTTTTGAACATCTTGTCTGCACATCCTCTGACCTCCACTTTTAATGACTGCTAAGTGTTCTGGGCCTCTTCTGATAGTTCAGCAGCAGATGTGCCATTCAGGAGACTTCAAAGAAGTGTCCTATTTCTTTGAAGTTTCATGGTAGCTCCTGGTGTCCAGGATCTGAGAACCATGGAGTCTGTAGCTGGTTGTGGCCTTCAGGGTAATGTGGAGGAGACTGAGCTGTGCAAAGAGCCCAGGGCTACACTTTCCATCCTGGAAACACTCTTATACTGATTTCTCCTCTGCTGCTCATATCTGCACACTCCTTCTAACACACACACACCACACACACACACACACACACACACACACACATACACCACACACACACACACACACCACACACCACACACACACACCACACACACACACACACCATACCACACACACACACATACACCACACACACAAACACACCACACACCACACACACACACCACACACACACACACCATACCACACACACATACACCATACACACATACACACACACCACACACATACACACACACCACACACATACACACACACCACACACATATACACACACCACACATATACACACACACCACACACACACACACCACATACCACACACGTACTGCACACACACACCACACACACATACACACACACCATACACACACCACATACCACACACGCATTGCACACACACACCACACACACACACCACACACATACACACACCACACACACACACAAAAAAAACACACACACAGCATATACACACCACACACACACACACACATACCACACACACCACGTACACCTATGCACACACACACAGCACAAACATACAGCACACACATACACACAAACACACACACACCACACACACCACATACCCCCACCCCCACACACACTCCAGAACCCCAGAGTCTCTAATACCAGGAGATTCTTCCAAGCTATACACTCTACTTATTGTCATGAATATGAACCTGACCCTCAGGTTGTGAGGTGGGCAGGCTGAGACACTCCTCAGCATGTCCAGTGCTGCCACAGAAACCTCACATGTTTGTACCTGTGGCTCTCTGAGCCCTTCATAGATGAAATTTTGAGGCTCAGACAGGAGCATCTTTCATGGAGATACAGAGAGCTAGGAGTAACATCTGCGTCACACCTCAGTGCCCCTGTAGATCTCTGTGAGTGGCTCTCCAAATATGGCTATTTGTGGGATCTAGAACCCTTTACTAGAATTTTCTGGGCTATAAAGATTATTGGCCTGGCTGTCTCCAACTTTTCCCACATCCATAGCCCCAGCACGAACTCTTTCTGGTACAATCCAACAGCCCCAACCACAAAACCAACAGAGCATTTTTCATCATCCCCAGGGGCTAGGGGATGAATAAAGGCCTCAGAAAGATGTCCATGTCATAATCTCTAGAACCTAGAATTATTATTATTTTTTTTTTTTTTGCTAAAAGGATCTTACAGCTACAATCAAAGTTAATGACCTTGAGGAGGCTTGAGGTGGGGCATGTGTCACATCACCATAAGGGGTCTTTCAACTGAAAAACTTTCCCAGCTGTGGTCAGGGCAGGTATGATTAGATAAGCCATGTTTGGAAGCACAGACTTCTGTCTTTGGAAGTAGAAAAAGGAGGAAGAAGCCAAAAAGGTACCCCATCCCCAAGCTGGGAGAGTCAAGGAGCCCCCAGATCTGTAAGAGATTCCCATGGACTCTCAACACGCAAGTGTGACTGAAATTATAATGTGGTTTCTCCAGGAAGCCCCATTCACCCACCCACAGGTTCTTCCCCAGTCATTGTGCACACATGTACATGCACATACAATTATGCTGCTCATCAACTCAGGGTGAGTGCCAGCTAGGTTAGGCACAGTCCTGAGGAGGAAGAAGAGTGATAATGTTAGTTCCATAAATGTTAGTCTACTAATTCTGATACTAATGATAGCAACACCCCTGCCCTTGGGCGTTCTGCTAAATACTTTACAGTTAGATGCCTGTTCAGTCATCAGAATGATGCTGGGTGGTGTTAGTCTCCCTTTACCCCGTGTTCCATTTACCTATGAGGAAATTAAGACACAGAGAGTTAAAATAACTCGCCCAGGGTCTCACAACTGAGGAGCAGAGCTAGGATTAGACCTAAGCTATCTGGATCACATTTATGATTTTTGGATACCTTGAGATGCTCACAACTATGTGTGTTCACGTGCCTCCCCTCCCCCCAGTTCTAACCTAGCCAGCCTTCCTCTTTCAGATTTTCCTTCGTTCTCTTTCCCTCATACCTCCTATTATTACTGGCTAAGGTGTATTGCGTATTAGATGACCCATGGGTGCAGCTTCCTAGAGGTTCCCATTGTGAGTCTTGTCCAAGCTTTTGATAATGAATGAATCAGGAAAAAAAGTTGCTAATTTTTTTTTTTCCTCAGTTGAATTTTACATCTTCTTTTGTGAAACTCCACCCTCTTCAGCCAGATGATTGGATTGATGTGATGTGTTATTAATTGCACATGGTGAGTCAATGTGTCAGGCTTGGCACCAAGTTTCAGGCTTACCAGCTCACAGAAGTGGGGACATCCTGGCTTGGTATGAACATGGGCTGCAGCAGAGTCTGGCAGGCAGGTCCTGCTCTTGGGGGTGTTCCACTGGGTTGGGCAGGCCAGTAACTGACTGGAGCATTCCTTGTTTTCTGGGAGCTAGCAGTTGGTGTTCCATACCTAGGTCCTTACTTGCCTAGGGGGAAGGCTGGGTTAGGCCTCAGGAACCTGTTAGTCTGGTTTGGGTGCTTATTAGCAGGCTCTCAGGGGAGGTTGGAGACCCGGGGGAGGAGAAATGAAGGAGGGGGGAGGGGGAATGGAGGTGATGGAGAATCAGTAGGGATGGGGACAAAGAGGGCAGTGAGGGCAAAGCAGGGAGATGGTGTTGGAGGACCTGGAATAGCAGGGGTCTCGACGCTCACTCTAGCTCACCTCACTGTTCCTCACCCCTCCTCTCCAGTGTCCAGGGAAAGGACCTAATCTGAGTGGAGGGCTTGAAGAAGGAAGGATCAGTCTTTGAGAAGTTCCCCTTAGTGTCTGGCCAAGTCTGCTTCCAAAGACTCTTTCCTGGCTATAGTGAGGGGTGTTGGGGTTCCTATTCAAGTGCCTTAGAAGGAGGTGATAACAAGATGGAAGGTGTGCCATGGAACATACTCCAAGGTGCATCCTGAGAAGTGATGGCTATGTCTCCACAGCTGGGTTACCTGGCTAGTCTTTCTTCCTATGCACAGAGACTTTAAGATTAATGATCAAGATAATTAAGATACAGGTCGTTTCCTATTGTGACTTCTGCTGTCCAACCCAGGCACCATCCTCCACCTGTCATCTGACCCACATGATTCCTTTCCCTCTTTCCTTCCTGTGCTGTGGACAGAGCTTAGAGGAGACTCTGGCCTCTTAGACTGTATCTTGAGTGACGACTGAGCTATTTGAAGACTGAGCCAGCGGGACCAGCAGAGAATCTCCATCCAATCTCCCATGCCTGATGTGCCCTCATCTCAGCCGACTGCCAACAGAGCAGGTTGGTGGTCTCAGCTGCTTGGTTGAAAAAAGAATCAAGGCTTAAAATGAGCAGATGACTTGTTCAAATGTCACATGTTAGACCCAGGAGAGAAGTGGGAGACCCAGGTCAGTTTGACTCAAAATGCCACAGACACCTGCTACAGCACCCTGGAAGATATGCCAGGCCAATTAAGAGTAGGAAGGGTGCTTCACAGCTGCGGCCTAGCATTATGTAGGAGGCCCAAGTGTTCACATGTATGAGTTCAGGCTCCTGATAGGGTTTCCCAACAGTCTCATCAAATACCTTATAAGGCAGGTCAGCCGACAGGCAAAGAAGATGCTAAAAGATTTCCTCTGCAAAATGGCTGGGCCTGAGAGGCAAAGTGACCTGGTGCTTGGAGCACAGGTCCCTGTGGAAGACTGGGTTCGAATCCTGACATACTCACTTGCTTCTGCATGACTGGGAACATGTCTCTTGACACCCCCCACCCCATGGTTACTCTGTGAGCCATAAAAAAGACCTGTTTATGTTATAAGCACCGAGTAAGTGCAGTATTTTTTCTAGAGTTGAACATATGGTAAGGGTTGACAATCAAGGCTAGTGTGGAATATATCAGGAAGTCCAAGGAAAAGGAACTCTCACGCCAGGGCCTAGCAGCTCTGGGAGGTTGAGCTGGGCAGCCTTCCCTTCCCCCAGTGCCCATTGTCTTTGCCCTAAGCTCCTGAGTGATGAGAGGAGAGGTGGGGAGGAAAGAGAGGTTCCAAAGGTCACCCTTGGGGCCTGATTCTCCCAGGAAGCAAGGGAGGCTGCTAGGCCAAAGCTCAGGAGGGCAGGGAAGTAGATGGCAGAGAACCATCACAGCAGCCTCTGTCTATCAGCAAGGTCCACCAAGCCAGTCCTGGGCAGTCTGCATTTTCTGCTGCTCTTTGGTGGGCATGGGGTTGGCCTGGGTTGAGTCTCAAGACATCTTCCCATGCAGCTGCCTAGTTGAAAATATCAAGGTGTCTCAGGAGAAGCACCATGGCCTCTAAGGTGACCTGATGGGTGCTGGCAGATGCTGAGGCATTCTTGTGGCTCACAGGCAATTCACCCTGAAGTGTGGCTTTGGTTAGTTTTGAAGGGACTAATGGTGTTAGACACAGAGACACACTGTGGCTGATACCCCTAGCAGGCACAGGCTATAGGAAATAGAGCCCAGAATACTGGGACAGGCTGAAGAAGATGGCCTTTAAGCCTTTGAAACCAGAAGCAAGAAACTGGAGGAAACAAGAAATTGTTGTGTCAATAGACTGCTGGGTGGAAGTTTAACCATTTTATGGAGAGAAGGGCTCCTGAATACCAAAGTTCCCCAGGTCCATGAAAACCGTACACAGTCCAGCATCTGACTTCCCTTCCCTCAAGAGTTGAGGCCTCAAGAAGCAAAGGCCTTAAGAGCTGGGTCACATGGAATTGGGGTTGGGCCTTGGTTATATTACTAGCTGTGTGATCTTGGCTAAGTGGCATAAGCTCTTGGGACTCGAGTTTCTTTGTTAGTAAAAATGGATGAAAAGCCTTCACAAGAAGTCTCTGAACAAATGGAAAGAATCCAATAAAGCAAAGTGATCAGGGAGTTCAATAGAATAAATATGGGAGAGTGATGTTCACAACCACTCACATCCTAGACTCCTCTGAGCACTTGCATTGGGCCATGCTTTATGTTAGGTATCTCACCACTCGGCCTCTGCCTACTTTCAGGTCCTATTCACAAATCTTGGTCCCAAGCCCCAATGTCTGTATCCTCAATACCCTTCTCTCTACTTTTGGCTTACAGAGACCCTCACTTTTACATCCGCAACTGTCACAGGATTCTTAGACTCTGCTTTCCAGCTGGCCAGGCAGCTGAACCCAGCAGAGCCTAGCTCTCATGGCCTTGCTATTGGCTTTTGAAATCAGCTTCTTATCTTCAGTTTCCAAGCAGCCCATGTCACAGTAGGTCCTACTTGAACCTAAGACCCACAGTCCCTCCTCACCGCAGAGCTACACCCAAACTTAGCTGAGAGCCGGCTACATTCCCCAGAAATCTGGAGAAACTTGGACCAGGCAACTTCCCACTTGAAATGTTGACAAGTGCTGCGTCCTCATAAAATAAAAGTCTGTTTTTTTTAATCTTTTTTTTTAAAATCTTTTTTTCCTGCCAAAGGCATCAGGGATGATTGATTGATTGATTTAGAGAAATTAAAACATGTCACATATTTTATAAGCAACTTAACCACCCGTGCAGGAACCTGAATACCTGACATAAAGATGCTGACTTTAAATGTAGAAATAAATATTTTTCAATACTCAAATCAGTATCAGATATGAAAAAAATGAATATGGAACAAAAATAATTTTTTTTCTCTTATGTGGTACTTAGTGTATACTTCTGTAGCCCCAGACCTTTCAGGGTTGTAGCTGTGGATTAAGACTGGATAAAGATAGATATATAAAGATACAACCAGAAATACAGTCAAAGATAGCTAGTTAAGGGGCTTGACAGTGATCATGTCTTGACATATTAAAACAAATCTTGCCACTACTCAGAACCTTCTAGATTTTGCTCACTTTACCCCTATCTTATCCAGTGATTTCTATATTCTTTAGGTCCAAATGTACTGTCTCCACCCTCTGCTTGGAATACCACTTCCTCTGGGTCTTCTTGAATGCATGTTCTAAGAGGGTAGAAATCCTTCACTAGTAGATCCTAAGTTCCTAGCCTGATGTTTCACATTCAGTAGGTGCTTGTTAAACATTTGGAAAATGAGTGATCAGTTTTTGAAACTTTTATTTAACCTAAAACATCCATCAAATATCTGCTTCTTTCCCCCAGGCTTTTTTGTTATCTTTGTGTTCAGTAGGGTCTGGCACTATAGTCTCTGGTTCTTTGCTGCTTTGTGTTGACTTGATTCACCTTAAAAAATATTGTGTGTGTGTTGTGCATGTGAGTACAGGTGCCCATGGAAACCATAAGAGGATGCTTGATCCCCGGAACTGGAGTTACAGACAATTGTGAGCTTCCATGTGGGTTCTGGGAATTGAACCCGGGTCCTCTGGAAGAGCAACCAGCATTTTTAACTGTAAGGGCCATGTTTACAGCCTTCTTTAGTCCGCTTTTTACATATCTGCACAGTAAGGGGCCTTCTAGACACTGGAGTCATTAGATCTTGGATGCAATATTTTTTCCTGACCATTTGTTCATTCATTCATTCATTCATTCATCCATTTACATATGCAACAGAGTTATTGGGTATCTGGCGCCTATGTGCCAATCACTGGGAATTAAATGGCAAGTAATGGCAGAGTGGCACCTGCTTCTCATGGAATTCCTCACCACAGGCATTCCACTGCCTTCCTGTTCTTTGATTTCCTTAGCTGTAATTTTCTTGGGAGCTGAGTAAGTCAGGAGGTAGTGTGAGGCACCTGGTGCTTGCTAGGTGCTCAGTAGTAGACTTTGCTCAGTCCTCAGCTTCTTCTGTGAACTATGAGCTTTGTCTGGGTTTGGGGAGGTGTCTGTTTCCTTTCTCCACCCTCAGACACTGGACAGACAGCGTTCAGTGTTCGGTGCCATTGAGGGTGCAGAGGGGCTCTTTGTGCCTGATTTCTCATGGCTTTTCCTGACACACATGTAAGCACGCACAAAACAAATATGATGTAGTCAGATGTGACCTGTATTGCCTGCAGCTATCAGGAGTGCCAAACTCCCAAGTCTAGAAGGACACAGGATAGCCCTACAGGAAGAGTGCTTAGTATCTGACCCATGGTACCGAGGCCCAGAGATGGTATATTTTACCCAGTTTTTAATTTTTTAATGTACACTGGTGTTTTGTCTACATGTATAAATGTGTGAGGGTGTTAGATTCCATAGAACTGGGATTACAGGCAGTTGTGAGTTTTATCCAGATTTATGAGGAAGTCTGAAGAGATGAGTTGGGGTCGGAACTCCAGGATGAAAGTGATGTAGTAATGCCCAGATCTAAGGCTCAGTAAGAGATGGGGTTTGGGTATGTTGGAATTCAAACTGCCTGTTTGAAATTATTAATACTTTCATAATAATTTAGAGTGAGAAAGCTCAGAAAACATTGCTTGCTAGTGTGCTTTGTGTTAAAGGTTGAAACTTCACAAAAGGGAAAGAGCTTAAAATGAAGAACAATGGAAATTAATTTTTAAAAAAGAGATCAAATATGAACTTATATTGCGACCTCAGGGGTCATCTAAGTAATGTGTAGGTAACTGGGAAACGTTACTGTTTAGTGAGGAGGGAAGGCTCCTTTTATGGTAAAGACTAGACAAAGGGGTGGTGATCCAGAAATGGAAAAGGGAACATCTGAGAGGGGAAATCAGGGGACAGCTTCAGGAAGAAGAAAAAAACTTCCCAGGTCCCAGATTGGGACTTAAAGCTGGAGGAAGTCACACGCTGGCATGACCCACCACTGAGCTACTTCTCAGTGTGTCCCCCTCCTTCTTTCCTGGAGCTTTTTCTAAGTTGTACTGTCTACCTGTTGTGTCCTGGAAGACCCCTCAGCTCTCTTGACTGAGCCTTTCCCAGGCTCTTCCCATCCGTGTCAGATGCACACTGACTCAGACCTGCTTGTATTCTGAATACAGTTGCTGCCCTGAGTTGTGTGTTCTACTTTTAACTTAAAACACTTGATCTGCTCAGCAGGACCAAGTGCTGAGGGTAAGGCCTGTCCTTGCTTTGGTTGTCGCTGTCACCCTGTCCTTAACTTAAGGACAGGCACGGGTATAGCAACACAATAATTATCAAGGAATGAATGAATAGCTGCCAGGGGTTGATGCCTTTACCAAGCCTGGCATCTAACTCAGCCAAAAACCTGGGCCAGATGAGAACTTTCCAGTGGTCCACAAGAGCTTCTGACTTTGGAATCAATGTGCATTTCCATGGCCAAGTCCAAGGCATTGGGAAATGAGGGCCTGTGTCGTCAGACGGTGTCCTGGTGACGCGGGTACAGCTGCAGAACAAACCTCCCACAGCTGTGTTGCTCTCACACTGCATCCTTTCAGTCTGCTTACAGGCTCTGAGGGCAGAGCTTGGCGAGGGACGTGAGTTGCAGCTCCTTTCTGCTCTGCAGTGGGTGGGCACCTCAGCTGGTACCACCGTGATGCTTGGAACAGGAACTGGGTTTAGGGACTCAGTTGGGTTGTCTC
Organism: Phyllotis vaccarum; assembly: GCA_033318265.1. Taxonomy (NCBI): domain Eukaryota; kingdom Metazoa; phylum Chordata; class Mammalia; order Rodentia; family Cricetidae; genus Phyllotis; species Phyllotis vaccarum. Next base: position 187,217,464 of record JARWLC010000001.1, on the reverse strand, counting down.
AAGGCTGGGCTTGCTGGATTGTCTGTCATCTGAAGCATCACACATGGCCTTAAGTTTCAGGGAAGTAGGGAATTCTCTCTGCCTACTTGCCTGCCTGCCCACCTTCCTCCCTTCCTCCCTCCCCCTTCCTCTATTCCTCTCTCCTTCCTTCTCTCTCTCCCTCCCCCTTCCCTCCTCCCTCCCCCCTCCCTCTCTCCCCCTCCCCTCCTCCCTCCCTCCTTACCTTCTCTTCTTCCTTTCTTCCCCCTCCCTTCTTTTTATTGACTTTTTAGGTACAATTTATTTATAAGTCCGATCCAACTATAAAAATAATATTTTTTCTTTAAAACAACTCTGGAAAAATACATTTTCAGATTCTTCATGTTCTTTGTGACACAATAAATTCCTCTCAGATAGTTGAAATTAAGAGGCATCTTTTCGTAGAAAAAAAGGGAAAGCCAGATGAAAGTAGCCACAAGTGTTAATTTAGAAAATAATTTGTTTTTTCTCCTCAACATTATATTTTTAATTAATTATTTTGGAGTTTCATTCAATGCACCCTGTTTATACTTGCTTTCCATTCCTCCAAAGTCCACCCTCCCACCCTCCACCCTCACACACACACAAAAAAGCCACCCAGTCCAATTTGTATTCTCCAAATACTCCCTGGGCCATGGTCAAACTCCCAGTGGCCAGGTCCTTCAAGAAAACTGAATCCTTCCCCACCTGCACCCTGACAGAAGCCATTGACTGTGAAGAGCAACACTTCAGCATCCTTATTACAACTAAGGACTCTCTTGAGTAGCTTCCTGCCTGGACTGTTCCTCTTTCGGTGGGGGATGTCACAGAAGTCTCCAATCTCTCTCATTTTCTCAGTGGTCAATGGCACTGCAAAAGAAGCTTCTTTGCCCATAGCAGCCAGCCGTAATATGGATCATGGAATCCCTCATGGGGAGGTAGAATTTCTTGGTGGGTTCTAGTCTGTAAAGTAGAGGTTGCATGGCATGCAGTGTCACTTCTGTGTTCTGGTGATCAGAGGTGGACCAGCTCCAGGGGAAGGACCACAGACCCCAAAGCTCATGGAAGAACTGTTGGAGGACATAAGACATCAGAACTTCTATGAATGATTTATGCATAGCAGACCTCTGGGATCACACTTGCCCATGATTGTGCAACGAACAGATGGACAAACCCACTTTCCATCCAGCTTTTCACATCGGCAAAGAACATTCCAATTGGCTATTCAGTTGAGAGAAGAGGCTTGGTGCTTCACAGGCCTGGGTTCAAATCTTAGTTTTATTACTATATTCATGGGATCTTGGGCAAGCCACTCAACTCACTTGAATCTGAGTTTCTCGCATCCACAATAGAGGCAATGACATGGTGGAAGTGAGGTTTAGTGAGCTACTGGAAGGAGGCTTGTGGCCTGGTGAGAACCCAGTGGTGGCTCCTACTTGTACTCACCCATGTTCTTCCATGTAGACAGAGTCAGAATAAATATCTCCCAAACTATCGTGGAGATACTGAGAGAGCCTATCGTCAGTCCTTGGGGCATCTGCATCCAGTGGGCAAGAGAGATGGAAGGAGGCAACTAGGTATAGAATATGCTTCTAAAATAGGGCTTGGGGGTTCCACAGAGACCCTCATGTCAGTCTCTAGTATGCTTCTGATCTGTTTCTAGTTATATAGATTCAGTTAAAACCTAACAGCTTACTGACTTCAGAAGAACTAAATATGACAGAGTCATGTGAACAACACAGAATCAAGCTTTTACCTGTCCCCTAATATTTACGACCTAGTGCTTGTTCAGCACTGTGTTAAGTACTTTCATTTAATCCACACCAATATCTTCATGACGCAGGTCTTTGAGTTGCCTCCACTTTGTGGCCAGACACCAAAACTCTAGGATTATTGCAGCATAGAGAGGCATAGTGCAGTAGTGAATGGAGCTGGGATTTGAACCCAGCCTCATGGTTTGTTAGCTGCCACAATACTGATATAGCACCTAGCTGTTCACGCTGAAGCAAAATGTCTCAACGGGGTAGGGAGGTACAGTGTTCCATGTGACTGAAACACCTTAATGGGAATTCTCACCTCAGAAATTAGGTTGTTCTGGGAGAGGGAAGGAATGTGACATTAAGGACACAGGACCTCAAAGCTGTGTCCTCTGGGAGGGTGCTTCCCTGGCATGGGAGAAGGAAAGCTGATTATGGGACCATGTTTGCTGCGTGGCACCCGGTGGTGATGTTAGCCAGTTAGATCTGTCTGAGGCCCATCAGTTAGTTCCCTTTACATGTGGTGCTCTTCTTCCTGCTAGTGGGGTTGAGACCACAATGGGCCAGAGTGCCATTAGGCAGGCTTACAGAAGGCTGGCCCTTTAGCTCAAAGCCTGAGGCCAAAGAGCTCATACTAGGTACCTCTTTTAAAGTAGGGCTTTCTTGACTGTTTAGTCAAAAATTATTTTCTTGGTCCAGGCTGCTCTCTGCAGCTAAGGAGGTTAAGGGTTGTTGTCTTAATGACCATGCACTTTATATTCATGTTTTCATTTGAACATTTTAAGAGTGCTAATCATTATGCACAGCGTCTAGGGTTATTGCAGCTGAATACGCTAGTACAGAGAGGCATAGTGAAGTAGTGAATGGAGCTGGAATTCGAACCAAGGCCTCTTGCTGTGCTACTGCTGTTATTACTTATGGCTCTTCCAGGGAAAGACAACCCTGGATTGTCTCCCCCATCTTGTTCCAGCTGGAAAGAAGTAAATAGGGTTCCTGGACCCTCAGTAGGCTTGGGGAACTGCCTCACACAGGCATCAATTTGATTAACCACGTGTTCTTCTATGCTAAGAATTAAGTTGAGATCCTGGGAATATAACTATAAATAAGACAGGGAAAATGCAGGGGGAAGCTATGGTAGTACAGGGTGCTGGGCTGTGACAGTCATAGGGGTGTGGGTGACTTGTCTTCTCCTATTTCCAGCTGCCTAAGTCTACATTGTCACTGCCGATGACAGGCTAAAGATTGATATTTACCAGGAATGGTGCCCAGCTAGCGAGTGACAGCCTGGTGGATTTATACCTACAGGACTCAGGTCCATGTTTTGCCTCAAATCGAAGCAGAACAGACTTCTGGATGCCTATAGTGGGGTCGTGGCTGGTACACTGACCTTACCGCTGTGAAAAAGCACTATGAACAAAGGCAACTTGGGGAGGGGAGGGCTTGTTTTATAGTTCCACATCACAGTTCATGGAAAATGAAGCCAGGCCCCCAAACAGGGCAGGAACCTGAAACAGGAGCTGATGCCAAGGCCATGGGGGAGTGCTGCTTATGGACCTGCTCCTTCTGGCTCACTTAGTTTGTTTTCTTATAGATCCTAGACCACTTGCCCAGGGGTGACATTGCCCGTAAGGAGCTGACCTTCCCACATCAGTCATTAATCAAGAAAATGCCCCGAAGACTTGCCTATAGGTCAGTCCTATGGAGCTATTTGCTTAAGATTTCTTCTTACTGAATGAACCTACTTTGTGTCAAGTTGACATAAAACAAACCACACAGGCCTGTGAGTCAGATACGGGGCCGGATGGATCATCAGAGAATCTAAAGTAAGTCCTCAGAGTAGGTGGGAGACAGAGAGGAGAGTGGAGAGAGAAGGAGGGACACGCATTCAGGGAACAGGTTAGACCCAGGGTGGCCCAGAGGTACTCTAAGGCTCAATACAGGTGCGTTTGGTGGGGTGAGATGGGCCTGTGGCACTGAGGCCTTTCATGGAGGCCACAGAGGATGGGTTGTACTCCATCCTATAGCATCTTGAACAAGAGAACTGTAGGTAAGGAAATTTGAGAAGAATTTAGAAGCCAAGATGGTGTCACCAGGTTCAGCTGGGAGTGCTCTCAAAGGTCCTCCTGGGGAGGAAGGAAGAGGATGTGCTGGGCCGATTCCCCTTCAAGGAGCTTCTTCTTGCTGCCAGTCTCCCCTCTTGGGAACCATAAAGTTTGGCACTGTGGGTAATTACAGGCTGAAGGAGGCCCAGGGCAGGGAGACTTGGGACATGTGTGGGGGGGTGGGGTGCGGGTGGGGTGCCCCGAGCAGGAGCCATCATGCTAGCCTGGCACACGTAGACACTCAAGGCCCCCATAAAGTGGCTCAGAACAGGCCCTTTTATAGGCATTCAGGGATGAAGCATGACATCACCACAAGCCAATCAGAGACTCTCTGGTCCCATTTATCTTCTCCAGGGCTTGTTTCTGTGGTTGCTGAGGGAGATTCTTGGTAAAGAGGATGCTTTCTTTTGGAGTTCTTGGACTCAGTGGGTTCTGAAGTGGGTTTTGCACAGTGAATCAGTTTCTGCAATTGCTAATACTCTTCTCAGACCTTCCAGGCATTTCAAACAGGGTGCCTGTGGTCCCCTTCCAACCACATCCTCTACAATCTTCCTGTGAATTAACTTTTCACATAGACCCATTTGAGAAAAAACAATCCAGGTACTTGAAAACTTCATGGACAACAGAAGTTCAAGATGAATAGATGTGGATTTAAATTCTTATTCTTCTTCCTACTGTCTATATCTTTCTTAGACAAATTCTTTTGCTCAGGAGCCTCAGTTTTCCCATCTCTGCAATGGACCAACAAATACCCACTATGCAGGTTAGTTGGGAACAACAGGCTTAATGGCGACGTATTAACACTTGACAACCATGAAGTCAGTATTTTGAGTAAGCCATTCTTCTTTACCCTCGATTTAAAGATGTACAAAGACACACAAAGCCTTCCCAGGGCTACTTCCCACACTCTATTTATGGGGTAGATGATCTTAAAGAAGACGGAAATGAGACCCAGACAGACAGAGGGTCTTGTGAAAGCTGCTCTGGCTAATTAAGCTCTGTTTGTAGTTCTTTGGTGAAGCACAATCATTTGTTAACTCTAATTAAAAGAAACTATAAAACCAATATAGAACCCAACTGAATGTTTGGAAAACAGGGGGTGAGGGAGAAACCCTTCCTCATGAGACTGGCAGCCTGGCAAGCGCAATCAGGGCCCAGTTCATACAAGCTGGCCTTGACCACAAACTCCACAGCGCCTTGCTTCCCACCCCAGGCGAGCCATTATCGCATTAATGGGTTCCTGGGACTTCATGAGACTGATGTTGAATTTTACTTTTCCTTTTCCCTCAGTCTGAGTAAGATTCCGACGGACACCTCTTTGTCTCCACAGAACGTGTCTCTTACTTGGTGGGTCCCAGGAGAGGAACATTTTTTTTTTTTTTTTTTTTTGTGGTCCGTGATACATACTTTTCAATTTAAGTTCCACAAAGGCCCTTCTTCACTTTGCCTCCAAGAGAGTTTTATCTGTCTAGAAATTTCCACACAACCTTACCAGCAATGAATATTACTGTTTGTTGTTTAGCTTGCTACATGGTATGTCGCTGTTCCTTTTAAAATTTTATTTATTTCACTCAATTAATTAAAATATGTACATATGTATGTATATCTGATGTATTCCAGTGAGTTCATGCTCTGATTTTTAAAGTAGTCGATACTTTTGGTGGTACTGAATAAAGTGAGTCTTTTGCTACGAAATGCAAAAGGAACCATTCCCTAGTGTTTGTAAAAGGCACGCACGTTGTCTACCCTTCTAGACAGTAATGCTTGTCATAAAAACGAGGCTGCCTCCAAGGCTGAAATAAACAAATGATTGCACAATGGAAGCCCAGACTGACCCTGATGAATGAAGTTGCTAATGTGACTTCCTGGGGTGGATGTCAGAAAAGAGCTTCTCCTGTGGCTTAACGGTAGGTTCCAGTGACAGCTATAAATAAGGGGGTCAAGTGATGAGGGCAAGGATGGAGCAGAGCATAGGGGTGTACACACTCAGGTATGGGGCGGGGGAACTTCTGTAGTAGCAACACGGACTCTGAAGGCCTAGGGAGGGCTTGGCATGGGTTCAGGGAAGAACACCGAGACCATCTGAAGTAGGGCTGGGTGGTAAGTAGTTTTACATTCCTAGCAGGCCCAGAACACCTCTGGTGGATCTGGCAGAGTGTTCCAGTGTCGGGAACAGCCAGACCCAGGTTCTCAACTTGGCTCTAGCTAGTGAGATTTATGGACGCTGTCCTTGTGGGCTAAAGGTTAGCCAGGAGCCTGAGTATGTTCTGTCCCCTTTGCTTTGACCTTGTTGGTCTCCAGGCTGGGGTCCTTGTGCTAAAGACCTGCCCAACATGGCTCCCTGCCGATGCTCACAAGGCCTCTTAGGTGGCCTTTTCGCCTTACTTCTCAGGCTGATCTTGAGGCCAGCTGCTTCTAGGCTGCCTGATTTCTGTCTTCAGAGCTTCTAGAACTCTTGGGTCTGGATCCTCGGTTAGTAACAAGGAAACTCTGCTGGCAGCCTCTCTTCTTGTGACATTGAAGGCATCTCTCACCAGAGAGTAAGCTCGTTGCTCAGCCACAGTGCTTCCTCATGCTTGCAGTAGTACGGCAACCCCCACTCCTCCAGGAAGCCTTCTTTGACCTCTCCAACTGGCAAACAATTCACTCTTTTGCTTTCCTCTGTGATAGCCTTTTTACTGTTCTGATAGCACTTGGTGGGTGCTTGGTCTGTGTTCAGCGTGACTCCCTTCCTAGGCACCTAACCCTATGGCCACATCTGTGCCTCTCTCACTGCCTCTCATGGGATAACCGTAATATCCTTGCACTGGCCTGGACACTTTGAGGACTCTCAAGGAACACTTGCTGAGTTAGTGAGTGATAAAATATCTCCTCCAGCATTCATGAAAGGCTCCGGATGCAAGTTCTCTTGCTTGGAACAACCTTCCTGTCGACTTAATAGTCAGGAATGTCATCATATGCATTTGAATAATGACACCGACTGATCCTCATTGCAAACTCTGGGGTACCAGCCATGGTGGTCAGAGCTATACAAGCAGTTTTGCATGGGATCTCTCAGAAACACAAGGAGATTGGTACCCCTGTCACCCTCATCTCACCAGGACAAGTTTGAGGTTTGCTGAGGACAAGTGACTTGCCAAGGTTAAATTGTGAGAAGGAACAGAGCTGGAATCTGACCCCAGTTCTGTGTGCTGCCAAAGTTCCTGCCTGGCCACACTGCCCCTCCTCGGGGTATCACATCTCCTGTTTTGCCCTCTGGACCTTGAGTTCTAAGGAGAAGGGACAGTGTCTTATGCCCTGGCATCTCCAGGGACAAGCACAGGGCTGGGTGCAGGTAGGCATCAATAAATGCTGATGAAAGAGGTGGCTGGATGGACAGACTGTTGATGTCTTCCCCAGCTCTGTTGCAAGTGGGGAATTTCTACAGTCCTGCAGCATATTGGGAGATGGGGGTGGGGTTTAACTTGGGGCTGATCTTGTACCCAAGTTGTTCTGGTCATAAAACACAAGGTGTGTCATCGTGGGGACACAGTGAGCAATGTGCCTGCCTGCCAGTGCATCAGATATGTCTTGCCAAACACAGGCAAAATGAAATGTCCTGGGAAGGCAAACAACCTCCTCCCTCCTGTGCCAGAGAGCAGGATCACTGTGCTCTATCTATACCAAGTTCCTCCAGTGTCCCTGCTGATGGCTTTGAGAGATAATGTATCTTGTATGATGTCCCTGTGAGTGAAGAGTAGCTGTTGTGGGTGTGTATGTCTGTAGATCCCTAGCATCTAGGTGGGTTGACTTACCTGTCTAGGGAGCAGGCTTTTAAGAAGAGTGAGCTTCTCCAGCTCAGAGTTGCTTCATCTAACACCAGAGACTATGATCTGGGATTGGTCCTTCTGCTCTAAGCTCAGTGTACAGAACCATCTGACTATACTGTGCACTGGAGCTTAGCCATTGATCATTGCCCAAGTCCATATGCAAAACGTGAGAGTTCTCATTTTCACACATATACCATCCAGGTTCCAGTGTGTCATTAGGCTTTGCTTACAATGCCACCTACAATAGAGTCATAGTTCAGTCATAGCCCAAGGACTCTGTAAACATATATTGGTCTTTGCTCTGTGTTCAGCCTTTTGTGTGGAGCAGTTCATCTAGGCTGTTGATATCCCAAACGGTTAGTGGCATGGAGTTAGTGTTAGCAACATCTGGCTTGATATTCTGACTTCTGCTAATCACTGTGCCTGGGGCAGGTCACTTCACCTGCCTGAACTTTATCCTCATTATCTGTAGAGTGCTATGGTCCATAGATGAGCATGCATGTGGTGTTGCTTAGGGCCAACATATTGCGGAGTCCCTCAGGGAGAGGGTGGAGATGCCTCTAGACCTGCTATCCGTTCTGTTCCTGATACTTTGATATCATACTGTCTTGTATCCTTTGGCCTTCCACCTCTGGCTTTCTCACCATCTGGTCCAGGAGCCCTTCCACAGTAGTAGCTAATTCTCTTCGTGGAGTTCCTTGTTAGGCGCTCAGGAACTCATTTGTTGCACCTATTTGGGGCACAGCATCCCTATGGACATTTACTTCCCTCTCTGGGCCTTCATGGAGACTATGTCTTTTACCTCCCTTTCTTTATCTTTTTCCCTGAGTGTGTGTGTGTGTGTGTGTGTGTGTGATGATGTGTGTAGTATATATACGTGATATGTATGGGGTATGTGCGGTGTATGGATATATAACGGTGGTATATGTGATCTATACATGATATAATATTGTGTGTGTATATATGGTATGTGTAGTATATGGTACAAGTAATCTGTGCGTTTATAATGGAAGCATGTTTTGCATACACCTACAGTTAGTGTGTACCTGGAATATGTAGTGTATATGGTACTTATGTTGCATGTGGTGTATGTGGTGGATATGTCTCTAGTGGTGTTGTGTGGTGTATATGTTGTATGCATATTTGTGTCATGATATGTAAAGTGTGTATATTTTGTACGTGGTGGGTTTAATATTATATGGATTCGGCATGTGTGGTATGTATATTGTATGTAGTGTATATGGCATGTGCTTGTAGTGAAGGTATGTATAATATGTGATGAATATATGGTATGTTGTTGAATATTACTTTAACTATGTAAATATATGTTGCATTTGCTCTACCTGGCTTGCCTAAAGCATATGATTGGTCTAATGAAAAGCTGAATGGCCAATAGCTGGGCAGGGGAGGGACAGGCGGAGCTGATGGGCAGAGAGAATAAGTAGGAGGAGGAATCTAGGCTTGGAAAGACGTTTGAGAGCAGACAAATATTGAGGAAGAAAGAGATGAAGACACCCAGGGTCAGCCTGCCAGGCAGCTGCCAGCCAGACATGGATGAGCACATACAGAAGGAAGGAGAGGTGAGAAGTCCTGAGGAAAAGTGTAGGTGAAGAGAAACAGGTTAATTTAAGTTATAAGAGCTAGTGGGACAAGCATAAGATAAGGCTGAATACTCATAACTAATAATAAGCCTCCTTGTCATGATCTGGAGGCTGATTGGCAGCCCAAAGAGAGTATGCTACAATGATGCACCTGATATGTGTGATATGTACAGTGTATATGGCATGGATTTGGGCATGAATGGTACATATGACATGTATAAGGTATATATGCTATGTGTGTTGTGAGTGTATGGTTATAGTATATATGTAGTATGTGTCTGTCTAGTGGTGTATGGTATGTGTAATATGTGCTCTGTATTTTTTTGGCATGTGTGTGTTTCATGTAGTGTGTGGTATGTAGTGTGTAATCTGGTATGTGCAGTATATGTGGTGTGTGTGTTTAATATGTATGGTGTATTTGTGGTGTGTGTGTGTGCTGTGTGTCTGTAAACAAGGCTATCTGCTGTTTGAATGAGAGGGATGAACTGGGAGGACATGACTGTGAAATTGTGTGTCTTAGATAATGCTGTATATGAATATCTCTCTCTCTCTCTCTCTCTCTCTCTCTCTCTCTCTCTCTCTCTCTCTCTCTCTGTGTGTGTGTGTGTGTGTGTGTGTGTGTGTGTGTGTGAAGTGTTTAGAGCTAAGGGCCAGGGATCAGCTATCCGGTTGTCATTTTGTGCTGCTGGGGCTCACTTAGCTCTGTTCAGAACTTGTTCAGGGCAGGGGTGAGTCTCCTTTGTGTAGGGCCCTGACAAGTACCTGCCCATAATCTGTCCCATAGGGCTGGTAGCAGATAATCTCCACAATCTCCGAGCAAGAGTTATGCTCAGGGCCTGGAAACCGGTGGTCAGAGGGAGAGGGCTGGGCTGGAGTAGGCATAGAAGGAACGTGTTTCCACCCCAACATGCACTGGATATGAACTGGACTCAGCTGTCCTCAGCCAGGCTCTCGCCAGTTCTTGCTGCTTCCCACATGAGGTTTGGAGACACTATGTGAATGACAATAGTTTCTCTCTCATATTCTTGAATCTGTGAGTATCTTTGTCTCTATCACCAGTGTCCCAATGAATTTTCTTTCCCAAGAAAAGAAAGTTTGTTGAATAAATGAATGACAGGGGAGGATGTCTATGGTAGCCCAGGGAAGGTAAGAATATTTGAAATGTTCTTATTCTATGACACACGAGAGCAGGCATGTGGCCACACTAGGGAGAGTGTGCATACATGAGTATGTACACCTAAAATTAGTGAAACGGACAAGGGCAGAAACAGATTGCACCCCTCCTTTAGCTGTGGCTACCCCTCTGGAGCTGAGGTTTCCAGGCTGGTCATAATCTCTCTAGTTTATTCTTCCGGCTGTTTGAGAGGTATGGTGGGGTCACGGGGTATTGGTCTAGGGTTTCTGTTTTCCTGAGAGGGGTACCTTTCCTTTTGGGGGATTTGTACCAGCAGTTAAGCAGATAATTGCTTGTCAGATTGATTGAAGGCTTTTCAAAACGTCTTCCATGAATCACCCTCCCATTCCCCCAGAGAGCCGATTATCTGAGGTGGAAATGTTTCTCTCTCAGCTTCCCCCCTTTCTCAGAGTAGTAATTACTGCCCAAGTAGTCCCCCATGCCGTTTCCTGTCCTTTGGAGGCTGAAGCCAGGGGCTGCTTCCTCTGCTGGGTGACCGACAAGCAGGCCAATTAGGAAAACACCCCACCCCCAGCTTGGCCCTGAGCCCCAAAAGCTCCTGGTGGCCTCTTTGGGAGCTGAAGGGCTGGAGAGACCTGGCTTCTCCTGTGGGGATGAGGGTAAGGAAGGGACTGGGTGGCTGACCATTAGTATCCCCTGGCTCTCTACCAAGTCCCGAGGCTTCACTAACCCTCTAGTGCCCACATCCTATTCACTTCTGAGGGAGCATGGGCCTTCCTCAGCTGTGGCCATACTGCAGAGCACTTCCAGGTTAGCTACATGAGAGACAAAGCAAGAACCATGAAAAGCTAATCGCCAAAGTGATGGGCTGGGGCTTTCTATGCTCACAGCACAGCACTTTTCAATTTTCCATGTTTCCGATATATTTTTTTTAACATTGGGTACAGACTTGACAGAGTCACTCTATACATCCCACCGCACGCATACTCCATAAATAACCCCCAAGAACGTGTGATTTTAAAGTCCCCTTCTCTTTCTTCTTCCTCTGCCTCTCCACCTGATTCACTGCCTCTACCTGTCTTCACATCTTCTTTCCTATAAGCATCCCCTCAGCCAAAGAGGCCGAACCTGAGCAAGGTACAGTCTAAAGTGAAGGAAGAGCTGAGGTTTACGAGTTGGGATAACTTGGCTTTGGGTGAATGACCTGAAACCACTCTGTGCCTCAGTTTACCCACTTCCTAAGGGTTGTATGAGAGAATGCACATACAGAGCTTAGCCCAAAGCTCAGACCTCAGCTTGTGCTTAACACAAGTTTAGTAAACAGATGATAACAGACTTAAGAAGTGGGGTGCATGTGGCCGAGACAGGAGGGCTTATTTGAGGCAGTTTGGGAGTTTCTCGGGACCCACTGTGGTTGGAGCGGTGGCAAAGGTCAGGAAACTGGAACCATGGTGCTGTGTTCAAGATCGCTGTCCCTGTATCTGATAGCCACTTACCAACCGTATGACATTAGACAAGGGACTGCCTTAATTCTCCTCAATGTAAGAAGGCAGATCCCTGTACTTCCTGCTTTAGGAGACAGAGTAACTGAGTTAGTAAGTAAGAGAAATTCTCCATGGGAAAGTGGTCTAAATATGTTCAATACTATTGTCCCATGTGGACAAATTCTACATGCGGATGTGCATGCGTTGGTGGCTCACATGTCTGTCTATGAGCAGTTGTTCATGTGGTGTATATATGTAGGTGTGTGGTAGAGCTAGGGTACAGGGAATCTATTGAGGCTTTGGGCAAAGACTGATTCATTCTGGTCAAAGAAGTCCTTCACTGAGGCAGGATACTACTGCCACCATCCCAGACAGTGGGGTGTGGCATTTATAAGCAAGCCACTTTCCAATATGTCACTTTCCAATGGAAACCTCTGGAAAGGCCCCTCCTCCATTCTCTCATTTGTATTATGGTGGAAAAATCTGTTTATATCAGGTTGATATGCTTCTTAATTCCTATTATTGTTATGTTTGTGTCGCTATCAGGAAGGCAAATGGCTAAGTAAGTGTTAAAAGGGCAGTGGGTGGTGGCTGCTGGCAGCAGTGAGCAGGCCAAGCCTGCTAGAAGTGTTGGAAGCAGAGGGAAGCAGGGCAGGGAAGTTGTCAGCGGCCTTTAGATAAGAGGACATTCGACCTTGGCTGAGACCAAGGTCCTCCTCTGGAGGCCCCCAGCGTGCCAGCACAGCCCCAGGGGAGGACAAGGAAGTCTCCTTGACTGAGGCAGCACTGCACAACTAGGGCTGGACATGAAGTCCCACGTTATCTTCTCATGCCATATGCAGGCAAGGCATGCTGGGCACATGAGACTTGGCTGGCCTGCAGGAAGCTGGAAGAGCTTCTGTCCCTCTGGGGTCAGAGGTGGCTGGAATTTGGCAGACCAGGGACATGGGAACTTCCTGTGACTCTTCCAGAGCTGAGACTGGCAGCAGGAACCAGACAGAGCTGGTGGTCAAGAAATGACAAAAAGATGATTTGCATTGCCACTTCCTTATAAAAGGCATGTGGCAAGACTGGATTTCTTAGTATATGTGCATAAAATGTGCATGCACATATATACGTGCATTATGAACGTGTGTGTATGGCTGTGCTAAGTGTGAAGAGGCAAGAATTTAAAGCTTGTGAGTTGCTAGATGGATGTGTACGTGCTCAAGTTTATTTGCCTGGGTAAAAATGCTCTTGGCACATGCATGAAACAGGGATGTGTGTGTTGTACAACCCTGTGTGTGTGTTTGCGTATGTGAACCTGCATTTGGGTAGGGTTTATGTAAGCCTGTGTGTGTGCTGAATACTTGTACTAATTGTTGTATGGAACACGTGTATGAATACACAGGGGGCACAATTTCAGTGTGTCTGTGTGAAATGCAGGTTCTAAAAATCTATTTTAGAATGGAGCAGAATGAAGAAGCCACTGAGGGAAAGGATAAGGAGTCATGACTGGAGCAGCTGGTCCTTCCTACGTTCTTGGAGTCTTTAGAGAGTCTTGTGTTTCTCCCTTGCTAACAAATGTGCTGCTTCTCACTCAAATACAGGTGCCCTGCACTCTGTTAGATGTGATTCCCAGCTCAGCTGGGGCTATTAATTCAGGTGGGCATCGGCGAAGAGTGGCCATGGGACCATCTCCAGGTGAGAGGCATGGGCAGAACCTCCCCTCTGCTTGGAAGAGTCCCAGGCCCAGCAGCAAGCTGGGACCCACTGTGACTCAAGTCCATTAAGTCTTGGCATGGTGGGGGAGGGGATGACTGTAGACCAAGTGCAGAGGGAAACAGTCTCTGCCTTGAAGGTGAGCTGGAAACCCAGGGGCTTTTAGAGCAGGCATGGGCCACAGACACGGTCCCTCAGCAGGATGACTTGGAGCAGACCATTCACCTTCATACTGTTTAAGAAAGCGTCTGGACTGTGTTTCAGTGAAGAACTTGCGTAGCACGTGCAAGGCTCTAAGTTCATCTTAGCACTGACACACAGTTTATCTTTTTTTTTTTTTTTCCATCCGTGCACTACTTGTTCATATGTTTCTAATAATAGACTATGAGTGTGGACTACTGCATGCTTCTATAAAGTTTTATTGGTACATAGCCTCAAATACACCCATGTGCTTATATACTTTCTGTGGCTTCTTTCATGCTACGGTGATAGAGTTGAGAAGGTATGACAGACTCTCTTAAGGCCCCAAATATTTACCCTTGATGCTTTGTAGCAAAACTTTGCTGACTGGGACTAGAAGGTCATTTCACCAGAATGAAGATGTGGTGAAAAGCCAGTGCTTAACAATGAGTGAAGGAAGGAACGTCTTATTTATGGAAGATGATTCTGTTGGAATTCTACACAGAGGAACTAGCGTATGCTAAGTCATAGGACCAGTAATCACTACCAGTACTCTGGTAATAGAAAAGAGTACAGAACACACACACACACACACACACACACACACACACACACACACACACACACACACACACACACACACGTTTATGGACAGAAGACAGTGAAATTGAGCCTTTAGACTCATTAGGCATATAGTAATTAAAGATGGGGAATTGCACTATTGGTGGGGGGTAGATACATAGAGACTAGGAGGCCTGAGTAAAGGAAGTGGGTTGGGTGGGCACAGCCAATTACTCTGAAACTTGATATGTACTTGTTGAAGTCAGTGGGCAGACCGGAAGGTGGAAATGTTTGAGATCAGCTTTTGTGGGGCCCGGAAGGGATGTTATCAAGGAGTTGAGACTTTGTCCTGTGAGTGCTGGGGAGTCGCAGAGGGTATCAATGAAGGATCTAGGGGGACCCAGGAAGACCAGGAAGGCAGGATTCTGGGCAGGCCACTGACTGTAGTCCCAGTGGCAAATGGGACATGTGGTGCCCACCTTCTAGAGCTGGCCCAAGGTGATCTGAGCCTGGGCTGTGAGAAAGTTCCATTATGTAGGGCCTGATGAGCCAAGCATCTGAAAGAAACTTAGGACATGTGGTTAAATCTGTACTTTAAAAATTATGTTTAATATTAATATAGCCCAAATATATATGGTAGATACTTAAAAGATGATCTGCTATTTTTTTCTGAAACCTAACTTCTATTGCCTGCCTACTTTTTTCATTTGGTAAGTCTAGGAATCCATTTGCCTATTGGTGCTGGCTGAGCCTGGCTCTTTGGTGACTTTAAGATCCCAAATGTATGTCTGAGAAGCAAAAGTGACAAGGTGTACGGCTGAATACCTGTAGTATGAGGACCATTAGACTCAATCTTTTTGGTTTATAGGAAAAGAAACAGGCTCAGAGAATGGAAGGGCCTATCTCCAGGCAATCATCCAGGCAGGGTCCTGGAATTTTGCTTTTTGCTGTGGCTACTTTGACAGGGCATTCTGGCTCTAGAGGGAGATAGGATGGCCCCTGAGAAGCAGGCCATAGGAGCCTCCAGGGCCCCATAGCAGCTTCTGGAACTTTCAGAACGACCCAGGTCCCAGCAGGAGGTATAATGTATGTTCTTCACCACATCCCTTGCTCCTTCCTCCGGTGCCTCAATTCATCCAGCCATAAAGTGGGGCTAATTACACCCACCTCACAGCTGAGTTGTGAGGATTAATTAATGTTTGTAAAGGCTTTGTGATCCTTGGATGAAAGACGCTCCTTACATATAAAGGGTCATTATTTTTATTATTATTATACAAGTGCCAAGTATTATTACCTTAATTAGCTTTTCTAGATATCAAAAGCAATTAGACAGATCACTTGCTGAATGCCACTCTAGAAACCTAAGTCATAGAAACTTGTACAATTGTTTGTCAGCTCGATTTCTGGCTGAGTGCTGGCATAGGTCACAGGAAAGAGCTGAGATTTGTAGGAGAAATTTGATTTTGGCTCTAGTCAAGACTCATTCTTTGTCAAAAGTGTGCAGGCATTTAAATTTCCTTGAAAATAGTTTTTTTCTTTTCTTTTTTTTTAAATGGGGAAATGTTTCTTCAAGTAGGGGTGTGTGTGTGTGTGTGTGTGTGTGTGTGTGTGTGTGTGTGTGTGTGTGTTGTGGAAATCATGAAATGTTAGCTTTGTAGACCAAGTAGTTCGGGCTATGGTAGAAGTATGCTCTGCGCTTTTTATATGCATAGAAGATCAGGTTTTAGCCTCTGCCCACACTTGATGGTATCTGCCATGGGTTAGGCCCTACACTCACGGGCTTATGTTATTCCCACTGTCACATGTAGGAGACGGGCACTTTTTGATTCTTATTTTATAAATGAGGATGCCATGGCCGGGAGAGGTGAGATGAGAGCTAGGAAGGCAAGTAGAGATACAAATGCAAATCTAGATTTGATACCATTGCTTGATTTGGGTTTAACCTGGCCCTTAAGAAGTCAAGAGAACTGGGTAGGGATGGTACTTTAATTCCAGCACTCAGGAGGCAGAGGCAGGTGAATCTTTGAGTTTCAGGACAGCCTGGTCTATGGAGGTAGTTCTGTGACAGCCAGGAATACACAGAGAAATCCTGTCTTGAAAATCCAAAGTGGGCTGGGGGAAGTCAAAAGATTTGTTATTGAAGAGAGTGGACAGTATTATATAAGGCGAACTGGCTCATGCAGTGCGTGAAGCTTCTCAGTCCTTGATCCAACATGGCTTTTCTTCTGGAGGGACTTTAGAGCTGTCCTAACCTTGGGGAGCAAGTAGAGGAGGGAAACTGTGTTTTGAATATGCCCATTAAGGCAGGTAGGACAGGCCAGGGCAGAATCAGCGGGGTGAGGCTTCTTCCTCTGTGCTGTCCAGTTAGCTGGGAGGGTGCAGAGCTGGCTGTAATTAACTTTACCAGCGTCCTTAGCAGAGGTGAGAGGACCTTTCCCCACTTCCCTTTCTACTCTGTCCAGCTTCCTTTGTGGCTACATGGACCCTCCCAAAGCTATGACCAGGCCAGGGAGCACTAGACTGACTTTTATTTCTAGTGTGTTCTGAATTGGGCTGGTATCTCAGTTCTACGCATAACTCTTGTTTGGATGGAACCTGGTTGAGGACAGTGTTGGAGTCAGTGGGTGCATTAATAGCTGGAGTGCTGAGAACTCTGTAGACAGAGGGTATAGATTTAACAGGGTAAGGAGGGGTTCTTTAATGGACAGATAGGTGAGGTAGTGGATGTGAGTAGATTCTCATATATTAGACATAAATTCATGGTTGTATGCATGCACAGATGGGGGGGGGGTAATAGACCGTGCAGTAGAAGGTTGGCGTATGGGTTTTAGTGGTTGATAGGAGTGGTAGAAAAATTGAAAATTTGGGTGAATAGGTGACAAATTTGTAGAAGAATAGAAGGGCTGGCAGGGGAGGAGTTGGAGAACAAGTTGGTGGATGGAGACATTTGGGAGATAAGTGGAACATGATTCATGGATAGAAAGGATCCTGGAGGAAGAAGAGGCTTTGAAATACAGGCACTGATTAGTGGATGAGGATACTGGAAGAAAAATAAAGGAAATGGTGGCCAAAGGTTCTGAGGAAGCTGAAGAACAGATTATAAGGGTGGGAAGTTTGTTGTACGATAGAGTTGGGTGAATAGAAGTGGGATTGGCAGCCAGGGAGAGGGGCTGTAGACAGAAGAAGCACAAGATACATTATGGACATTTGATGGGTAGATACTTTGATGGATGAGTGGAGGCAGTAGACAGATGTTGACAGGCAGGTCAGTGGAGGAGGAAGCAGAAAGGATAAAGTATTGGCAGGTGTGGAGAGCAGTTGGCAAGAGTTAAGGATAGGTGAAGGCAGCTAGGGTGAGGGTAGAAAGCTTGACTGAATGATGGAAAAGTTGGCATTGTGGCCTGGCCAACAGCTTGGACAGGGAATAGCACGTGCCCCATGGGTTGCTGTGACCAGCCTCTCCTCACATCTCCCCTCCCCCTCCAGAGTCAGGCTCTCCCTAGACTCATAAATCCCCTGTCCAGCAGGCTTTCTATAATTATCCCAAAACAGTAGCTAGAGAGGTGGGGCAGGCAGGGTCTGAAGAAAGGAGCTGACTCAGAGGCAGACGTCTGTCTTTTAGTGGTGTGTCAAATGTGGCCAGTGGCCAACCAGCTAGAGCCAGCACCCATGGCTCTTCCTTTTCCCACCGGCTGTCTTGATCCCCACTTTAGACAGTCCCAAAGAATGTGAGACCCTTCTCTCCCTTCTATTCTATTTATGCTCAACTCTTGTTTTTCCTTTTTTTCTCCCTCCTTCCCTCCTTCCCTCCCTCCCCCTTCCTTCCTTCCTTCCTTCCTTCCTTCCTTCCTTCCTTCCTTCCTTCCTTCCTTCTTTCTTCCTTCCTCTCTTTTCCTTCTGTGTCTTGCTCATTTTCTCTCCCTCTTGTGTCTCCGGTTGCCTTTGCTGTCTGCTTCCTCTCTTCCTTTTCTCTACTGGTTCCTTCAGTCTGATCGGCTTTTGTTTCTGCCTCTTTCTCTCTGCCCCTTGCAGTGGGAGCCTGTCTTCCGAACCCATCATCCCGTCTGTTACCATGTGTCTTCACACAAAAGCACTTATGATGGGGCTTTTCTCTTGGGCCTTTAGTTAAGGCCAGAAACTTCCAAGAAAGCGTCGTCTCTTATTGATTCACAAATGAAAACCCACGGAAACCCTCTAGCATAGTGCTTCTCAACCTTCCTAGCACTGTGGCCCTTTACTAAATTTCCTCATGTGCTGACCCCCAACCATAAAATTATTTCATTGCTACTTCATGACTGAAGTTTTGCTACTGTTACGAATTATAATGTATATTATAATTATAATATTTGATATGCAGGTCATCTGATATGTGGTTCCCCCCAAATGGATAATGGCCCACAGGTTGAGAACTGATGCTCTAGCCAGCTCTGGAGGGGCAAATGTACAGATGGCACCACCTACTCCCTGAACATGACAAGCACTAGTGGGAGAAAGTCCTTTTTCTGAAGCAGTGAAGGAATTGGAGGGGTGTATCAGGGCTAAGAGTCTGGTACAGACACGAATATCAACCTGGTTTTGAGTAAACCATCTCACAGAGCCCAGTTTTCTTCTTGAAACACCAGATAGGTAAGAGTACTAGGAGTCTGAGAGGGCCGAGCATCCAATTTTAGCCCTAGCACCACTCACTAGCTGAGGTACAAGTGACATAGTTCTTTCTGCCCTTCCTCTGCTCCTCTGTAAAGTAGGCCTTTATAAAAGGCCTTCTCTCTGGAGTAGCTGGGGAACATAAGTAAGGATACTGGACCAAAGTCCTTGTAGCCATCAAGAACTGACCTAGAGAAGATGTGAAATACTCAAAATAATGTAGAATAAAGGCTTTATTGGGAGAGTTTGGTTTCATACAAGGTGGGGGCTGATCAAATAGACTGTAGGAGGCTGTTGCTTCTACGTTTGGGGCTGAAGCCAACAGAGCATTTTGGAATCAAAGAGATCCAGGAGCTAGAGAGTAAAGACAATGGGAATCTGGAGTAGAGCATGGAAGGTGATGGAGTACACGTTGGTCTCTCGTTCTGCTCGGTCTCTATCTTTATTATTTGTTTGTTTTGTTTTTCAAAACATGTTTTCTTTTTCTGTTCAACAGTCTTAGCTGTCCTGGAACTTGCTTCATAGATCAGGCTGGCCTTGAACTCAGAGATCCATCTGCCTCTGCCTCTGCCTCTTAAGTACTAGGATATATGTCACCACTGCCGAGGTTAGTCTCCATCTTTAAAGATGCCCATGACGTGCTGGAGAATCTGATGCTTGTTTCTAAGTTGCTCTATGGAACTGACCTGGGATCAAGGAAGCTGGAAGCCTGGAAGGCAGTGGAGGAGCTTGTAGGCCTGGGGCTGTCTCAGTACAACCAGGGAACCTTGGAGGCAAGCAAGGAGCATATCACCACAGCACAATAGTCCATGTTCATATCCACGTCATGTGTGTGCATGCTCATATGTGTGCGAGTGCATGCATCCCATTCCTGCCTACTCCAGAGTGTGAAAGAAGCCCAGCAGTGCTCTGTCAGGTATGCATCTCTTGGGGTCTAAGCTGATTCTTTGCTGAACTAAGCTGGCTGAGTACAAAAGCCACCACTACGTTCCCACTGACCAAAGGCCAAAAGCTATTCAGGCCTTTACTATATTTTCTCTTGCATTGTGCTTTGTATTTTTTTTATGAATGACATTACAAATATATGCATCATGCTTCTAAAAATTTTAAAAAACACTTTATTTGCTTTAGTTAACAAACATCATATATATTTATTGCACCTAAAGTACTGTTTTGATGGATATACATGTATATCCTGAGTTAGCTAAATTGGGGTAATTAACATACACGTTACTTTACATACTTTCTCTTTTGGTGAGAACCCTTAACATCTACTTTCCTATCAATTTTCAAGAGTGTACTTTTTAAATATTAGTCCTAGTCATATGTGAGTTTTTTAAACGTAACTTTTCTCATTTTAACAGCTCAGTATGAATTCTAGACTGAAGTTAGCCTGCTTTTCTTCTTATGTGCTTTGGAGCTAAATTTGGGCCAAACATCATATTGCTAAATAAAAACTCCACTGTGTCTTTCACATTAGCCAAGTGACTCTGATACACAGGTGGCATGACAGCTGCTTGTCCATGTTGGCAGTGACTAGGCAAGGTGGACTTTACACAAGGCTCACACGAAGTAGGTACTCAACAAATCCTGGGGCAGGGAAGATCAAGTCATGTGACTGGTAAGTGCTGATGCCTCTGTTTGGGCCCAGTACCGTAGCTGTATCACACGGCTCCTGCAGAGCATGGCAGGGGGCTGGTGCAATGGCCAACTTCTTCTGCCCGTGTGTGTGTGTGTGTGTGTGTGTGTGTGTGTGTGTGTGTGTGTGTGTGTGTGTGTGTGTGTGTGTGTGTGGAGAGAGAGAGAGAGAGAGAGAGAGAGAGAGAGAGAGAGAGAGAGAGAGAGATTCATTTGCATGTGTGTTTGCACACATGTGGAGCTAAGGGACAGTCTTGGGTGTCATTCTCCAGGTGTCATTGATTTTTTTTTTTTTTTTTTCTTCAGACAGGAGCATTAGGCTATGCTTACAGGTCCAGAGGACAGGCTTAATTTCACCCTTCTCTAGTGCTGGAATTCTAAGCCTGCACCTAACTTTTGTATTGTTCCTGGGACTGAATTCAGAGCCTCATGTTTTCAAGGCAAGTACTTCACACTGTACCGTCTCCTCAGCCTGGAGATGGAGGAATGCTTACCTGTGTCATGAGAAGGGGGGGCGTCTAAGGAAGAGCTGGGCTTGGGAATCTTCTTCACAGACTCTGCGCCCCTTCTTCTGTCTATAACATGTTCTGTAGACAGCACATTTTATCTCTGGGACCGGGGCTGGGGCTGGTCTAATCCACTTCCCAGTGGCCAGGCTCTTCTGTGGATGGAGGTGGGGGAAGGTTTGCCTTGTGTAGTAGTTGGCTCAACACTAACAATCTGTGTTTCCTTTGTGTGTTTAGGAAGAGCTTCCTGCGGGGCTGTAATTTCCCATTTAAGGACTGTACTTCCTTCTGTGTGAGGTGAGGTCGTGTATAGAAGTGGAAGTGATTCATAATTTTCTGATCCAGAAGTTTAAAGAGGAAATAGAGCAGCAGTTCTTAACCTGTGGGTCACAACCCCTTTGTGGTCGCATATCAGATATTTACATTATGATTCATAGCAAAGTTACAGTTATAAAGAAGCAAAGAAATAATTTTATGGTTGGGGATCACCACTGTAACAAAGGGTCACACATTAGGAAGGTTGACAACCACTGCTACAGAGTTTCCTGACTTGTCTGCTCATCTACTGAGGGCATGTGAACAAATCATTGTGATCCTGATGCCTCACACGGTCTATGGTAGGGTCTGTTCTCACCTGGACCCCAGGGGGCTGAGTGCAGCAGAGTCTCCCACTCTCACTAGCCAGAAAGTCTTGGATTACATAGTTAATTGAGAGAAAAAAAAAAAAACTACACAGTAAGAAGGCACTGGAGTTTGTATTATAGTGTCTGATGATACCCTAACCCAACACAACTGCAAAAAGATCAGTGCCATTCTCCTGGAACTTCTTAGAAGCGTGAGTTCTCGAGCCAGTCTACAAGACAATCATCAGAAAATGCAGACTAAGCCCCAACCACAGGGCTTTGATAAACTCCCAGGGCGCCTTAAGTTCTAACTCAAGTTAGAAACCCCTGTCCCAGCCTAGTCATTTCATTCAAAGCTCCTGAATGGAAACCCAGCCTCAGGCCTCTTCTGTCTTTTCACACTCCCACCCCCCCCAAGACCGTGCACATCTCCAGTATCATCTTTGCCTCATTCTACTTCTTTAGAAGATAGTAGTAATTAATACCTGCTCTGATTTAAAAAATTAATGTAGGGGCTGGTGAGATGGTTCAGTGCTCAAGGGCGTTTGCTGCTCTTCCAGATGACTGGGGTCCCAGCACACACACGACAGCTCACAGCTGTCTCTAATTCCTCTCCAGGATGTCTAATACCCTCTTTTGGCTTCATAGAGGTGGCACAGGCATATAGACAGACAAAGCACACATACACAAATAAATAGAAATAAAATTTTAATTTGATTGGATTTTATGCGTATGAATATTTCACTTGCATGCATGTCTGTACATCACTTGGGCACCTGTACCCACAGAGGCCAGAAGAGGGTGCCAGGTTCCCCAGAACTGGAGTTACAGATGGTTTGTGAGTCATTGTGTGGGTGTTGGGAATAGCACCTAGGTCCTCTGGAAGAACGACGGACAGTCCTACCTGCTGAGCCCTCCCTCCAGTCCCAAAGCACTCTAATTCTTGACATGAAGGTAGCCTGAGATGGCTCACTAATTTTATCCCTTCTTTATGTATCCCTCTATAGAGAAGCATTGACAATAATAGTCTCACTCATGAAGTTCCCCAACAAGCTATTATGGTTTGGATCAGTTGCTCTATGAATGGGTTTTGTTGTCAGTACTGGTTTTTAAAGGTATTAATAGAGACCAAAGAGTAGATAAGATGGGGGGGGGTGGTCTAGGAGTCAGGCTGGTCTTTCCACTGCCCTCCTTTACACTGTTCCTCTGCTCTTCTTATCTCCACCCCTGTGTGTCCAGTAACTAGTATTTTGCAGACAGAACTTTAAATTGCAGCCTCGTTGCCTCCATGATAGAATCACACAAGTGTCAAGGCCACCTAGGAAAATGTTGTTTGCCTTTTCCCTAAATATGCCAAAGACAGACACACATTTGAGTTATGTCTCTGACTATGGATCCAAGACTTCTTACAGAGAGTGAGTGAACAAACTAATAATGCCATGCAGCTCACGGAAACACTTTAGTGTGACTTTGAATGTCTAGAAATGGCTTGGATTTCTACCAAGGGAGAAAAATAGCCTTCAAAGGAGCTGGCACTCTGCTGTGATTTCTGCAACTGTTTGTAACGGGCAAACAAATGGCCATGGTACTCGTGGGCTGTAAGAGAGATGGTGTGAGTTAGGGCAGTGGGTATCAAACTGGAACACGTGTTAGAATCTCTGGTTAGTCCTGTTAAAATATGGGTTTCTGCAACCCACCCCCAGAGTTTCTGATTTGCTAAGTCTGGAATTAGGCCAAACTTTTGTCTTTGTAATAGTTTTCTGCCTGATTCTGATGTGGCTGCTCTAGGAACCACTATAAAGAGCAATGGGTTAGGATGATACTACATATTATAGCAAATAACCCCTGTCTGTCAGCAGACTAGGTCTGTGAGAGTGTATTCTCATTCATTACCAGGGCAATGGCTTAACACATGGTGAAATGCTGTATGATACTGTTTCATACAACAACTGGAAGAATCAGATGTGAATGGATTGATTCCAAGTGTCAATAGAGAAAGGTAACTTGTCAAAGAATTTATACAGCATAATCCAATTTTAGTAAAACTAATCTAAACCAACAACACATTTCTTCAAACCCTGAATTTTAGGTTGAGGGAAGGTTGAGCAGAGTGTAGACTACACCTGGAATAAATTGGAAGTTATGAGAGAATAGCTTGCTAACAGAACTCCTGCATTGCTTAAGAAGATGAGAGTAATTTTAAAAATGCAAGAAGTCATGAAAAGTACTTTGTCATCCCATTAAGGGACAGTCTTGAGCCTCCTTTGTTTCTCCCCTACAGGATATGGGCAACATTTTTTTCTCTGTCTATAGGTAAAATAATGTTGGAGTTTAGTAATTTTGATGAATGAATAAATGAATAAGCATGCACACAGCTATATCTTTTGCTTCTTGGCACCTGGGCCAGGCCAGATGAACAAATCATGTAGGAGATTTTAACTGGTGATGCAATGAGCAGCCAGCCAGACATTCCATGCTACTTTATGATGCTCTGATTGTAGGTGTGTGTCACATGGTACAACCTTGCCTTCATGGCTCCAAGACAGGTGGATCATAATGGTTCATTCCTGAAACTGGGTGGTCAATGATTTCAGCAGTGATGAATAAGGAAGTATTGTTCTCAGGGGGCAAAACGAAGTGAGACCCAAAGAAACCAGACCAGGACTCAATTCTCTACACTCAAGGTAGCAAGGGGTGCTGCTCCTACACAGGCACCGAAGATATGATGCCTTAAGGCTGGAGATGAGGACAGCTGACTTCAGGCAGGCCAGATGAACTTTAGACTCCACTTACCACTTAACTGAACTTTTGGGCTGTCTCAAATGGCTCCTGGGTACAAGGACTTTGGACTATGTTGTTGGGGTCTCTGCCAACCCTACATAGTGCTGGGAGTCTGGACGCTGATGTTATATTTTACAGCCATACCTGTTGTCTACTCCATTATGGATACCGAAAAGGGAAAAGCAGTTTGAGATCCAGTGGCACTCAGGAGAGGTTAGGTCTTTACAGGGAAAGACAATGGAGGGAGAAGAGACATTTTCTAGGTGGGTGGGGGAAGCTCCCCGAGGAAGGAATCTATTCCACAGTTCTGGGATAGGAAACCCCTTCATAGGAAACTAATTCGAGAACAATTTGATTTACTACCCCACAGGGGATTGAGAGCATTGGATTGAAAATTCAGATCTTTTCTATTAAATATGACCCTAGGAAGCCTTCCTACTTAGGTGAAATATTGACAGAGTTTTTTCTTCATAATCTCTCTATGATATAGATGTTACTTACATCTGTGTTACCAGTGGAGAAACTGAGGTTCAGAATGTTTCATGGCTAGCAAGTCTCTGTGCTGGTACTTTCTTTGCTGGCATTTTTTTTTTTTTATAACTTTTCTTCCTTAATGGCTCCAAGCTCACCAGTCAGCAGATTTATATTAGTCAATTTCCAGCCAAGGCATGGGAATTTTTCTAGGAATTTTTAAAGAGTGGGGATTTAATACAGAAAACGAGTTAGATAAGTTGGATTTTGGCAAGAGGAGGCAGCTGCTAACATCTTTCATCCATTATTTCCTCCCATCCCAGGAGTCCAGGCTGTTCCCAGAAAGCTAAACTATGATGATTTACAACTAGTGTGGGAAGAGCCGCTGCCAGAGATGCCATGGAGGACCAGAAGAAGGAGGAAGCATGGGGTGTTCTCCCTCTAATGCTTCTCATTGATTGACACTTCTCTTTTTTCCACCCTCTGTCCCCTCTACCTTATTTTCTTACGGTGTGTCACTTGAGTTTGAATGAGAAATATCCCTCACTAGCTCCCATATTTAATCACTTGGTGCCCAGTTGGTATTGCTCTGTGGGGAGAGTTTCAGAAACTTCAGAAGGTGCAGTCTTGTCGGAGGAAGTAGCTACTGTTGGCGGCTTTGAGATTTCATAGCTGCTCCTTGCTTCTTATTCTCTGGCTTGTCTTAGTGTTTGCAGTTAAGCACGTGATGTCACAGCTTCCTGCTCAGCCATGGCTGCCATACCACTCCTGCCATTATGTCCCCCCCCCCCCAAGTCATAAGCCAAAATAAACTGTCCCATAAGTAGCTTTTGGTCATGATGTTTTATTATAGCAACAGAAACTAACTAATACAGCAGCCCATGACGGATTATCACTCACTGTGCAGACTAGCCTGACCTTGAACTCACAGCAGTCCTGCTTGTTGGGAATACAGGTGTGTGCCAGCATGTTCAGTGCCTATTCATTTGTGATGGTGTTCACCTTCCCTTTATCATTCTCTCCTTTCTGCCTCTGTCTCTCTCCTTTTCCTTCCCCTACATAATTTCCAGTACATTCCAATGATTTACTAGGTTTCATGTATTTTGTTCTGTGAAAAAAAAAAAAGGAATTCAATGGTGAATAAAATAGTTTTACCAGACACACTTGGTTCTGAACCTTAAGCTCTCACTAGTAAGTAACTCGTGGCTCAAATGAAAAGCCATAAAGTGTGTCTGTAGGAAAGCTCTGTAACAAAATAGTAGTGAAAATTTTAATAGAAAGATTCTTAGAGTATGTCTAAGGTGCTATTTACAGAGAATTGGAGATGACAGGAAAAAAAAAATACACCCAGGAGTTCGGTAGCTCAGGAAGGGAATCATCAGATAAGCAAAATGTAGCAACAAATGTGAGTGTGTTGAGGACATTCAGCCAACTGGGAGGACTGGGCCCAAGAGTGCAAGGACAGAGAGGGGGGTCTGGGGGCTAATGCCACCAGCAGTGGATGGTAGCTGAGTCTTTTTAACCCAGCCTCTTTGGAACTGTTTTGAAAAGTCTACTTTTACAAAAACCACAATTTACCAAAACCAACTTAAGAAAAGGAAAAAAAAAAAACCCAACTAGATTTATATGTATTATCTTGCCACTTTAGATCAAATTTACAATTATGAATAAGGAACCAGAGGCCCAGAGTCAGAGTGCACTGCCTGGTGTCTGCAGCTGGGAAGGGGTGGAGTCGAAGCCAGGTTTGTCTGAGGGTGAGGATTCTTCTTCCCTTGTAGGGCAGGAGCTGATGAGGCCTCTGCTGGGAAATTCCCCAGATATGCCTGCTATTGCGTTGCTCAATTAGCAGCACGTTCAATGCACCTCTAGGAGAGGCATTTGGCATCCGATTTTCCCCTGAACATTTCTCCATCACCATCTCCAATTACTGAACATGTGGGCAGCCTCTAGCAGGTAGATCTTCCAATGCCGGCCAGCCGAGAGGGACCGGGTGAGCAGCTGAGCCTCCTCCGCCTGGGGCTCTTTGACTCAGCAGACTCCAAGGGCAGGACTACCCAGTGTATGCCTCTGTCTGTGCATGCAGTCTAGGACTACCCAGTGTATCTCTCTGTCTGTGCATGCAGTCTAGGACTACCCAGTGTATGCCTTTGTCAGTGCACACAGCCTAGGCCTCCAAAACAGGGCTCTAAGAAGCCCTGTGGCTTGGGTAAGTTTCCCCCTCAAAAGCTAGTGTGTTAAATAGCTTGATCCCTTGGATAGTATTATTGGAGGTGGTACAGCTTTTAGGATGGTCTTGGCATAGGTCTAAAAAAACAGAGTCAAGCAACTATGGACCAGAACTTCCTTGAACTATGAACCAAAATGAATCTTTTCTCTTTATAAACTTAATATGCCAGGTGTCTTGTTATAGTGACAGAAAACTGAGTAATGTGGTCGGCAACTCAGTGACTAACCTTAGTCCATACAGTCTCATGAAGGGCCAACGATGCTTGCATCACTATGATCTTTCTTTTGGGACACTTAACCTCCCCCTTTCTTTCCCTTTTGGGGTTATTATGAGGTAGCCATAGACAGAATCCTATCATACATGGCTAAGGGACACAAGCCAACGAGAGTCCTTACTTCTTTTGTGATGTACAGAGCATCCCTTTCTCTGGGGTTGGCCACATAGGAAAGAAGTTAAACCTGGGGTTTGGGAGGTTTGCTCATCCTCCTCTGCAGGGAAGCCAACATCACCCCTCACCCCGTTCTTAGCTAGGTTTTCAGTTGAACTTTTATTCTTAAAGTCCACAGAGTTCTGACCAAGGCCACTGTTTGTCCCTGCTTCCCTTACTCCCTATTCCTTGGGAGTGATTCATCCCCCCAACACCTTACAGCTCCCCCAAGTCCTTCTCTTCAGCACATCTGTCCACGGCTTCACAGTGAATGTTCAGCTTGGCTCTGGGTATTTTAATGACTGAGATAATGAAAAAGGACCATGAAAGAGACCACACCAAGGTAAGGGGAAGAGCCTGGGGAGCACATACCAAGGTAAGGGGAAGAGCCTGGGGAGCATATACAAGGTAAGGGGAAGAGCCTGGGGAGCACATACCAAGGTAAGGGGAAGAGCCTGGGGAGCACTAATGACTGTGGCTAATTTTGAGTCGGGAACCGTCCCTCATGCTGGAAGTACATGTGGTTATCCCATTCTGACAGCCGTGTTCTTCACACAGCTTCCATTATGGTTCCCATTTCCGGAAGGGAGACTGAGGGCATGCGGCTGAAATAAGTTGCCTAGGATCCCAGAGTTAGGAAGTAATAAAGGCAAGTTATGGACTTCAGAATGGTACGTTGCAGACCCTGCTCTGAAGCAGTTTACAGACTTGAATCAACCAGTGACTTCAGTTAACGTGGAAGTGTTGCTTGGGAAGAGGTGACTTTGGTCTCTTTCTCAAGTTACCTTCAGTGTTCGTTAGTTTTTTCAACACAAAGAGCCCAAGATAACAAAGATTGAGTTTGTGTTTTGATGGGAGAGAAATGCTTTGAGTTAAGAGAAGAAACTAAAACAAAACAAACCCAATCCCAAACCACCATTTCTGCAAGAATTATGCCCCTCCCCCAATAGAACGGTGCTGCTTTCTCTGCGAGACAGAGGACTGGCTGTCATGGTTCACCTCATTTTGGAAGCTGAGGGATAGATGTCCATCCGATGGTCCTGAGTACTTTCTCCAGGTTCCCCTTGAACCTGTTTCTCCAGATATCTTCACTGTGTAGTATCTGATATGTAAGTCTGGAGCATCACAGGCTGTAAGACATGGAAGTGCACAAGGTTGAGGCCATTTTCTTATGCTTCCTGCATCCTTATCCCCCCCCCCTTTTTTGTTCTGAAATGACAGCTCCAGAGACTTTGGTGATCTAGATAAAAAAAAAACAAAAAACAAAAAACTCAAAAGACATTTCGTTTAGGTTTATAGTCATGTGATTTACAGTTGCTCCTGTGGGTAGTCTGATAATTGCTAGTCACCCCGTGTGGAAATTGCTTCCAAGAACATTAGTAGTACCTACTGTGCCGACTCATTTGTGACCAAGTATATTGTGACACAAAGACTCTAGGGCAGAGGCTGTGTCATGACATGAACATGCTCTATTGTGCCCTCATGATGGAAGAGGAACCAAATTGAGATGGACGTAGACAAGTCCCTCTCTCTCCCTTCCTCCCACCCTCTCTCCCTCTTTCTATCTATCTTGCATTTTGAATCCTGAATGCAGGTATTTTCATATAAGGAATGATAACCCTAATAGACCATGATAAATTTAAAACAAATGAACAAACCCTTTAATATCATTTTGAACTTTGCTTGTTTCTGATTAAGAAAGACTGCCAGTGTTCAGGATAGAAATGTGGAGAAGTCCACAAAAATAGACAAATAATTTTTAGCATTTAGAAATAACTGCTGATTGGACTTCACATGTTTTTAAGTAAATCAGGATTATGCTAAATACCTGCCTATGTTGTTTTATTTCTATTTAACACTCCATTGTCAGCATTTTCTTAAGTTCTGGGGTATCTCAGTATATCAGCATTATTGAGAGATACAGATTCTCACCTGTGTACCAATGTGTCTTTGACCAGTCTACTGAGTCATTTCTAGAACGTTCACCACTACAGACAATGTTGTAAGAAATAACTTGGTGTGTGTGTGTGTGTGTGTGTGTGTGTGTGTGTGTGTATGTGTATGTATATATATATGTGTGTATGTATATATATATATGTGTGTGTGTTTGTTTTTAGCATGAATTAGGAGATATGGAATTCATCTGTTGAAGGATACTAAGTACTTTTGAAGAATATTGCATTACTTATAATGAAATTCAAGGGCTACTGAGATTAGCTCAGCTTCTAAGTCCCATAAGCCCCAGGACCCATGTGCTTGAAAGAAAGAACTAACTCCTACATGTTATTCTCTGACTTCCACATACATGATGTGGTATATGGAAACACAGACAGACAGACACGCACACAGAGACACAGAGATACATGCATGCATGTGTGCACACATGGGCATGCACACACACACACAATAAAGAAATGTAATAAAGACATAACACAAAATAAATTCAAAATCTGGAGATGCTCAGCACAAGTGGTCAAAATTAAGTATTTTTTCCATCCTATCAAGAACTGGGTATTATTCTTTATACCTGATATTATTCGATCTGATAGGTGAATATCAGGTGTGGTGGTGCACACCTGTAATTCCAGCATTTTTGAGGTTGATATAAAAGGGTCAAGAATTTGAGGTCATGTACAAGATCAAGCCAGTCAACATCCCATCATGGAAGAGGGAGGGGCTTATAAATAAACCCCCACTCTTGGCTAAGGAGCCATTGATAGTTGACAACTGCTGTGAGAGGTAGGGTTAACTTTTTAAGTGTGTGGCTGCTGGTATGTGGACCATGCTCCAGTGGATAGCCCTATACCCGTGAGTACATGGGCAGACAAGTTGAAATCAGTGGACTATAAAAAAATTAACAAGACACAGGCTGAGAGGGCTAGAGGTGAGGGGGTAGATCTGGGAGGAGAATCACAGGGAAGAATGGATGGTGAGTATGATCAAAATATTGTATACATGTATCAAGTCCTTAAAAAGTAATATAAATTATATATAGCAGGTGCAGCCTTCTGTCTGGAAAGCTTGAAGGGTCCTCAGATCTTTCTGGGTTCTGATTCTTTATGCCAATCTTGCAATCTATAGACGTCTTCTATCACAATCCAACTTGTGCGTTAACTTCCTGCGGCTGGTGTGCTCAGGCTGTATCCAGACTACTTGTCGCATTCACACGTCCAGCTCCATCTTCCTCACCTGGGAGAAACCCAAATAATTTTTGTGGAAAAACTGATCAACCTCTGTATTAAAGCAATAAAATTTCAGGACAAGAGAGGGGAATACATGACTCGAACATTTAGGTCTTTACTCTGAGCCTGTAAGCACTGGATTCAGAATATTTGCATGCCCGGTAGCAGAACCTGCTGTTACTCCTCAGGCCAGTTACACATCTCTCTCCAGTTACTTGCCGGTCCAGAGGCAAAGACAAGAGGCTACACACAACCATCCACTCACTATTCACAAAAGCTTGTGTATAACGTCTCTTGGGTGACTATCACTGCCAAATGCATCCTGGTTATGTTGTGGCTAAATGATTGGGAGGAGATTTCAAAATCAAACAGATGTGATTTTAATCCTGAGTCACCTGGTACTGCTTGTACTGTTGTAGATGCTACCCTCACCCCTGAGCCCCATCTATGTGCTATGACAGCAACAATGTCACTTAATCAGATTTTATGGTATAGTTCTGATTTAGATCACAGCTCCTGAGTGCTCCTATATTGCACAGTGATTAGCATACTGCCTGGCACACAGAGAGCTCTCAGCCAGTGGTGGGAAATGAATCAAGCATGCCAGTCCAGGCTGGATCCCACGAGACTGTTCCATCGCTGTTTAAGTTCTTAAGTTGTAAATGACAGAAACCTGCTTGTACGAGCTTAAGCTGTCACATCTGAAAGACTGATGGCAAGCACTCAGGGCGGTTTCACAGGCTGCAGCAGGACTTCAGGAAGGAACGTGAAAGCAGTGTGGGAATTCTGGGACGCCAGCAGCACTCTGTTTTCTCTCCCCCAACTCCGCTTCCATGTATGTACCTCTACCCTCCCTCTGTGTGCAGGTCAGCATTCTCTGTTCCTCTGGCCAATGTAGGGTGACTCTGCGTTCTTCAAGCTTGTTGCCATTCTAGAGGCCACATTAAAGGGAACTGGAATGTTCCTCCTTCCTGGAAGAAATGTGACTGACCTGGTCTGAGGTAGGAGTTGACTTCTGATCAAGGCAGCTGAAACTGAATGAGGAAAGTCATACAGTAAAATTATCACCGACCCTTGGGAGTTGGGATGCCAGGAAGTGAGTGATGTCAGCCATTGCCAACAAGTAATTATAGATCTAAGGACAAGGCATTTCTTCTACCATGTCATATAACAGCTAATACTAACAAGGAAAAAAATTAGTATTGTCAATAGAGAGAGAATATTAGGATCAGTTTCAAGAATAGGAAACAAACATTTTTAGGAGATATCCATGATTCATCTGCATGTATGGGGTGATTTTTTTTTTTAATAGACTGAGTTTATCCAGAAGACATGGTTAGTGAGGTAGAAGAACTAGATGAATCCAGCTTAGTGACTGAGGTGACTGTATTGTGTTTGATAAGGTAAATAGATAGACGTATATATTTGGTAATGAACACGAAATGGCCCAGGCTGTACACAGGAAAAAACAAAAGTGGAACATGGGAATATGTGACTTAGAGGTTAACAACTAAGACCTTGTAGAAGGTGTTTCCAATTTTGGGTTCTTCATTGAGCCATCAAACATGGGTTTTGGATGCTGCCTAGCTCTGATGCTTTTTCATTTATTGGTCAGTCAGCTGCCATTTGTTTGCACCATGGTTACAGTAGTGAATTTGCTTCTACAGACCTTGTATTATTTTTTTCCTTTTGGTGTGGTTTTGCAAAAGAAAAATGAAATGTTCTTAGAGTCCTACTTAGTCTCAATTTTCCTACAAGCAAGTATAATTTTAGGAAAACAATTTGGACTTGAAGAAGGTAGAATTATTTTCTTGAAAGTTTTGGAGACCAGACATGGGTTCCAATCAACCAGAGGTCATGTTTGCCTTGACTTTACTTTCCAGCATTGATGATGTCTAGCGGGCAATTACCCTTACCCAGAAGGAGCAGGAAAGGATTTGGGAGGGTCTGCAGTATTTGAATCCCCCTACTTGTTGGTCCCAATCAATATAGTCACTCTTCTAGAGCTGAGAATAGACTAAACCAAGTGCACTTTTCCATTTGTTGGTGATATATAATATACAATCCCAACAGTTTCTGAATCCTTAGTTTTTGATAGTTATGATTTTAAATGTATATCTTTCAGAAAAATTGATATTTATTTCTTTGGATGGTATATCTGAATTACCAGAGAAGATATGACTCTCAAACCATCTCTATTTTGAGAGTTCAATTTAAGAAGTCAATTTGCTTATCCACAAATAACATCTTTCTTTCATTCATGAGTATTTTCATTTAAAAGGTTATAAAGCTTTATTTATTTTGATGTTATATGCTGAAGTATTTTGTCTGCATGTGTGCATGTGTATCATGTGTGTGTCTGGTATCTATGGAGACCATCTGAAGGTGTCAGATCTTTTGGAACTGAAGTCATAGATGGTTGTGAGCCACCATATGGATGCTGGGACCTGAAACTTTCTCTGCAAAAACAAAATGTGCTCTCAACTTCCAAACAATCTCTCTAGCCAGTTTAAATATTTAAAAAATTATAACCATGTTTATTTAAATATTTAAGTTTTTAAAATGTATAAACTTTATTACAAAAGCTTGCAAATAAATAAAAACATCATATATCAAAATTAATGAGACAAAAATTCTGTACTATTCAATAAAAGTTCCATGTAGTCAGAATGGGCATTTGGCATGGAAGTTGTAAAGCTTCATATTAAATTTTACTTTCAGTATCAAGTGTATTTTATGTATTTACCCACCACGATAAATTTAGAGCTAGAAAAACAATGAACTTTATATCCCTTTTCATAAATGAGCAAATATTGTGCTTGCGCATGCCACAGCATATGTGTGGAAGTCAGGAGAGTCGGTTCTTTCTTTCTACCATGTGTGCCTTGGGGACTAAACCCAGGTCATCAGACTTGGTGCCAAACACCTGCTGAGCCATCCTGTTGGCCCTCATTGTCTTCTGAACACCAGGCTTTGATCTGTGCACTGGGGACACTTAGTGATCAAGAGTAGCAAAGCTTATGTTCTATTAGGCATATGTGGTATTCACGGAGGAAATGAATGGACCAGTTGGTGAAACAAGATTATCAAAGCATTTGCAACTGCCTAGACTGATCAAGGATGGGCTCAGAGTACCTGCGTAGTTCTGTTTCCCATGTAACACACACTAGGTTCACCTGAGAAGAGGAACCTAGCGGAGAACATGCCTTTGTCAGATTGGCTTATAGGCAACTTGGGGAGTTTTAAGCTAATGACTGATGTAGGAGGGTCCATCCCATTGGGGGCAGTGTCATCATGGGATGTGTGGTCCTAGGAAGTATAACAAAGGTATCTGGGCACGAGCCTGAGAGCAAGCCAGTAAGAAGAGCTCCTTCTCTGCCTCTGCTCCAGTTCCTGATTCTAGCTTTCTGTCTGGAGTTCTGGCCATGATTTCCCTTCATGATAGACTGTGACCTGGAGAACATAAACCAACTAAACCATTGCTTCTACAGTTTTGGTCACGGTGTTTGTCACAGTAATAAAAGCCAACCCCTGATAAATGAACTCAACAGGAAGGGCACACACACACACACACACACACACACACACACACACACACACACACACACACACACATTATCTGTAGCTTTTAAGAGTGATTTTCTTTTTTCTTTTTTTCATAGAAAGCTCACATTCAATATTTAGTTTGTTGCTGGTTGGGGCTGATGAGCCAGAAGTAGCTAAGGAGAGTCTGTTAGCCTGATATTTCTTGGATCTTATTTACACTTACCAATAAGCAGCAATGTGATAACCAGGAGCTCTTACATCACTACTGCTGAATATTTATCAACCATGGACATAAACCCTCATTTTTTTAATAGCATTTGCCTTAAAGACACATTGATGTTTATTTCAGAAACAGTCACAGAGTGAAGAGATAGTCTGTAGAATGGGAAAAAATACCATTAGACAGGCAATTAATACCTAGAATATAGAAAGAACTATAGAAATTAAACACCAAAAATTTAAAATGACCTAGTTAGTAAATGGGCTAATGAACTGAACAGATAGTTCTCAAAGGAAGAAATACAAATGACCAATAAATATTTAAAATCTTCAGCATCTTTAGCTATCAAGAAACTCAAATAAAAACTGCTTTGAGACTCAGTATCAGACGTCGTAATGGTGACCATCAAGAACACTAGTGACAGATAGGGATGTGGGGAAGGAGGGGCTTTTATACAGTTGTGATGAGAATGTAAATGATGAAGCCATTATGCAAGTTAGTGCGGAGCTTCTTTTAAAAACAAAACTACATGGCACAGCTATTCTGTTCCTGGCTGTGTAACGGAAGGACTGTAAGTCAACAAAGCAGAGATACTTGCTCATCTTTGATTTAATGCAGTAGTCAAAGAAGATGTGGGATCATCCAATATGTCCCAAACAGATGAATGGGTAATGACTATATACAACAGGATTTTATATACACACCACACATTTTATATAGCTGTATTAAGTCCTAGTGCATATTTTCCATGAAGAAAGGTGGAAACACATTTACAGGGTGGTGGATGGAACTGGAAATGTTTTTTTTTAAGTGAAAAAGGCAGATGCAGAAAGACAAATGCTTTGTATTTGCTCTCAGATATATGAACAATCCTTAAAATTATATATGTCTATATTTGTGTGTGTGTGTGCACCATGAGAGGGGAGGGACACATCTTAAATTGAGGAGGAAAGGAAGAGACAGAAGAATAGAAGAATATATTTTATAATAAAGCA
Source organism: Phyllotis vaccarum (assembly GCA_033318265.1). Lineage (NCBI taxonomy): Eukaryota > Metazoa > Chordata > Mammalia > Rodentia > Cricetidae > Phyllotis > Phyllotis vaccarum. Next base: position 187,181,877 of record JARWLC010000001.1, on the reverse strand, counting down.
GACAGTAGGTCTGTTAGGATGACACTGGAGTGGGAGAAATGGGCAGGGCGATCGAGGAGTGAATTAGAATAGTGTGATGACACATGAAGATGCCGTGGTAAAAGTTCACTATTTTGTACACACATTTAAGACCATAATAAGAATAACTAGCTCAGAGAAGTCCACCTAGGGGATCACTGAGGAAGGATGTCTGTGGCAAGATAAGGAAAAACGAAGCCCTCTCAATGTGTTTGCAATTGTGAATTACAATTATCAGTTGTATATATTCAGAATCCTCTAGGTGTATTACTTCACATCTCCACTTTCATGGTTTGAGGGCCCCAATTTCCTGGAAGCTCCAGTCCAGACCTCTCACTGTTTCCTGATATCTAGGTTAGCCTTGTGGTGGGAAGAGGCATCTCCCTGTGGTTTTGCTTTGCATTTCTCTGATGACTAATGCCGTTAAGGATCTCTTCGTGTGTTTATTGGCCACTTGTGTACCTTCTTTGGAGAAAGGCTTATTCTGATCCCGCATTGATTTTTAATCGGGCTCTAGTCTATTGTAAGACACCTTTACAAGTTCTAGTTTAAGTTTCTAATCGGGCACATCATCTTCAAATGCTTTCTCCTGTTTTCTGATTGCTTTTCCACTTTCTTGATAGTGTCTTTTTAAAGGGTACAAGTTTTTAATTTTGATGAGGTGAATTTATCTGTACTTTTGTTATTCATTGGATTTTGTAAAATGTGGCTTATCAGATGCCACTAGCAGGTATCAGGCAAAGAAGATTTACCTATAGTGTTTTATTTTTGTAGTTTTAATCCGTGTAAGTCTTAGCCCCAGTACGTGTCCCTCATATCCTTTCCTATGTGCTGATGCAGTTACCTGGCATTCTTTTTTCAAAAGATGGTTCTGATCCCATTGACAGCCTTGCGTCCCCTTGCCACACATTGGTTGGCCACAGGTACATGGGTTTAGTTCTCCGTTCCCAGCTCCAACCTGTTGGTACAATCTTTCTCCCCACAAACACTGTCTTGATTACTATTATTTTGGAGCTGGTTTTGACATTCAGAAGTATGACTCTAACTTTTCTTAAGGTCTGACTGTTGCAATTGCATATGAGTTTTAAAAAAGTTCTGATAGAGACCGTGTTGAATTTGTAAAAGTATTGCCTTCTGAACAAGACTCTCTCCCCATGTAAAGCACAATCCATTTCCTTCATTTTATATCTTCTATTTCTTTTAACATCTTGTAGTTTTTAAGAGTGTAAGTTTTGTTTTGATTTGTTTCTAAACATTTTACAATTTTAGAGTCCTTAATGTCTTGGAGTGGTTCATAGAATTGTATAGAAGTAGACTTTTGTACATATTGATCTTGTATCCTGTTTCTTTGTTAACTAAATCATTTGTTATAAATTATCATTTATTTTTAGTGGGTTCCTGAGCATTTTCCATGTTTAGGATCTTACCATCAAACAATAGAAGTATTTTTGCTTCTTTCTGAGATGAGAACCTCCATTTCTAACTTCCTTGCCTCCGACCTCAGACTAGTACAATGAGATGAAATGGAGGAGCTCATCCTCCTGGTCCTGATCTCAGGAAAGGGGCACTGGTCTCCCCTGGTCTCCCCCTGGTCTCCCCCCTGGTCTCCCCTGGTCTCCCCTGGTCTCCCCTGGTCTCCCCCTGGTCTCCCCCCTGGTCTCCCCTGGTCTCCCCTGGTCTCCCCCTTGTCTCCCCCTGGTCTCCCCCTAGTCCAGTGTTACAATGGCTTTGGAATGTTAAATAGAAGCACTCTCTCTCTCTCTTTTTAAATCTTTGCTTATTTTATTTGTCGTGAAGATACACTGAATTTTGTAAAATGCTTTTTTTTTTTTTCTCCTCTGTACGTATTGAGGTGACCATTGTGGCTTTATGTCTTTTATTCTACTATATTTGCTTTCAGGCCATGGATTATTGCATTAATTGACATTCATATGTGGTTAGTAAATTCTATACATATTAAGATACATTTGGAGATGAACTTGGACTCACTATGTGTGTTGGGCATGCAGGCTGCAATGTGACTCTTTCTGAGGAGGAATCCCCACTGTGGTCTCCATTTGTTTTTCTCTGGTTCCTTTTACAGTGCCCACACAGTTCTTTACATCAGTCAAGTCCAAACTTACACCTCCAGTCAGGTAGACGTGTTTCAGGTTAATTAGGGGCCTCAGTCAATTTAGTTCCTGGGCTGTAATTACAAGCACCTAAGACCTGCAATTTCTGTTTTAATTAAAATAAACAGTGTGGAGGGGCTGACATCACATCAGGGCAACTGGTGTACAAGGATTGGTAATTACACTGAAGCTGGGCTTCTTGCTCTGTTGGGATCCATGGTGGAACATGGGCATGGCTGTCCTGGTGAATGCTAATTACCTTGCTGCCAGCCGCAGCTCAAACCAGACAGGTTGGTTAGTGGTGGTGATGACATTAGAACACACTCCTTTCAAGTTAGAACTGAGCTGTAACCCATGGGGCATGGCTGTATTTACATATATGATGTCCCTCTCAACGTATTTAGCTGTGATAAGTTTCTACGCACACACGCAATGACAGAAAACATTTCTCATTTTAAGGGCTGTTTTTTGGGACTCCTCTAGGGGAGGGTGTTACCCATGCTTGGGAAAAGAATAGTTAATTTGGGAAGGATAACTCATATCTTGACTGGTCAGCCTTAGAAATAAAAGAATGTGGGGATGAGGGGAGCAGAGCAAAGGAAGGGGTGAAGGGAGGCCATGAAGCAGAAAGAAGAGTGGGAGA